>JBBDGP010000205.1:6092500-7292500 GCA_037952835.1 Lithobates septentrionalis
CTAGAAAAACAATAGAACAGAATAGAATAAAATATAATATATATATTAGATTATTTTCTGTTCTATTGTATTCCTATTCTAATCTTTTCTATTCGAATTTGAATTCATTCTATATGAATTTTGAATTTCAAAAGATGGTTATATATATAAATACTTTTTCTGCAGCAAAAAATTTCATTTTCCGAACCGATTTTGGGGCCCCGTATCTCAGGGCCACTTGGTGCTAGGAACCCCAAATTTGGTGTGGAACTGGTACCACAACATATCCAAAGCTGAAGTTCCTAGCACTAAGTGGCCCCGAGATACGGGGCCCCAAAATCGGTTCAGAAAATGTCATTCTCTGCTGCAGAAAAGTGCTTGACATTTTCTGAACCGAGTTTGGGGCCCCATAGCTCAGGGCTACTTGGAGCTAAGAACCTCAAATTTGGTGTGCTAACCCAGTGGAACTGGTACCATAACATATCCAAAGCTGGGGTTCCTAGCTCTAAGTGGCCCCGAGATACGGGGCCCCAAACCGGTTCAGAAAATGTCATTCTCTGCTGCAGAAAAGTGCTTGACATTTTCTGAACTGATTTTTGGGGCCCTGTATCTCGGGGCCACAATACAATTTTATGGTGCTAGTTCCACTGGGTTTGCATACCAAATTTGGGGTTCTTAGCACTAAGTGGCCCCAAGATATGAATTTGAATTCATTCTATATGAATTTCGAATTTCAAAAGATGGTTATATATATAAATACTTTTTCTGCAGCAAAAAATTTCATTTTCCGAACCGAGTTTGGGGCCCCATAGCTCAGGGCTACTTGGAGCTAAGAACCTCAAATTTGGTGTGCTAACCCAGTGGAACTGGTACCATAACATATCCAAAGCTGAAGTTCCTAGCACTAAGTGGCCCCGAGATACGGGGCCCCAAAATCGGTTCAGAAAATGTCATTCTCTGCTGCAGAAAAGTGCTTGACATTTTCTGAACCGAGTTTGGGGCCCCATAGCTCAGGGCTACTTGGAGCTAAGAACCTCAAATTTGGTGTGCTAACCCAGTGGAACTGGTACCATAACATATCCAAAGCTGAAGTTCCTAGCACTAAGTGGCCCCGAGATACGGGGCCCCAAAACCGGTTCGGAAAATGTCATTCTCTGCTGCAGAAAAGTGGAACCCTTAACTAGTTTGAAGTTCAGGGGACCTATGGCTGCAAATGGGCACAGTGATGCTGCAAATGGGCATTGTTGACCCTCTTTTCCACCTACAGTAGCTGTGCATTTCTCACCCTCGTCTTATACTCGGGTCAATAAGTTTTTCCCATTTTTTTGTGGTAAATTAGGGCCTCGACTTATACTCGGAATGACTTATACTCGAGTATATACGGTATATATATATATATATATATATATATATATATATATATATATATATAACCATTTTCCGAAATTCAAATTTCATATAGAATAAATTCAAATTCAAATAGAAAAGATTAGACTAGAAATAGAAAATAGACTAGGAAAACAATAGAACAGAATTGAGTAAAATATAATGTGTATTTCATATAGAATGAATTTGAATTCAAATAGAAAAGAAAATAGACTAGAAAAACAATAGAACAGAATAGAATAAAATATAATATATATATATATTCGATTATTTTCTTTTCTATTGTTTTTCTATTCTAATCTTCTCTATTCGAATTTGAATTCATTCTATATGAATTTCGAATTTCAAAAGATGGTTTTATATATATATATATATATATATATATATATATATATATATATATATATATATATATATATATATATATATATATATATATATACCGTATATACTCGAGTATAAGTCGTTCCGAGTATAAGTTGAGGCCCTAATTTACCACAAAAAAATGGGAAAAACTTATTGACCCGAGTATAAGACGAGGGTGAGAAATGCACAGCTACTGTAGGTGGAAAAGAGGGTCAACAATGCCCATTTGCAGCATCACTGTGCCCATTTGCAGCCATAGGTCCCCTGAACTTCAAACTCGTTAGTTAAGGGTTCCTAGATGCCCCCTAGCTGCAGCCAAAATTTGGGGTCTCTGAACCCAAAGGGTCCCAAAATGACATTGCTGCAGATGGACACAGTTGACCGAATTTGGGGCCCCATATCTTGGGGCCACTTAGTGCTAAGAACCCCAAATTTGGTGTGCAAACCCAGTGGAACTAGCACCATAAAATTTTCAAAGCTGAAAATTGCACCAAGTGGCCCCGAGATACAGGGCCCCAAAAATCAGTTCAGAAAATGTCAAGCACTTTTCTGCAGCAGAGAATGACATTTTCCGAACCGGTTTTGGGGCCCCGTATCTCGGGGCCACTTAGTGCTAGGAACTTCAGCTTTGGATATGTTATGGTATCAGTTCCTCTGGGTTAGCACACCAAATTTGGGGTTCCTAGCACCAAGTGGCCCTGAGATACGGGGCCCCAAAGTCGGTTCGGAAAATGTCAAGCACGTTTCTGCAGCAGAGAATGACATTTTCTGAACCGATTTTGGGGCCCCGTATCTCGGGGCCACTTAGTGCTAGGAACTTCAGCTTTGGATATGTTGTGGTACCAGTTCCACTGGGTTAGCACACCAAATTTGAGGTTCTTAGCTCCAAGTAGCCCTGAGCTATGGGGCCCCAAACTCGGTTCGGAAAATGAAATTTTTTGCTGCAGAAAAAGTATTTATATATATAACCATCTTTTGAAATTCGAAATTCATATAGAATGAATTCAAATTCGAATAGAAAAGATTAGAATAGGAATACAATAGAACAGAAAATAATCTAATATATATATTATATTTTATTCTATTCTGTTCTATTGTTTTTCTAGTCTATTTTCTTTTCTATTCGAATTTGAATTCATTCTATATGAATTTCTAATTTCAAAAGATGGTTATATATATAAATATATATATATATATATATATATATATATATATATATATATATATATATATATATATATATATATATATATATATATATAATATATATATAACCATTTTCCGAAATTCGAATTTCATATAGAATGAATTCGAATTCGAATAGAAAAGAAAATAGACTAGAAAAACAATATTTTACTCAATTGTGTTCTATTGTTTTTCTAGTCTATTTTCTATTTTTTTTTTTTTCTATTTCTAGTCTAATCTTTTCAATTCGAATTTGAATTCATTCTATATGAAATTCGAATTTCGAATTCGAAATTCGAATTTCGGAAAATGGTTATATATATATATATATATATAACCATCTTTTGAAATTAGAAATTCATATAGAATGAATTCAAATTCGAATAGAAAAGAAAATAGACTAGAAAAACAATAGAAACAAATAGAATAAAATATAATATATATATTAGATTATTTTCTGTTCTATTGTTTTTCTATTCTAATCTTTTCTATTCAAATTTTAATTCATTTTATATGAATTTAGAATTTTAAAAGATGTATATAATTTTTTTTTCCTGATGTGTTCTATTGTTTTTCTATGATATTCTTTTCTATTATTTTCTAATCTATTCTAATCTTTTATATTCAAATTTGATTTCATTCTATATGAAATTCGAATTTCAGAAAATGGTTATTTATATATATATATATATATATATTTTTTTTCTGATCTATTGTTTTTTTATGATATTATTTGCTATTCTATTTAAATTCAATTTCATTCTATATGAAATTCGAATTTTGGAAAATGGTTTTATATATATATATATATATATATATATATATATATATATATATATATATATATATATATATATATATATATATATTAGATATTTATTTATATATAACCATCTATTGAAATTCGAAATTCATTTAGAATGAATTCAAATTCGAATAGAAAAGATTAGAATAGAAAAAAAATAGAACAGAATAGAATAAAATATAATATATATACACATTCTAGTCTATTTCCTATTTCTAGTCTAATCTTTTCTATTCAAATTCGAATTCATTCTATATGAAATTCGAATTTTGGAAAATGGTTTTATATATATATATATATATATATATATAAAAATATATATTTATATTTTTATATAAATATATATTTATATATATAACCATTTTCCGAAATTCGAATTTCATATAGAAATATATATATATATATATAAATTGTTATTTTCCAATCTATTTTCGAATTCGAATTTATACTATTCGAAATTCGAATTTCAGAAGATGGTCATATTCTGTTGTATTTTATTAAATTCTATTAAATTCTGTTCTATTCTTTACGATTCTTTTATGTTTATTCTATTGTTTTATTATTTTATATTCTATTTTATTGTATTTTTTTTTAGAAATCAATTTATATTTTTTCTAATTCGATTCGAATTTGTTTTCGAATTCGAGTCGAAAAGATTTCAAATTTGTTTTCAAATCGAATATATTTCGAATCTGGTTTTGAATTCGATTCGAATTCGATTCGAATTTCGGCCGTGGGTTTTCGATTCAAAACATTTCGGATTCGTTTAAATTCGTTAGTATTGTAATTCGGTATTTCGGATGCATCCGAATGTCCGAATAATGAAAATTTCGTCCGAATTTCGATTCGGAACTAAACGGAATGCACATGTCTAATATATACCCATATAAAAGAAAGAAAACAAAAATGAGGAGTTGAGCCCAACCTCTAAGAGGTACCTGGGTAAAGCACTACCTTAAATAAAAATAACAAAACAATTCCTGCCATAGGAGATATCTTTCCAGTAATCGGGACGGGGAAGGGAGGGTGGGAGTAGGGATATGGAAGGGGGGGGGAGTGAGAAGGGGCACGACTTTATGCCTTGGCTTTCCCGGAAGTCATTATAACCTCAAGTGCGGTCCATTATGAAAACCGAGAATAATTGTCCAAAGATATATATATATATAAAAAAAAAAAAAAGAAAAAAAAGGGGGAAGGGGGGGATTAAAACATCTCGGGATCATCTTCCCCCATCTTTATTTTGAGGAGGTGAGTGGAGAAAGATCAGGTAAGTGCGACCATTTTCACTGATGGGTATATATGATCGGATGGGGTGTACACAATGTACACACGTACCCCTCGTTCAGAGGGTATAACCTGGAGGGGAAAAGATAGTCACACAGTCCTTGTAGAGCCGCATAAAGAAGAATTCATCTTGGAGGAAAGGAGTCGCAGTGGCGCTTCGGTTGCTGTGAGTTCCAGAGGGGAGTGATGGGGCTGCCTGGAGGGGGTCTCTTCGAGGAACTTGACCTGGACGGAGGATCCTGGGGGGAAGCTTCTTGAGAGATGAGTCCAAGTCGCAGGAGTAAGTGTTCACCTTCTTGGAATGAGGAGAATCCATACGATCTTTCCTTATATTGAAACTGAAGACGGAAAGGGAAGGTCCATCGATATTTAATTGATTTCTGTGAGAGGATTTCAAGGAGAGGTTTCAAAGCTCTTCTTTTTAGAATTGTAGTTTTGGAAATGTCAGCGAAGACTTGAATCTTGTTTCCTTGGAAGGATAAGGTGTCCAGATTCCGAGATCTTTTCATGACTTCCTCTTTGGTTTCGTAATAGTGGGGCTTAACCACCATATCCCTCGGGAGCCCGTCCTGTCTGGGTGGCTGCAGCGCTCTGTGAGCTCTGTCAATCTCTAGCTTGTGATCAGAGATATCTGGGATAAGTTCTTTCATGAAAAGCTTCACTGTGTCATGAACATTAGTAACAGCTTCAGGGATACCTCGAATGCGGAAGTTACCTCTCCGATTACGATTTTCCAAGTCGTCGATCTTCCCTAGTGCCGTATCAAGTTGTTCCTGAATCAATTGAATGCAGTCATACTGCGCTCAACAGTATGATCCACGGCTTGTTCAATTAAATCAATGTGGGCCCCCAAGCTCTGTAAGTCGGCCTTTATAGACGTGGTGATCTGCGCTGCATTTTGGGCCAGGCCTGTGGCCAGCATGTCTGAAAAACAATTCAGGAGTTGTGCCATGTCTGACTGGTGGGGAGAGTTCAGATTTGCAGCTTGTTGCATGGCAGGGGCTGGGGCGGGAGCGTGCAGTGATGGGATATGGAGCATATCAGATAAGGCCCTGTTAAAAAGGGAGTCTTTGCTGTTAGGGTGAGCCGTCTTGGGGGGGGTATTACTCACAGAGGATCCCAGTGTGGTAGTGGCGAGCTGTTCCTCCTCAGGGATGTCTGCCATGGGGTCTCCGTCCCCTGTGTCTGCATGTGAGGAGGCCGCGGCTGCCATCTTAGAAGCAGTGGGGTCGGGCCGGCCGAAGGTGAGTTTCCTGCTAACCGCTGAGCGATGTGAGCGTTTAGGCATATAAATTTGTGCCCACGGACCTCATCTACCTGTGGGTGTTCAGCAGGGACGGTTCCGCTAAAGATTTCAGCGTCTGGGGACCGCAGAAGGCTCGGCTGCGACGGAGCTCCCGTTCAGAGCGTCTTCCCGGAAGTCCCGCGGATGCGCACCTCCTGGCATTGATTTTAAGGGGAACCCCATGCCAAAATTGAAAAAAAAATGGCGTGGGGTCCCCCCAATAATCCATACCAGACCCTTATCCGAGCACGCAACCTGGCAGGCCGCAGGAAAAGATGGGGGGATGAGAGAGCGCCCTCCCTCCTGAACTGTACCAGGCCACATGCCCTCAACATTGGGAGGGTGCTTTGGGGTAGCCCCCCTAAGCACCTTGTCCCCATGTTGATGGGGACAAGGGCCTCATCCCAACAGCCCTTGCCCAGTGGTTGTGGGGGTCTGTGGGCAGGGGGCTTATCAGAATCTGGAAGCCCCCTTTAACAAGAGGACCCCCAAATCCCGGCCCCCCCTGTGTGAAATGGTAAGGGGGTACAAAAGTACACTTACCATTTCACAAAAAAGTGTCAAAAATGTTAAAAATGACAAGAGACAGTTTTTGACAGTTCCTATTTAAATGCTTCTTCTTTCTTCTATCTTTCTTCCTTCAGTTTCTTCCTCCATCTTCTTCTTCTGGTTCTTCCTCCGGTGTTCTCGTCCGGCATCTTCCTCCACGGCGTCTTCTTCCCCTCTTCTCCTCGGGCCACTCCGCATCCATGATGGGAGGCTCCTGCTGTGTGATGCTTCTCGTCTTCTGACGGTTCTTAAATAACGGAGGGCGGGGCCACCCGGTGACCCCGCCCCCTCTGAAATCACGGGGAATGCCACAGGGAAGTCCCCGTTCGTCAGAGGGAGATGGGGTCACCGGGTGGCCCCGCCCTCCTGGTAACAAGGTGTTTTGGGGGGCTACCCCAAAGCACCCTCCCAATGTTGAGGGCATGTGGCCTGGTACGGTTCAGGAGGGGGCCAATCTCTCATCCCCCCTCTTTACCTGTGGCCTGCCAAGTTGCGTGCTTGGATAAGGGTCTGGTACGGATTTTTGGGGGGACCCCACGCCATTTTTCAAAAAAAAATTGGCGCAGGGTTCCCCTTAAAATCCATAACAGACCTGAGGGGTCTGATATAGATTTTGAGGGGGACCCCACGCCATTTTAAAAAAAAAAATTGGTCGGGGTTCCCCTTAATATCCATACCAGACCTGAAGGGCCTGGTATGGAATTTAGGGGGACCCCCCCACGCCATTTTTTTTTAAATCTTGGTTTGGGGTTCCCCTGTGGGGAATTCCAATGCCGTTTTTATCAATTAACTTTTATGTGTACTGTCGGACCGACAATTCATTAATAGTTGCATGTAGTTTTAAATGACTTTTTTTCCCTTTGAAATGTCATTTTGCTGTCACTGTTCTAAACACGGGAAACATGCGCCCCTTTACAGGCATACTATAGACAGCCCCCAGGTACGAAATTTAAAGGAATATTACATTTTTATTGTTTCACTCTAAGCATTATTTAAATCAATGCTCCCGAAAAAACGGCCCTTTTTAAAACTTTATTTTGCATTGATACATGTCCCCTGGGTCAGGACCCGGGTCTCCAAACACTTTTTATGGCAAAGAACTTGCATATAAGCCTTCAGTGAGAACTTTGGATATTGCAGGTTCGAGCCCCATTGACTTCCATTATTCCAGCATATGTGATCTGACAGGCATTATTGCCGCAATAGCGCTGCTTTCCATTTGCATTAGCGCTGACTTTCTGGGAGTTGAAGTCTTTCTGGCCTTTTTTGAGAGTTATTTTTTGGTACTGCAGGATAATTTTTTGGCGCTATAGTAAATGACCCCCTTTCTGTCCCAATAACAAATGTTTTTTGAAAATTTGGGGTTTTTAGTGAAACAAGGATTGGTGATAAAGCATCAGTGGAAAGGAGAAACGTTTTTCCCATATTAACCCTTACAGGAGAGAATTTCCCTTCCTAGGGGTAGATTTCGTCTCACTTCCTGTTGTCTCCTTCTGTTTGCAAGTAGGAGTCGTTTGTAAGTTGGATGTTTGAAAGTAGGGGCCTGCCCTATATACTCTGCAGAAATTTGGGCCTTAGGTGTTAGTGTTGCCACAACACTGTAAGCCCTCACAGGGCCCTGCTGTGAAATATTAGATCAAGAATTGTAATTACATGCCCCTGTTGAACAGGGGCAGACAAATTGGGCCTTTGGTGATGGTGGTGGTGCTGGTGCCACAACACTAAGTCCTGACAGTTACTCTTGGTGGGTGCTGGAACGGGCCCTGCTGTGAAATATTAGATCAAGAATTGTAATTACATGCACCTGTTGAACAGGGGCAGAAAAATTGGGCCTTTGGTGGTGGTGGTGGTGCTGGTGCCACAACACTGTAAGTCCTCACAGTTACTCTTGGTGGGCACAGAAACGGGCCCTGCTGTGAAGTATTTGATCAAGAATTGTAATTACATGCACCTGTTAAACAGGGGCTTAAAAATTGGGCCTTTGGTGGTGGTGGTGGTGGTGCTGGTGCCACAGCACTGTAAGTCCTCACAGTTACTCTTGGCACTGGAACGGGCCCTGCTGTTAAATATTAGATCAAGAATTGTAATCACATGTCCCTGTTGAACAGGGGCAGAAAAATTGGGCCTTAGGCACTGGTGCTGGTGCCACAACACTGCAACCCCTCACAGATACTCTAGTTGGAGCGCAGGAACGAGCCCTGCTGCAAAGTATTGCATCAAAATTGGAAATTACACGCCCCTGTTAAAAAGGGGCTGAAAAATTGGGCAATAGGAACTGGTGCTGGTGCCACAACATTGCAACCCCTCACAGATACTCTAGTTGGAGCGCAGGAATGAGCTCTGCTACAAAATATTGCATCAAAAATTGTAATTACACGCCCCTGTTAAACAGGGGCTGAAAAATTGGGCCTTAGCCACTGGTGACGGCGCCTAGAACCAAAAATGTTCTTACAAGCTATCAGCATGATCATTGAGGAGGAAGAGAATAATCACTCAGCATAACAGGATAGTCACTCAGCATCAGCATAGGCAGTCTTGAAGGGATCTGACATTTCTAAAAAAAATATTTGGTTACATCAGCATCAGGTGCTTGGTAGCTGGTGGTGATCCAAGATGGATTCATTTTTATGAAGGTCAGTCGATCGACCGAGTCGGTGGACAGACACACCCTGTGATCGGTTACAAAGCCTCCAGCAGCACTGAATGTGCGTACTGAAAGAACGCTGGATGCAGGACAGGCCAGTAGCTCAATTGCATACTGTGCAAGCTCTGTCCAGTGATCCATCCTCAAGACCCAGTAACCCAGAGGATTTTCGGTGGGAAAGGTGTCCAAGTCTGATCTTGCCCCTAGGTATTCCTGCACCATGTAAAACAGACGCTGGTGATGGTTTCTGGAACCGATCATACCTTGGGGCTGTGGACTAAAAAAATTGTCTGAACGCATCTGTCAGATGGCCACCTTCTCCACTGCTCCTTCTTTGACTGACTGAAGCCTCAGCAACACGTTGTCCAGGAACAGGAGTTTGTAATCTCCCAGTCTCTGCGAACGCGTTGCACAGACCTTTCTGCAAGGCCTCCCAAAGATGTTTCATCCTCTGCTCCCTCTGCGATGGCTAGATAAGGTATGCAAACTTTCCCTTGTAACGTGGATCAAGGAGGGTTGCCAGCCAGTATTGATCCCTCTCCTTGATACCACGAATACAAGGATCCTTCCACAGGCTTTGTAGGATCAGGGAGGCCAGGCAGCATAGGTTTGCTGAGGCATTCAGTCCAGAGTACTCTGGGTCACTAAGGACGACATGATCCACAGCCACCTCCTCCCAGCCACGTACAAGTTTATGGGTTTCTTGGGACTGTAAATGGTCCTTAAAGACTGCTGCTGATGCTGAGTGCCAGGCTCTACCTCCATACTGACACAATCCTCCTCCTCCTCCTCTTCCTGTGTGATCGGCGGGCATGCATGACCACTGTCTTGATAAAGGGGGCCTTGAGAGGTAAGGAAGGACTCTTCCTGCTTCTGTTGTGCCTCAAGTGGACAAGGGGGACAGTGTCACTGATGCATGCACTGTCACTGCTCACCATCCTCGTGGCCTCCTCAAATGGTGACAGGACAGTGCATGCATCCCTGATCATGGCCCACTGGCATGGGGAAAAAAAACAAGCTCCCCTGACCCTGTCCTGGTGCCATAGTCGCACAGGTACTCATTGATGGCCCTCTGCTGTGTGTGCAGCCGTTGCAGCATGGCCAACGTTGAGTTCCACCTGATGGGCATGTCACAGATTAGGTGGTTCTTGGGCAGGTTAAATTCCTTTTGGAGGTCTGCCAGCCGAGCACTGGCATTATATGACCGGCGGAAATGCACACAGACTTTCCTGGCCTGCCTCAGGGCATCCTATAAGCCCAGGTACCTGCCCAAGAACCGTTGCACCACCAAGTTAAGGACGTGAGCCAAACAGGGCATATGGGTCAGTTGTCCCTGTCGGAGGGCAGAGAGGAGGTTGGTGCAATTGTCGCAAACCACCATTCCTGCCTTAAGTTGGCGTGGCGTCAACCACCTCTGAACCTGCCCCTGCAGAGCTGACAGAAT
Source organism: Lithobates septentrionalis (assembly GCA_037952835.1). Taxonomy (NCBI): domain Eukaryota; kingdom Metazoa; phylum Chordata; class Amphibia; order Anura; family Ranidae; genus Lithobates; species Lithobates septentrionalis. The sequence goes on from JBBDGP010000205.1 coordinate 6,103,428, forward strand.
CTCTGCCCCAGTGTGGCTCCTGTCCCCCAACCACACCAGCTCAAGCACCGCATGGCATCTTTTGGCCTGCGTACTTGCGTAGCCCCTTGAACGCCTATGGAGCACCGCTGGTTCCGAAGACAAAGCACAGGAAGAGGCCATGGAGGAAGAAGAAGAGGAGGGGGTGGAGGAGAGAGGTGTGTCAGAATTAGGGATGAGCTTCGAGTTTGAGTCAAACTCATGTTTGAATCGAACATCGGCTGTTCGCAAGTTTGCCGAACAGTGAACAATTTGGGGGGTTTGCAGCAAATTCGAATGCCGCTGAACACCCTTTAAAAGTCTATGGGAGAAATCAAAAGTGCTAATTTTAAAGGCTTATATTCATGGTATTGTCATAAAAAGTGTTTGGGGACCTGGGTCCTGCCCCAGGGGACATGGATCAATGCAAAAAAAGTTTTAAAAACTAACGTTTTTTTGGGAGCAGTGATTTTAATAATGCTTAAAGTGAAACAATAAAAGTGTAATATCCCTTTAAATTTCATACCTGGGGGTGTCTATAGTATGCCTGTAAAGGGGCGCATGTTTCCAGTGTTTAGAACAGTCTGACAGCAAAATGACATTTCAAAGGAAAAAAAGTAATTTAAACTACTCGCGGCTATTAATGATATGCCAGTCCGACAATACACATAAAAGTTCATTGATAAAAACGGCATGGGAATTCCCCACAGGGGAACCCCGAACCAAAATTAAAAAAAAAAAATTACGTGGGGGGTCCCCCTAAATTTCATACCAGGCCCTTCAGGTCTGGTATGGATATTAAGGGGAACCCCGGCCAAAATTTAAAAAAAAAATGGCGTAGGGTTCCCCTCAAAATCTATACCAGACCCTTCAGGTCTGGTATGGATTTTAAGAGGAACCCCGCACTAAAATAAAAAAAAAACGGCGTGGGGTCCCCCCAAAAATCCATACCAGACCCTTATCTGAGCACGCAACCTGACAGGCCGCAGGAAAGGAGGGGGGGATGAGAGAGCGCCCCCCCTGAACCGTACCAGGCCACATGCCCTCAACATTGGGAGGGTGCTTTGGGGTAGCCCCCAAAACACCTTGTCCCCATGTTGATGGGGACAAGGGCCTCATCCCCACAACCCTGGCCGGTGGTTGTGGGGGTCTGCGGGCGGGGGGCTTATCGGAATCTGGAAGCCCCCTTTAACAAGGAGACCCCCAGATCCCGGCCCTCTCCCCTGTGTGAAATGGTAAGGGGGTTTTTTAGCCCATTGTCACATTGTTCTAGTCAAATTGTCACTTATATTTTGATTATTTGCACCAGTCACTTTAAATCTATGTTTGCTTGCTGTGTGCCTGGCTGCACATTATATTTATACATATTCTAAAGTCATTTAATGTTATGGTATTTATGTGTGGTTACCTTGCACATGGTATTAATCACATGTTGTTTTATTACGTGTCTCATGTTCCACAATCAACACATTAGTTTCATAAAGTCACTATACAGTTTTCCAATTTGATTCAGAGACATTAACACTGAGAATTTATTATATACTTTCACTTATTTACGTTTTTATATCATTTTAAATGAATTAGCGCAGCACCACATTTCCACTGATTGATCTAACCTATAGAGGCAGGGTGTACCCCATCCGGTGTAGGCAGCTTTTCCCCAGTTTTATACTCTTTCCATTACTCTTTTCATCTTCCTTTTCTCCTCACACATGGTAGCGCAGGAATACATTTTTTTATTCTGTTCATACTTATACATTCCACCAATTCCCGCAGCAATCATGGATGTGTTCTCCTATATGGAGAAAAGGAAAGTTAACCTAGATGAAGTTTTTAGCACTACAAATGTAAATACCAACAGAAACTTAGACCTGGAGAGTCTAATGAGGAAGTTGGGACATAACATGGAAAAGAAGGTGAGCTTGTGGTGGGACATATGCACCTTTGAAACCTATTTGAAAGAAAATATAGTCCCAAGAAGATTAAGATGGGACGTCCCCCCAAATGATGGCCTGATGGATCAAGTGTCAAATGAGGAATGGTTCAAATTCTTTAATGACAAAGGCCTAGAGTTAACATTCCTGCTAGAAAGGAAGCAAAGAAAAAATAAAAAGATCGACCAGAATAGATACTACTGCATTTAAAAATCTAACTACCCAACTGAATAAAGACCTCATAGAAAAGGACAAAAAAGTCCAACAAAGGAAGAGTAAGAAACATATTAGGGATACGAATGACTTTCGGAATAACCAAGTTTTTAAATGGCAAAGCCAAATAGGGAAAACGGACATGTGCTCTACATACTCCACACCAGAGAAATTGGTGAGGGTTTATTCACAACAGGCCAATGTACCACCTGGGCCAGACACCATACACTCAGACTATCGGGCCCAGAGAAATGAGAGTGGAGGTCTGACTACAAGATATACAGACCATGCCGAGAGAAATACCGAATACCATCCACACACCCCATACAGAGGTGATAGGAGACCTCAATATAACAACCAGACACCACAGAATGGAGGTAGGAGACCGAAAAATTGGAAAAATAACAAGAAGCCACCATATAGGAACAACTGGTACAGACCCCCTTATGACCAGAGGGACCAGCGCGGACCACCATATTAACACAGAGATCAGAGAAGACCTACATATGATCAGAGAGAGAATAAGGCACCACCCTATGACTATTATAGACCAAGGGATAGGAGCCCCATCCAGGATTATGGCCAACGTCAAAGGAGAGGATCACAACAAAATAACTATCGGCAGTACGAATGGAGTCCAGTACCCACGTACAATTATCATGCCCCTCTAATGAACAGAGGAGAAGAAGAAGAGAGACAAGTGAGACAATATTCCACACAATATGGAGACCCTGATCATAATAGGCCTTTTTTAGACAGAGACAGGGTAAATCATCCACCGAGAAACTTAGACGAAACAAGAAATCCCAGAAGAAGTCCAGAAAGAAAAGAGGACGGAGAGCCGGGAAGAGAGAACAAAAGAAAAAGAGAATGATGGGAGAAGGCATTTTTAATCTTAGTGGCCAGGTACTTACCCCGGAAGTGATTGGAGTTTTAGATAAAGGCCTAAAATATGCTCTGAATAAGAATCTGGATAAATTTGAAACGTATATTGGGATTCAACAATTTGTCAGGAAATTGAATATTCAGAAATACATCGCAGGAAATCCTATTAAATACACAGAAATTGAGAATGACAAGATTTTACATAGTACACTGAGGAACAGTTCAGTTTTTAATCCACCTATTAAAGATAATAAACATATAGAGGTTTTTAAAAGAATTGTTGTAGAAGAAATCAAAGATTTGAAGATTTGAAAGCAAGAAGACCCGAAATACATTAAGAGTGGAATTCGTAAATTGACGAAAAGGAAGGAAATCGTGATCCGTCCAGCGGACAAGGGAGGAGGTATTGTTATCCTGTCAAAAGAGCAATACCATAATTCGATGATGAATATGTTAAATGACGCAAACACATATACGAAATTATTGAGTAATCCCATGTTCAGGTGCAGGAAAGCACTCGAACAAGTAGTATATCTAGGGATGAAGAAGAACATTTTAAGTAAAAAAGAAGCAAGATTCCTTGTCCCCGATTCGTGTCGCACACCAATCATATATTCACTACCCAAAGTTCATAAAAATAAAACAGACCCACCCCTGAGACCAATAGTGAATGGGATCGACTCCCTTACGTCGAGGATAGGTCAATACACAGACTTTTTTCTACAACCCATGGTTCAGAGCACAAAGGCGTACTTGCGAGACACTAAGCAAATTTTACAAATTTTGGATAAGATCCCACAAAGAGGCAAGACGTGTATTATGGCCACCGCAGACGTCGCATCCTTATACACGATCATACCCCACCACCTGGCGTGTGAGGCTGCCAAATGGGGTTTGAGGAAATACTCCAAGTTGTCATGCTTGCAGAGGAGGTTTCTGATAAAATGCCTGGACTTCAGCTTAAAAAATAATTACTTCTGGTATAACAATATGTATTACCATCAACAAACCGGAGTAGCCATGGGAGATAAATTTGCCCTCAGTATAGCTGGGCTTTTTATGGCCCAATGGGAGGAAGAGTATGTTTTCAATAACCAACCAGAAGAACTACTTATTTATAAAAGATACATCAACGACATCTTTATATTATGGGAAGGCGATGTAAACCAGTTGACCAATTTTCTTGAGAAACTCAATACAAATGAGAGGAATATTCAACTCTCATGGGACGTGAGTGAGAAGAAAGTAACTTTCCTAGATCTAGAAATTCTACAAGAAGATTCAACATTTAGCACATTAACGCACTTTAAAAATGTTGACAGGAGTAGTTATCTTCCAATAGAGAGCTGTCACCACAAAAACTGGCTCTTCAATGTCCCTAAAGGCCAACTGATGCGACTGAGGAGAAATTGTACCAAACTTGAAGTCTTTCTAGAGCAAGCAGAGAAAATTGGAGCCAGGTTCACCTCAAAAGGGTATGATCAAGGCTATATAGATAAGAAAATAACAGAAGTATCAGAAATGGATCGGAAAACATTAATTGAGGATAAAGCGATACAAAAATGCCCAATGGAAGGACCGTCATTTATCCTTGATTATAGTGTGCAACACAAGAAAATAGAAAAGATCATTAGACGTCACTGGCATATTTTGCTAGCAGACACACAACTGCAAGGGAGTCTACCGGAAAACCCCAGATTTATCTATAGAAGAGCACCGATGATCCGGGATAAAGTGGTGAAAAATGTGATAGACCCACCAAAGAAGACCTTCACGTTTTTTACGGGTAAAGGATTCTTCCCATGTAAAAGATGTTACGCATGCGTAAGAACTAAACGTCCCAATGAAAAAGCGTTTAACTTCTCATCGACAACCACGGGGGACACCTACGAAGTTCAAAATTTCATCTGCTGCAATATGGAGGGGGCAGTATACGCCCTACAATGCAGCTGCGGTCTGCAATATATCGGCCGGACAAAAAGACCTTTAAAGGTGCGAATCAAAGAGCATGTGAAAAACATTATAAATGGATACGATAAACATAGCGTATCCAAACACTTTCTGCTGTGTCACAGCAAAGACCCCTCCCATTCTGAAGTTCTGGGGTATCGAACCATATATTAGACACTGGCGGGGGGGACATAAGGTCAGGACCCTCAGCCAGTTGGAATCCAAATGGATTTTTACCCTAGACACTTTTTCGCCAAGAGGCCTGAACATTGAATTTGATCTGAACTGTTTCCTCAGTGATTTTTAAGAATCTTTTAATATTTATATATATTTTTATCCTTTTTAATACCTCTGTAGGAGTTCTGAAAGGTTACATATGTCTATACTCCTACAATCTAGGTTGAGTTTGTTCAGCTTCCCCCTATTATTTCATTCATCATTGCACCACTCTTTACAACCAGTATTTATGGAATTTTTCCAATATCATGCGATAGATATAGTTTTTTTGATATATGATGCCTATTTCTAATTTCAAATTTTTATTCTATATTTTTATGATGTGTATGTATTATTAATTGCCTGACTGCATATATTTATATTATTATTTATATATAGATATTTGTTTCATGATTTTGTGGTATTTGAATATGGCAATGCATGTGGAGTACGCACTGGCACTTTGGGCTCTTGGTTCCCTGAGTGTTATATCCTGTACTTGCGTTCTCTCTATCCCGATCTATATAGATGCCTCTCCCTGACCAATTGGTTTTTTTACCGTTTTACCGTTTTGCTAATATTCCGTAATTATGTTTTATTTTTGATATCCATTAAGCTGGCCTTTTAAATTATTTTTAATTAAATTAAATTCATACTTTTTTTGATTCGGTTTTTAATGTGTTCCTCGCTCTCACCTGTCTGTGTGTGGATGCGTTTTTACCATCACACACAGCACAATTAACTATGTCACTGTGCCAATTTAGTCTGTCTCCCCCTTTGCTGACAGTGGTTGCCGGTGCGGTTACTGGCTATTCCATCGCAGCCATCGTTGACTAGCGCCCGCCCCTGACCACTCTGCTAGTAACCCAAAATATGGCCGCGCCCATCCGCCTCTGGCAATATGGCCGCTGCAGCACTTCCTTCTGGCTTCTAGAAAATGGCCGCTCATTATATCCTATGGGAACGCTATTTAAGGACAGTAACAGTGCTTCCCTGCTCCCCTGATGAAGTCACGTGGGTCATGACGTCACGCGCAAGGACGGGACAGGCACTCTATGTTGATTAGTGATACGAGCTCGCTGCTCGTCGGATCTTTACTCTGTACTACCGTTGTTATGTGAGTACTTTTAATCTGCTTTAATAAAACCCAGCTTACTGCCAAACTATATTACACCATTGTGGGATCTTCCTTCCCTGTTTTTTTCATCTTGGTGACCCTGGTACACTATTTGGAGAGACGTAGCTCCCAGATGAGATTAGCCAGGATAGGACCAAAGATTGTCGCCCCCACTACTGGTTGATGTTGGGATTCCGCCATTTGGAAGATCTTCTTATCCCTATACCATGATTAAGGGCCGCCATGCCTAAAACTGGCTAATGCTATTACCCCATTACCTGCAGGTAAGGGACCACTGCCCACCATTGTGTGCTGTGTTGCATGAAAAAAGGAAATATCACCACTGACCCCAGTCACTATAATTAGCCCTAAGTGGATCACATTTTTTTGCACGTTTATCTGTGGACTTTTTTAGCCCATTGTCACATTGTTCTAGTCAAATTGTCACTTATATTTTGATTATTTGCACCAGTCACTTTAAATCTATGTTTGCTTGCTGTGTGCCTGGCTGCACATTATATTTATATATATATATATTCTAAAGTCATTTAACGTTATGGTATTTATGTGTGGTTACCTTGCACATGGTATTAATCACATGTTGTTTTATTACGTGTCTCATGTTCCACAATCAACACGTTAGTTTCATAGAGTCACTATACAGTTTTTCAATTTGATTCAGAGACATTAACACTGAGAATTTATTATATACTTTCACTTATTTACGTTTTATATCTTTTTAAATGGATTAGCGCAGCACCACATTTCCACTGATTGATCTAACCTATAGGGGCAGGGTGTACCTCATCCGGTGTAGGCAGCTTTTCCCCAGTTTTATACTCTTTTCATCCTCCTTTTCTCCTCGCACATGGTAGCGCAGGAATAACATTTTTATTCTTTTAGACTTTTAAAACAATTTACCTCACGGACCCCCTTGATTGCTTTGGGACTGTTTTTATGCTTGATACCCTCTTCGCAAATGTGAGTGCAAACCTTGTTGTTGCCTTTTTATTAAATTGTTTTAAAAGTCTGCACCCAGAGGCACCTCCGTTTCTACTTGTTTTACTTGACGGGGACTTCCCTGTGGCATTCCCCGTGATGTCAGAGGGGGCGGGGTCACCCGTTATGTAACAGGTGACCCCACCCCCTCTGACTTTACAGGGAGTGCCACAGGGAAGTCCCCGTCAAGTCCCCGTGCGTCAGAGAAGTGTCAGAAGACGAGAAGCATCACAAAGTGGGAGCCTTCCATCATGGATGTGGAGCGGCCCAAGAACAAAGAAGGGAAGAAGACGCCGTTGAGGAAGATGACGGATGAGAACACTGCAGCAAGAAGCAGAGGATCGGAGGAAGAACCAGAGGAAGAAGAAGATGGAAGAAGAAACCGAAGGAAGATAGAAGAAAGAAGATAAAAGAAAGAAGATGGAAAAGAAGAAAACTTTCAATAAAGGAATTGTCAAAAACTGTCTCTTGTCATTTTTAACATTTTTGACACTTTTTTGTGAAATGGTAGGGGTACTTTTGTACCCCCTTACCATTTCACACAGGGGGGCGGGATCTGGGGGTCCCCTTGTTAAAGGGGGCTTTCAGATTCCGATAAGCCCCCCGCCCACAGACCCCCACAACCACCAGGCAAGGGTTGGGGGAAGAGGCCCTTGTCCCCATCAACATGGGGACAAGGTGCTTTGGGGGGGACCACAAAGCACCCTCCCAATGTTGAGGGCATGTGGCCTGGTACAGTTCAGGAAGGGGGTGCTCTATCATCCCCCCTCTTTTCCTGCGGCCTGCCAGGTTGCGTGCTCAGATAAGGGTCTGGTATGGACTTTTGGGGGGACCCCACGCCATTTTTTTTAAAAATTTTGGCGCGGGGTTCCTCTTAAAATCCATACTAGACCTGAAGGGTCTGGTATGGATTTTGAGGGGGACCCCCAAACCATTTTTAAAAAAAAAATTTGGCGCAGGGTTCCCCTTAACCACTTGACGACCGCCTCACGCCGATGTACGTCGGCAAAGCGGCACGGACAGGCAAAATCACGTACATGGTACGTGATTTGCCTTCCGCGGGTGGGGGGTCCGATCGGACCCCCCCCGCCGCCCGAGGCGGTCCCGTTTTGTCCCCCGGCGATCGGAGATGAGGGGGAGGCCATCCGTTCGTGGCCCCCCCCCTCGCGATCGCCGCCGGCCAATGGGAACACTCCTTTGCTGCTGTATGCTAAACAGCAGCAAAGGAAATGATGTCATCTCCCCTCGGGTCGGTAGTTTCCGTTCCGGCCCGAGGAGAGACGACAAGTGAGTGACTGCACCAACACACACACACACAGTAGAACATGCCAGGCACACATTACACCCCGATCCCCCCCCGATCCCCCCCCAATCACCCCCCCCTCCCGTCACAAACTGACACCAGCAGTTTTTTTTTTTTTTTTTTTCTGATTGCTGCATAGTGTCAGTTTGTGACAGTTACAGTGTTAGCACAGTTACTGTTACCCCCCTGTAGGTCTAGGGTACCCCCCTAACCCCCCCTAATAAAGTTTTAACCCCTTGATCACCCCCCGTCACCAGTGTCACTAAGCGATCATTTTTCTGATCGCTGTATTAGTGTCGCTGGTTCCGCTAGTTAGTGAGGTAAATATTTAGGTTCGCCGTCAGCGTTTTATAGCGTCAGGGTCAGGGTTGATTGCCCCCTAGTTAACCCTTTCACCACTGATCACCGTATAACCGTTACGGTTGACGCTGGTTAGTTTGTTTATTTTTTATAGTGTCAGGGCACCCGCCGTTTATTACCGAATAAAGGTTTAGCCCCCTAATCACCCGGCGGTGATATGCGTCGCCCCAGGCAGCGTCAGATTAGCGCCAGTACCACTAACACCCACGCACGCAGCATGCGCCTCCCTTAGTGGTATAGTATCTGATCGGATCAATATCTGATCCGATCAGATCTATACTAGCGTCCCCAGCAGTTTAGGGTTCCCAAAAACGCAGTGTTAGCGGGATCAGCCCAGATACCTGCTAGCACCTGCGTTTTGCGCCTCCGCCCGGCCCAGCCCACCCAAGTGCAGTATCGATCGATCACTGTCACTTACAAAACACTAAACGCATAACTGCAGCGTTCGCAGAGTCAGGCCTGATCCCTGCGATCGCTAACAGTTTTTTTGGTAGCATTTTGGTGAACTGGCAAGCACCAGCCCCAGGCAGCGTCAGGTTAGCGCCAGTACCGCTAACACCCACGCACGCACCGTACACCTCCCTTAGTGGTATAGTATCTGAACGGATCAATATCTGATCCGATCAGATCTATACTAGCGTCCCCAGCAGTTTAGGGTTCCCAAAAACGCAGTGTTAGCGGGATCAGCCCAGATACCTGCTAGCACCTGCGTTTTGCCCCTCCGCCCGGCCCAGCCCAGACCACCAAAGTGCAGTATCGATCGATCACTGTCACTTACAGAACACTAAACGCATAACTGCAGCGTTCACAGAGTCAGGCCTGATCCCTGCGATCGCTAACAGTTTTTTTGGTAGCGTTTTGGTGAACTGGCAAGCACCAGCCCCAGGCAGTGTCAGGTTAGCGCCAGTACCGCTAACACCCACGCACGCACCATACACCTCCCTTAGTGGTATAGTATCTGATCGGATCAATATCTGATCTGATCAGATCTATACTAGCGTCACCAGCAGTTTAGGGTTCCCAAAAACGCAGTGTTAGCGGGATCAGCCCAGATACCTGCTAGCACCTGCGTTTTGCCCCTCCGCCCGGCCCGGCCCAGCCCACTCAAGTGCAGTATCGATCGATCACTGTCACTTACAAAACTCTAAACGCATAACTGCAGCGTTCGCAGAGTCAGGCCTGATCCCTGCGATCGCTAACAGTTTTTTTGGTAGCGTTTTGGGGAACTGGCAAGCGCCAGCGGCCTAGTACACCCCGGTCGTAGCCAAACCAGCACTGCAGTAACACTTGGTGACGTGGCGAGTCCCATAAGTGCAGTTCAAGCTGGTGAGGTGGCAAGCACAAGTAGTGTCCCGCTGCCACCAAGAAGAAGACAAACACAGGCCCGTCGTGCCCATAATGCCCTTCCTGCTGCATTCGCCAATCCTAATTGGGAACCCACCGCTTCTGCAGCGCCCGTACTTCCCCCTTTCACATCCCCAACCAAATGCAGTCGGCTGCATGAGAGGCATTTTTATGTCCTCCCGAGTACCCCTACCCAGCGAACCCCCCAAAAAAGATGTTGTGTCTGCAGCAAGCGCGGATATAGGCGTGACACCCACTATTATTGTCCCTCCTGTCCTGACAATCCTGATCTTTGCATTGGTGAATGTTTTGAACGCTACCATGCACTAGTTGCGTATTAGCGTAGGGTACAGCATTCCACAGACTAGGCACACTTTCACAGGGTCTCCCAAGATGCCATCGCATTTTGAGAGACCCGAACCTGGAACCAGTTACAGTTATAAAAGTTAGTTACAAAAAAAGTGTAAAAAAAAAAAAATATATAGAATAAAAAAAAATAGTTGTCGTTTTATTGTTCTCTCTCTCTCTATTCTCTCTCTCTATTGTTCTGCTCTTTTTTTACTGTATTCTATTCTGCAATGTTTTATTGTTATTGTTATTGTTATTATGTTTTATCATGTTTGTTTTTCAGGTATGTAATTATTTATACTTTACTGTTTACTGTGCTTTATTGTTAACCATTGTTAACCATTTTTTTGTCTTCAGGTACGCCATTCACGACTTTGAGTGGTTATACCAGAATGATGCCTGCAGGTTTAGGTATCATCTTGGTATCATTCTTTTCAGCCAGCGGTCGGCTTTCATGTAAAAGCAATCCTAGCGGCTAATTAGCCTCTAGACTGCTTTTACAAGCCGTGGGAGGGAATGCCCCCCCCCCACGTCTTTCGTGTTTTTCTCTGGCTCTCCTGTCTCAACAGGGAACCTGAGAATGCAGCCGGTGATTCAGCCAGCTGACCATAGAGCTGATCAGAGACCAGAGTGGCTCCAAACATCTCTATGGCCTAAGAAACCGGAAGCTACGAGCATTTCATGACTTAGATTTCGCCGGATGTAAATAGTGCCATTGGGAAATTGGGGAAGCATTTTATCACACCGATCTTGGTGTGGTCAGATGCTTTGAGGGCAGTGGAGAGATCTAGGGTCTAATAGACCCCAATTTTTTCAAAAAAGAGTACCTGTCACTACCTATTGCTATCATAGGGGATATTTACATTCCCCGAGATAACAATAAAAATGATTAAAAAAAAAAAATATGAAAGGAACAGTTTAAAAGTAAGATTAAAAAAGCAAAAAATAATAATAAAAAAAAAAAAAAAAAAAGCACCCCTGTCGCCCCCTGCTCTCGCGCTAAGGCGAACGCAAGCGGCGGTCTGTCGTCAAACGTAAACAGCAATTGCACCATGCATGTGAGGTATCACCGCGAAGGCCAGATCGAGTGCAGTAATTTTTCCAGTAGACTTCCTCTGTAAATCTAAAGTGGTAACCTGTAAAGGCTTTTAAAGGCTTTTAAACATGTATTTATTTTGTTGCCACTGCACGTTTGTGCGCAATTTTAAAGCATGTCATGTTTGGTATCCATGTACTCCGCCTAAGATCATCTTTTTTATTTCATCAAACATTTGGGCAATATAGTGTGTTTTAGTGCATTAAAATTTAAAAAAGTGTGTTTTTTCCCCAAAAAATGCGTTTGAAAAATCGCTGCGCAATTACTGTGTGAAAAAAAAAAATGAAACACCCACCATTTTAATCTGTAGGGCATTTGCTTTAAAAAAATATATAATGTTTGGGGGTTCAAAGTAATTTTTTTGCAAAAAAAAATAACTTTTTCATGTAAACAATAAGTGTCAGAAAGGGCTTTGTCTTCAAGTGGTTAGAAGAGTGGGTGATGTGTGACATAAGCTTCTAAATGTTGTGCATAAAATGCCAGGACAGTTCAAAACCCCCCCAAATGACCCCATTTTGGAAAGTAGACACCCCAAGCTATTTGCTGAGAGTCATGTCGAGTCCATGGAATATTTTATATTGCGACACAAGTTGCGGGAAAGAGACAATTTTTTTTTTTTTTTTTTTTTTTTGCACAAAGTTGTCACTAAATGATATATTGCTCAAACATGCCATGGAAATATGTGAAATTACACCCCAAAATACATTCTGTTGCTTCTCCTGAGTACGGGGATACCACATGTGTGAGACTTTTTGGGAGCCTAGCCGCGTACGGGACCCCGAAAACAGAGCACCGCCTTCAGGCTTTCTAAGGGCGTGAATTTTTGATTTCACTCTTCACTGCCTATCACAGTTTCGGAGGCCATGGAATGCCCAGGTGGCACAAAACCCCCCCAAATGACCCCATTTTGGAAAGTAGACACCCCAAGCTATTTGATGAGAGGTACGGTGAGTATTTTGCAGACCTCACTTTTTGTCACAAAGTTTTGAAAATTGAAAAAAGAAAAAAAAAAATGTTTTTTCTTGTCTTTCTTCATTTTCAAAAACAAATGAGAGCTGCAAAATACTCACCATGCCTCTCAGCAAATAGCTTGGGGTGTCTACTTTCCAAAATGGGGTCATTTGGGGGGGGTTTGTGCCACCTGGGCATTCCATGGCCTCCGAACCTGTGATAGGCAGTAAAGAGTGAAATCAAAAATTTTCACCCTTAGAAATCCTGAAGGCAGTGATTGGTTTTCGGGGTCCCGTACGCGGCTAGGCTCCCAAAAAGTCCCACACATGTGGTATCCCCATACTCAGGAGAAGCAGCTAAATGTATTTTGGGGTGCAATTCCACATATGCCCATGGCCTGTGTGAGCAATATATCATTTAGTGACAACTTTATGAAAAAAAAAAAAAAAAAAAAGTGTCACTTTCCCGCAACTTGTGTCAAAATATAAAATATTCCATGGACTCAATATGCCTCTCAGCAAATAGCTTGGGGTGTCTACTTTCCAAAATGGGGTCATTTTGGGGGGTTTTGTGCCACCTGGGCATTCCATGGCCTCCGAAACTGTGATAGGCAGTGAAGAGTGAAATCAAAAATTTACACTCTTAGAAATCCTGAAGGCGGTGATTGGTTTTCGGGGCCCCGTACGCGGCTAGGCTCCCAAAAAGTCCCACACATGTGGTATCCCCATACTCAGGAGAAGCAGCTGAATGTATTTTGGGGTGCAATTCCACATAGGCCCATGGCCTGTGTGAGCAATATATCATTTAGTGACAACTTTTTGTAAATATTTTTTTTTTTTTTGTCATTTTTCAATCACTTGGGACAAAAAAAATAAATATTCAATGGGTTCAACATGCCTCTCAGCAATTTCCTTGGGGTGTCTACTTTCCAAAATGGGGTCATTTGGGGGGTTTTGTACTGCTCTGCCATTTTAGCACCTCAAGAAATGACATAGGCAGTCATAAACTAAAAGCTGTGTAAATTACAGAAAATGTACCCTAGTTTGTAGACGCTATAACTTTTGCGCAAACCAAAAAATATACGCTTATTGACATTTTTTTTACCAAAGACATGTGGCCGAATACATTTTGGCCTAAATGTATGACTAAAATTTAGTTTATTGGATTTTTTTTATAACAAAAAGTAGAAAATATCATTTTTTTTCAAAATTTTCGGTCTTTTTCCGTTTATAGCGCAAAAAATAAAAACCGCAGAGGTGATCAAATACCATCAAAAGAAAGCTCTATTTGTGGGAAGAAAAGGACGCAAATTTCGTTTGGGTACAGCATTGCATGACCGCGCAATTAGCAGTTAAAGCGACGCAGTGCCAAATTGGAAAAAGACCTCTGGTCCTTAGGCAGCATAATGGTCCGGGGCTCAAGTGGTTAATATCCATACCAGACCTGAAGGGCCTGGTATGGAATTTAGGGGGACCCCACGCCAATTTTTGTTAAATTTTGGTTTGGGGTTCCACTGTGGGGAAATCCCATGCTGTTTTTATCAATTAACTTTTATGTGTATTGTCGGACCGACAATTCATTAATAGCCGCGAGTAGTTTTAAATGACTTTTTTTCCTTTGGAATGTCATTTTGCTGTCAGACTGTTCTAAACATGGGAAACATGCGCCCCCTTTACAGGAATACTATAGACACCCCCAGGTATCAAATTTAAAGGAATATTACACTTTTATTGTTTCACTTTAAGCATTATTAAAATCACTGCTCCCGAAAAAACAGCAATTTTTCAAACTTTTTTTTGCATTGATCCATGTCCCCTAGGGCAGGACCCAGGTCCCCAAACACTTTTTATGACAATAACTTGCATATAAGCCTTTAAAATTAGCACTTTTGATTATTCATGTTCGAGTCCCATAGACTTTAACGGTGTTCGCACAAATGTTTTGCCTGTTCGCATGTTCTGGTGCGAACCGAACAGGGGGGTGTTCGGCTCATCCCTAATCTTGAACATATGCTTAAATTCATGCACATGCAGGTTTACCAATATTATTGACAACAGTGTGTGTATATATACTCATCTATATATATTTTATACTTTTTTATATTTTCTGAATTGTTCTCAATTTTGTATTGCAGATACCTTGCCACTGGAGCGGATTTTACCTCCCTTCATCATCAGTTCCTAATGGGAATTTTAACTGTGTCGCCTATAGTACATGACACCTGTATTGCCATTTGGGAGGAGCTTAAGACCACAGTCATGCTGGAACCAACAGCCAGTCTGTGGGAAGAGATAGCGGAGGAATTTTGGGAGAAGACTAACTTCCCAAATTGTATCGGGGCATTAGACGGGAAACATATCAGGCTCATCAAGCCACCAAACTCAGGTTCCCACTATTTTAATTACAAAAAGTACTTCTCTATTGTCCTGCTGGGACTGAGTGACGCAAAAATGCGCTTCATAGCAGTGGAGGTTGGAGCTTACGGGAGTTCTGGAGATTCGAGAATTTTTAGGAATTCCATGATGGGCCAGCGTTTGCAGTATGGAAAGTTTAATGTACCACAGTCAAGGCCTCTATCTGGTACTGCTGGACCGGATCTGCCCCTAGTAGTGCTAGGAGATGAGGCATTTGCCCTATCCACTCACATCCTCAGGTCCTATACGAGGCATGGTCTTACTGCCAAGAAGTGCATTTTTAATTACCATCTGAGCCGTGCACGCAGAATGGTGGAGTGCGCATTCTGTATTTGTACTGCCAAATGGTATGTACTGTTGACTGCAATGCACCTTGAAGTGGATCACGTGGTCAATGTGGTTTTGGCATGCTGTGTTCTCCATAACTTTCTAAGGGGAAAGGAGATTGCGCCGAATGAATCCCCGTTACCTGGAAGAAGAACACAGAGGGCATGATACTATCACTCGCCCAATCAATCATGCGCTACAAGTCGGTGAACATTTTTGTGATTATTTCCTTATGGACGATGGACAGCTACCGTGGCAGTATGATTATGTTTAGTATTTTCTTTGTTACCCATTTACATCAACCTTCTTGTTATCACTGTTTATTTTTTTTTAATAAAGTAGTTGACAACTTTGTCCAATTAAACTGGATTTTTTTTATCTTGCTATGTAAGTTAACAAAGGGTATAAAAAAATAGAAAAACCTTACAAAACATTGATGCTTGCATCTGTAGAAATGTTTTTTTTATTTTATTTTTATTGCTTTGGAATGTTGAGATGTTTTTTTATTTTCAAGTAAAACATGACTTGGTACAACAGATAACATCCCATAAAATAGAGTGACTCAGTAGAACAGATAACATCCCAAAAATCCCTTATATTAACCCTCAAGCAAAGACAAATATAGACTATTCCTGATATGATGTTCTAAAACCATTTTTTGACTACACAGATGTGGACACTAGGTGCAGGAAACCAAACTTAAATATTTTTTTTTAAGATCATTGCTATAAACAACAACAAATGGCTTGTTCAAAAGAGGGGTGCAGGTAGCAACATCAGGCCTCCTTTTTAGAAATTAAGTGCTTCAGAGTGTGTCCAACATTCTCCTGAGAGATGGCCCCACCGAAAAAGTGTCAGGAACCTAACATTGGTCTCCTTAAAAGGGTTGTAAACATTAGTTCATGTAAAGCAGGAATCTTCAAACTACGGCCCTCCAGCTGTTGCAGGACTACACATCCCATGAGGAACTGTAAAACTCTGAGATTCACAGACATGACTAGGCATGATGGGAATTGTAGTTGCTGAACAACTGGAGGGCCATAGTTTGATGACCCCTGGTATAAAGGTATAAATAACGGAAAAATAAAACAGTCATAAAAATAACAAAACTACAAGTTTTCATACACTGGGTAAGGGGAACACAGGGAAGAATGGCTTGGTTCACTGCCAACATCTATAGGTGATCCAGATTGGGAAGATGAGGGTGAACTGACTGGGTGTGGCTGCACATGCATTCTTTGAAAACCAAGATGAGATGGGAAAGGTGTATACATTGGTGGTGCTCCTGCGTATGGGTTAATGGAAGGTGTGGTCTCATGGTACTGATGACTTGGCATTGGTTTATTCAAAGAGCCACTAGGTGTATTAAAACCCAAACCCCATGGCTGAAATCTTGGATATGAGCGTTGCTCTTTGCAAGCAGAAACTATATACGCAAGCTAGGCATGTATATCACCCCTGACTTCAGTACGCTTATCAGGAGGAATCTCCCTGACTACACACAGTAACATTCTCAAAAACATCACATCTGGGGCTGAGATGTTGAGGAATTCATCATCTTTTGTGGCAGGGTTTTGTGATTGGTTTCTCATTCCTTTAATTATACGATCAAAATATTCCTCAAAAGGTGGCTCTTACTGAGTACGGCATGTTGGACGAGTGGTGGAAGTAGACCGGACTCTACTATCAAGATTTGCCTGCAAATGGATATAATATATAGATTATGCTTCTGATGTTGAGGTCACACTTGGTGAACAGCATACTGATAAACCTGATGCTTGCCCAAATATTGAAGTTGTGTCAGAGCTTGCAGCACCTGTTTTGAATAGATCAGACACAGGCACTTGTTTTTGCCCCAAAAAAACAATGTTACTGTATTAGCAGCAAGACCTCCAAAGCCAGTAGTATTGATGTGGTACTTTGCCCAAAAAAATAAGCCGTTGTGTACCAACACCAGCTGCCATTGTAATAGGTAAGTAATACGTTTTTTGTGGATGGAGGTTGTGGCATTTTGAAAATACATACCGCAGGTTCTTGAGTGACTGGTTGATAATCTTGGGATGAAACTGTCTCTGAATTGGTTTCTTGACTTGGGTCAGCGTCATCATTTTCTGGTAACGAACTTGCATGCCTTGCTCTTGCAGAAACACTTGAGACAGTTCTAGGTAAGAATAACAATATTACAAGTTTTAAAAAAAAAATACCATGGTTTTAGTGTTTACAGAATACTGTCATGTGTAAACTACAGAATAACCCTCTATCTGGAGCTGGGGGAACATTTAAAAAAAGGGGTTTAGACACCTTTCACACTGGAGCGGTGTGCTGGCAAGTCGCAAAAAAAATCCTGCTAGCAGCATCTTTGGAGTGGTGAAGGAGCGGAGTGTATACCGCTCCTTCACATCTCCAGCCCATTGAAATCAATGGGACTGTGCGGCTATACTGCCCACAAAGTTAAAATAGTGTAATAGCCGAATTTAAGAGAACAAATAAAGATAAATTGGAGAAATTTCGTACTAACATCCAACTACGAAAACGTACAAAACTTGAACGGGACCGGGAAGACTATAAAAACGATCGTGTCTACAATTGGACTGACCCAACATATCACCATACAAAACGTTATAGAAAAACACAGCGCCAACAATTTGCTAGCTCCAATTCTTCTATTACATCTACTGGATCGTCAAACAACGCATCCACTACTCCTTTTTTACCTACAAACATGACCGAACCCAGACCAGGAGGGGCGGCCGTAGAATTAAGAAAAGACGTAAAGGGAGGTGTAACCACCAGACGCCAGAATCGACAGAGACACTAGAAGAAAATTTGGTACATAACATTTCTTCCATTATTTTGTCTGAAGCTGAACTTAACGTATTAAATAAGGGTTTGGGCTTTTGCCCGAAAGAACGAATGGATGATTTTGTACTTAAACAGGATTTATATAGATTTTATAGGCAATTGAGATTTTTTTTTTTTTCTGCCACGTCAGCGAGAAAGTTTACCACGGGAATACATTTTTCAAATAAATGGTATTCAAAAATATTTCCCTCTTGTCATCACATCATAGTGGCTTTACATCTATTTCATTGCTTGAATCATCTTATTCCAAAAAGGGGATAACACAACAGTATTGATCTAACTAATTGCTGTTACTTCCTTCCTCGCAGACTCCCCCCCCCCCCTCCCCGAGACCAAACCTCATCCCTCCCCAGTCTTCCCCTCTACCTTCCCATTTACTCGTCCTGACTGCCCCAACTTCAGTTTGCATCGATATCTTGACCTGTGGCGAGATCCCCACTCTCCTTTACTCTAAGTTGTCCACATCTCAACTGCTCTTGATGATTTTTCGAATTTTTCCCATTCTCCCCACTTTATCTCGTAGGCCTCCATTTTTATCCCTTCACTAAACCTCAAGTACTCTAGATCCTGTATCTCGTTTATTTTATTAAACCATTCCCTCATAGTCGGTCTTTCTTTCCTTTTCCAATTCTTAGGTATTAGGCTTTTAGCCGCGTCTATAAGATGAGGCAGAAGTGTTCTAAGATATGTTTTAGTGGGCATATCGCTTAGATGAAATAGAAGTATCCCAGGATCTTTTGGCAAGTCAAACTTTGTGATCTCCTTAATATATCTTCCCACCTCGTCCCAGAAGATTCCTATTTCTGGGCACAGCCACCAAATATGGGCCATCGTCCCTATTTCAGCACATCCCCTCCAGCAAAGCTGTGATTTTTCCTCTTGGAGTTTGTGTACCCGATCCGGGGTCAGATACATTCTTGTCAGGCACTTGAAGTTTAGTTCTAACAGATTACCATTGACCGATGTGGCAGAGACTCTCTTCAATATCAAACTTCTGGCTCTGATAATGTTTTTTCTAGCTCCTTTTCCAATTTCCCTATAAAGGCCGGAATATCCGGCCTTCCCAATTCAACCAATATTTTATAGATCCGGGAAAAACCACCTTTCTCATCCTTATCTATACATATTTTCTCTAGAGGGAGTAGGTTTCTCATTGATCTGATTGGTTGAGGTAGGGATTCTATGAAATGCTTTAATTGATTGTAGCGCCATGGATTAATGATTATCTTATCTCTAATATTCTTAAGCTCATGAAGTGGGCATATTCTACCCTGGCATATTACATCTTTCAGTTGTATATTTTCTTCCAGTAGCCATTTACCAAACCACTCCTCTTTCCCTGGTGGAAAGTGATCCACATCTTTAAGTGACATTAAAGGTGAATTGGACTCCCAGCGTTCCCTTTTATGTAACGTGTCCCATATCTTTAGTGCATGTCTAGTGATTTCGTGAGTTTCAGTACTATATTTTCTCAATTTAGGTGGGCTCCATATAATTTTATGCAATTTTGTGTCGCTAATTTTATTTTCAATTACTACCCAGTGTTTTTCTTTATTTTTAACCCAGTCTACTACTCTCGCTAGTGCAATGGCTTCATAATATTTCCGTATGTCCGGTGCTCCCCATCCCCCTTTATTTTTAGTGATTGTTAATTGGGTGAATTTTAAACAAGGTGTTTTCCCTTTCCATATAAATCTTAGTAGCATTGAATGTAATCTTTTAAAGGTATGTAGGTGGCAACGTAATTGGAAGCATTTGCATTTTATACGTTATTTTTGGTAATAAAACCATTTTAAAGATGTTTATTCTTCCCGCCCAGGACAGTTGTCCCTGTTGTATTCTATTTAATTCTGACTTTACTTCGTTCAGGAGCGGCATGAAGTTCGCTTGGTATATCATTTCCATAGATGTTGTAATTTTAACTCCTAGATAATTCAGAGCTTTTTTTCTCCACACAAAGGAGAAGTGTTTTTGATATGTATGATCCCTCGCCTTATTGGGGTTTATGTCTAGTACTTCTGATTTAGTTGGATTTACTTTAAAGTTAGATAGTTTCCCATACTCTGTTAGGGTGGCCATGATGTTCCGAAGGGAGATTCTTGGGCGTGTTACATAAAGCAGAATGTCGTCTGCAAAGGCAGCGAGTTTGTATTCAACGCCACCTATCGTTACTCCTCTGATATCCATATTCTGTCTAATCCTTACAAGTAGGGGTTCCAATGACAGCAGAAAAAGCATAGGGGAGACTGGACACCCCTGTCTAGTTCCATTATACATATTGAAGGGCTCAGATAGGATCCCATTTATCTTTACTCTAGCTGAGGGCCTTGAATACAAAGCCCTTATCCATTTACATATCTTCACCCCATAACCGACTTCTTCGAGTGTCCCCATCATGAAGTCCCAGTCTACTCTGTCAAACGCTTTTTCAGCGTCTATTGACAGAAGTAGTCCTGGGACTCCGCTCTTTTTCATTTCCTGGGTTATCAAGAGGGTTTTAATACTATTGTCCCATCCCTGCCTGCCTGGTATAAACCCAACTTGATCCGGATGGATGGTCCTTTTTATTGTTTGCTTCACCCTATCCGCAATAACTCTTGCAAATAGCTTTGTATCGACATTTAATAGGGATATGGGCCTAAAGCTAGAGCATAATGTGGCATCTTTACCTTCTTTATAGATAATCGCTATGTTGGCTGCCAATGCATCTCTACTCATTTCCCCTTTCTCTCCTATCTCATTCATATAGGAGCACAGTTTTGGTGCTAAGTATTCTTGATATTTTTTGTAATATAGTGCTGTCAAGCCATCGGGCCCCAGGCTCTTACCTACTTGTGTCTCCCTGATAGCTTTTCTCACTTCAGCCTCCGTAA
This sequence comes from Lithobates septentrionalis, assembly GCA_037952835.1. Classification (NCBI taxonomy): domain Eukaryota; kingdom Metazoa; phylum Chordata; class Amphibia; order Anura; family Ranidae; genus Lithobates; species Lithobates septentrionalis. The sequence goes on from JBBDGP010000205.1 coordinate 6,124,617, forward strand.
TAGTGGCCTCCAGGGAGATTCGCTCCCCTTCGGTTATTTTTGCCATTCCAACTTCTTTTAGGTAGTTTTTGATTTTCTCTTGTTTTTGTTCCTTCTCTTTACTCGTATCATTTTTATTTATAGAGTATAGTTCCCCGTAGAATTCTTGAAATGTCTTTGCTATATCCGAATCTTTATAGCTAATTTCATCTGTTCTGGTCCTTATCTTGTCGACATATTTGTTGCTTTTCTTTTTACCTAATGCCCTTGCCAGGAGTCTACCAGGTCTGTTACTACCTATGTATCTTTCTTTTTTGACTAAATTATACTTCTTTCGATTTTCTAGTTCAATTAGTTGTCTCATGGCCTCCCTAGATCTATATAGTTTTTACATGATCTCTCCCTCCCCCGATTTCTTATGTTGTTGCTCTAATTTTATAGTTTCCTCTTGTAGCACGCAAAGATTCTCTGCCTGCCTTCTCTCTTTCTCTACGCCCGCCTTAATTATAATCCCTCTGATATACGCTTTGTGGGCCTCCCAGACCATTGCTTCTGATGTCTCCTTTGAGGTGTTTGTTTTGAAATAAAATTCTAGTTCTTCTTTTATAAGCTTGTCAATTTTCCTATCATGAAGGAGATCTTCGTTTAGTCTCCAATTATTACGTAGGGGATTGTGTGCATTTTGTTTTATTCGTAGTGTCACGGGGGCGTGATCAGAAAATGTCATGGGTCCTATATTTGTGCTTTCTACCTCTTCTAAATGCCCATGGTCTACAAGAAAAAGATCAAGCCTAGAGTACGTAGCATGCACAGGGGAGTAGAAGGTATAGTCTCTTTCATTCTGATGTTGCATCCTCCATACATCCACCAATTGACATTGACGTCATTTTTTCTTGAATTTATTCATCCATATACCTCCAGTCCCCCGGGCACACGACGTACTATCTTTCCCTGGCTCAAGGCACAAATTAAAATCTCCTGCTACAATAGCCCTCCCCCTCTTGAAGCCTTCAAACTTTGATAGAACTCCCAATAAGTATTTTCCTGGGTTGGTATTTGGGCAATATAAATTAGCTAATGTACATTCCATCCCATTCAGTTTGCCTTTCAAGAACAAAAAATGACCCTCAGGGTCAGTTAATCTTTCCTCTATTTGAAAACAAACTTCTTTTGCGAAACCAATCGCTACCCCTTTTGCACCCCTTATCGGGGAGTCACCGTAGATCCAGAATGGGTAATCCTTAGAGATTATTTTCTGGTTCCTTCCCAGATATAGATGCGTCTCCTCTGCTTTTAGGGATCTCAATTCGCCCAGTATGTTTGCACATTTTATGGGTGAATTGAGGCCCCTCACATTATACGTAACTAGCTTTAATCCGGCCATTTGTTCTGGCTCTCTGAACCAGAGAGTAAGAGACAATGAGGTTTATACCGGTCTCGCCCCTCCCTTACTCCCTCCCCCCCCCCTCCCACCCTCCTTTTTTGAGTCTCCTCTGGAAATCTCAGTGTTGCTGAGCGACCGTCTTTATGCTTGATTAGGCACGCTGGGAAACCCCAAGAGTATTGAATATCTCGAGCTTTGAGTTGGGCCAATAGTGGTTTAAGGACTCTTCTCCTAGTCCGTGTCTCAGTGGCGAGGTCTGGGTATATCTGTAGACTGCACTCTCCATATTTCACTGATTGGTTATTCTTCAGGCTCGCCTTGATCATCTCCTTATCTTGGTAGTTGTGAAATCTCACAATCACATCTCGTTGGGCTTCCTTGCTTATCTCAGCTGGTTTCCTAATTCTGTGCACTCTGTCCAATTTGATTTTCTTGTTGTTTTCAGTTGGATCGATGAGGCCTCCAAAAATTTGATCAACCTTTTCCTGTAGGTTCTCTCTTTCACCCTGTGCCTCTGGGAGGCCTCTAATCCTCAGATTTTTCCTCCTACTTCTGTTTTCCTGATCTTCCAGTCTATACCTCAGATTCCTTTGTTCACGTTGCATCTCCTCCATCTGTCCTTTAAGGTTCCTTATCTCTATCCCTTTCCTTTCTACCATTGTTTCAGCCTCTTCTACTCTTCTTAGAATGTGACCCATATCGCCCCGTATTGTTTCTATATCGCCTTTAATAGATGTTTCCAGTCTAGCAAACATTTCCGCTATCTCATTCTTTGTTGGTAGTACTCTTTCCTGTTGACGTTCCATTGAGACTTCTTCTATTATCACAGGGTTTATAGTACGAGATTCTGCTTCCGCCAGCTGTCTTCTTGTGCTAATTTTAGGTGGGCATTCAGGGGTTTTACTTTTGGAGCCAGATGCCTTTCCCGGACTTACATTAATGTTTTCATGACCCATATATTTCCTTATGGTACCTGGACTGGCACTTGTTCTGGTAGGATTTGCTGTAGGGTTTGCTGTGGCCCCCTTCCCCGTCTTTCCCTTCATTCTCTCTTGTCTTTCCCCTCTTTAACTAGTCCTGTTCTGATTTATCTCCCAGAAATGATGCACGTAATATATATGATGAATATATATGATGACTATATAATGTAGATCTTCTACACCGGGGGGTTCTCCCGCCAGGGTATCAATATCAGGGATATTTAACTCATTGCCAATTGTACTATTGAGCTTGGCTGAGCCAGTTATTACATATTTGGAGAATCCTTAAGACGTTGTATAGGGTGATCCTACGGAAAAGATCCCCGTTGGGTCTCTCTTCTATATAATGTTGTTACTATAAAACACTGGGCTTGCGAAGAGGGGTGTCGCCCCAGGAGTACACATCAAGCTAACCACGTCTCAAAAAAAAAAAAAAAGACCCGAACTGATGTGTCCCCTGTGCCTCCAGCTACTATCTTGGTTGGTTCCGGGGCTTGACCGTCACCTCTGTCCACCCCTGCCCTAGTTTAACTAAGAATTGCAGGGAACTTGACCCATCCACTCTTGTATCTTTATATATCTTAGCGTTTTTGTCCAGTTTCTGTTGGGCCTGAAGTTTTAGATGAGCTATAAGCCCATTACACTATATACAGTTCCTATTTAATTTACACATATGGTACCATAGGGCTTTTTAATTCCTTAGCCAAAGTTAAACCGATGGAGGCATCCAGCGAGAGAGGGAGATATAGAGCCACTATTATTGTAATCCCCAGGTGAGTTATAGGCAATTATAAACCAATGAGAACATTTAGGCATTTGAAATGTAATCCTATATACCATAGTCTTTTAGTCCCATCATATGATTGACCTGCTCATGACCAACCCCCACTCTCTCCACGGAAATCTTGATTCTTATGACTACCCTTTATCTTGCAGTTCCAAGTTTCTGCCCAGGAAACTTTAATAAATTGGTTTGAGTGGGTAGGGAGGTCAGCTGCCTTTGTGTAGGGGTTACCTGTGCTTTGTATGCTGTATGTGTAGAGTCCCACTAGTAGCATTTAATAGCATTTAATAGAAAGCACTTACCCCTCCAGCCGCACTCATTCTAATGGTTTTTTCACTTATCTGTGAGTGGGTGATCTGATCCTCTCTGGGTGTCTCCGTGCCTTGAGAAGGCTGGCAGCGGGGTGATAGAATCGCTACCTCCTCATCTCCTTCCCTGGCTGATGATCGCCGCTCTTTCCAGCTGCTTCAATGGGGTGGAGGGGAACGCCATGCACTGCAGTGCTCACCTCGCCTTGCTGTCTTCCGAGGAGTGCTCTCCTCGTTCTCTTCCACAGACTCCGCACTTCCACCACGGGGGCTCGAGGGGTGTGGGGGAGGAGGGAGGGGGCCGGCGACTCCGGACCGAGAGGGTAGGGGACTGGATCCTGCAGGGCGACCTAAAGGTCATCCGTTTTCATCTGGGCTGCGACCGCCGCTACATCGCAGCTACACTCGCGGGGGAGAGAGACCCGGCATCCCAGGAACAGTGCTGGGATCAGCTAGATGCCCACATCCGGCTCCTCCCCTCCTCCTGATAGGCAATTGAGATTTAAAGCACATTTTTCGGGTGGGTCCGTTACCACAAGTAAGGAACCTCTTGCATTATCTATTAAAAACATGGATCCAAAATCTAAAAGCACTAAAGTACCCCCTACCTCATGTGCTGCAGTAGAGGTATATATAGATAAAGTAGAAAATGACATTAAGAAATTTTTAGGTGATAGAAATAAAAGAGACCATATACCCCATAATTTGAATAAAGATGAGATTAAGGCATTAAACTCCTTGTCAGCCCGGCGCGATATTACCATCAAACCGGCTGACAAGGAGGGAGCCATTGTGGTAATGGACACCCCTATGTACGAAAAAGAAGTGATGAAACATCTTGGTGATACTCTCACATATAGAAAACTTGACTCTAGTCCAGTTTTTAGAGTACAAAAGAGAATTAAAAAAGTTCTTACCAATGCAGTTAAAGATAAAATCATTGATGACGAAACTATGGAATTTTTCGTGTGTGAATATCCAGTCACACCGGTACTATATATGTTACCGAAAATCCATAAAGATCCTAAAAATCCTCCAGGACGTCCCATCGTATCGGGTATGGAATCTGTGACAACCCATTTAGCACAATATTTGGACAAATGTCTAACACCATTATTGTTAAATACTAAATCGTATATCAAAGATACTACAGATTTTTTGACTAAGATACAGGATATTAAGTTGTCACCAGATTCCATACTGATATCATGGGATGTCTCCAGTCTGTTTACTGTCATCCCCCATAGTTTGGGAATAGAGGCATGTCAACGTTTACTAACACAGTCAGGTATATATAAAAAGGAACAGATCTCATTTCTTCTTGAATTATTGAAGATCATCCTTGAGGAGAATTATTTTCTTTTCAAGGACACCCATTTTTTGCAACTAAATGGGGCAGCGATGGGCTCAAATGTTGCACCCCCATATGCGAACGCTTTTATGAATATGATAGAAACTTCTTTTATCTATGCGAATAAACTATTTCTCCAACATTGTCAATGTTGGTATAGATTTGTGGATGATATTTTCGCTATATGGGATGGCAACATGGAGGGCCTATTTCTGTTCGATCAATATATCAATCACTTAATACCCGGTTTGAAATTTAACATTGAAATTGGTAAAGACAGGATTTCTTTTTTGGACACTATGTTGCAGTTGAGTAATGCACAGATTAGTACTGATCTGTACGTAAAACCCACAGATCGTAACCAGTTATTACACTTCAACAGCTACTATCCCCCCAATGTTTTCTCATCCATACCAAAAAGTCAAATGTTGAGAGTACAACGAATTGTAAGTGACCCTCTGTGCCGTGATCAGAGACTTAAAGAAATGAAAAATAAACTTATTAATCGAAGATACCCCCGAACCTTAGTTGAATCTTTTACTGGCCATAATGTAACAACTTGTAGAAAAACAAAGAGAATTCCCTTTATTATGCAATACCACCCTTTTTCTAAAAATATTTCTAAGATAATTAAAAAACATTGGAATCTTTTGAGAACTAGTTATCCGATGATACAGGAATTCTAGAATCCCCCGATGTCCTCATATAGGAAAGGTAGAACAATACAGGACCGACTAATAAAATCGGACCAACTTATATCTACACCCATTAAACCAACCTTTTTAGGACAAAAAAAATTTCGGATCGTATCCGTGTTTGTCATGTATACAATGCAATTCCATGATAAAATGAAAAGCTTTCACACACCCACACAGGGGTTTTAATATCCCTATACATGGCTATTACACTTGTCAATCATCATATGTCATATATGCCATAAAATGTCCTTGTGGTTTGGTGTATGTCGGAGAGACTACACAAAAAGTTAAAGACAGGATACCAAGACATAAATACTCAATACGTGATAAATTAACACAATTACCACTAGCTAGACATTTCGTGGAGTATGGACATAATGTTTCACAACTAAAGTTTAAGGTCCTTGAAGGAATAGAGAAAAATAGGAGGGGGGAAACCGTGAAATGATTTTAAGAAAAAGAGAAGTATATTGGATACATTTTCTGAATACGATCGCTCCATACGGATTAAATGTTGATTTGGATCTGTATTTATTTGTTTGATATTTTTCAGCTATAAGTGACAACACAAAAGATGTAATATGTAAATATGTTTTGAGATAGGGAGGTTAATATATGGATATACTCATTCTATTTTTATACATATATCTCTCATAGATTTAATAATGCTTATTTGGAGAATGAAAACGATGAGATAAAGATGTCGGCCGCTAATTGCTAGATCTTGTGTTTATTGTGTACAAAAAACACGTATCTATTAGGTGGTGAATATGTGACGAATTAATCAATTAGCCATATTGCTTCCACATGTGATGTATACTACTAATTTGTATTTAAGGGATTCATTGCAGTGAACCCGTTAGATATGCTCAGACGGATCTTATGAAGGGCGTAAGCACACTAGCCCAAAACGTACGTAATCCATGCATATCTGCATCTATAGGCATTTATATGTCAAGATTATGTCTGGAAAGATTGTACCTGCTTTGTAATTTTTCCATGTGACTACATGAAAATAAAGCAATCGAAAGTTTTTAAGTGCAGCAACCTTCTATACTTTTTCTTCTATATATAAGGTCGGTGGGAAGACCTGATTGCTGGCACTGAATTGTAAGCTGGGTGCGGTTCTCCTCTACAAATTGAATATATTGAAGGCACAGATCTGGCCAAGGTTACAAAAAAATTTCTGCTGCACTTAAGGTTCCTAAAAGCACAGTGGCCTCCATAATCCTTAAATGGAAGACATTTGGGACGATCAGAACTCTTCCTAGAGCTGGCCGTTCCGCCAAACTGAGCTATTGGGGGAGAAGAGCCTTGGTGAGAGAGGAAAAGAAGAACCCAAAGATCACTGTGGCTGAGCTCCGGAGATGCAGTCGAGAGATGGGAGAAAATTGTAGAAAGTCAACCATCACTGCAGCCCTCCGCCAGTCAGGGCTTTATGGCAGAATGGCCCGACGGAAACCTCTCCTCAGTGCAAGACACATGAAAGCCTGCATAGAGTTTGCTAAAAAACACCTGAAGGACTCCAAGATGGTGAGAAATAAGATTCTTTGGTCTGATGAGACCAAGATAGAACTTTTTGGCCTTAATTCTAAGCGGTATGTGTGCAGAAAACCAGGCACTGCTCATCACCTGTCCAATACAGTCCCAACAGTGAAGCATGGTGGTGGCAGCATCATGCTGTTGGGGTGTTTATCAGCTGCAGGGACAGGACGTCTGGTTGCAATCGATGGAAAGATGAAAGCAGCCAAGTACAGGGATATCCTGGATGAAAACCTTCTCCAGAGTGCTCAGGACCTCAGACTGGGCCGAAGGTTTACCTTCCAACAAGACAATGACCGTAAGCACACAGCTAAAATAACGAAGGAGTGGCTTCACAACAACTCCGTGACTGTTCCTGGATGGCCCAGCCAGAGCCCTGACTTAAACCCAATTGAGCATCTCTGGAGAGATCTAAAAATCACCATGACTTCTTCAGTAAGGGTCATGGTGGTGTAGTAGCCCATTTGACGTAACACATATAGGCGGAAGAAGTCTCAGTGGCAACGTTATCCCGCATTCTGAGCCTGCACTGCTCAAGTGCTGCGTTTTATCTCCCAGCAAAGCTAAGATTACTCTGACGGTTCTACTGAGATTTTTTTTCTTGCCTTATATGAGCTACTAATTTGTGAGTACCGCTCTGTTACCTTTTACAATAAAACCTTTTATACCGTATTATGCTATGGATATCTCTTCTCTTCTATGGTTTACATCAATCCGATACTGAGATTGCCGGTTATTGCTGCACAGTAGCACAGACTGACTGCCTAATACCCCTGCAGGGGTTAAGGAAGTTGGTGAGTGTGTGCACATTAAGAGCACGGGATTTTAAACACTGTCACTAAGAAAAAGGATTGGAAGATTGCTTTCAACACACTTGCACTTTGAAATAATCAAGCTATTAGCACTTTTCTGTCGCTTATGCACTTTATTTGGACTTAATAACCACAACAGTTTATTTCTATTATTGGCACCTGTGCACTTTTGGACCATCCTCCTCCTCACCCTGCCTTTCCCTTTCCCTTTCCCCCTCCCCCCCTCCCCCCCCTCCCCGTCTCATTGGGTTTGATTACCATTACTTGTATTTATTATGCTAAACCTGGATTGTAGTTTCACACCTATTCACACAGGGTAGCAACATGGGGACAGTTTGGGAGCACGCTTTAACCCATTTATTTTCTATTTGGGATATAAACTATATTTTGTTTTATGCTTGAGTACATTTGTATTTTTTTGAGAAAGATCTCTTTTTCACTCACGATTAAACAGATTGCACTATCAAGCCTTGCATATACCACAGGCACACTCATTCCAAATTTCCTTTGAACAGCGCCACACCCACACTTAAATCTTCCCTCATTCCAGCATCTGCCATTCCGGTGACGTTTGCCTCTGTGGGGGCAGCAGTTCAAGCTAAAAAAACTTTTTATCAGGTTTTTTGCGTGGGTTCACCATCGTTTTTCTTACTCATCCCCGTCCCTTCTCGTTCGGTGCAGTGGGGGAAGAGCACATGGCGGAGACACAGCAGGTGCTTGCTAATTACAGCAAGCCCAGAGCCAGAAACGTCCAGATCCCAGAGGAGACGATTTAAGGCCTCAAATATGTCCTTTGGGGAGATGTTGGAGAAAGTCGACATACTGAAAAGGGCCGACTATGACGGGAAGTATGGACCTTACCCCAAAGTTAATGTCAGAAAGGCCAAGATCATGGCAAAAGTTGTCAAGAGTCTGCAGAAGAATTTTTGGGTACGACGATCGAAAGATCAACTCAGGAAGCGGTGGTCGGACCTCAAATTAAGGGAGCACGATCAGTACAGAAGGATCAGGAGAGTGCTGCAAAAAAGTAAGTAGTTGTCCTGTGTTCCTATTCGTTATTTTTATTACGTTTGTGCTGCTCCATGTGCTTTTCTTTACTGTTGTACAGTTTAAAATGGCAACTTTCATGTTTATGGGCACATTGTTCGGTTGTCTAAAACATTGTTCGTTGAGCCTAGAAAACACCATTGGTTTGGCCATATGCATTTGAATACATTTTTGCTAGCCTACTTCTATTAAAATAATGTTGGTGTCTAGATGTGTTTGTAACTAGAATGTAATGCAAACTAGATTCTGTGTAAGGAGAGGACACTCAGCAGCTGTTTACACATCTGGACACTGGAGCACTAGTGTGGGACACCAGAAGACCCTTTTTTTTAGGGGGCTCCACACAGGTGCTCCAGTGTATACTATAGGGGTGTCTCCATCTGTGAAGCTTGTACAAAACAGGTAAGTATACAAGCTTGACAAAGTGACAAAAATATTTATTCATCTTGGAACTCTGCCAAAATAGACCATTGTACCCCACTTCCAAGCAATGTTTCATGTTCCTATTTCTGCCATCAAATATCTGTGTGCTAAGTATATCTATTTTTTTTTACATAGGGGAGAAAAGACTCGGAGGACACCACTCATCTGAGGAGACCACAGACACACCACCTCAGGAAGAAGTGGAAATCCACTAAAGACAAGCAGAGGAGGAAGAGGGAGACGTGGTGGAAATTGTCACCACAACAGGTGAGTGTCTGCGACCACAGGCTCAGGTAAGAGATGGATGGATTTATAATACATGCTGTGTTTTTGTTTTTATATTTTTAAGTGATTGTGATGTTGTGGATCCAGGTAATTTCACCAGTGAAAGTGCACAGATCCTGATTGGGGAGATCATAGGGTGTAATAGGGACTTGAAAAACATCCAGAAAAACATCAATGATGTTCAAAACAAAGTGCTTCAAGTGCAGTTTCAGTGCAGTCTCAAGTGCACTTGTAGTGCAAAGTGTCTTTGCCTTTAGTAAATAACACCCAACAGTGCTTTCTAATGTTACACAATCACGCCATTTTCAGGACTACTCACATTTCAGTCTGGGTCAGCTAAAAGAAACACAAGCAGTAAATGTCAGCAAATATTTTAGTAGTTAAAATTATTTTTTTATTTAAAAAATGTCTCAGACATTGTCTGGCATATTGACCCTACCCGCAAAGTATTCAAGGTATCTTAGACGGACCTCAGGGGCACTCAGGGGGGGCAAGCCAGGACGGCCAGCTTCAAGCGCCGTCAGGGTTGGTTCATTTACATGAATTCCGGCCTCAGGCCCAACTGAGGCAGCATAGTTGGCAGAATTTCTCCTTAAAAAGTTGTGGAGAACACAGCAAGCCAGGATGATGTGATTCAGTTTATACTCCCCCATGTGTACTGGTGTAAGAAATAGGCGGAACCGACTGGTCATGATTCCAAACATGTTCTCCACCAATCTTCTAACTATGGCTAGCCGGTAATTAAAAACCCTCGGGTCTGGGGTGAGGTTTCTCATAGAGAATGGCCGCATAAGATGGTCCCCCAGCGCAAACGCTTCATCCGCAACGAAGATGAATGGGAGTCCTTCCACATTGTCTTCTGGAGGTGGCAAGTCCAAGCTGCCATTCTCGAGAAACCTGTAGAACTCCGTCTGGGCAATGACTCCACCAGCTGACATCCGACCAGTTTTCACCATGTCCACATACGGGAACTCATAAGTAGCCGACACCACCGCCAACATCACAATACTATTGAACCACTTATAGTTGTAATAGTATGACCCCGAGTTGGGTGGTGGGACGATGTGGACATGTTTCCCATCAGTAGCCCCTCCGCAGTTAGGAAAGTCCCACCGCTGGGCAAAGTGGGAGGCCACAGTCTGCCATTCCTGTGGGTTGGAAGGAAACTGTGGAGTCAAACAAGAAAAATAAATTATTCATTTTGCACATAAACATGGAAAGCAGATTAGACACAAACATTCTTGGCCAACATCAGTATAACATTTATTTTAGGGAGTATTTAAAGACAAAGGTATAAGGTCCACCTATCAGATTCCTCCCCCCCCCCTCTCATGGGCGATTTGTAAAATTTTATGGGGGGGGATGTTTTGGAGAGGTAACCCTCTCCACTTCATTGAGAGATGAATGCCCAAATAATGTGTATTACTTTGGTCAGCCCCTCCTTACTTTACACTATTGGCAGTTCACTGAACAGGTAAGAAGTGTTATAATACAAAGAGATAAATACACACTGTACACATTTTAGCACATTTTTACATTCTGCTATTACCTATCAAGATAATAATAGGATACACAAACTTTAAACAGTACCATTTGAAAGTATTCAGGCAGGACCTTGCACTACATGCTTTGGGGAATCCATCCATAAATCTGACCACAAAAGAGGTGGGTATAGTGTGTATGGGTTTGGCAAAGTCATCAGATAGAGGATTGGTATCAGCTGAGTTAGCAGTTGGGGGGAGGGAGGGTTCCAAAAGATTTTGGGACACCAAAAAAACAATCCTCTGGCACTCTGCCTAAGTTTCAAGCACACATCACAATTTTACACATTTTAGGGGGTGTTTGGGGTAAAGCACTACTATAGAGCTGACAAAATACATCGTTAAGTGACTACACGAGGTGAATATAGGCCCAGGAGAGCATGCTGGGGAGGTTAGTGAAGGCAAATATGTAGGAAGGAAAAAAAATTACCTAAAAATCCAGCATGCATGAGGACAAAGGGGACATTCACAGCATATTACAATCATGGTAATTAGGGAATGAGGAAAGAAATACAATATATTATCAAACATTAAATACAATAAAATGTAATGTTAAAGGATAAAAATCTTACCTTAATATAATCCTTCTGCAGGACCTGTATGATGGCAGAACAGGTCTCCGGGATAATGATCCCCAGAGCCTGGGGGAGATGCCTGTCGAGAACTTGAGGTCCTGCAGGCTTCTCCCCGTCGCCAATACCGCAGGGTGGCGACTATCCTCTGCTCCGGAGTGATGGCTTGCCTCATGCAGGTATCCTGCCTGCTGATATAGGGGGTCAGCAAAGCCAACAAATGGTGAAATACTGGGTTCGTCATCCTGAGAAAGTTCCTGAAATCATCAGGATTATTCTCACGGATCTCACGGAGCAAAGGCATGTGACAGAATTGGTCATGTTGGAGCAACCAATTCTTGGTCCATGAACTCCTCCCCACCCTGTTCATGGACTGGGCTTGTGTCAAGGTAAGGACCCCAACACCAAGCCCCCGCACAGCACGAACTCTACGATGAGTACGTATACGCAACATGGCTAGAAAATGGTCAGCTGCTCAGAACGAAGTAACAGAACGCACTGAAGAGCAGCAAGGCCTGTGAAGAGCGACCTGAAAATCAGTAACGAATGAACACGAACACAATGACAAGTCAATGGTACTCGCTGCACGCACTGAAGACCAGATACAAACCCACAAGCACAAACTGAACAGCAGAAAACGATCTGAAAGCCACGAGTCTGAAAAAGCATGAATCGTCAAACTCGTCATCACCAAACTTTTACTAACACGAGATTAGCAAAAGGAGCCCAAAGGGTGCCGCGCTTGGTTCAGAACTGCCCTTTTATAGTCTTGTTGTAAGTGATGTACAAGACCGCGTTCTTGGCGATCGGAAATTCTTCCGTGTGTATGCAAAACAAGTTTGAGCCAACATCTGTCGGAAAAAATCCATGGATTTTGTTGTCGGAATGTCTGATCAATGTCCGATCGTGTGTACAGGGCATCACTGTGAGGGCTTACAGTGTTGTGGCAACACCACCACCACCACCGGCCCAATTTTTCTGCCCCTGTTCAACAGGTGCATGTAATTACAATTCTTGATATAATATTTCACAGCAGGGCCCGTTCCAGCGCCCACCAAGAGTAACTGTGAGGACTTACAGTGTTGTGGCACCAGCACCACCAAAGGCCCAATTTTTCTGCCCCTGTTCAACAATGGCATGTAATTACAATTCTTGATCTAATACTTCATAGCAGGGCCCGTTCCTGCGCCCACCAAGAGTAACTGAGGGCTTACAGTGTTGTGGAAACACCAACACCTAAGGCCTCAATTTCTGCAGAGTATATAGGGCAGGCCCCTACTTTCAAACATCCAACTTACAAATGACTCCTACTTGCAAACAGAAGGAGACAACAGGAAGTGAGATGAAATCTACCCCTAGGAAGGGAAATTCTCTCCTGTAAGAGTTAATATAGGAAAAAAAGTGTCTCCTCTTCACTGATGCTTTATCACCAATCCTTGTTTCACTAAAACCCCAAATTTTCAAAAAACATTTGTCATTGGGACAGAAAGTGAGGTGAAATCTTCTGAAGAAGTGCACAGACAGCAAAACAAATGTTGCAGGGTTGATAACCCTTCCCTGTGTTTTCCAAAAAGCTTAAAAATAGATTTTTTTGGCTGGAGCTACACTTTAAAAATGTACCAGTTCAAAATTACAAACAGATTCTACTGAACAACAAACCCACAGTCCCTGTCTTGTTTGCACCGCCTGTTTACTGCTGTTCAGAGTATATAGGGCCTGGGGGCCCCACGCCTTTCCCTTTTTTAATTTGGGTGCAGGGTTCCCCTTAATATCCATACAAGACCCAAAGGGCCTGGTAATGGACTGGGGGGGTACCCATGTCGTCTCACTGATTTTCATCCATATTGCCGGGACCCGACATTACATTAAAGCCGCAAGCAGTTTTAAATGACTTGTATTCCTTTAAAAATGTCATTTTGTGCAGGGACTGTTCTAAACACAGGAAACACGCGCCACTTTACAGGCATACTATAGACACCCCCCAGGTACGATATTTAAAGGAATATTTCACTTTTATTTTTTCACTTTAAGCATCATTAAAATCACTGCTCCTGAAAAAACTGCTGTTTTTAAAACTTTTTTTTGCATTGATACATGTCCCCTGGGGCAGGACCCTTTTTAGGACAATACCATGCATATTAGCCTTTAAAATTAGCACTTTTGATTTTGAACGTTTGAGTTCCATAGGCTTTAACCGCTTGGCACCCGCCGTCCGTCATATGACGGCCAGGCGGCGCGGCTCTCGTTCTGGGAGGGCGTCATATGACGCCCTGCCCTTAAAACAGGGAATGCGCGCGATCATGTGCACGCATTCCTGTACCCTCGGTGGCAGCGTGTCACGGAGACAACACTAGCCACCGAGGAGGGTAAACAGCCATTGGGCATGGCTGTTTACCATGTGATCGGCCGTGATGAAGTCACACCCGATGACATGGTACCGCCCCCCTTTGTGCACGGCGCATGCGTGCGATCGGGAGTGCGCCACGAGTGCACATCGGTGGCGCCGTGTTCCCGGGAACACTGCTCGTCACCGACGATGGCAAACAACCATTGGCCGGCGGCTGTTTACCACATGATCAGCTGTGATCCTTTCACAGCCGATCACTAAATGTAAACACAGAGCAGTAACTAGCTGTTACCAGTTCTTCTCTCCTCACACACCTTTTCCAGTGTTAGGAGAGAAGAGCCAGGAGCAGTGAGTTACTGATCTGTGTCTGTATTGTACTGCACCAAGCACAACACTTGTCCCATCGCCCCCATTGTCATCTGTCACCCAACAGTCACCCAACAGTTACCCCATAAAGTGCACCTGTCACATAAGAGACTGCCATCAGTGACCGTCAGTGGTGCACCTGTCAGCCATCACCCGTCACCCATCAGTGATTGTCAGCCATCACCTGTCAGCCATCACCGTCACCCATCAGTGACCATCAGCCATCACCCGTCAGTGACCGCCAACCATTATCCGTCACCCATCAGTGACCGTCAGCCGTCACCCATCAGTGACGTCAGCCATTACCAGTCACCCATCAGTGACCATCAGCCATCACCCGTCAGTGACCGTCAGCCGTCACCCATCAGTGACCGTCAGCCGTCGCCCGTCACCCATCAGTGACCATCAGCCATCACCCGTCAACCATCAGTGATGTCAGCCATTACCCGTCAACCATCAGTGACCGTCAGCCATTACCCGTCACCCATCAGCCATTACCCGTCACCCATCAGTAACTGTCAGCCATCACCCATCAGTGACCGTCAGCCGTCACCCATTACCCATCAGTGACGTCAGCCATTACCCGTCACCCATCAGTGATCGTCAGCCATTACCCATCACCCATCAGTGACCGTCAGCGGTACACCCATCAGTGACCGTGGCCTGTCACCCGTCTGTGACCATCACCCATCAGTGACTATCACCCGTCACCATCCGTGACCTGTCACCCATCAGTGACCATTGCCTGTCACACCGTCCCCACCTATCAGTGAATGTCACCTGCCACCCATCTCACAGTCCATCAGTGACCGTCACCTGCCACACAGCCATCAGCGTCATGTCCAAAAGATTATATACCAGTGAGGAGGCGTTCCAGATCCTCTCCATGACTGATGAGAGCAATGGGGAGTTCTCATCAGATTCCAATTCTGATTCCGAATCAAATTTGGCATTTGAACCGAATAGTGAATCGGCGAATGATTCGGAGGAATAATGGGTCCCTCCTAAAAGGGCACAGCACTCTGGAAACCAGGATTATATTCCAAGGCCCAGTACCAGTGCTGCTACCAGCAATAGGCCCCAAGAACAAATTCCCAGGCCCAGTACCAGCGCTGCCACCAGCGATAGGCCCAGGGAACAAATGCCCAGTACCAGCTCTGCCGCCGGCGATAGGCCCCAGGAACAAATGCCCAGACCCAGTACCAGTGCTGCCACATCACGCCTGAGTACCAGCACAGGAAATTCAAATCCCCCAAACTATTGGAGTGTCACATCCCCCAAGAGCCAGGACCTCTACATATATACCAGATGGTCTTGCCAACCCAACATGGCTGCCATCTGACTAAGGATCACCAATTATTCCCCCTTTCACAACACAGCCAGGTGCGCAGGCCAACACCCAAAATTTCACAAGGATTGATTTTTTTTTATATGTTTTTGCCCGACACTTTGCTGCAATTCCTTGTGGACCAGACAAATTTATATGCCCAGCAGTATATTGCCAACAACCCCCAATCATCCTATGCCTGTCCATTTGAGTGGAGAAATCTGAATTTGGAGGAGTTCAAATTGTTTATGGGCCTCACCCTAAACATGGGGCTTACAAAAAAAAATTAAGGACATGCCTATTGGTCCACCAACCCCATCCACAACATGCCCATTTATTCTGCCATAATGGCCAGGTCCCGATAAGAAATGATAATGCGCTTTCTTCATTTTAGCGACAACACCGAGTGCCCTCCCCGCAATCATCCAAATTATGACAAATTATATAAACTTCGCCCACTGATAAATTTCTTTTCCTAACAATTTGCAGAACTCCTATGTCCCCGATCAGTATATATGTGTCGATGAGTCCCTGGTACCCTTTTCAGGCCGGCTAGGAATAACGCAATATATTCCTAGCAAAAGGGCCAGATACGGAGTAAAATTATACAAGCTCTGTGAGAGAGCCACGGGATATTTGTATGCGTTCCGCATATATGAAGAAAAAGATTCCCAGCTCCAGTCCCCTAAGTGGCCGGCCTACATGGGCACAACTGGAAAGATTGTATGGCACTTGGCATACCCACTTCTGAACAAAGGATATCACATATACCTTTACAATTTCTACACTGGCCTGCCCCTTTTCAAACACCTATACATTGCAAAAACCTTGGCCTGCGGAACCTCCAGAAAAAATAGGAAGGGCTTCCCACAATCTCTAGCAAACAAAAAGCTGTGAAGGGGGGAAAGAGCAGCATTAAGGTGCAATAAAGTGCTGGCCTTGAGTTGGAAGGATAAAAGGGACTTGCACATGATGTCCACCATCCATGATGACACTACAATTGTAGCCAGTATGTGTCCAAGATTATAATCTCTACATGGGGGGGTGGATTTCAATGATCAAATGATTCAGCCCTATTTGTCGATAAGGAGGTCCCGACTCTGGTACAAGAAGGTAGCAATTTAGCTCATCCATTTGGCCGTTTATAATTCCTAGGTAGTCTACACCAAATCCAGAGAAAGCTTTGCCCCCTTCCTACAATTCATAGAAGAAGTTGTTACGTCCCTCATCTATCACCAAAGACCCCCCCAGAAGACTTTCCCTCTGAGGCTGTTTGCCGACTTCATAAGCGCCAGTTCCCCTTCAACATTCCACCATCTGAAGCAGGCCGAAGGCGGCAAAAAAAATGTTGCGTGTGCACCAAAAGAGGATTTTGAAAATATACCAGCTACTATTGTCCCCAGTGTCCCTCCCAACCTGGCCTTTGCATTGGCGAATTCTTCCAACTTTATCATACATCCCTAAAATATTAGCCCATATTTTTAACCATTTCACCATTTTCATCACCTGCGCTGACCATTTTCCATGCTTCCCCAAATAAACATGCCGCTGCCTTCCATGTGAACTGACCCTGGCCTGTTTTTGACTATGCCTCTGCCTACCGTTTGGACTGCTTCCATGTGAACTGACCCTGGCCTATTTTGTGACTATGCCTCTGCCTACCGTTTGGACTGCCTCCACATGAACTGACCCTGGCCTGTTTTATCAACTACACTACTGCCTACTGCTTGGACTGCTTGCACGTGAACTGACCCTGGCCTGCTTTATGGACTATGCTTTGCCTACTGCTTGGACTGATCGGTTGCCCTGCTACTGTAGTACACAGGGGTCTTACATATGTGAGGGGCTCCAGAATAGTTTTCCGGATGGAGAAAACAATTTTTTTTTTGTTTTCTCAGGGTTTCGGAATTTCCGGATTAGGGTCTGGAGTCCAGAGGCTTCATAGAGATTTGGGTGGGTCGAAGCCTCTACCCCTGTGCACAGGTCTTACCTGATTGCGGCCCTCGGCCTGCTGCCGACTTACTGCCATCATGCCTCTGCCTGCTGCATGAACGGACCACACCGCTACCTGGACTATGCAAATAATTAGCTGTAGCAAGAGGCAGTATGTTTATGAAGGGCTGGAGAGCGGTACAATGAGTGTCTGCAGTAGGGATGAGCTTCGAGTTCGAGTCTAACTCATGTTCGACTCGAACATCAGCTGTTCGCAAGTTCGCCGAACAGCGAACAATTTGGGGTGTTCGCGGCAAATTCGAATGCCCTTTAAAAGTCTATGGGAGAAATCAAAAGTGCTAATTTTAAAGGCTTATATTCATGGTATTGTCATAAAAAGTGTTTGGGGACCTGGGTCCTGCCCCAGGGGACATGGATCAATGCAAAAAAAAGTTTTAAAAACGGCAGTTTTTTCGGGAGCAGTGATTTTAATAATGTTTAAAGTGAAACAATAAAAGTGTAATATCCCTTTAAATTTCGTACCTGGGGGGTGTCTATAGTATGCCTGTAAAGGGGCGCATGTCTCCTGTGTTTAGAACAGTCTGATAGCAAAATGACATTTCAAAGGAAAAAAAGTCATTTAAAATACTCGCGGCTATTAATGAATTGCCGGTCCGACAATACACATAAAAGTTCATTAACAAAAATGGCATGGGAATTCCCCACAGGGGAACCCCGAACCAAAATTAAAAAAAAAATGATGCGGGGGTCCCCCTAAATTCCACACCAGGCCCTTCAGGTCTGGTATGGATATTAAGGGGAACCCCGCACTAAATGTAAAAAAAAACGGCATGGGGTCCCCCCAAAAATCCATACCAGACCCTTATCCGAGCACGCAACCTGGCAGGCCACAGGAAAAGAGGGGGGACGAGCCCTCCTGAACCGTATCAGGCCACATGCCCTCAATATTGGGAGGGTGCTTTGGGGTAGCCCCCCAAAACACCTTGTCCCCATGTTGATGAGGACAAGGGCCTCATCCCCACAACTCTGGCCAGTGGTTGTGGGGGTCTGCGGGCGGGGGGCTTATCGGAATCTGGAAGCCCCCTTTAACAAGGGGACCCCCAGATCCCGGTGTCAAAAATGTTAAAAATGATGAGACAGTTTTTGACAATTCCTTTATTTAAATGCTTCTTCTTTCTTCTATCTTCCTTAGGTTTCTTCCTCCATCTTCTTCTTCTGGTTCTTCCTCCGGTGTTCTCGTCCGGCATCTTCCTCCGTGGCGTCGGTGTCTTCTTCCCTTCTTTGCCGGGCCGCTCCGCATCCATGATGGCATGGAGGGAGGCTCCCGCTGTGTGACGCTTCTCCTCTTCTGACGGTTCTTAAATAACGGGGGGGCACCCGGTGACCCCGCCCCCTTCTGACGCATGGGGACTTGACGGGATTTCCCTGTGGCATTCCCCATGACACCGGGTGGCCCCCCGTTATTTACGAACCGTCAGAAGAGAAGAGAAGAAGCGTCACACAGCGGGAGCCTCCCTCCATGCCATCATGGATGCGGAGCGGCCCGAAAAGAAGATGAAGAGAAGAAGATGAAGAGAAGAAGATGAAGAGAAGAAGATGAAGAGAAGTAGATGAAGAGAGAAGCGTCACACAGCGGGAGCCTCCCTCCATGCCATCATGGATGCGGAGCGGCCCGGAGAAGAAGGGAAGAAGACGCCGAGGCAGCGGAGGAAGATGCCGGACGAGAACACCGGAGGAAGAACCAGAAGAAGAAGAAGAAGAAGGAGGAAGAAACCGAAAGAAAGAAGAAGAAGCATTTAAATAAAGGATTTGTCAAAAACTGTCTCTTGTCATTTTTAACATTTTTGACACTTTTTTAGTGAAATGGTAGGGGTACAAGTACCCCCTTACTATTTCACACAGGGGGGAGGGCCGGGATCTGGGGGTCCCCTTGTTAAAGGGGGCTTCCAGATTCTAATAAGCCCCCCGCCCGCAGACCCCCACAACCACCAGCCAGGGTTGTGGGGATGAGGCCTTTGTCCTCATCAACATGGGGACAAGGTGTTTTGGGGGGCTACCCCAAAGCACCCTCCCAATGTTGAGGGCATGTGGCCTGGTTTGGTTCAGGAGGGGGGGGCGCTCTCTCATCCCCCCTCTTTTCCTGTGGCCTGCCAGGTTGCATGCTCGGATAAGGGTCTGGTATGGACTTTTAGGGGGACCCCACGCCATTTTTTAAAAAAATTTTGGCCGGGGTTCCCCTTAATATCCATACCAGACATGAAGGGCCTGGTATGGAATTTAGGGGGACCCCCCACGTCATTTTTTTTTTAAATTTTGGTTCCCCTGTGGGGAATTCCCATGCCGTTTTTATCAATGAACTTTTATGTGTATTGTCGGACCGGCAATTCATTAATAGCCGCGAGTAGTTTTAAATGACTTTTTTTCCTTTGAAATGTCATTTTGCTGTCAGACTGTTCTAAACACGGGAGACATGCGCCTCTTTACAGGCATACTATAGACACCTCCCCAGGTACGAAATTTAAAGGGATATTACACTTTTATTGTTTCACTTTAAGCATTATTAAAATCACTGCTCCTGAAAAAATGGCCATTTTTAAAACTTTTTTTGCATTGATCCATGTCCCCTGGGGCAGGACCCAGGTCCCTAAACACTTTTTATGACAATAACTAGCATATAAGCCTTTAAAATTAGCATTTTGATTATTCATGTTCGTGTCCCATAGACTTTAACGGTATTCGCACGTTCAAACAAATTTTTTGCCTGTTCGCAAGTTCTGGTGCGAACCGAACAGGGGGGTGTTCGGCTCATCCCTAGTTTGCAGGTTACAGTGTACCATGACCAATATTATGGCTGTGCTTGCTCTCTCTGCCTGGACAATTTCTATGGACTGTGCTGTACTGACAATATACTTGTGCTGACTATAGACAATATTTCTGCCTGGATAATTACTATTGCTGTCGCTAAGCACATCCCTGCCTGCTGTCTGGACCAGTTTTCTCATCTGTGGATACTACTAAAAGCACAGGTAATGCTTTTGTTTACCCTTTCCGCAATAGAATTTATTTTGGATTGTAATTCTTGGTATGTACATGCTATGTGTTAGAAATATGATAGGTTGCCAGGAAATTATATATGCCATTTATGCTCCTAGAATGCCTGATGGTGCTACTTGGATGTTGGGCCTTTGTATGTGGCCAGGCTGTATAAAAGTCTCACACATGTGGTATCGCCATACTCAGTAGGAGTAGCAGAATGTATTTTGGGGTGTCCTCTTTGCTATACATTTCAAAAACTTCTGGAAAAAAAATAAACTGTTCAAAAGACTCATTATACCTCATAGATTATACATTGGGGTGTTTCCAAAATGGGGTCATTGTGGGGCAATTCCATTGTCCTGGTGCTCCAGGGTCTTCAAAAGTGTAATAGGTGGTTGAGAAATGAGATGTGTCATTTATGCTCGTAGAACGCCTGAAGATGCTACTTCAATTTTGGGCCTTTGTATGTGGCCAGGCTGTGTAAAAGTCTCACACAGTAGGAGTAGCAGAATGTATTTTGGGGTGTCCTCTTTGCTATACACATGCTATGTGTTGGAAATATCTGATAAATGGACAACTTTGTGTAAAAGAAATGCGTTTTCATTTTTTTCCCACATTTTCCAAAAACTTCTGAAATAAAAATGAACCGTTCAAAAGACTCATTATGCCTCATACATTATACATTGGGGTGTTTGCTTTCCAAAATGGGGTAATTTTGGGGCAATTCCATTGTCTTGGTGCTCCATGGCCTTCAAAAGTGTAATAGGTGGTTGAGAAATGTGTCATTTATGCTTGTAGAACGCCTGAAGATGCTACTTCAATGTGGGGCCTTTGTATGAGGCCAGGCTGTGTAAAAGTCTCACACATGTGGTATCACCATACTCAGGAAGAGTAGCAGAATGTATTTTGGGGTGTAATTTGTTGTATGCATATGCTCTGTGATAGAAATAACCTGTTAATATGACAATTTTGTAAAAAAAAAATCTTAATTTTGCAAAGAATTGTGGGAAAAAATTACAACTTAAAAAAACTCACCATGCTACTTACCTAATACCATGGAATGTCTACTTTCTAAAAAGGGGTCATTTGGGGGTATTTGTACTTTCCTGACTTGTTAGTGTCTCTAAAAATTATAGGCCTTCAGTACATCAGGTATGATCAGATGTGATTAAATTTCAGTGATTGGCACCATAGTTTGTCACAAAGACCAAATAATTTACACTTATTTGGGTTATTTTTACCGAAGATATGTAGCAGTAAAAATTTTGGCCAAAATTTATGAAGAAAAATTACTAATTTGCTAAATTTTATGACAGAAACAAAGAAAAAGGCATTTTTTTCACAAAATTTACGGACTTTTTTTATAGCACAAAAAATAAAGAACCCACTAGTGATTAAATACTACCAAAAGAAAGCTCTATTTGTGTAAAAAAAGGATGCAAATTTCATATGGGTACAGTGTGGCACGACTGAGTAATTGCCATTCAAAGTGAGAGCGCTGAAAGCTGAAAATTGGTCTGGGCAGGAAGGGGGTGTAAGTGCACTGTATTGAGGTGGTTAATGGGGTTCTAAATTTCGCGCAACCTTTCAGTCCGTTCGCAGGTTCTGGTGCGTACCGAACCAGGGGGTGTTCAGTTCATCCCTACTTGTCAGTGTCATTTGCAGCCTTGCCGGTGTCATTTGCAGCCTTGTCGGTGTCCATCTGCAGCCTTATCAAATCATTTGCAGCCTTATAAGTGTCCATCTGCAGCCTTGTCAGATCATTTGCAGCCTTATCAGTGTCCATCTGCAGCCTTGTCAGATCATTTGCAGCCTTATCAGTGTCCAGCTGCAGCCTTGTCAGATCATTTGCAGCCTTGCCCAGGCTGCAGTTTAAAAATGGCGCCGCCGAGATACACAGAGCCAGTGTCTTGCCGAATTAGTTCCCTCGGCGGATAAGTTCCCCCCCTGTACTGCGCAGGCGCAGCGCCTGCACAGTACCAACTACTAACAGCCGCCGGAGATAGCCGAAGCTCGAAATCCACAATCAGCTGTACACGGCGCCTGCGCTCTGGGTCCAGGTTCCTTCCCTACCATCCAAGTGGACCTAGAGGGGAATCTAAAAGAGCCGAGCGCAGCGAGGCCGTGCCCGAAGCGTGGCGAGCGGAGCGAGCCCGCGAGGGGCTCTTTTACAGGCGCCGTGTACAGCTGATTTGGACCTATTCCCCTTCGGCTATTTCCGCCGGATCCTGCTGCACAGGCGCAGCGCCTGTGCAGTAGAGGGGGGTCCTTATCCGCCGAGCAGAACTATCTCGGCAGAACACCGGTCCTGTGTATCTCGGCACTTCTTGGCTCTTTTCGGCTCCTCTCGCAGTCCCGCCCTATAATGGACATACCACACGTCCAATAGCGGGACTGAGTGTGACTGTGAGCAGAGCCGAGGGTCGCCGATATGCATACATAGCCGAGTGTACCCGGCTAGCTCTGCTCACAGTCACGCCCAGTCCCTGTCTTATGTCCATCATAGGGCGGGACTAGGCTTGACTGAGAGCGGTACTAGCCGAGCCTAGCTGAGTACACTCGGCTATGTATGTATATCGGCGGCCAGCGCTCGCTCCTCTCACAATCAGCGGGGGATCAGCGTGGATCGGCGTATAACACGCACCCACAATTTTCCCCTGATTTTGAGGGGAAAAAAGTGCGTGTTATACGCCAATAAATACGGTAATTCATAATTAATTAGGATAAAAAATATTAATACAAAGTGATGTATATACTGTAAATAAATGTTAAAAATCATCAATAATTACATGTAGAAAACTTTTAAGATTAATGAATCATAATAGATCTAACAACATCGATAGTAAAAATAATTATTTATAAACAATATATATATACTGTGTTTGTGTGTATATATATATATATATATATATATATATACACTATATATATTTGTACTGAGTGGAACCAGTCCTGTTAAACCACTGTATGGTCTTGGCCACAGTGCTGCAGCTCAGTTTCAGTGTCTTGGCAATCTTCTAATAGCCTAGGCCATCTTTATGTAGAGCAACAATTCTCTTTTTCAGATCCTCAGAAAGTTCTTTGCCATGAGGTGTCATGTTGAATGTCCAGTGACCAGTATGTGAGAGTGAGAGTGATAACACCAAATTTAGCACACATGCTCCCCATTCACACCTGAGACCTTGTAACACTAATGAGTCACATGACACCGGGGAGGGAAAATGGCTAATTGGGCCCATTTGGAAATTTTCACTTAGGGGTGTACTCACTTTTGGTGCCAGTGGTTTAGACATCAATGGTTGTGTGTTAAGGTATTTTGAGGGGACAGTAAATGTACACTGTTATAGAAGCTGTACACTCACTACTTTACATTGTAGCAAAGTGTAATTTCTTCAGTGTTGTCACATGAAAAGATATAATAAAATATTTACAAAAATGTGAGGGGTGTACTCACTTTTGTGAGATACTGTATATATATCTCATTTTAAAAATGCATGTATCCATTTGTTCATGTGCATATGTTCTCCGTGGGCACCTTAGTGTACGCACACATGCATGCCCATATGTTTATATACACATACATTGGCTGTATGCATGAGTTCATGTATGTATGTGTGTGCACATGCTCAATATATATATATATTTGTAGTCAGAGTCTTCACTGGGAAATGCAATAATCCTAACTACCAAGACCTGAGGTGTGCCTTGGCCTGGCTGGTCAGTATGCCTAAAAGAGGGCAAAAAGACCCAAAGTAGGTGTGATGTTAAAGCTACAACGAAGGGCCAGCAACAGCCATCTGTCCAGAAATAGTGAAAGCCCGGATGACTACAAAACGGGGATTACGTATGTAACTGCTAAAACAGGAGGATCTCCAGCGCCCCATGTACCTGATAAAAGAAGGGACCCCCTGTTCGGGACCCACAAAGTGCCTCCGATCCCGACGGACATCCAGAAAAGGGTTTAGGATATGAGCCTAAAATGGAAGGTGAACCTGGATATGAGAATGAACTGTTCTTGGTGAGAGGATGCATGGGGAAGGCAGAAAGAGCTGACCAGAGGAATATTGCAGAGAAGGACGTATCCTTTAAACCTACACCGTTACTGTGGTACGGTAATGAGACCACAAACCCCTGGCTTCTCCCTCTATACTAATCATGGGAAAGTTGTAAGCGTAGTAAAGGATCTGCCAAGAGCACTAACTGGTAACTGGGCCAAGGGTAGGAGACAGGAAGACTGAAACACCATGAAAACCTGACCGGTAACTGGTAGCTGTGCCAAAGAGAACATCCCTGACTACCCTTTATGATGGCTTAGAGAGGGTGATCTGCAAAAAAGGACAGACTGACAGGAGTTTGTAGGGGCTGAATGCTAGTCACCTGATAGATACTTGATAGCGTTGGCAGATGGCCAAATTTGAAGAGGCAATATGCAGCTACATGAACCTACGAAACCTTCCCACCCTTGGTAGAAGCCCTCGGAATACTCTGGATGAAGAGCCATTGGCCAGATTGATTGTCTGTGACCAGGCTAGCCCTCAGTTCCACATGCCACTGTTGAAGAAATTCCAACATTACCTGCAGGCGCCCTGAGAAGAGCAGGAGCTGGGGTCGCAGCTGACACCTTTGCTCTAGCCAAGCGGGCTATGAACCCCTTCATCCTGTCTAACAATTGTAGCATGGACATTGAGAACTCATTGAGTACTGCATGAATCAGGGTTAAGAATCAAGCATGGAAACATGTGCTGTGCTAGTGGATGTGAGAGGTTGGGATGGAGTTTGGAATAACAACCTAAAAAGTACTGCCCCCCCCCCCCCAGCTGAGACTGGGAAAGGGTACACCAGTGATAAAACTCAGCAATGAGTTTGGTATGGCCCACCCCTACCTGATGGGGTGCTACCATGCACTGAACCGCTAAATGGCATTGGAGAGATGAATGCGAATTTGTTGCTTCCGGAACACGCGTCATGCCCTGAACTAAGGAAACACAAACTGGAGAAATGGGAACAAACAACCAACCCATGAACAACAACACCCCTACGTATCTGACAAGTGTGAGGATGTAAGTGCAGAAATGACAGAACCAACAGCGTGTGAATGTGAACCTAATGACACCACCCTAGTGTATGCAGTGAGCAACCTGCAGTGCAAAGACAGGTAATTAAAAACGAACACTCAGGGCTGATGTATCCACAGACCGTGGTGGGTAGTAGTAAAGGTGTAATGGTGAACATGCATGTGTGACGTATGGTATACGGGCGAGAAGATTGCGGGACGACAATCAATTAAAAACGAAACCTCAGCCCGTATGGATCCGTAGACGTGACAGACCCTGGATGTGGGCACTAGCTAACAGAAATGCTACAAACTAAATGCTGCAATAGGAATGCTATGAATGAAAGGCTGTGACAGAAAACAGACAGGTAGGAAAACTGAAACCCTCAGGGCTGGTGTACCCACAGACCGTGGTGGGTAGTCGTACAAGTTTAATGAAATCAACGTGCATTGTATGACGTATGCAGTGGGTGAGAAGATTGTGGGACGACAAACAATTAAAAGCAAAACCTCAGCTAGTAAGGATCCGTAGACGTGACAGACCCTGGATGTGAGCACTAGCTAACAGAAATGCTACGACAGGAATACTACGAACGAAAATGCTACTACAGGACAAAGCTATGAAAGAAAGCTACACAGGAAAATCGCTACGAACGAAATGCTACAACAGCAAATGCTATGAATGAAAGCTACACGGGAAAATCCTGCGACGGGAAATCGATACGACAGGAAAAACGCTATGAACGAAATGCTGCGACAGGAAATGCTACAAATGAAAGCTACACGGGAAAATGATGTGACAGGAAAATCGCTATGACAAGAAAATCGCTACGACAGGAAAAACGCTACGACAGGAAATGCTATGAATGAAACCTACATGGGAAAATGCAATGACAGAAAAATGCTACGACGGGAAATCGTTATGACAGGAAATCGCTATGAATGAAAGCTACACTGGAAAATGCTGCGACAGGAAATCGCTACGACAGGAAAAATGATACAAACGAAATGCTACAACAGGAAATGCTATGAATGACAGCTACAAGGGAAAATCCTGCGACAGAAAAACGCTACAAACAATATGCTACGACAAGAAATGCTGCAAATGAAAGCTACGACAGGAAAATCGCTATGACAGGAAATAACACTACGAACGAAATGCTACAAATTAAGCTACACAGGAAAATGCTACGACAGGAAAATCGATGTGACAGGAAAACGCTATGAACGAAATGCTATGACAGGAAATGCTACGAATGACAGCTACAATGGAAAATGCTGCGACAGGAAAATCACTACGACAGGAAAAATCACTACGAACGAAAAGCTACGACAGGAAATGCTATAAATGAAACCTACACGGGAAAATGCTATGACAGAAAACGCTGTGACAGGAAACGCTGTGACAGAAATGCTGTTATGAACCCACTGTGACAGAACCGCTATGACAGGACCCCAGACCACGCTGACAAGAACTGCTTTGAGCGATCTGCTATGACAGGAAAATGCCATGACCGAACCACTGTGCCTGACCCGCTGCGACTGAAACCCGCTTGTGACAGCACCAATTATGACTGAATATGCAGCGACTGAACACATGACAGCACCTGCTGATTTTTAGGAGCAGCGCCATCTGTGTTACCCAGATCCCCCAGCACACCAGAGATCAAGCTGGTGGTGGGTGTGTCTGTACTATGACCTCAGCAGGATCAGCCCATTCTCACCTTCTGCCAGCGCAACATGTTTCAGGCACTGGGGGAATGGTGGGCAAGTATGGAAAAGGAACCCTCCCAGAAATATCCGGGGGACAATCTCTGCTGACTTGACTTTGAAGGGAAGGGCCCCCGGGGGCCATTTAGCTGCTCTGTCACTACCTGGCAGGTCAATGAGCAGAAACAAGCATGCGGCCAGTGAAGTATTGCAGTGTCCTGACCCCTGACCTGTGTATGATTGGCTCCGATCAACGGATGACCAAGCTGTGAAGTAAGGAGCAGCATGACAGGGAGAAGTGGGTGGATGGACCCCTCGTGAAGCCAGAACTGTGCAAGGAGAGAGGAGCTGGCGAGCGGCCGATCACCCCCCCAGCGTGAAACACCGGGTGAAGCGGGCGGAAAAGTGAAGGATTCATGCACGCCAACAGAACAAACAATGTGAGTGCTCACAGAACGGCATTCAGAAATGACAGGCTTGCTGATATGAATTTTTCTGGAACCACACAGCCCCCCGGGACACAGAATAGAATAAAAAGGGGTGACAGGCGATGAAAAGGTGTTTATGTCATCTTCACTGTCTGTTTAACCCCTGAAGACCCACACTGATGTGTGTGCATTGCACATGGTGTCAGGGCACTAGCAGGGTGGCCCCATGCAGGTGAATGGGCAAAGTTTAGCAGGCAGTACTGCCTGCCAAATGTTGCGGTATGCAGACACCCCCATCCGCTGCCTCTACAGCACAAGAGGGAGCGATTGGGGCAACAAACAGTGTGAAGTAACGTCCAGGACAGCCCCCCTAAGCTGACGTCCCCTTGCGATCGGGCTGACGCCCCCGCTGAGCTCAGGCCGGCACCGGAGCGGGACGGGTGGCATCCAATGCGGGCCCTCCGTAGATGCCACCCGCCCACACCTACCGGAACCGCGACCACCGGGAGAGGGAAATGATGAGATTCCTGCAGCCGACCGTGCTGCTGCTCAGCTAGCCAAAGACCGGAAGTGACACAAAATGTCCTGAACCTGAAAATGATCCGACGAAGGATCTGATGGAGGAGGAGGAGGCCTGTGGCCAGCCTTCTAACATTCTAACACACACATACATATACATATAGATATACATATACAGTCAGGTCCATAAATATTGGGACATCAACACAATTCTAATCTTTTTGGCTCTATACACCACCACAATGGATTTGAAATGAAACAAATAAGATGTGCTTTAACTGCAGACTTTCAGATTTAATTTGAGGGTATTCACGTCCATATCAGGTGAACGGTGTAGGAATTACAACAGTTTGTATATGTGCCTCCCACTTTTTCAGGGACCAAAAGTAATGGGACAGATTAACAATTTTCCATCAAACTTTCACTTTTTAATACTTGGTTGCAAATCCTTTGCAGTCAATTACAGCCTGAAGTCTGGAATGCATAGACATCACCAGACATTGGGTTTAATCCCTGGTGATGCTCTGTCAGGCCTCTACTGCAACTGTCTTCAGTTCCTGCTTGTTCTTGGGGCATTTTCCCTTCAGTTTTGTCTTCAGCAAGTGAAATGCATGCTCAATCAGATTCAGGTCAGGTGATTGACCATTGCATAACATTCCACTCCTTTCCCTTAAAAAACTCTTTGGTTGTTTTCGCAGTATGCTTAGGGCCATTGTCCATCTGCACTGTGAAGTGCCGTCCAATGAGTTCTGAAGCATTTTGCTGAATATGAGCAGATAATATTGCCCAAAACACTTCAGAATTCATCCTGCTGCTTTTGTCAGAAATCACATCATCAATAAATACAAGAGAACCAGTTCCATTGGCAGCCATACATGCCCACGCCATGACACTACCACCACCATGCTTCACTGATGAGGTGGTATGCTTTGGATCATGAGCAGTTCCTTTCCTTCTCCATACTCTTCTCTTCCCATCACTCTGGTACAAGTTGATCTTGGTCTCATCTGTCCATAGGATGTTGTTCCAGAACTGTGAAGGCTTTTTTAGATGTTGTTTGGCAAACTCTAATCTGGCCTTCCTGTTTTTGAGGCTCTCCAATGGTTTACATCTTGTGGTGAACCCTCTGTATTCACTCTGGTGAAGTCTTCTCTTGATTGTTGACTTTGACACACATACACCTACCTCCTGGAGAGTGTTCTTAATCTGGCCAACTGTTGTGAAGGGTGTTTTCTTCACCAGGGAAAGAATTCTTTGATCATCAACCACAGTTGTTTTCCGTGGTCTTCCGGGTCTTTTGGTGTTGCTGAGCTCACCGGGGTGTTCTTTCGTTTTAAGGATGTTCCAAACAGTTGATTTGGCCGCACCTAATGTTTTTGCAATCTCTCTGATGGGTTTGTTTTGTTTTTTCAGCCTAATGATGGCTTGCTTCACTGATAGTGACAGCTCTTTGGATCTCATATTGAGAGTTGACAGCAACAGATTCCAAATGCAAATAGCATGCTTGAAATGAACCCTGGACCTTGTATCTGCTCCTTGTAAATGGGATAATGAGGGAATAACACACACCTGGCCATCGAACAGCTGAGCAGCCAATTGTCCCATTACTTTTGGTCCCTTAAAAAGTGGGAGGCACATATGCAGTTAAAGCACATCTTGTTCAATTCATTTCAAATCCATTGTGGTGGTGTATAGAGCCAAAAAAAGATTATAATTGTGTCGATGTCCCAATATTTATGGACCTGACTGTATATACTATTCCTAGCTATATGCACCATCAATAGCGATGACTTCATGGCTATATGGATATGTATTTTACTATGTATGTACAGTATTTAGTAGAATACATTTTTTAATTGCTACAATATCTAGGATGCTACAGATATGTGAAGATACACCTATACTACAGTATATACTTAATCCTTCTGCTTGAACTACATATTCACACACAGGGATATTCATGCATACATATGTAGTGGATGCTACTTTTAGGTTTTAGGTTTCATGGATAATCACATCCTGTGCACTTAGGTTGAGATTTTCATCCATACTTGTACGGTTGAGCCCACGTGTAGCCCCTCCAAATTGTGGAACTATGGGGAGAGTTTAAATCCTGGATCATATAAGGTTAATGATAGAGGCACATGATATATTGGGGGCATTTTGAGAAGACCCCCATGTCTCAGTACTTTCACATTTGGAGGCACTGTAGTCACATTACAGCCATATCTTTAAGGACAGTCCACAGGTCCCCTAGTGGCAGGAGTACAACCTGTCAGGAGGCACACAAATAGGTATTGGGGCCACATTAGTCGCTTGACATCTGGCGAGGAGATGAGGTCTGGTTCTAGTCTTCCCAGAAGAGATGCGATCCACTTTGGAGCGTATCCTGTGACCGTGGACTCTGACAGCCCCGTGGGAGGAAATTATGTCACATTGGAACGCATGACACGGCCACACTTCCTGGTAGCGTTCCAGCGACCCTGAATATATCTTTGATAGATACAAGTACTTGAAAAACAACACCTTCCAGGAAAACAACAGAAGGACCACATACTACCTTGGGATAACTATGTAAAGTACTTTTTACCCATCTATATCCATACTTTAATGAACATTTAAGAATGTATATTAAACTGTCTCAACCAGACATAGTCCTGTTATGTATTACTTTAAATATATACTGTAGTTGTAATTAAACAGCAAGCAAACTATATTTAAAGATATAAAGTCTGGCATAACTTTGCATCATTAATTTCAGAAATATGGGTTTGCATTGTTTTTTTTAAATGTTTTTTTATATATAATTGCTTGATGGTAGGCTCACACCCATAGCTAGAAATGAGACACACCCCTCTTAGCAGGAAATCCATGTCATTATGCTGTATATAAGCATGTGAGTAAAGCCTCATGCACACGATCAGATTGTCAGATTGTTGGCAGGGGATTGTCTGTTGACAGACTGTTTTTCTAAAATCTCACCGTTAGTACACTCCTTTTGACAATTGTTGTCCAACTTTCTGCCAACAAATGTTGGATGACATGCTAGTAAATTTTCGGCGGACAACGGCCTGTTAGATTTTCTGATGGTTAGTACACAAGAACGTCACACAAAAGTTGAAACTACAAACACGCATGCTTGGAATCAATGCTCATCAAACAAAATTAGCAGAAGAGGCCCAAAGGGTGGCGCTCAAGAGCTGAAATTCCTCGTAGTACGTCACTATGTTCATGTTTGTTGGCCGACAATTGTGTACCGTTAGTATGCAAGACAAGATCCAGGAACACGCCCTTTTGACAAAAATCAGACAATCAGGCTTAAGACACAGTCTTGTTGGCTGAGGAAGAGATGTGAATGTTCCATTGTGAACTTGAATAGTTTTTTATGGAAAGCTGTGAAACAAGTATCTGTTTGTGAGTATATTACTTACATTTCACTTATTAAAGGATTTATTGAGGATAATGCACTAGGCATATTCACCCTTTGTTCTAGAAACTAATTTTAGTATATTCAGACTTCCCCAGTCTTTGGAGGGCAGCAAGGTATGACATATCTGAATAGACCAGGAAAAGACTCTAGATCTACATCTGTGCTCACTTCTGAGCACAGAAGATTGAGTGTTCTGTCATTTTGAAGTATGGGGGCCCAGGTACTGCGGGGACATGTACCAATGCAAAAAAAAACATTTTAAAAAGATGATTTTTAACCACTTGCTGACCACCCCGTGTACATATACTGTGTGGCAGCGGCTCTCCTTCACTCTTCTGGGTCTGGGGCATGCCAATTCACAGTGGGAGCCAAATCAGTGGGTCCGGCAAAACCGATTTCCACGGGGACCCGCCGATCATTCACAAGAGAGGCAGAAAGGTGGTCTGCCTATGCAAACAAGGCAGATCGGTGTTCTGCCAGTAGGGGAGACTGAGATCCTGTGTTTCTGCTAAGCAGGAACATGGATCTCTGTCTTCTCACAGCCAAAGCATCCCCCCACACAGTTAACACTGACGTTAACCCCTTCCCTGCCAGTGTCATTGGTACAGTGCATTTTTTTAGCACTGATCACTGTATTGGTGTCACTAGCCCCCACAAAGTGTCACTTAGTGTCAGATTTGTCCGCCACAATGTAAAAATCGTTGATCGCCGGCATTACTAGTAAAAAAAAAATTACATCTAGCACTGACCCCCGAAGGAGCTGCTGAGTTATTTGGGCCTGTACTCTGCTTTATACCCCCTTGAATGTCTCAGTCCCCCTGACACAGCTGTGGTGTTATGATGTGCAGTCAGTTTGAAATCACAAAGGCAAGTTCACAATACTCAATATAGCATACCTGTCTGTAGTTACCTTACCCTCCTCTGGTGATGAAGAGGAAAACAACACTCACACAGTTGTACTTGAATAATAACCGTATTTACTGTAGTTGTATTATCTAGTAAGGTGAGGCCTAAGTGGGGTACGTGGGCAACCACCAAGGGGACGAGTAGCCCATCCCTCCGTCCAGTCCATTACAACATATAAACAGGGTGGAAAAATGATGTGCAAAAAAGGGAAAAAAAACAGCAACAAAAAGAAAAAGGAGATTATGTAACTCAAACTCCCAAAAAGTGCAAAAAACAAGGCAGCCAGGCAGAGGGCTGAACAGCAGACCCCCCAGTCCATCACGGTGCATAATGTATCTCAAAGTTGGGTAGTAGTGCAAAGGGCCCAATGTGCAGCGTCTTGCAGGAGGAGGTATATTGTTAAAGCAATGCATCCATTGGGCCCAGTGTCCCAGCCAAAATACCGATGATGAAGAGGGGATTACGTCCAGAAATTAGAAAAAGAGATAAGAAATAAGGATGGCAGTAGCTTGTTCAGTCGCTGGTTGTGGAAGTACCCGGACGTGGGCCCTCTGTCTGCCTGTTGCGACCACGGGAACGCCTGCCTCCGGCCGCCTGGATCCATGGCTGAGGTAGCTGGGGTATCGGGATGTCCGGAGTAGTGCGCCAATCCGGGAAGTCCACAGGGTTGAGCTCCAAGGTGCGTAAGAAGCGGGGGAGGTCATCTTTCATGCGCAATATAGCCCAACGGCCATTTTTTGACGCCTGGAGGCTGAATGGGAAGCCCCAGTGGTATGTGAGGCCTGCCGCTTGGATTTCTGTCATGAGTGGGCATAGGGCCCATCGCTGCATTTGGGTGCGCCGCGAGAGGTCCTGATAAAAGGACAGCTGAGCTCCATCAAAGTCAAAGACTGGTCTGTTGCGCATCTTTTGCATTATGCGATCCTTTAGTGTAAATTTGTGCAGCTTGCAAATCAAATCTCTGGGGTTGTCGGGGTCCTCTGATGGGGGCCTGAGTGCCCTGTGAGCTCTGTCTATCTCAATTGGCACCGACGGAGGCAGACTCAGGATTTCACGGAACACTCCCTGCAACATGGGAACAATATCTTTAGGTGCAGTGGCTTCTGGAAGGCCTCGTATGCGAATATTCGCTCTCCTGCTGCGGTTTTCCATGTCATCTAATTGGCACAAAAGGGCCTCAATTTGGTGACTATGGGTTACAGTCTGTTCTCTGAGCTGGGAGATGGCGGGTATAGTATCATCAAATTTCTGCTCCAAAGTCTCTACCCTGTGACCCAGTTCAGTGGTGTCTGCTTGCAATTGTTCAATATCTTGCCTGAAGGCCCTCTCAATCCTGCTGGTAAAGCGCTCTAGGTCCTCTTTAGTGGGGAGAGACCATAAGTGCTGTCTGATGTCTCTATCTTCTGTCAGATCTGCCAGGTCTGTGCCCCTGTCTTTTGGTGATGTGGAGCAGGGGGGATGCAGGGGGGATGGAGTCGCTTACCAGCCTGGGAGAAGAGATAGAAGACAGTGCTGGAGGTGCAGGCTGATTCACCTGTTGCTGCAGCATGGCCGCTCGTTCCGGCGCCATCTTGGATTTCCCCCTCTGCTGACGGGGGTATCCGAAAGGAAGGAATCCAGCGAACCTTGGCCGTGGGGGTGAGCTTTTTTCGGCTGGGATGAAGCCCGCCGCCGCTGTGACATGCCTTGGGTGGAAATCGGGGAGTAATCACCCCTGTAGCTGCTGATATAGCTGCGGACCGGACGGAGCTCAGGCTCAGCACGTCCTCACTCCTCCATAGCCAGGCCACGCCCCCGGAAGCACATGCATTCTAATGGATAGATAGAGGGCAGGTGAGCCTGCAGGTAGCCCATCCCTACTTAAAGGCAAAAGGGCACACTGGACACCCAGCACATAGCACAATGGCAGCAAAGGTGTCGAGTGTGTCCCCTCACCACTATAACATCAGTAACAAACAAACGGTCACTGCCCCACCTATGACTGTCCTTCACAGCAACTTTTAGATATGCTAATTAGACATGCTTTGTGCTGGGTGTCTAGTGTGCCCCTGTGCCTTTAAGTAGGGATGGACTACCTTCAGCCTGCTCTCTATCTATCCATTAGAATGCATGTGCTTTCACTGTGGAGACTCTTATAGAGTTAGGACTGCAGATAACACTGGGGTGCCGTGAAGTGGCTCTGCAGCTTACGCATGTGTTTGCAAATGTGTGCTAATGAAACCCCTGTTTTTAATGCATATTGTTAGACAGGTTAATTTGGTTGGTAAGCAGGCTGGTCAGTGAGTTGAGCTGGGAGTTTTCTCTGGTTTTGTTTTGTCCACATCAGTACACCTTGCAGGCCATCTATCTCGTACCGGGTGCTGGAGGCACCCAAGGCAAGGAATCACAGGAACACAGGTAACAAGCTGAGGTCAGTCAGCAACTTCAAGCATTGATACACTTCCTTACAAAGGCCCTTGTGATGTATTTTTGGGGACACTGGGTCCTAGAGTCCTTCTCCCATTGTTGGTGCCCTGACAGATGCTGGGTCCTAAAGACCTTCTCCTGCTGTCAGTGCCCTGACACCATCATGTCCTCAAATACAGTCTTTAATCCAAGAACCTCTTATTCTCCTTCCCTAGATTTCAGACTTTACA
Organism: Lithobates septentrionalis; assembly: GCA_037952835.1. NCBI lineage: Eukaryota > Metazoa > Chordata > Amphibia > Anura > Ranidae > Lithobates > Lithobates septentrionalis. The sequence goes on from JBBDGP010000205.1 coordinate 6,160,034, forward strand.
CAGTGGTGCCAAGTGCATCATCCAAATTCAGCCAAGTTGAATCTAGATGAAAGGAGACCAAGAGGTGAAGGCTCACCTAGGGGTCCCACCTTCAGTATTTGGGACTAGGGATGAGCCGAACACCCTCCGGTTCGGTTCGCACCAGAACCTGCGAACGGACCGAAAATTCGCAAGAAACGTTAGAAGCCCATTGACGTCTATGGGACTTGAACGTTCAAAATCAAAAGTGCTCATTTTAAAGGCTAATTTTCATGGTATTGTCCTAAAAAGGGTTTGGGGACCCGGGTCCTGCCCCAGGGGACATGTATCAATGCAAAAAAAAGTTTTAAAAATGGCCGTTTTTTCGGGAGCAGTGATTTTAATGATGCTTAACCACTTGAGCCCCGGACCATTATGCTGCCTAAGGACCAGAGGTCTTTTTCCAATTTGGCACTGCGTCGCTTTAACTGCTAATTGCGCGGTCATGCAATGCTGTACCCAAACGAAATTTGCGTCCTTTTCTTCCCACAAATAGAGCTTTCTTTTGATGGTATTTGATCACCTCTGCGGTTTTTATTTTTTGCGCTATAAATGGAAAAAGACCGAAAATTTTGAAAAAAAATGATATTTTCTACTTTTTGTTATAAAAAAAATCCAATAAACTCAATTTTAGTCATACATTTAGGCCAAAATGTATTCGGCCACATGTTTTTGGTAAAAAAAATGTCAATAAGCGTATATTTATTGGTTTGCGCAAAAGTTATAGCGTCTACAAACTAGGGTACATTTTCTGTAATTTACACAGCTTTTAGTTTATGACTGCCTATGTCATTTCTTGAGGTGCTAAAATGGCAGGGCAGTACAAACCCCCCCCCAAATGACCCCATTTTGGAAAGTAGACACCCCAAGGAAATTGCTGAGAGGCATGTTGAACCCATTGAATATTTATTTTTTTTGTCCCAAGTGATTGAATAATGACAAAAAAAAAAAAAAAATATTTACAAAAAGTTGTCATTAAATGATATATTGCTCACACAGGCCATGGGCCTATGTGGAATTGCACCCCAAAATACATTCTGCTGCTTCTCCTGAATATGGGGATACCACATGTGTGGGACTTTTTGGGAGCCTAGCCGCGTACGGGGCCCCGAAATCCAATCACCGCCTTCAGGATTTCTAAGGGCGTAAATTTATGATTTCACTCTTTACTGCCTATCACAGTTTCGGAGGCCATGGAATGCCCAGGTGGCACAAACCCCCCCCAAATGACCCCATTTTGGAAAGTAGACACCCCAAGCTATTTCCAGAGAGGCATATTGAGTCCATGGAATATTTTATATTTTGACACAAGTTGCGGGAATGTGACACATTTTTTTTTTTTTTGCACAAAGTTGTCACTAAATGATATATTGCTCACACAGGCCATGGGCATATGTGGAATTGCACCCCAAAATACATTTAGCTACTTCTCCTGAGTACGGGGATACCACATGTGTGGGACTTTTTGGGAGCCTAGCCGTGTACGGGACCCCGAAAACCAATCACCGCCTTCAGGATTTCTAAGGGTGAAAATTTTTGATTTCACTCTTCACTGCCTATCACAGTTTCGGAGGCCATGGAATGCCCAGGTGGCACAAAACCCCCCCAAATGACCCCATTTTGGAAAGTAGACACCCCAAGCTATTTGCTGAGAGGCATGGTGAGTATTTTGCAGCTCTCATTTGTTTTTGAAAATGAAGAAAGACAAGAAAAAACTTTTTTTTTTTTCTTTTTTCAATTTTCAAAACTTTGTGACAAAAAGTGAGGTCTGCAAAATACTCACTATACCTCTCATCAAATAGCTTGCGGTGTCTACTTTCCAAAATGGGGTCATTTTGGGGGGGTTTGTGCCACCTGGGCATTCCATGGTCTCCGAAACTGTGATAAGCAGTCAAGAGAGAAATCAAAAATTCACGCCCTTAGAAAGCCTGAAGGCGGTGCTTGGTTTTCGGGGGGTTCCGTACGCGGCTAGGCTCCCAAAAAGTCTCACACATGTGGTATCCCCGTACTCAGGAGAAGCAGCAGAATGTATTTTGGGGTGTAATTTCACATATTCCCATGGCATGTTTGAGCAATATATCATTTAGTGACAATTTTGTGCAAAAAAAAAAAAATTGTCTCTTTCCCGCAACTTGTGTCGCAATATAAAATATTCCATGGACTCGACATGCCTCTCAGCAAATAGCTTGGGGTGTCTACTTTCCAAAATGGGGTCATTTGGGGGGGTTTTGAACTGTCCTGGCATTTTATGCACAACATTTAGAAGCTTATGTCACACATCACCCACTCTTCTAACCACTTGAAGACAAAGCCCTTTCTGACACTTATTGTTTACATGAAAAAGTTTTTTTTTTTTGCAAGAAAATTACTTTGAACCCCCAAACATTATATATTTTTTTAAAGCAAATGCCCTACAGATTAAAATGATGGGTGTTTCATTTTTTTTTTTCACACAGTATTTGCGCAGCGATTTTTCAAACGCATTTTTTGGGGAAAAAACACACTTTTTTAAATTTTAATGCACTAAAACACACTATATTGCCCAAATGTTTGATGAAATAAAAAAGATGATCTTAGGCCGAGTACATGGATACCAAACATGACATGCTTTACAATTGCGCACAAACGTGCAGTGGCAACAAAATAAATACATTTTTAAAAGCTTTTAAAAGCCTTTACAGGTTACCACTTTAGATTTACAGAGGAGGTCTACTGCAAAAATTACTGCCCTCGATCTAACCTTCGCGGTGATACCTCACATACATGGTGCAATTGCTGTTTACGTTTGACGACAGACCGCCGCTTGCGTTCGCCTTAGTGCGAGAGCAGGGGGCGACAGGGGTGCTTTTTTTTTTTTTTTTTTTTTCTTTATTATTTTTTTGCTTTTTTATCTTATTTTTAAACTGTTCCTTTCATTTTTATTTTTTTTTAATCATTTTTATTGTTATCTCGGGGAATGTAAATATCCCCTATGATAGCAATAGGTAGTGACAGGTACTCTTTTTTGAAAAAATTGGGGTCTATTAGACCCTAGATCTCTCCTCTGCCCTCAAAGCATCTGACCACACCAAGATTGGTGTGATAAAATGCTTCCCCAATTTCCCAATGGCACTATTTACATCCAGCGAAATCTAAGTCATAAAATGCTCGTAGCTTCCGGTTTCTTAGGCCATAGAGATGTTTGGAGCCACTCTGGTCTCTGATCAGCTCTATGGTCAGCTGGCTGAATCACCGGCTGCATTTTCAGGTTCCCTGTTGAGACAGGAGAGCCAGAGAAAAACACGGAAGACAGTGGGGGGGGGCATTCCCTCCCACGGCTTGTAAAAGCAGTCTAGAGGCTAATTAGCCGCTAGGATTTCTTTTACATGAAAGCCGACCACTGGCTGAAAAGAATGATACCAAGATGATACCTAAACCTGCAGGCATCATTCTGGTATAACCACTCAAAGTTGTGAATGGCGTACCTGAAGACAAAAAAATGGTCAACAATAAAGCACAGTAAACGGTAAAGTATAAAAAATTGCATACCTGAAAAGCAAACATGATAAAACATAATAACAATAAAACATTGCAGAATAGAATACAGTAAAAAAGAGCAGAACAATAGAGAGAATAGAGAGAGAGAGAACAATAAAACGACAACTATTTTTTTTTATTTTATATATATATATTTTTTTTTTACACCTTTTTTGTAACTAACTTTTATAACTGTAACCGGTTCCAGGTTCGGGTCTCTCAAAATGCGATGGCATCTTGGGAGACCCTGTGAAAGTGTGCCTAGTCTGTGCAATGCTGTACCCTACGCTAATACTCAACTAGTGCATGGTAGCGTTCAAAACATTCACCAATGCAAAGACCAGGATTGTCAGGACAGGAGGGACAATAATAGCGGGTGTCACGCCTATATCCGCGCGAGCTGCAGACACAATATCTTTTTTGGGGGCGTTCGCTGGGTAGGGGTACTCGGGAGGACATAAAGAAAATGCCTCTCATGCAGCCGACTGCATTTGGTTGGGGATGTGAATGGGGGAAGTACGGGCGCTGCAGAAGCGGTGGGTTCCCAATTAGGATTGGCGAATGCAGTAGGAAGGGCACTATGGGTTGGGGCACTGCGTTTTTGGGAACCCTAAACTGCTGGGGACGCTAGTATAGATCTGATCGGATCAGATATTGATCCGTTCAGATACTATACCACTAAGGGAGGCGTGTGCTGCGTGCGTGGGTGTTAGCGGTACTGGCGCTAATTTGACCCTGCCTGGGGCTGGTGCTTGCCAGTTCACCAAAATACTACCAAAAAAACTGTTAGCGATCGCAGGGATCAGGCCTGACTCTGCGAACGCTGCAGTTATGCGTTTAGTCTTTTGTAAGTGACAGTGATGGATCAATACTGCACTTGGGTGGGCTGGGCTGGGCCGGGCGGAGGGGCAAAACGCAGGTGCTAGCAGGTATCTGGGCTGATTCCGCTAACACTGCGTTTTTGGGAACCCTAAACTGCTGGGGACGCTAGTATAGATCTGATCGGATCAGATATTGATGCGTTCAGATACTATACCACTAAGGGAGGTGTATGCTGCGTGCGTGGGTGTTAGCGGTACTGGCGCTAATCTGACGCTGCCTGGGGCGACGCATATCACCGCCGGGCGATCAGGGGGCTAAACCTTTATTCGGTAATAAACGGCGGGTGCCCTGACACTATAAAAAATAAACAAACTAACCAGCGTCACCCGTAACGGTTATACGGTGATCAGTGGTGAAAGGGTTAACTAGGGGGCAATCAAGGGGTTAAAACATTTATTCGGTAGTATATGGGGGTCCCTGACGCTATAAAACGCTGACGGCGAACCTAAATATTTATGTCCCTAACTAGCGTCACCAGCGACACTAATACAGCGATCAGAAAAATGATCGCTTAGTGACACTGGTGACAGGCGGTGATCAAGGGGTTAAAACTTTATTAGGGGGGGTTAGGGGGGTACCCTAGACCTAAAGGGGGGTAACAGTAACTGTCCCAACACTGTAACTGTCACAAACTGACACTATGCAGTAATCAGAAAAAAAAAAAAAAAAACTGCTGGTGTCAGTTTGTGACAGGGGGGGGGGGGTGATTGGGGGGGGATCGGGGGGCGATCGGGGGGGGGGATCGGGGTGTTTTGTGTGCCTGGCATGTTCTACTGTGTGTGTGTGTGTTGGTGCACTCACATTGATGTCTTCTCTCCTCGGGCCGGAACGGAAATTACCGAGCCGAGGAGAGATGACATCATTTCCTTTGCTGCTGTTTAGCATACAGCAGCAAAGGAATGATTCGATTGGCCGGCGGCGATCGCGAGGGGGGGGCCACGAACGGATGGTCTCCCCCTCACCACCGATCGCCGCTGGACAAAAGACGACCGCCTCGGGCACCGGGGGGGGTCCGATCGGACCCCCCACCCGCGGAAGGCAAATCACGTACCATGTACGTGATTTTGCCTGTCCGTGCCACTTTGCCGACGTACATCGGCGTGAGGCGGTCGTCAAGTGGTTAAAGTAAAAAAAAAAAAAAAAGTGAAATATTCCTTTAAATATTGTACCTAGGGGGTGTCTATAGTATGCCTTTAAAGTGGTGCTTAGAACAGTCCCTGCACAAAATGACATTTTTAAAGGAATAAAGTCATTTAAAACTGCTTGCGGCTTTAATGTAATGTCCGGTCCTGGCAATATGGTGGATGAAAATCAGTGAGACAAACGGCATGGGTACCCCCCAGTCCATTACCAGGCCCTTTGGGTCTTGTATGGATATTAAGGGGAACCCCGCACCCAAATTAAAAAAAGTAAGGTGTGTGGCCCCCAGGCCCTATATACTCTAATGCCGCGTACACACGGTCGGACTTTCTATCCTACTTGGTCCGGCACACTTTCTGACGGACTTTGTCCGCCAGGTGCGCCGGACTTTAAAACGGACGGACTTGCCCACACACGACCGGACTTTGCGGCGGGCTACGTCCGCCCGTCTTTCCGACGGACTTTCGTCGGAATTACGGCGGACTTTCAGAATGAACGGACTTGCCCACACACGGACAAGTCCGTTCCTTTTGAACGTGACTCAGGTGCGACGGGACTAGCAAAGGATGTCAATCTTGCCGCTTTTATCGGAGAGATTGACACCTTGCGAGCCCCGTCGCAGGTCATACCAGGCCCTTAGGTCTGGTATGAATTATAAAGGGAAGCCCTACGCCGAAAAAACGGCGTGGGGTCCCCCCTAAAATCCATACCAGACCCCGATCCAAGCACGCAGCCTGGCCGGTCAGGAAAGGGGGTGGGGACGAGTGAGCGCCCCCCCCTCCTGAACCGTACCAGGCCGCATGCCCTCAACATGGGGGTGGGTGCTTTGGGGGAGGGGGGCGCCCTGCGCCCCCCCACCCCAAAGCACCTTGTCCCCATGTTGATGAGGACAAGGGCCTCTTCCCGACAACACTGGCCGTTGGTTGTCGGGGTCTGCGGGCAGGGGGCTTATCGGAATCTGGGAGCCCCCTTTAATAAGGGGGCCCCCAGATCCCGGCCCCCCACCCTATGTGAATGAGTATGGGGTACATGGTACCCCTACCCATTCACCTAGGGAAAAAGTGTAAGTAATAAAACACACTACACAGGTTTTTAAAATATTTTATTAAACAGCTCCGGGGCCCCCTCAACCAAAGCACCTACCCCCCATGTTGAGGGCATGCGGCCTGGTACGGTTCAGGAGGGGGGGGGCGCTCGCTCGTCCCCACCCACTTTCCTGACCGGCCAGGCTGCGTGCTCGGAACGGGGTCTGGTATGGATTTTAGGGGGGACCCCACGCCGGTTTTTCGGCATAGGGGTTTCCCTTTATAATCCATACCAGACCGAAGGGCCTGGTATGCCCCGTGCTCGCCACAATAGGAAAATTTGTTTTTCCTATTGCAGCGAGCGTGAAATGCAATACCCTGCCCTTGCTTCGTATCTGGTCCGTCGGACCAGCATACACACGAGCGGGCTTTCCGTCGGACCAGCACACAGACGAGCGGACTTTCCACCCAAAACTGAGTCCGACGGAAAGATTTAAAACATGTTTCAAATCTTGGACCGGCGGGCTTTTGGGAAAAAGTCCGCCAGAAAAGTCCGCCGTAGCCTACACACGGGCGGATTGTCCGGCACACTCTGGTCCGCCGGACCAAGTATGCCGGAAAGTCCGACCGTGTGTACGCGGCATAAATAGCAGTATACAGGCGGTGCAAACAAGACAGGGACTGTAGGTTTGTTGTTAAGTAGAATCTGTTTGTAATTTTGAACTGGTACATTGTTTAGCTCCAGCCAAAAAAATCTATTTTAAGCTTTATGGAAAATATAGGGAAGGGTTATCACCCCTGTGACATTTGTTTTGCTGTCTGTCCTCCTCTTCAGAAGATTTCACCTCACTTTTTGTCCCAATGAATTTGGGGTTTTTAGTGAAACAAGGATTGGTGATAAAGCATCAGTGTAAAGGAGAAAAGTTTTTCCCATATTAACTCTTACAGGAGAGAATTTCCCTTCCTAGGGGTAGATTTCATCTCACTTCCTGTTGTCTCCTTTCGTTTGCAAGTAGGAGTCGTTTGTAAGTTGGATGTTTGAAAGTAGGGGCCTGCCCTATATACTCAGCAGAAATTTGGGCCTTAGGTGTTGTTGTGGCCACAACACTGTAAGCCCTCACAGGGCCCTGCTGTGAAATATTAGATCAAGAATTGTAATTACATGCCCCTGTTGAACAGGGGCAGAAAAATTGGGCCTTTGGTGGTGGTGGTGGTGGTGGTGGTCGTGCTGGTGCCACAACACTGTAAGTCCTCACAGTTACTCTTGGTGGGCGCAGAAATGGGCCCTGCTGTGAAATATTACATCAAGAATTCTAATTACATGTCCCTGTTGAACAGGGGCTGAAAAATTGGGACTTAGGCACTGGTGCTGGTGCCACAACACTGCAACCCCTCACAGATACTCTAGTTGGAGCGCAGGAACTAGCCCTGCTGCAAAGAATTGCATCAAAAATTGTAATTACACACCCCTGTTAAACAGTGGCTGAAAAATTGGGCCTTAGACACTGGTGCTGGTGCCACAACACTGCAACCCCTAACAGATACCCTAGCTGGAGCGCAGGAATTAGCCCTGCTGCAAAGAAATGCATCAAAAATTGTAATTACTTTTAAACAGGGGCTAAAAAATTGGGCCTTAGGCACTGGTGGCGGTGCCCAGAACCAAAAATGTTCTTACAAGCTATCAGTATGATCATTGAGGAGGAAGAGGATAATTACTCAGCATAACAGGATAGTCACTCAGCATCAGCATAGGCAGTCTTTGAAGGGATCTAACATTTCAAAAACAAATATTCGGTTACATCAGCATCAGGTGCTTGGTAGCTGGTGGTGATCCAAGACTGATTCATTTTTATGAAGGTCAGTCGATTGACTGAGTCGGTGGACAGACGCACCCTGTGATTGAAAAGCCTCCAGCAGCACTGAATGTGCATTCCAAAAGAATGCTGGATGCAGGACAGGCCAGTAGCTCAATTGCATACTGTGCAAGCTCTGGCTAGTGATTCATCCTCAAGACCCAGTAACCCAGAAGATTTTTGGTGGGAAAGGTGTCCAAGTCAGATCTTGCCCCTAGGTATTCCTGCACCATGTAAAACAGACGCTGGCGATGGTTGCTGGAACTGATCATACCTTGGGGCTGCGGACTAAAAAATTGTCTGAACGCATCGGTCAGACGGCCACCTTCTCCACTGCTCCCTCTTTGACTAACCGAAGCCTCAGCAACACGTTGTCCAGAAACAGGAGTTTGTAACCTCTCAGTCTTTGGGAACGCGTTGCACAGACCTTTCTGCAAGGCCTCCCGAAGATGTTTCATCCTCTGCTCCCTCTGCGATGGCAAGATAAGGTCCCCAACCTTACCCTTGTAACGTGGATCAAGGAGGGTTGCCAGACAGTATTGTTCCTTCTCCTTGATACCACGAATACGAGGATCCTTCCGCAGGCTTTGCAGGATCAGGGAGGCCATGCAGCATAGGTTTGCTGAGGCATTCGGTCCGGAGTCCTCTGGGTCACTAAGGACGACATGATCTGCAGCCACCTCCTCCCAGCCACGTACAAGTCCATATGTTTCTTGGGACTGTAAATGATCCCTTAAAGACTGCTGCTGATGCTGAGTGCCAGACTCCACCTCCATACTGACACAATCCTCCTCCTCCTCCTCTTCCTGTGTGATTGGCGGCACACAGGAACACTGTCTGGATAAAGGGGGCCTTGAGAGCTAAGGAAGTCCTCCTCTTCCTGCCTCTGTTCTGCCTCAAGTGCCCTGTTCATGTCACAGATTAGGCGGTTCTTGGGCAGGGTAAATTCCTTTTGGAGGTCTGCCAGCCAAGCACTGGCATTATATGACCGGTGGGAATGCACACAGACTTTCCTGGCCTGCCTCAGGACATCCTGTAAGCCCGGGTACCTGCCCAAAAACCGCTGCACCACCAAGTTAAGGACGTGAGCCAAACAGGGCACATGGGTCATTTGTCCCTGTCGGAGGGCGGAGAGGAGGTTGGTGCCATTGTCGCAAACCACCATTCCTGCCTTAATTTGGTGTGCCATCAACCACCTCTGAACCTGCCCCTGCAGAGCTGACAGAACCTCTTCCCCAGTGTGGCTCCTGTCCCCCAAGCACACCAGCTCAAGCACCGCATGGCATCTTTTGGCCTGCATACTTGCGTAGCCCCTTGAACGCCTACGGAGCACCGCTGGTTTTGAGGACAAAGCACAGGAAGAGGCCATGGAGGAAGAAGAAGAGGAGGGGTGGAGGAGAAAGGTGTGTCAGAATCATTAGCAGTGGCATTTTGGAGGCGTGGTGGCGGAACAACCGCCAACACTACTGCACCTTGTCCGGCATCCTTACCGCTGAATGCCCTGTCCAACGAGGCATGGACATTGCCTTCCACATGCTGGTAGAGAGCCAGAATCGCCTTCCCTGAGAAAAAGTGGCGTTTGGGTACCTGCCACTGAGGAGCTGCACATTCCACAAACTCACGGAAGGGGGCAGAGTCTACCAACTGAAAAGGCAGCAGTTGAAGTGCTAGCAGTTTTGCCAAGCTAGCATTCAACCGCTGGGCATGTATATGGCTGGGAGCGAACTTCTTTTGGCGGTGCAGCAGCTGGGGCAGGGAAATTTGCCTGGTACAATCTGACATTAGTGTACCGAAAGCAGATTGCCCACAAGTACTTGCCTGTGACACACCTAATTCTACACCTCAGTGCAGGTCTCAGAGAGGGCTGAAGGTATAGTGGGGTTGGAGATCTCAGCTGATGAGGAGCAAGGAGAGGTCCTCTTTGTTCTTTGTTGTGGGTCTTTTAGATACGCTTGCCAACAAACTGCATGGCAGGTCAACATATGTCTGGTCAAGGCCCACACCAAAGAACTTTTAGAATAACGTGCAGAGACAGCAGCGCCCTGCACATGCAGAGCTTTGGGGTGTGATGCAGTCAGTGTGCTGCCCTTAGGCTGGCCCCTGGAGGGCATACTGCCTCGTTGGTGATGTGCCTCCTCCTCCCCCCCTCCTCTCTCCTATCAGGCACCCACGTTGAGTCAGTGACCTCATCATCCCCTCCCTCCTCATCACTGGAGCAAACCTGGCAGTATGCTGCAGCAGGGGGAGCATGACTGCCAGATTGCTGTCCTTCTTGGGCACCCCCTCTGTCCGTGCTCATGTTACTGCCTTCACCTAGCTCAGTATCATCATCAGAGCCTTCTAAACGCTGGGCATCCTCCTGGAGCATGTACCCAACACTGTGGTCAAACAGTTCGAGGGACTCCTCAGGAGGACATAGTGGGGCTAGGGAAGGAGTCACTGATGCCATTGAGCCGAGGGAAGAGGCCACGTTGGCAGCTGCTTTGCCAGACAAAGTACCCTGAGCATGGGTGAGAGAGAATGAGGAGGATGAGGATGGCTTGGTCATCCACTCGACCAAGTCTTCCGCATGTTGCGGCTCAACACGGCCAGCTCCCGAAAAAAAGGCCAAGCGTGTCCCTGATGAGGATGCACCGTCTCCACGACCAGCACTGTTGCCTCTAGACACAGAGCCTGCTTGCCCTCTTTTATTGGCTTGTGACTGTCTGCCTCTCCTTGTTTACCTTCCAGACATACTAATGGCCTGCAGTGAGATGTAGCTGCACTAAGCTGGGATAAATATATATATATATACTGATACTGCAGCTAGTAAAATCAACTGCCTGCCTGTAGTATAAGAACACCACCAATCTTCTACAGTTAGCTTTAGCTGAACACTGTGCAGAGGTTGCACTACACTAACTTGTAGCTTTAGCTAAACACTGTGCAGAGGACGCAATACACCAACGTTAAAATAATGTAACTGCCTGCGGTAGTGATAGGATCAGGAAAACACCACCAACCTTCTACAGGTTGCTTTAGCTGAACACTGTTTTGAGGACGCACTACACTAACGTGTAAATAATGTAGCTGCCTGCGGTGGTGATAGGATCAGGAAAACACCACCAACCTTCTACAGGTAGCTTTAGCTGAACACTGTGCAGAGGTCACACTTAACTAACGTGTAAATAATGTAGCTGCCTGCGGTAGTGATAAGATCAGGAAAACACCACCAACCTTCTACAGGTAGCTTTAGCTGAACACCGTGCAGAGGTCGCACTTAACTAACGTGCAAATAATGTAGCTGCCTGCGGTAGTGATAGGATCAGGAAAACACTACCAACCTTCTACAGGTAGCTTTAGCTGAACACTGTGCAGAGGTCTCACTACACTAACGTGTAAATAATGTAGCTGCCTGCGGTAGTGATAAGATCAGGAAAACATCACCAACCTTCTACAGGTAGCTTTATCTGAACACTGTGCAGAGGTCGCACTACACTAACTTGTAGCTTTAGCTGAACACTGTGCATTACACTAACTTGTAGATTTAGCTGAACACTGTTCACTACACTAACTTGTAGCTTTATCTGAACACTGTGCAGAGGTCGCACTACACTAACTTGTAGCTTTAGCTGAACACTGTGCAGAGGACGCACTACACTAACTTGTAGCTTTAGCTGAACACTGTGCACTACACTAACTTGTAGCTTTAGCTGAACACTGTTCATAGGATGCACCACGCTAACTTGTAGCTTTAGCTGAACACTGTGCAGAGGTCGCACTACACTAACTTGTAGCTTTAGCTCAACACTGTGCAGAGGTCGCACTACACTAACTTGTAGCTTTAGCTGAACACTGTGAGGAGGACGCACTACACTAACTTGTAGCTTTAGCTGAACACTGTGCAGAGGACGCACTACACTAACTTGTAGCTTTAGCTGAACACTGTGCACTACACTAACTTGTAGCTTTAGCTGAACACTGTTCATAGGATGCACCACGCTAACTTGTAGCTTTAGCTGAAGACTGTGCAGAGGTCGCACTACACTAACTTGTAGCTTTAGCTCAACACTGTGCAGAGGTCGCACTACACTAACTTGTAGCTTTAGCTGAACACTGTTCAGAGGATGCACTAAACTAACTTGTAGCTTTAGGTGAACACTGTGCAGAGGTCGCACTACACAAACTTGTAGCTTTAGCTGAACACTGTGAGGAGGACGCACTACACTAACTTGTAGCTTTAGCTGAACACTGTGCAGAGGTCGCACTACACTAACTTGTAGCTTTAGCTGAACACTGTGCACTACACTAACTTGTAGCTTTAGCTGAACACTGTACAGAGGTCGCACTACACTAACTTGAAGCTTTAGCTGAACACTGTTCAGAGGACGCACTACACTAACTTGTAGCTTTAGCTGAACACTGTGAGGAGGACGCACTACACTAACTGTAAATAGTGTAGCTGCCTGACTGTGGTACTAATAGGATCAGAAGAACACCAGCAATTTTCTTCAGGGAGCTGTACTGTAACAACACCTGCCTGCCTGTCAGTAAGATGATAATAACAGGAACAGATCTAGCTGAATATTGTGTATATATATATATATATATATATATATATATATATATATATATATATATACAACACCTGAGATGCATATATATACACAATACACTGTAAGTGCAGCTAACTGACTAACTGTCCTGCCTAATCTATCTAACTTAAATCAAATGACACTGTCTCTCTGTCTCTGTCTCTCAACGCCAGAACACACTACACAGCGCCGCCGTGCAGGCGGCCTTATATAATGTGGGGCGTGTACTAAACCCCCTGAGGCATAATTGGCCAAAGCCACTCTGGCTTTGGCCAATTACATCTCTCTCTACAGACGGCGCTGTGATTGGCCAAGCATGCGTGATTGGCCAAGCATGCGGGTCATAGTGCATGCTTGGCCAATCATCAGCCAGCAATGCACTGCGATGCCGCAGTGAATTATGGGCCGTGACGCGCCACAGGAATTTGGCGCAAATGGCCCATATCGTTCGCAATTCGGCAAACGATCGAACAGACGATGTTCGAGTCCAACATGGGTTCGACTTGAACACAAAGCTCATCCCTATTTGGGACCCTGTTGAAACTGGGCACCTTCTACAAACTTCTAAACATTGGAAACCTCACAGAATTTTAAAGATTGAATCCTCTTTTCCCTGATTGAGTTGTTGGCAAGTAAGTCGAGATATGGGGCTAAGTGGTATTTAAGTCTTGGTCATGTCTTCTCTTTCTAGGATCTAGTGACCGTCACAAATCTTGGTAAACGAGTACTGATTATTCTTCCCCCTTGGGACTTGCAGTGCAAATAGTGCTGGACATGTTGTCCCACTCTCCATTCTTCTGAATAAGACTTTCTCAATATTCTCAGTGGCACTGAAGCAGTATTTCTTACGACTATCATGTCTGGAAGAAGGATTTCAGATATCTAAGCGTTAATCTGTAAACTACCTTATTGCTTCCAGTATCAAACAGAACAGCTCTAGTTTCTTCTCCAGCACCATAAAAAGGTTTGCAAATCTTTGCATGTGGGTCAGGACATCATCCTTCCAGCATGTACAAACTAAAATGTGTGAGTCATCACAAGCATTAGATGTGGACTCCAAATTGAAGAAATACATGGAAGTGGACTCCATGTTGAAGAAATACATGAAAGTGGCCCTTCTCCAGAAGCACAGACAATGTGCTCTTTAGGCCTGGCAGTTTTAGAAAAAGACTTTCCCTGTCCACTAGGACAATTGCATTGTCTTGGGTCAAGGTAGTCTGATGGGCTTATATGATGAAGTTGAATCCATCTAGCGCAAAGTCCACTTTAGCAGACGGTTTGCACGCTCATGGGCAGGTTACAGAGGTCCAGAATTATTCTACAGGACACCAAACAGGTTCATGTAGTTCAAACCATTTCTAGCCTATTGCTAAGTTACTCAAGTAACATTAAAAACAGGGGAGCTTGACTTCAGGTCTAAATGAATCTAATGATATGTTGATTGAAACACTTCAGCATGGAACTCTTTGCTGGAGAGGGAGGAGCATAAGGGTGGCACCGACAGGGAGCCTGTAGTAGCATCTCTAGGAGTACCCAATTCTCTATAATGCAGCAGTAGTACTACCCGGTACCTACCCCCCTCCATGCCATACACCTGATATCCCTACTACCATACTCGGTGGTCTTTCTGGGATGTGGGAGACAGAGGCGGACATGCAGCATGCGGGCTGCAGTGGAGAGGAGAGGGAAGGCTCGTCCCCGAGTGATGGGAGATTCTGCCATGCTCGAATAACCGGAAGTGGAGGAGCGGTGTGAATGCTCAAAGACACTCAGCAAGGCGGGGAGCCACTCGGTTGAACTCGGCAGTAATCGGTGAGGCCCGTTGAGCAAGAGGGAGATGCGGACGCTTATAGCGTGAAGCCCGGTCGGTACATCAAGAACCCGGAGGGAGTATAGAGCTTCCAGCATACGCGAGAGATTAAAGCAGAGTGATATACAGGGGACTCTGAGCAACCCCCTCCTCTAACTGAATTGACAAGGAGAAACACAAAAACAAGCCTCTTTTGCATTATAGAGAAATACAGGACTACCTCCCTGTCCCTTTTTCATACATAGGCAGAATTTGAACAGATTAAAGAATCGAGAGAAGGTGTGGTGAGTATTCATTGTACCATTTCATGTTACCTGTTATACATAAAGACTGCATATGATTAAACATCTAGAGTACACAGTGCATTGATGAAAGTATCTACTGAGGCTGAAGTAAAGTACAGTCGGCTCATAGAGAAGCAACAAGGGTCCCGTGGGAAGCAGACAGACATGAAAGATAAAAAAAAGCCAAAATAGATCGTCGCCAGACATGAGCATACACAGCCAATCGAACAAGATCTGGAAATAGATAATAAAGACATAAAGAAGAACAGCCAAAAACTCAATTACCAACAGAGATGGCGACCATGTTTGCTGCATTGGAAAACTCTCTGAAAACAGAAATGGCAATAATACACAAGGTCCTAGGACATGTACTTACAAGAGTGGAAGACCTGTAAAAGAGATTGGATAGCCATACACAAATTATAAAATAAATAAAAGGAGAAATGAAAGGACGAAAAAGTGAACAAAGGAAACTTGCATATATAATGGAGAAAAGACACAGGAGGAAGCACTTGAGAATATGTGTTCTACTAGAGCCCACACAAGGAGAAGACCTGGTAGAAAAAATGTGGAAAATATTTAATCCAATATTGGGCAGAGAGAAAGCAAATCCAATAAAAATAGAAAGAGTACATAGGATAAGAAAACCTAAATATACACCAATTGAAGTGCCAAGAGACATAATTGTAAGATTCCATAATTTAAAAAAAAAAATCAAATATGGGGGGAAATGAGGGGCAAGACACCAATAAAATATGAAGAGAAAAACCTCCAGATTTTTGCAGATTTGTCACATGAGAAGCTAAGAAGGATATTACTAAAACCTTTACTGAAATTGATGCAAAATCATGAGATACAATATAATTGGGGCTTCCCAGCCTGCCTGGTAGGACGGAAAGATGGATGTACGCAAAGCTTAAGTTCCCGGAAAACACACAAGACTTCTGCAATAGACTGGAAATTCCTATTCCAGAAATCTCTAGACAGACAGTTGCGAGGAAAGAAATACAGGCGGTCCCCCAGTTATAAACATCCGACTTACAAACGACTCCTACTTACAGAGGGAGACAACAGGAAGTGAGAGAAAATCTACCCCTAGGAAGGGAAATTTACTCCTGTAACGCTCCGTACACACGGTCGGATTTTCAGATGGAAAATGTCCGATCGGAGCGTGTTGTCGGAAATTCCGACCGTGTGTGGGCTCCATCGGACATGTTCCATCGGATTTTCCGACACACAAAGTTTGAGTGCAGGATAAAAAATTTTCCGACAACAAAATCCGTTGTCGGAAATTCCGATCGTGTGTACACAAATCCGACGGACAAAGTGCCATGCATGCTCAGAATAAATAAAGAGATGAAAGCTATTGGCCACTGCCCCGTTTATAGTCCCGACGTACGTGTTTTACGTCACCGCGTTTAGAACGATCGGATTTTCCGAAACTTTGTGTGACCATGTGTATGCAAGACAAGTTTGAGCCAACATCCGTCAGAAAAAATCCTAGGATTTTGTTGTCGGAATGTCTGAACAAAGTCCGACCGTGTGTACGGGGCATAAGAGTTATTATGGTAAAAAGGTACCTCCTACTGATTTTTTTTTTACCAAGGCTTGTTTCCAGAACAACCCAAAATGTTCAAAATCCAATTGTCATTGGGACAGAAAGTGAGGTAAAATCTTTTGAACAGTGGCACAGACCGCAAAACAAAAGTTACAGGGGCGTTAACCCTTCCTTATGCCATCCAAAAAGCTTAATTTTTTTTTGGGCTGGAGTTACACTTAAAAAATTTACCTGTTCCAACTTACAAACAGATTCAACTTAAGAACAAACCTACAGACCCTGTGTTGTTTGTAACCCAGGGACCGCCTGTAACAATACAAGATAAAGATCAATGGCAACTGGTCCCTAGGAAAAATAACACAAATAGAACATAGAATATAATAAATAGATCAGTATGGATTAGTGTGGATCAGGTAGAGGTGGGAGAGGGAGATGGGGCTGGGGAGATCAGGATACAATAAAATAAATAAGAAGTAGAGGATGGGGAACCTGGATAACCAGCGGGCTCCAGATCTGCACCCCTAAAAGTTATCAAAGGGTCGTGGGACTGGTGAAACCGTCTGACAGAGCACCACCTCAGAAGCAGGAGCGGAAAGGCTGAAGGGGCTCAAATGAAATTAAAATACATGTATCTGCTCTATGACCAGAAGAAGGTCAAAATAGCATCTATGAGCTAAACCTGCAGGCATCATTCTGGTATAACCACTCAAAGTCGTGAATGGCGTACCTGAAGACAAAAAAATGGTTAACAATAAAACACAGTAAACGGTAAAGTATAAAAAATTGCATACCTGAAAAGCAAACATGATAAAACATAATAACAATAAAACATTGCAGAATAGAATACAGTAAAAAAGAGCAGAACAAGAATCAGGGGTGAAGGGGGGAGGGAGGGAAGGGGGGAGGGGATATTTCAGAGATTTCCAACCTGCTTTGTTTCCCCTGATCTCCTGGAGTTTTGGTCCCCCACTCTCCTCCCTAATAAAGCCCCTCAGATCTCCGATCCTGGCATCAGGCATAGGTCTGGGGGGGGGGGGGGTAGATTTAAGATGGCATCATTAACTTAATTAACCTTTGACATTAGAGGGTTAAATACTCCAGAAAAAAAAGGCACAAGATGCTAAAAGAAATCAGAAGATACTCTGCAAATATTATCTTTTTACAAGAGACACATATAGCACAAAATACAAATGTACAATTATATTCAAAACTCTATCCAGCATGGTACTATGGAGACTCTCTTACAAGAAGAGTGAAAGGAGTAGCAATAGGCATGGCAAAAGATGTAAGATTTATATTGGAAGATAGAAAAGTAGACACAGAAGGGCGGTACTTATTTTTGAAAGGAAAATTACAGGGGATGGAGTGCACACTGGCTAATGTCTACTGCCTTAACAAAAGCCCAGAGTCATATTTGAAAGAGAAATGTGTTAATTTGAAAGAGATCTTGAATAAATTGATGGACTTCAAAAAAGGTAGTCTAGTTTTGGCAGGAGACTTTAACTTTTGTTTGAATCCTCAAATAGACAGTACGTCGAATGCACGGGGGACTGGAAATCACCAACTAAGAATGATACAGAAAAAATTACATTAATGTCAGTTGGTGGATGTATGCAGGGCCCAACACCTAAGGAAAAGAGACTATTCATTCCATTCCTCAGTGCTTAATACATACTCAAGTTTGGATTATATTTTGGTGGTGCATAGACTTTTGGAGGCTGTAGTTAACTCATTCATTGAAAAAACAACACTCTCAGATCATGCCCCTATAGCTGTGGAGTTGGGACCCACAGGAACCCAGAATAGGACAAATGGAGACTCAATGAAGATCTGATACAAGACATAGAAGTGGAAATAAAACTAAGAAAAGAAATAGAACAATATTTTCTGTCAAATGTGTCCCCGGGGGTCTCAAAGGCTACGATTTGGGAAGTGCATAAGGCATATATTAGGGGCATACTGATCTCTATAGGAGCCAGGAAAAAGAAAGAAAGATCAAAAGACATGGAGAGGACAAAAAAAGAAATACATGAATTAGAACAGATGCATAATAAAGAATCTAGACGCTGAAATGCATAAAAAATGTATAATTAAAAGAGATAATTTAAAAGACTTGTTGAAACAGGAAACAAGAAAAGTTTTTAATATAGCGGTGAAAGACAGATATAAATGGGGAAATAAACCAGGAAAATATCTTGCAAAAACTATAAAATATAAAAAATCATTAAACTATATAGAAAAGATGAAAAATAGTGAAGGAGAAATGGTATGTGAAACATCAGAAATTGCAAAAGTTTTTCAAAGTTAATACAGTGCCCTCTATTCTGTAAAGGAGAAGGAGACACAAGAAGCAGAAATAAAAAGGAGACAAAAAATACAGGAATACTTAAAGGAATCAAAGCTACTGAACGTTTCAAGAGAAAAACTTCAGGCCTTGGAAGATCCAATAACAGAAGAGGAGATCAGAATAGCAATAAATAGTACAATAGTAGGGAAGAGCCCGGGACCTGACATATTTACAATAGCATACTATAAAACATTTAGGGAACCACTTATCCCAAAATTATGCAAATAAAATTGACTGCATCTATTGGGAAAATGTACCAAGCTAACTATATTCCACTACTCAATGAAATTAAAATGGAAATCAAGAAACTATCAACATATAGTATATAAATTTCAAATGATATCGATAACACTTCCCCAGAACTTTTTTAGAACAACGAAAACAATGTTTTTAAGATTTATCTGGTAGGGTAAGAGTACAGTACGTGATATTAAGTAGGGATAAAAAGATATTATAACACAGTAAGTTTGGCATGGATGATAGAATGGACAAAAACAAAAATGCAAAAATATGGGTGGATATGGAAAACACCTTGAGTAAAACACAGTTAGATAAAAATATATGGATACCACGAAAGTACAGAACCCTGGATGAAGGTACACATGATTTGACAAGAAATGTATTTAAAGTATGAGATATAATTTATGGGCAAGAAAAATGGGAATATAATTCACAACAAATTTTTGTTCTTACCGGGTAAAGGGACACTCTTTGGAAGCTGGATAGGAAATGCACAATAAAATATGTAGTAGATAAGGGGAAAATAAAAATGTACTGGGAATTAAAACATGAAAGTGGTCTATTAACCACCTCAGTACAGTGCGCTTACACCCCCTTCCTGCCCAGACCAATTTTCAGCTTTCAGCGCTCTCACACTTTGAATGACAATTACTCAGTCATGCAACACTGTACCCATATGAAATGTGCGTCCTTTTTTTCCACACAAATAGAATTTTCTTTTGGTGGTATTTAATCACTAGTGGGTTTTTTATTTTTTGTGCTATAAATAAAAAAGTCTGTACAGCGCACGTACGCGGGAAGTTATGGATGTCTTCACCATAGAAGATTAAATGGGAGGCATGCCACTGATGCCTATGACAGGGGCAGAGATGAGGGGGGAGGGACACTCACAGATGGATGGGTGGCACCGAGACAGAAAGGGGTACTTACGGTCTCCTTACGGGTCCTATATCAGGGTGTGGGCCCCTCCCAAGCCTCCCCCGTCTTCCTATCCCTACAGAAGGAATGACATCAGCACAATGGGCAGGAAACAGCGGATTCAAAAGTTTAAAAATATAGTTAATGCAGGAATGGGGTTGAAGAGGTTACTGTTGTGCTTGTACCTTTACCTGATCTGAACACGGTGGATTACAGATATTACATATGTACACCTGATGCATAACTAAACGGTTATTACAATTTACATAGTTCAAAACAAATTAGTACCATATATACTCACTTTCTTTACTTAATTTGCCTTAGAAAAAAAGACACCAAATCCGTCCTAACAATCTTTTATTTTTTTAATACAAACACAGACAGGAATGGAGAGGGGTGGCAGGTAAACTCCTCCTTGGTTACTGCCATACACAACCCCAATTAGGACAGCGTTCAGTTACCAGAATAGTTCTGGTGAGCGCTACAGCACTATTGTGCACCTCTAATAGCAAAATTACTTGTATTAGATTATTGCATCTAAAATACTAATCTCTTCTAAACTTTAACTTTCCTTTCTATACCTCAACTTTCCCCCCTTTTTTTTTCTCTACTTATCTCTTTACCCTACCCATCCCCCCTACCCCCCCCCCCCACTAAACCAAAGAAACATGGAGGCAATGAACATACTATCCTTAAACACAAAAGGACTAAATGTGCCTGAGAAAAGGCGTATGCTATTACAAGATTTAAAACGTAATAGAGCAGAAATAGCGCTACTACAAGAGACGCATTTTAAAAGCGGTAGGCTCCCGCTACTGAGGAACAGGTACTTCCCAATGGCATATCACTCCACTAATGGGGACACCAAGTCCCGTGGAGTGTCCATATTACTAGCTAACAAAGTACCTTGGAAGTGTACAGACACGTTATCAGATCCAGAGGGGAGATACTTGTTCCTTAAGGGCGAAATCGGTGGGGTTCAGGTAACCCTCGCAAACATCTACGCTCCTAACAGTCATCAGGATAGCTTCATCTCTAAGACCCTAGCGATCCTAACGGACTTTGCTAGAGGCCACCTGATTGTAGGAGGCGATTTTAATGTACCCCTGATCCCCTCAGAAGATACCTCCTCAGGGACCTCTTCTATCACTCCCTCAGTTAGGAAACGAATCTCCAGAGCATTACACAAGGCCCAACTGATAGACGTATGGCGACTCCGTCACCCAACCGAACGAGACTACACTTTCTATTCAAATCCCTATAAACAATACTCTAGAATTGACTATTTTCTACTCCCACATGCCCAGCTACACGCCATCAGAGATACAAAGATTGGTTCCATCACGTGGTCTGATCACGCCCCTGTCCTACTGACTTATGCCCTGACAGATAACCCTACCGACAGACAAAGGACCTGGAGACTGAACGAAAGCCTCATGCATGACGAAGAGGTACTTAAGGATGTGAGGAAAGAACTAAACTTCTACTTTGAGACTAACTACACCCCTGATAGTGATCCTGGCATTGTTTGGGAGGCACACAAAGCGGTAATTCGCGGAGTCCTAATAAAACATGGGGCACGTATCAAACGACTAAGATCTGCGCAATTGACAGCTCTCCTACAAGACTTACACCTGGCAGAGGCAAGACACAAACACGCACAGACCCAGACGGGAGAAGCAGAAGTCACGTTGCTACGCACTAAAATCAATGACATAATGCAATACCGAGCAAAGGCCGCGCTGCAAATTTGTAGACGAATGACATATGAGTCAGGCAACAAGTGCGGCAAAATGCTAGCCAAATCATTACGTGAACAGATATTAGCGAACTACATACCCCACATAATGTCGTCTTCTGGACAGAAGATAACATTACCTCAAGCGATAGCAACGGAATTCAGGGAATTTTACTCCTCACTTTACAATCTAAAACAGCGACCGGCCTCACAAGCCCAAATAGAAGACTATATAGTTAAATCGAATATACCCCAACTAACACCTGAATCCGCTGAATTACTAGAAGAACCCATTACATTGGAAGAGATACAGAAAGCAATCGCTTCCATGAAATTAGGAAAGGCCCCGGGCCCGGATGGTTTTACCACCCTATATTACAAAACTTTGTTACCATCCCTGAGCGAACCCATGCATAAATTTTTTAATTCACTAGACAACAACACCCACTTCCCCAGAGACACCCTAACGGCACATATAGCATTGATTCCCAAAGAGGGGAAGGACACGACACAATGTGGGAGCTACAGGCCAATATCGCTTCTCAACATTGATCTTAAAATCTTCACGAAAGTACTTTCATCCAGACTTCAAACATATCTTCCATCCCTAATTCACCTTGATCAAGTGGGTTTTGTCCCCTCGAGAGAGGCCAGGGACAATACGATCAAAGCACTAAACATACTACATGTAGCTAATAAAAGTAAAACCCCCTGCATTTTTCTAAGTACGGACGCAGAGAAGGCCTTTGACAGGGTGAATTGGCAGTTCATGACATCGGTACTAAAACATGTTGGCCTGGGGAATAGGATGCTAGAATGGATCTCATCAGTATACACCAATCCCACAGCTCGAGTGAGAGTAAATGGGATCTTATCTGCCCCTTTTGAAATCCAAAATGGCACTCGCCAGGGGTGTCCACTGTCTCCGCTCCTATTCGCCCTGTCACTGGAACCCTTCCTGCACACAATTCGAGCCCATCCAGATATCAAGGGAGTAAAAATAGGAGAGACACAACAGAAAATAGCTGCTTACGCAGACGACATGTTGTTCACTCTCACAAACCCGACAATATCCCTCCCCAATCTACTCCACGAATTCAAAACATACGGACACATATCAAACCTGAAGATTAATTTTAATAAATCGGAAGCAATGAGTGTTGGGCTTTCTCCCAAACTCCTTAACACGCTGAAGGAAAATTTTAAATTCAAATGGACCAACACGGCGCTGAAATACCTTGGAACTCACATACCTCCTAAATTATCACAAGTATTTGCCCTGAACTTTCCCCCACTAGTATCCACGGTTAGATCACTACTTAAAACTTGGAACATGGGGTTACACTCATGGTTTGGCAGATGTAACATCCTTAAGATGTGCATACTGCCAAAATTCCTATACCTATTGCAGGCCCTCCCGATCCAAATACCTGCCCGCTACTTTGACCAGACAAACGCTCTATTTCTAGATTTCATATGGGCACACAAGAGACCTAGGATTAACAAACGCCAGCTCACATTACCCAAACTGCATGGGGGATTGGCGGTACCAGACCTTCGCAAATACCAACAAGCAACTCATTTGACCAGACTTATCGACTGGAACCGACACAACACCACCAAATTATGGTCCCAATTAGAGCAAGCCCAAAGCACAACACCTTTAGACAGAGCCCCCTGGTGCCATGACTCACTGCCCAGGGACATGAAGAGTCACCCCCTGATAGGAGTCACCTCACGAATCTGTTCATCCCTCTTTGCTAAAATGTATCTTACATCCCCCAACTCTCCACTACGGCCAATTCTAGGTACCCCAGAATTTAGCCCGGGTTGCTCTGATCCAGTATTCCGTACATTACGTATGACAGGGTATTCACAGGCATCCCACTTTATAACAAACGGACGATGGCCCTCCATAGAAGAGCTGATGAGTGCAGAAGGTCCGTTCCAACTAAACCTGTGGAGAGCCTTACAGCTTAACCATTTTTTTTAAGACGCTACCACCCCCTGGTAGCTTTGTTAAGGCTTTGACTACCTATGAGTCGTATTGCTCAGGAGAAGGGGCTTTACCTCATGCACTATCAGCAACTTATCTACTACTGATCACACCACTAGAGACCTACCAAATGCCCTCCCTTGAGACGTGGGAAAGAGACATGCAGTGTAAATTCTCACCACGGCAAAAACAAAACATAATCTACTTCACATTTAAATCTTCCATCTGCACAAAGATGCAAGAGACTAACTATAAGTTAGTAACCAGGTGGTACAATACCCCAGACAAACTACAGAAATTCTTCCCATCCTCAACGGGTACCTGTTGGAGATGCGGGGAAGAAAGAGGCACGATTCTTCATATATTCTGGACCTGCAAACGGTTGGAGCAGTACTGGAAGTCCATACAGCAGACGATACAGAAATTTACGGAATGCCCTATTGTGGCAGACCCCAGTTTCTTCTTACTACATGCATCTACGATGTCCAAAAAGAAATATAAAAAATCACTGCTACGGCACCTTCTAGATGCAGCCAAAGCTTGTATTCCCCTGCTGTGGAAGTCTACCAGTCCCCCAACTGTGAGTATGTGGCTAAAAAAAGTAGAAGACATCAGGGTGATGGAGGATCTTATCCTCACGGCCCGTAACCAAACTGAATTGTACTCTAAAACATGGTCGCAATGGCTTATCTTCATATTCTCCAATGAGGGACAAAACATGCTTACAAATCAATAAAATGATTATAACAGCGAGAGCCCTCAGGCAACAATCATACACTTGACATGTAGGTACCAAGTAGTGGAGGGAAACCGCCTCCCGGTCTTCCCCCCTTTCAGGTTCCCCTCTCCCCCCCTCCCCCCCCCCTTTTTTCTCTCCCACCCTTGCTCCACATCTCTGCTCCCCCATCTCTTGACTTATACTTCTTTATTCTCTTTCTTCTATATATCTCTCATTCAAATTTTATCTAATTGTGTTAATCTGGAAAAAAGGAAAACGGACGGTAGGAAAGAGGCAATCAGACAAAACTGAACTTCAATGTAGGATTGAATTTATCACACAGATTACATAAACAGATATATGAAACTGTAGTAAGAAACTATGTTGTCATGCCTTCAGCCATGTTGATGTAAGAGGCTGCGCCCTCAAATGTACTGTATATCTATGCTGATACTATGGGCTTGTAACCTTTCCTACCTTTGAATAAAATTATATTTGAAAAAAAAAAAAAAAAAGTCTGTACATTTTGTGAAAAAATGCATTTTTCTTTGTTTCTGTCATACAATTTTGCAAATTAGCAATTTTTCTTCATAAATTTTGGCTAAAATTTATACTGCTACATATCTTAAGTAAAAATAACCCAAATAAGTGTAAATTATTTGGTCTTTGTGAAAGTTATAGAGTCTACAAACTATGGTGCCAATCACTGAAAATTGATCACATCTGATCACACCTGATATACTGAAGGCCTATCTCATTTTTTGAGACACTAACAAGTCAGGAAAGTACAAATACCCCCAAATTACCCCTTTTTAGAAAGTAGACATTCCAAGGTATTAAGTAAGTAGCATGGTGAGTTTTTTTAAGTTGTCATTTTTTCCCACAATTCTTTCCAAATTTTAGATTTTTTTTTTTTTTTTACAAAATTGTCATATTAACAGGTTATTTCTCTCACAGAGCATATGCATACAACAAATTACACCCCAAAAAACATTCTGCTACTCTTTCCGAGTATGGCGATACCACATGTGTGAGACTTTTACACAGCCTGGCCACATACAAAGGCCCCACATTGAAGTAGCATCTTCAGGCGTTCTACAAGCATAAATGACACATCTCAACCACCTATTACATTTTTGAAGGCCCTGGAGCACCAGGACAATGGAATTGCCTCCAAAATGACCCCATTTTGGAAAGCAAATACCCCAACATATAATCTATGAGACATAATGAGTCTTTTGAATGGTTCATTTTTTTCCAGAAGTTTTTGAAAAATGTGGAAAAAAATGAAAACACATTTTTTTTACACAACATTGAACATTTATCAGATATTTCCAACACATAGCATGTACATAGCAAAGATGACACCCCAAAATACATTCTGCTACTTTTTTGTATCAATAAAATTATTTATTACTTATTCTTCCTGCTGCCTGGACCAGTGCTTTCCTCTGCGGATATTACTAAAAGCACAGGTAATGCTTTTTTTTACCCTTTCCGCAATAGAATTTATTTTGTATTGTAATTCTTGGTATGTGCATGCTATGTGTTAGAAATATGAAGGGACTTCAAAAATGATAGGTTGCCAGGAAATGATATATGTCATTTATGCTCCTAGAATGCCTGATGGTGCTACTCCTGAGTATGGTGATACCACATGTGTGAGCCTTTTACACAGCCTGGCCACATACAGAGGCCCAACATCCAAGTAGCACCATCAGGCATTCTAGGAGCATAAATGACATATATCATTTCCTGGCAGCCTATCATTTTTGAAGTCCCTTCATATTTCTAACACATAGCATGCACATACCAAGAATTACAATCCATAATAAATTCTATTGCGGAAAGGGTAAAAAAAAGCATTACCTGTGCTTTTAGTAATATCCACAGAGGAGAGCACTGGTCCAGGCAGCAGGAAGAATAAGTAATAAATAATTTTATTGATACAAAAAAGTATATTAATACTGACATCAAAAGTCAGGACATGAACTGGAGTACAAAAGCAATAAATTAAAAAACAGTACCAATAGCAAAAGGCAGTGTGCAGTAGGTTACATCATTAGCGACAGTAATACAATAAAACAGAGATCTTGTGTGTAGGAACTGACGTGTTTCGACCCCAATGGGTCTTCTTCAGAGGATAAATGTATAAAAACTGTAAGGATGTAAACATGTGTTAAATTGCTTCAAAAACAAAAAAAGAAAAGAAAAAAATCCATGAACAAGTCCATACATTACATCTTTACCAGTCACGATGTATTCAGTAGTTACAGGTGGCCATGGTATGGAGAAGTTTATATTGAATATTGTCTATAGTCAGAGCAAGGATATTGTCAGCACAGCACAGTCCATAGAAATTGTCCAGGCAGAGATAGCCAGCACAGCCATAATATTGGTCCTGGTACACTGCAGACACTCATTGTACCACTCTCCAGCCCTTCATAAACATACTGCCTCTTACTACAGCTAATTATTTGCATAGTCCAGGTAGCAGTGTGGTCCGTTCATGTGGCAGGCAGAGGTATGATGGCAGTAAGTCAACAGCAGGCTGAGGCTTCGACCCACCCAAATCTCTATGAAGCCTCCGGACTCCAGACTCTAATCCAGAAATTCCAAAATCCGGAGAAAACAAAAAAAATTGTTTTCTCCATCCAGAAAAACAATTCTGGAGCCCCTCACATATGTGAGACCCCTGTGTACTACAGTAGCAGGGCAACAGATCAGTCCAAGCAGTAGGTAAAAGCATAGTCCATAAAACAGGCCAAGGTCAGTTCACGTGCAAGCAGTCCAAGCGGTAGGCAGTAGCATAGTTGATAAAACAGGCCAGGGTCAGTAAACGTGGAGGCAGTCCAAATGGTTGGCAGAGGCATAGTCACAAAACAGGCCAGGGTCAGTTCACGTGGAAGCAGTCCAAAACGGTAGGCAGAGGCATAGTCAAAAAACAGGCCAGGGTCAGTTCACGTGGAAGGCAGTGGCATGGTTATTTGGGGAAGCATGGAACATGGTCAACACAGATAATGAAAATGGGGAAATGGTTAAAAATATGGGATAATATTTTAGGGATGTATGATAAAGTTGGAAGCATTCACCAATGCAAAGGCCAGGTTGGGAGGGACACTGGGGACAATGGTAGCTGGTATATTTTCGAAATCCTCTTTTGGTGCACATGCAACATTTTTTTTGCCGCCTTCGGCCTGCTTCAGATGGTGGAATGTTGAAGGGGAAGTGGCACTCACGAAGTCAGCAAACAGCCTCAGAGCGAAGATCTTCTGGGGGGGTCTTTGGTGATAGATGAGGGACGTAACAACTTCTTCTATGAATTGTAGGAAGGGGGCTGGGCTTTCTGTGGATTTGGTGTAGACTACGCAGGAATTATAAACGGTCAAATGGATGAGATAAATTGCTACCTTCTTGTACCAGAATTGGGACCTCCTTATTGACAAATAGGTATGAAAAATTTGACCACTGAAATCCACCCCCATGTAGAGATTATAATTTTGGACACATACTGGCTTTTCAACGGGACCTCATCTTCTTTGAACTTCAATTATAGTGTCGTCATGGATGGTGGACATCATGTGCACGTGTCTTTTATCCTTCCACCTCAAGGCCAGCACTTTGTTGCATCTCAATGCTGTCCTTTCCCCTTTCGCAGCTTTTTGTTTGCTAGAAATTGTGGGAAGCCCTTTCTATTTTTTTCTGGAGGTTCCGCAGTCCGGGGTTTTTGTAATGTATAGGTGTTTGAAAAGGGGCAGGCCAGTGTAGAAATTGTCAAGGTATATGTGATATCCTTTTTTCAGAAGTGGGTATGCCAAGTCCCATACAATCTTTCCAGTTGTGCCTATGTAGGCCGGGCACTCAGGGGGCTGGAGCTGGGAATCTTTTCCTTCATATATGCAGAACGCATACAAATATCCTGTGGCTCTCTCACAGAGCTTGCATAATTTTACTCCGTATCTGGACCTTTTGCTAGGAATATATTGCGTTATTCCTAGCCGGCCTGAAAAGGGTACCAGGGACTCATCGACACATATATTCTGATCGGGGACATAGAGTTTTGCAAATTGTTGGGAAAAGAAATTTATCAGTGAGCAAAGTTTATATAATTTGTCGTAATTTGGATGATTGCAGGGAGGGCACTCGGTGTTGTTGCTAAAATGAAGAAAGCGCATTATCATTTCGTATCGGGACCTGGCCATTACAGCAGAATAAATGGGCATGTTGTGGATGGGGTTGGTGGACCAATAGGCATGTCCTTCATTTTTTTTTAAGCCCCATGTTTAGGGTGAGGCCCATAAACAATTTGAACTCCTCCAAATTCAGATCTCTCCACTCAAACGGACGGGCATAGGATGATTGGGGGTTGTTGGCAATATACTGCTGGGCATATAAATTTGTCTGGTCCACAATTGCAGCAAAGTGTCGGGCAAAAACAGATAAAAAAAATCAATCGCTGTGAAATTTTGGGTGTTGGCCTGCACACCTGGCTGTGCTGTGAAAGGGGGAAAAATTGTAGATCCCGAGTCGGATGGGAGCCATGTTGGGTTGGCAAGACCATCTGGCATATATGTAGAGGCCCTGGCTCTTGGGGGACGTGACACTCCAGTAGTTGGGGGATTTGAATTCCCTGTGCTGGTACTCAGGCATGATGTGGCAGCACTGGTACTGGGTCTGGGCATTTGTTCCTGGGGCCTATCACCGGCGGCAGCGCTGGTACTGGGCATTTGTTCCCTGGGCCTATCGCTGGCGGCAGCACTGGTACTGGGCTTGGGAATTTGTTCTTGGGGCCTATTGCTGGCGGCAGCGCTGGTACTGGGCCTTGGAATATAATCCTGGTTTCCAGAGTGCCGTGCCCTTTTAGGAGAGACCCATTCTTCCTCCGAATCATTTGCCGATTCACTATTTGGTTCAAATGCCAAATTTGATTCGGAATCAGAATTGGAATCTGACGAGAACTCCCCGTTGCTCTCATCAGTCATGGAGAGGATCTGAAATGCCTCCTCACTGTTGTAAACTCTTTTGCACATGACTCTGATGGCTGTGTGACAGGTGGCAGGTGATGGTCACTGATGGGCTGTGAGATGGGTGGCAGGTGACGTTCACTGAAAGGTGAAGATGGTGTGACTGGCGATGGTCACTGATGGGTGACAGGCCACAGATGGTGACGGGTGATGGTCACTGACGGGTGATGGTCACTGACGGGTGATGGTCACAGATGGGTGACAGGCCACGGTCACTGATGGGTGATGGGTGCACCGCTGACGGTCACTAATGAGTGACGGGTAACGGCTGACGTCACTGATGGGTGATGGGTAATGGCTGACGTCACTGATGTGTGATGGGTGATGGATGATGGTCACTGATGGGTGACGGGTGATGGCTGATGGTCACTGATATGTGATCGATAATGGATGACGGTCACTGATAGGTGACGGGTAATGGCTGACTTCACTGATGGGTGCCGGGTGATGGCTGATGGTCACTGATGGGTGACGGGTGATGGCTGATGGGTGACGGCTGACGGTCACTGATGGATGATGGGTGACGGGTGACGGTCACTGATGGGTGATGGGTAATGGCTGACGGTCACTGATGGGTGACGGGTAATGGCTGACGTCACTGATGGATGACGGGTGATGGCTGATGGTCACTGATGGGTGACGGGTGATGGCTGACAGGTGACGGTTGACGGTCACTGATGGGTGATGGCTGATGGGTGACAGGTGCACCGCTGACGATCACTGATGGCAGTCTCTTATGTGACAGGTGCACTTTATGGGGTGACTGTGGTGACTGTTGGGTGACAGATGACAATGGGGGGACAAGTGTTGTACTTGGTGCAGTACAATACAGACACAGATCAGTAACTCACTGCTCATTGGAAATGGTGTGTGAGGAGAGAAGAGCTGGTAACAGCTAGTTACCGCTCTGTGTTTACATTTAGTGATCGGCTGTGAAAGGATCACAGCCAATCACGTGGTAAACAGCCGCCGGCCAATGGCTGTTTACCATCCTGGGTGATGAGCAGTGTTCCCGGGAACACGACGCCACCGACGTGCACGTGCGGCGCACTCCTGATCGCGCATATGCGCCGTGCACAATGGGGACGGTACCATCTGTCATCGGCCGTGACTTCATCATGGCCAATCACGTGGTAAACACCCATGTCCAATGGCTGTTTACCCCCCTCGGTGGCGAGCGGTGTCTCCGTGACACGCCACGACTGAGGGTACAGGGATGCGTGCACATAATCGCGCGCATTCCCTGTTTGAAGGGCAGGGCGCCATATGATGCCCTCCCAGAACGAGAGCCGTGCCGCCTGGCTGCCAAAGAGAACTTAAATCCAGTAGAATGTTTATGTATTCTACAGACAACATTGAAACATGGAATCTCTCAGATCTATAAAATACTTACGGACTTTGAGGGACTGGAAAGACCTCTATTCATTGAAAAATGGGAAGGGGAATTGGGTTCACGATTAGATGAGCAACAGATGGTAAAAGTGGTGGGAGCAGTACACGATTATGCGACTGACATTAAAACAATTGAAATTACCGGTAATTATAAGTACTTGGTGAGATAAAAAAAATCAAAAAATACCAACAAGATAAATCCCCACTATGCTGGAGAGGCTGCAATCTGACAGACAACATGTCCCATATATGGTGGGACTGTGCAAAAATAAAGGAATTCTGGCTAGAGATACAACAGTATATAGGGGAAATTACAGGGAAAGTGATATTAAACGATCCATGGACATGTTTATGTAACAAAACAAGTAGTTCAAAAAACGGAAAATTGTATCATACTTAGCGTAATTTTCCTTTCCTGATGCCAATCCATGGCAGCATACTAGTGATAGGCTTGCCTTTCTCCCCTCCCTCAGGACCAATCAAATAGCATAAATTAAAGGCCAGTTAGGCCCCGCCCCATTCTCCGTAATTAGCTAGATACCAAAACGCACAAGGGTGGGTCCGTATGCTGCCATAGATTGGCGTCAGGAAAGGAAAATTATGGTAAGTATGATACAATTTTCCATTTTCCTGACGCCACCATGGCAGCATACTAGTGATACATATCCTAGCTGACAGGGTGCGTTCTACTTAACAAACCAAAATAATTATTTTATGTATATTATATATGTATATTTTTAAATGGGACAGAAGACTGAACAGTCATTCCTCCAAAGCCCACTGATGACAAGGCACCCAGATCTATTCTGTAAAGGTTGAAAAGGTATGCTGGGAAAAGCATGCCACTTTCCTGTAGAATGAATCCATAGATGCTTTCAACTGGGCCGCCTATGAGGCCTCAAACCCTCTGGAAGAGGATGCATCCTACCACTGAAGGAGACTCACGACCCATTTCCCATCTGCACAACCAATCTTGCTAAAGTCCAGGAGGCAACCTCTCTTGCCTGATGAATTCCGTCTAAAGACTTATCATATGAACTGAAAAGAGCAATTGTGGACAGAAACTTCCTTCAAGCTCTGGGAATGACCAATTTGTGTGGTTTTCTTGCTTGAACGTTTGGAAAGTTAGGCAATGGACAGAAGATTGATAGATGGAGGGCTGTCACTACTTCTGATATAAGCTGAACTACAGGATGCAGCTCTACTCCTGTAACAAAAGCAATATGCTTTTCTGAAGCTCTAATGCCGCGTACACACGAGCGGACATTACGGCGGACTTTGCCCGGCGGACTTTTCGACGTACTTTCCGACGGACTTTGTGAATGAACGGACTTGCCTACACACAATCCACCAAAGTCCGTCGAATTCATACGTGATGACGTACGACCGGACTAAAACAAGGAAGTTCATAGCCAGTAGCCAATAGCTGCCCTAGCGTGGCTTTTTGTCCGTCGAACTAGCATACAGACGGCGGACTTTTCGACCGGACTCGATTTCAACGGATAAATTTAAAACAAGTTTTAAATCTAATTCCGTCCAACTTTTGAGAAAACAAAGTCCGCTGGAGCCCACACACATCGAATTGTCCGACGAAATCCAGTCCGCCGGGCAAAGTCCGCCGTAATGTCCGCTCGTGTGTACGCGGCATAAGGGCTTGAAACTCAAACCGACTTCTGTTTGATGAGTTGCGCTAGTGATATCTTAAACCGAACACTGCCTTGTTGGAGTAAACAGTTGAAATTAACCCCAACAGCATCGAAAGATTTTAATTGTGAAAGATTCTCTCTCGCGGTTGACGAAACCTCCTGACTTTTGCAAACTAAAGGGCCTTTGGCCAAATTAAACCTTGTTCTTGCTGACACCTGCAACCTCAAAAGAGTATAGGGTAAGGTTCATGTCCAATCTGACCTACAAGAAGACCAGAACAGCTGCCACCAGAGGTACAGTAAGAAAAATATCTTGCCATGCAAAATAGAAAAAAAAAAGACAAATTTGTTCCAGATCTTGTTAGTAGAGTGCCTTACTCCCAAAGTAGAGCTCACTCTTGGAGCAACTCTGGAGCAATCTAGGTTCTGTGGCTTCCCCTTGCCACCATTATGCTTGCATCTCTGGTCTGTGCATGTGTGAAGGGGAATCAACTTCTGTATTCTGAAGTAGATAGCCAGGAAGCACCAAGACTCCTATGGTCAGAATGGAGGGGTGGTCGTGACTACCATGCTCATTCTTGACAGCTTCCAGAGGAATGTCATTACGAGAGAAGTTGGGGAAAAACATATACAGTAGGCTTGATTGCAGTTTTTATGGAGAAACTCAGCTTCTGTTCTCTGCTTTGGGGAGCAGAAACTGAGTCAGGCCTCCTCTTAAATTGGCATTTGCTGTGAGAAGCAAAGAAGCCTGTCTGTGGTAGGCCACCTGTGGACAAGCCACCCCCTTATGGTCTGGCAAGCTTGCATGATGGACAGTATGTCCGTGTATTCCAGTCCCCTAGGAGGTAAATTACTTCCGGAATTTGCTGGTGATCTTCCTACCCAGACATTCTGGGTTCTACATCTCTCAATAGCATAGATCCTCCCTGGAGCTGAAAATACGCAATTGCTGTCCTGTTGCTCAACCGCAAGATGACTGGTCACCCTTGATTCTGTGTAGCAACGTCAAAGTGATAAAAAAGGCTGCCTGACCTTCCAGCGCTTTCAAGACTACCTTCCTTGGCTAGCAATCTCCGATTGCCTTGACCGACAGACCCTCGCAGTGCGCCTTCCAGGCTGTCTTGCCGATATGATTCATCACATTGATCCAGTCAGCTGATTCGTGACATCCTCAAGTTCTTTCCATCACTGCGGACCGCTATACATACTGCCTGACACTGACCATAGCTGCGCCGGATCCTGTTTCCTCCATTGTAGTTGAAACTAGCACCGGTGCCCATGCACCCAAGGAATCATCGGTATGAATGACAACATTACGGCCAGGAGGCTGAGACACCTATAAGTCTTCCAGGAAGTAGAGGCACCTGATCTCAGAATGCTCCTTATAACTGTCACCGTCCTTTTCTGATGGAAGCAAAACAGAGGAACCAGTAGACCCCCCACAGGCACTTTAACTGTTGGAAACTAAAAGCCTTTTTTTTTTTGTAGAAAGGAATGACGCCAAGGTAGTGGTGAATCTGGAGACCCCGTTCTCCAAGAGGAACTGACACGGCACTGAAACCTCTGTGAATATTCTTAGAGATATTCATAGACTAAAAGGTAGGCTGATAAAGCGGGATGTGTCCAATCAATCACCAAATTTACTTACTTTGGAATAAAAAAGAAAGGAAAAAATTTTGGGATGTAAGGCTAAGAATCCTGACGATCTAGCGAAAGCCTCCAGCCATCTGCTGCAAGCGAATGCTTCTCTCCAACCCCCGTGACCTACAAACAGGGGTGGATGGGAAACCTACTATCTCTCCTGTGAGATGGGACCAGGACAGCTCCCCTCTGAGTCTGAAGTGTAAGTATTGTAACCGCCATGGTTGCAGTGGATCTGGCAGCTCCGAGGGGGAGAAAAAGGTCCGGAGAAGGAACAGCGAGGAATCCACCGAAGTGACCATGAGTGCCTATCCTCCAAGGATCTGCACAATCCACTGTCCAGTAAACCATGATGCGTGCCCACTGGGACTTACCTTAAAAGTCTGGGGATACACCCGGTAAAAGGGTTTTGTGGGTACCTGCGGTACACCCAAAGATTTTCATTTATGGACCTTATGAAAGGTTGCCCCTAGAGGAGCGGAACCTAGTGGGAGAAACATATTTCTCCCTTTATTTATTATTATTTATTTTTAGTTATATATTTTTTTTTACTTTCCTGCTTTCTGTTATGGGAGAAGAACCAACCCTCCTCCTGTTACTTCCGACATGGCTGTCTCTGGTTTCATATCAAACAGAGATCTTGCACTATAAAGTGACTATTCCAATTTTGTTTCTAGGAAGCCAAACACAACCATGGGTCTCAACCATAGGGTACCCCTAGCCGTAACCGAGTATAGCATTGCCTTGGCCAGGCACCAGGTTGAGACTATTGCTGCTTCCACAGTAAAATTTGCCGATACATCTTGGCCAGATCCCAAGATATCAGCCCTAAGGATTTCCTCCCCAACCATATCCTGGGAGCAGAAACCCAAAGTACCCATCACCAAGGTAAGGGCCTCTGGGGGACGTGACACTCCAGTAGTTGGGGGATTTGAATTCCCTGTGCTGGTACTTAGGCATGATGTGGCAGCACTGGTACTGGGTCTGGGCATTTGTTCCTGGGGCCTATCACCGGCGGCAGCGCTGGTACTGGGCATTTGTTCCCTGGGCCTATCGCTGGTGGCAGCGCTGGTACTGGGCTTGGGAATTTGTTCTTGGGGCCTATTGCTGGCGGCAGCGCTGGTACTGGGCCTTGGAATATAATCCTGGTTTCCAGAGTGCCGTGCCCTTTTAGGAGAGACCCATTCTTCCTCCGAATCATTTGCCGATTCACTATTTGGTTCAAATGCCAAATTTGATTCGGAATCAGAATTGGAATCTGACGAGAAATCCCCGTTGCTCTCATCAGTCATGGAGAGGATCTGAAATGCCTCCTCACTGTTGTAAACTCTTTTGGACATGACTCTGATGGCTGTGTGACAGGTGGCAGGTGATGGTCACTGATGGGCTGTGAGATGGGTGGCAGGTGACGTTCACTGAGAGGTGAAGATGGTGTGAGTGGCGATGGTCACAGATGGGTGACAGGCCACAGATGGTGACGGGTGATGGTCACTGACGGGTGATGGTCACAGATGGGTGACAGGCCACGGTCACTGATGTGTGATGGGTGCACCGCTGACGGTCACTAATGAGTGACCGGTAATGGCTGACGTCACTGATGGGTGATGGGTAATGGCTGACGTCACTGATGGGTGATGGGTAATGGCTGACGTCACTGATGTGTGATGGGTGATGGATGATGGTCACTGATGGGTGACGGGTGATGGCTGATGGTCACTGATATGTGATCGATAATGGATGACGGTCACTGATGGGTGACGGGTAATGGCTGACGTCACTGATGGGTGACGGGTGATGGCTGATGGTCACTGATGGGTGACGGGTGATGGCTGATGGGTGACGGCTGACGGTCACTGATGGATGATGTGTGACGGCTGACGGTCACTGATGGGTGATGGGTAATGGCTGACGGTCACTGATGGGTGACGAGTAATGGCTGATGTCACTGATGGGTGACGGGTGATGGCTGATGGTCACTGATGGGTGACGGGTGATGGCTGACAGGTGACGGTTGACGGTCACTGATGGGTGATGGCTGATGGGTGACAGGTGCACCGCTGACGATCACTGATGGAAGTCTCTTATGTGACAGGTGCACTTTATGGGGTGACTGTGGTGACTGTTGGGTGACAGATGATAATGGGGGGGACAAGTGTTGTGCTTGGTGCAGTACAATACAGACACAGATCAGTAACTCTCTGCTCACTGGAAATGGTGTGTGAGGAGAGAAGAGCTGGTAACAGCTAGTTACCGCTCTGTGTTTACATTTAGTGATCGGCTGTGAAAGGATCACAGCCAATCACGTGGTAAACAGCCGCCGGCCAATGGCTGTTTACCATCCTGGGTGATGAGCAGTGTTCCCGGGAACACGCCGCCACCGACGTGCACGTGCGGCGCACTCCTGATCGTGCATATGCGCCGTGCACAATGGGGACGGTACCATCTGTCATCGGCCGTGACTTCATCATGGCCAATCACGTGGTAAACACCATGTCCAATGGCTGTTTACCCCCCCTCGGTGGTGAGCGGTGTCTCCGTGACACGCCACCACTGAGGGTACAGGGATGCATGCACACAATCGCGCGCATTCCCTGTTTGAAGGGCAGGGCGCCATATGATGCCCTCCCAGAATGAGAGCAGTGCCGCCTGGCCGCCATATGACGGACGGCGGGCGGCAAGCGGTTAAAGATCAAGGAATGGAGGTATTTACAGTTGAAGTATTTTGTGGCAACAATACCACAGCCAAAGAGAACTTAAATCCAGTAGAATGTTTATGTATTCTACAGACAACATTGAAACATGGAATCTCTCAGATCTAAAAAATACTTACGGACTTTGAGGAACTGGAAAGACCTCCATTCATTGAAAAATGGGAAGGGGAATTGGGTTCACGATTAGATGAGCAACAGATGGTAAAAGTGGTGGGAGCAGTACACGATTATGCGACTGAGATTAAAACAATTGAAATTATCGGTAATTATAAGTACTTGGTGAGATAAAAAAAATCAAAAAATACCAACAAGATAAATCCCCACTATGCTGGAGAGGCTGAAATCTGACAGACAACATGTCCCATATATGGTGGGACTGTGTAAAAATAAAGGAATTCTGGCTAGAGATACAACAGTATATAGGGGAAATTACAGGGAAAGTGATA
This sequence comes from Lithobates septentrionalis, assembly GCA_037952835.1. Taxonomy (NCBI): domain Eukaryota; kingdom Metazoa; phylum Chordata; class Amphibia; order Anura; family Ranidae; genus Lithobates; species Lithobates septentrionalis. Next base: position 6,197,511 of record JBBDGP010000205.1, read on the forward strand.
TTAAACGATCCATGGACATGTTTATGTAACAAAACAAGTAGTTCAAAAAACGGAAAATTGTATCATACTTACCATAATTTTCCTTTCCTGATGCCAATCCATGGCAGCATACTAGTGATAGGCTTGCCTTTCTCCCCTCCTTGAGGACCAATGAAATAGCATAAATTATAGGCCAGTTAGGCCCCTCCCCATTCTTCGTAATTAGCTAGATACCAAAACGCACAAGGGTGGGTCCGTATGCTGCCATAGATTGGCGTCAGGAAAGGAAAATTATGGTAAGTATGATACAATTTTCTATTTTCCTGGCGCCACCATGGCAGCATACTAGTGATACATATCCTAGCTGACAGGGTGGGTTCTACTTAACAAACCAAAATAATTATTTTATGTATATTATATATGTATATTTTTAAATGGGACAGAAGACTGAACAGTCATTCCTCCAAAGCCCACTGATGACAAGGCACCCAGATCTATTCTGTAAAGGTTGAAAAGGTATGCTGGGAAAAGCATGCCACTTTCCTGTAGAATGAATCCATAGATGCTTTCAACTGGGCCGCCTATGAGGCCTCAAACCCTCTGGAAGAGTATGCATCCTACCACTGAAGGAGACTCACGACCCATTTCCCATCTGCACAACCAATCTTGCTAAAGTCCAGGAGGCAACCTCTCTTGCCTGATGAATTCCGTCTAAAGACTTATCATATGAACTGAAAAGAGCAATTGTGGACAGAAACTTCCTTCAAGCTCTGGGAATGACCAATTTGTGTGGTTTTCTTGCTTGAACGTCTGGAAAGTTAGGCAATGGACAGAAGATTGATAGATAGAGGGCTGTCGCTACTTCTGATATAAGCTGAACTACAGGATGCAGCTCTACTCCTGTAACAAAAGCAATATGCTTTTCTGAAGCTCTAAGGGTTTTGAAACTCAAACCGACTTCTGTTTGACGAGTTGCGCTAGTGATATCTTAAACCGAACACTGCCCTGTTGGAGTAAACAGTTGAAATTAACCCCAACAGCATCAAAAAATTTTAATTGTGAAAGATTCTCTCTCGCGGTTGACGAAACCTCCTGACTTTTGCAAACTAAAGGGCCTTTGGCCAAATTAAACCTTGTTCTTGCTGACACCTGCAACCTCAAAAGAGTATAGGGTAAGGTTCATGTCCAATCTGACCTACAAGAAGACCAGAACAGCTGCCACCAGAGGTGCAGTAAGAAAAATATCTTGCCATGCAAAATAGAAAAAAAAAAGACAAATTTGTTCCAGATCTTGTTAGTAGAGTGCCTTACCCCCAAAGTAGAGCTCACTCTTGGAGCAACTCTGGAGCAATCTAGGTTCTGGGGCTTCCCCTTGCCACCATTATGCTTGCATCTCTGATCTGTGCATGTGTGAAGGGGAATCGACTTCTGTATTCTGAAGTAGATAGCCAGGAAGCACCAAGACTCCTATGGTCAGAATGGAGGGGTGGTCGAGACTACCATGCTCATTCTTGACAGCTTCCAGAGGAATTTCATTACGAGAGAAGTTGGGGAAAAACATATACAGTAGGCTTGATTGCAGTTTTTATGGAGAAACTCAGCTTCTGTTCTCTGCTTTGGGGAGCGGAAACTGAGTCAGGCCTCCTCATAAATTGGCATTTGCTGTGAGAAGCAAAGAAGCCTGTCTGTGGTAGGCCACCTGTGGACAAGCCACCCCCTTATGGTCTGGCAAGCTTGCATGATGGACAGTATGTCCGTGTATTCCAGTCCCCTAGGAGGTAAATTGCTTCCGGAATTTGCTGGTGATCTGACTACCCAGACATTCTGGGTTTTACATCTCTCAATAGCATAGATCCTCCCTGGAGCTGAAAATACGCAATTGCTGTCCTGTTGCTCAACCGCAAGATGACTGGTCACCCTTGATTCTGTGTAGCAATGTCAAAGTGATAAAAAAGGCTGCCTGACCTTCCAGCTCTTTCAAGACTACCTTCCTTGGCTAGCAATCTCCGATTGCCTTGACCGACAGACCCTCGCAGTGCGCCTTCCAGGCTGTCTTGCCAATATGATTCATCACATTGATCCAGTCAGCTGATTCGTGACACCCTCAAGGTCTTTCCATCACTGCGGACTGCTATACATACTGCGTGACACTGACCATAGCTGCGCCGGATCCTGTTTCCTGCATTGTAGTTGAAACTAGCACCGGTGCCCATGCACCCAAGGAATCATCGGTATGAATGACAACATTACGGCCAGGAGGCTGAGACACCTATAAGTCTTCCAGGAAGTAGAGGCACCTGATCTCAGAATGCTCCTTATAACCGTCACCGTCCTTTTCTGATGGAAGCAAAACAAAGGAACCAGTAGACCCCCCACAGGCACTTTAACTGTTGGAAAGCAAAAGCCTTTTTTTTTTGTAGAAAGGAATGACGCCAAGGTAGTGGCGAATCTGGAGACCCCGTTCTCCAAGAGGAACTGACACGGCACTGAAACCTCTGTGAATATTCTTAGAGATATTCATAGGCTAAAAGGTAGGCTGATAAAGCGGGATGTGTCCAACCAATCGCCAAATTTACTTACTTTGGAATAACAAAGAAAGGAAAAAATTTTGGGATGTAAGGCTAAGAATCCTGACGATCTAGCGAAAGCCTCCAGCCATCTGCTGCAAGCGAATGCTTCTCTCCAACCCCCGTGACCTACAAACAGGGGTGGGTAGGAAACCTACTATCTCTCCTGTGAGATGGGACCAGGACAGCTCCCCTCTGAGTCTGATGTGTACGTATTGTAACTGCCATGGTTGCAGTGGATCTGGCAGCTCCGAGGGGGAGAAAAAGGTCCGGAGAAGGAACAGCGAGGAATCCACCGAAGTGACCATGAGTGCCTATCCTCCAAGAATCTGCACAATCCACTGTCCAGTAAACCATGATGCGTGCCAACTGGGACTTACCTTAAAAGTCTGGGGATACACCCGGTAAAAGAGTTTTGTGGGTACCTGCGGTACACCCAAAGATTTTCATTTATGGACCTTATGAAAGGTTGCCCCTAGAGGAGCGGAACCTAGTGGGAGAAACATATTTCTCCCTTTATTTATTATTATTTATTTTTAGCTATATATTTTTTTTTACTTTCCTGCTTTCTGTTATGGGAGAAGAACGGACCCTCCTCCTGTCACTTCCGACATGGCTGTCTCTGGTTTCATATCAAACAGAGATCTTTCACTATAAAGTGACTATTCCAATTTTGTTTCTAGGAAGCCAAACACAACCATGGGTCTTAACCATAGGGTACCCCTAGCCGTAACCGAGTATAGCATTGCCTTGGCCAGGCACCAGGTTGAGACTATTGCTGCTTCCACAGTAAAATTTGCCGATACATCTTGGCCAGATTCCAAGATATCAGCCCTAAGGATTTCCTCCCCAACCATATCCTGGGAGCAGAAACCCAAAGTACCCATCACCATGGTAAGGGCCTCTGGGGGACGTGACACTCCAGTAGTTGGGGGATTTGAATTCCCTGTGCTGGTACTCAGGCATGATGTGGCAGCACTGGTACTGGGTCTGGGCATTTGTTCCCTGGGCCTATCGCTGGCGGCAGCGCTGGTACTGGGCTTGGGAATTTGTTCTTGGGGCCTATTGCTGGCGGCAGCGCTGGTACTGAGCCTTGGAATATAATCCTGGTTTCCAGAGTGCCGTGCCCTTTTAGGAGAGACCCATTCTTCCTCCGAATCATTTGCCGATTCACTATTTGGCTCAAATGCCAAATTTGATTCGGAATCAGAATTGGAATCTGACGAGAACTCCCCATTGCTCTCATCAGTCATGGGGAGGATCTGAAATGCCTCCTCACTGTTGTAAACTCTTTTGGACATGACTCTGATGGCTGTGTGACAGGTGGCAGGTGATGGTCACTGATGGGCTGTGAGATGGGTGGCAGGTGACGTTCACTGAAAGGTGAAGATGGTGTGACTGGCGATGGTCACTGATGGGTGACAGGCCACAGATGGTGACGGGTGATGGTCACTGACGGGTGATGGTCACAGATGGGTGACAGGCCACGGTCACTGATGTGTGATGGGTGCACCGCTGACGGTCACTAATGAGTGACGGGTAATGGCTGGCGTCACTGATGGGTGATGGGTAATGGCTGACGTCACTGATGTGTGATGGATGATGGTCACTGATGGGTGATGGGTGATGGCTGATGGTCACTGATATGTGATCGATAATGGATGACGGTCACTGATGGGTGACGGGTAATGGCTGACGTCACTGATGGGTGACGGGTGATGGCTGATGGTCACTGATGGGTGATGGGTGATGACTGATGGGTGACGGCTGACGGTCACTGATGGATGATGGGTGACGGCTGACAGTCACTGATGGGTGATGGGTAATGGCTGACGGTCACTGATGGGTGATGAGTAATGGCTGACGCCACTGATGGGTGACGGGTGATGGCTGATGGTCACTGATGGGTGACGGGTGATGGCTGACAGGTGACGGTTGACGGTCACTGATGGGTGATGGCTGATGGGTGACAGGTGCACCGCTGACGATCACTGATGGCAGTCTCTTATGTGACAGGTGCACTTTATGGGGTGACTGTGGTGACTGTTGGGTGACAGATGACAATGGGGGGGACAAGTGTTGTGCTTGGTGCAGTACAATACAGACAGATCAGTAACTCACTGCTCACTGGAAATGGTGTGTGAGGAGAGAAGAGCTGGTAACAGCTAGTTACCGCTCTGTGTTTACATTTAGTGATCGGCTGTGAAAGGATCACAGCCAATCACGTGGTAAACAGCCGCCGGCCAATGGCTGTTTACCATCCTGGGTGATGAGCAGTGTTCCCGGGAACACGCCGCCACCGACGTGCACGTGCGGCGCACTCCTGATCGCGCATATGCGCTGTGCACAATGGGGATGGTACCATCTGTCATTGGCCGTGACTTCATCATGGCCAATCACGTGGTAAACACCCATGTCCAATGGCTGTTTACCCCCCATTGGTGGCGAGCGGTGTCTCCGTGACACGCCACCACTGAGGGTACAGGGATGCGTGCACACAATCGCGCGCATTCCCTGTTTAAAGGGCAGGGCGCCATATGATGCCCTCCCAGAACGAGAGCCGTGCCGCCTGGCTGCCATATGACGGACGGCGGGCGGCAAGCTTTTAAAGATCAAGGAATGGAGGTATTTACAGTTGAAGTATTTTGTGGCAACAACACCACAGCCAATAAGAACTTAAATCCAGTAGAATGTTTATGTATTCTACAGACAACATTGAAACATGGAATCTCTCAGATCTATAAAATACTTACGGACTTTGACGGACTGGAAAGACCTCCATTCATTGAAAAATGGGAAGGGGAATTGGGTTCACGATCAGATGAGCAACAGATGGTAAAAGTGGTGGGAGCAGTACACGATTATGCGACTGACATTAAAACAATTGAAATTACCGGTAATTATAAGTGCTTGGTGAGATAAAAAAAAATCAAAAAATACCAAAAAGATAAATCCGCACTATGCTGGAGAGGCTGCAATCTGACAGACAACATGTCCCATATATGGTGGGACTGTGCAAAAATAAAGGAATTCTGGCTAGAGATACAACAGTATATAGGGGAAATTACAGGGAAAGTGATATTAAACGATCCATGGACATGTTTATGTAACAAAACAAGTAGTTCAAAAAACGGAAAATTGTATCATACTTAGCGTAATTTTCCTTTCCTGATGCCAATCCATGGCAGGATACTAGTAATAGGCTTGCCTTTCTCCCCTCCCTCAGGACCAATGAAATAGCATAAATTAAAGGCCAGTTAGGCCCCGCCCCATTCTTCGTAATTAGCTAGATACCAAAACGCACAAGGGTGTGTCCGTATGCTGCCATAGATTGGCGTCAGGAAAGGAAAATTATGGTAAGTATGATACAATTTTCCATTTTCCTGATGCCACCATGGCAGCATACTAGTGATACATATCCTAGCTGACAGGGTGGGTTCTACTTAACAAACCAAAATAATTATTTTATGTATATTATATATGTATATTTTTAAATGGGACAGAAGACTGAACAGTCATTCCTCCAAAGCCCACTGAATTATGCTTGCATCTCTGGTCTGTGCATGTGTGAAGGGGAATCGACTTCTGTATTCTGAAGTAGATAGCCAGGAAGCACCAAGACTCCTATGGTCAGAATGGAGGGGTGGTCGTGACTACCATGCTCATTCTTGACAGCTTCCAGAGGAATTTCATTACGAGAGAAGTTGGGGAAAAACATATACAGTAGGCTTGATTGCAGTTTTTATGGAGAAACTCAGCTTCTGTTCTCTGCTTTGGGGAGCGGAAACTGAGTCAGGCCTCCTCTTAAATTGGCATTTGCTGTGAGAAGCAAAGAAGCCTGTCTGTGGTAGGCCACCTGTGGACAAGCCACCCCCTTCTGGTCTGGCAAGCTTGCATGATGGACAGTATGTCCGTGTATTCCAGTCCCCTAGGAGGTAAATTGCTTCCGGAATTTGCTGGTGATCTTCCTACCCAGACATTCTGGGTTCTACATCTCTCAATAGCATAGATCCTCCCTGGAGCTGAAAATACGCAATTGCTGTCCTGTTGCTCAACCGCAAGATGACTGGTCACCCTTGATTCTGTGTAGCAACGTCAAAGTGATAAAAAAGGCTGCCTGGCCTTCCAGCGCTTTCAAGACTACCTTCCTTGGCTAGCAATCTCCGATTGCCTTGACCGACAGACCCTCAAAGTGCGCCTTCCAGGCTGTCTTGCCGATATGATTCATCACATTGATCCAGTCAGCTGATTCGTGGCATCCTCAAGGTCTTTCCATCACCGCGGACCGCTATACATACTGCGTGACACTGACCATAGCTGCGCCGGATCCTGTTTCCTCCATTGTAGTTGAAACTAGCACCGGTGCCCATGCACCCAAGGAATCATCGGTATGAATGACAACATTGCGGCCAGGAGGCTGAGACACCTATAAGTCTTCCAGGAAGTAGAGGCACCTGATCTCAGAATGCTCCTTATAACCGTCACCGTCCTTTTCTGATGGTAGAAAAACAGAGGAACCAGTAGACCCCCACAGGCACTTTAACTGTTGGAAAGTAAAAGCCTTTTTTTTTTTTTTTGTAGAAAGGAATGACGCCAAGGTAGTGTCGAATCTGGAGACCCCGTTCTCCAAGAGGAACTGACAGGGCACTGAAACCTCTGTGAATATTCTTAGAGATATTCATAGGCTAAAAGGTAGGCTGATAAAGCGGGATGTGTCCAACCAATCGCCAAATTTACTTACTTTGGAATAAAAAAGAAAGGAAAACATTTTGGGATGTAAGGCTAAGAATCCTGACGATCTAGCGAAAGCCTCCAGCCATCTGCTGTAAGCGAATGCTTCTCTCCAACCTACAAACAGGGGTGGGTAGGAAACCTACTATCTCTCCTGTGAGATGGGACCAGGACAGCTCCCCTCTGAGTCTGAAGTGTAAGTATTGTAACCGCCATGGTTGCAGTGGATCTGGCAGCTCCGAGGGGGAGAAAAAGGTCCGGAGAAGGAACAGCGAGGAATCCACCGAAGTGACCATGAGTGCCTATCCTCCAAGGATCTGCACAATCCACTGTCCAGTAAACCATGATGCGTGCCCACTGGGACTTACCTTAAAAGTCTGGGGATACACCCGGTAAAAGGGTTTTGTGGGTACCTGCGGTACACCCAAAGATTTTCATTTATGGACCTTATGAAAGGTTGCCCCTAGAGGAGCGGAACCTAGTGGGAGAAACATATTTCTCCCTTTATTTATTATTATTTATTTTTAGTTATATATTTTTTTTTACTTTCCTGCTTTCTGTTATGGGAGAAGAACGGACCCTCCTCCTGTCACTTCCGACATGGCTGTCTCTGGTTTCATATCAAACAGAGATCTTGCACTATAAAGTGACTATTCCAATTTTGTTTCTAGGAAGGCAAACACAACCATGGGTCTCAACCATAGGTTACCCCTAGCCGTAACCGAGTATAGCATTGCCTTGGCCAGGCACCAGGTTGAGACTATTGCTGCTTCCGCAGTAAAATTTGCCGATACATCTTGGCCAGATCCCAAGATATCAGCCCTAAGGATTTCCTCCCCAACCATATCCTGGGAGCAGAAACGCAAAGTACCCATCACCAAGGTAAGGGCCTCTGTTCAGTGGCAGGCCCTTCCCGGCCACCACCCTATTGGACAACAGCCGGTCCTACTGTAGGCATGGATTTCAGCGATGCTATATCCACCTTGAATTAAACCAGTTTCCTAATGGAAAAGTGATTGCTCATTGAAAGGGTAAATATGACTTTGTCTTTTAACCCATGTAATGGTCTACATGATGCCTGGATACACAGTTCTCTTCTTCTTTATTAAATTTGGCCATCTGTTGTATTAAAACCCCCCCTAAGGAAGGCTTTGCACGTATCCCAAAGTACTACGGGTGTCACTGTTCCCTGGTTGAAACTAAGGAACTCCCTCAGTATAGATAAAATTCCATCTCCCTTCCTAATTACCTCGAGCCAATGCGGACTTATTCTCCATTCCTTCCTTGGACTATATCCCCCTACCTTCAGTGAAATCACTCTGGGGGAATGGTCTGAGACCCCTCTTGGCCCATAGATAATCTCACCTATTAACTGGAGTGTTCTATCATTACCCATGGCCATGTCTATCCTCGAGAGGGTTGAGTGTGACACTGAGCTACATGAGTATCGGAGCACCCCCGGATTCCGCACCCGCCATAGATCCACCAGCCCCACTTCCTCTATAAACTGACTCAGACGGCTTTTAGCGGCGTGCTCCGAAACGGTTCTCAACGGGAAGCGGTCCAGTTTTCTATCCATCACCTCATTAAAGTCTCCCACTACTATAATAGGGACTTCCTTTTTATCTATCATAAATTCATTCAATTTGAGCATGACATCTAGGTTAAAGGGAGGGGGGATATATATATTTGCCAGTACATACATGGCACCATTAATAGAACAAAATAGAAAAATGAATCGGCCCATTTCATCGATCCTGGTCTGCCTGCAGGAAAAGTTGACCCCAGTTCTCACAAGAATACTCACCCCTCTACTATAGGAAGAGTGAACAGCATGATATTGATGTTGAAATTTATGCATCTGTAAGAATTGTATTGTATCTCTAGTGAGGTGGGTTTCCTGCAGGCAGACCAGGTCCACCCCGTAATTCTCTAGCACTGAGAACACTGCCAGTTTCTTAAGGGGAGTCACTAATCCTCTAACATTCCAGGAACTGACTTTCAACATTTCAGCCTGCATTTATCACTAATTAAGGGGATAGGGTGGAGGGACCGGAGGCAGACAATACAAGCCCTATCACCGAGACTAAGCTTATTTACTATTAAATGAATTTTACCCCGTGTATACCACCTGTAGGAACAAAAAAGAAAAAATACTATCGTAATAATTCCAACTTGGAATACTTAGTGTATTCGTGAATTTTAAGAGATATGTATAAATTATCTTAAGAGCCAGTTTCCTGTCATTATATCTAAGTGTGTTTAGGTGTATATCTAGATGTGTATCCCTGGTTCCAGCCCAGGTATTTACCACTCGTGTATAAATTTTCTGTGTAGGTTTTTTTTTTTTTTCCTTTTTTTTTTTAGACATGCTACCCTTCCCTTCCTCCCCACCCCCCCATCCCCCACCCCTCCCTCTTCCATCCCCCCTCCCACCTCCCCAGCACCTACCTAGGTGAACCCCCTGGGGGTTGACCGTGACCATTACCCATCTAACTCCCACTACTACCATCCCAGACTCATTCCCCATTCACTTCTGTTTTCCATCGCCTGTGTAACCCTCGTCCCCCCACCCCCCGCCCACACAACAATAAGGTTTTCCAAACCAATCATAACTCCCTAACCCTTTACACTGGATTTACAAACTTTTCTCTATTCTCCTCCAGCCATTTCTCTACCCCAAGAGGGGAATCAAAAAACAAAGTTCCCCCTAGAGCTGATACTCGTAATTTTGCCGGGTACAAAAGGGCATAAGGGAGGTTGAATTTCTGTAAAGCACGTTTTGATTGAATAAATTCTGCCCTTCTTTTCTGCAAGTCCGGTGAAAAGTCAGCATAGAAAGAAACTCTGGCCTCCTTGAAAAAAACAGACCCTGCCTCTCTAATTTTCCGAAGCAATACTACTTTATCTCTATAGTTGAGAAACCTTATAAGCAGAGGTCTGGGATGACCCCCTGCCAAAGGAACTCTGAAGGGGACCCTGTGAGCTCTTATGACTGAAAAAGAGGCAGAAAATGATTCTCTCCCAAACAGCTCCACCAACCACCTTTCAATGAATTCCGGCGGGTCAGAACCCTCGCTTTTCTCCTGGAGTCCCACCAATCTCACGTTATCCCTTCGGCTCCTGTTCTCCATTTCATCTAATTTGGAAGCTTGTCTGGAAACCTGCTCCTTTAGTAGTTTCATTTCTTAATCAAGGGAGATACATCGTCCTCCAGTAGGCCCACTCTCTCCTCCAAGGCTGCTGTTCGCTCAGCGGTTTTCTGAAGATCTTGCCTAACCAGTAACAGGTCTGCTTTTACACCCCTCATCTGATCGCAAAGTTCCTTAAGTGAGGAGTTACACACCCCTACAGCCATGAAAACATCTGTAAGTGTCGGTTCTTTCTCTGAAGGCAAGGTTGCGCCAGTACTAATCTCCAAATTTATATTTTGATCGTTTGACCCCGAGCCTTTTGAAATATGGGTTTTGAATGGTTGGGTCGCCTGTGGCCCCCTGTTGGCATAGCTGTTTGCTGACCTTGGCTTTTCCTATCGGGGACCCCCCCTGATGAGTTTTCGGTTGTACCCCCTTCTTTGGAGGAGTCACAGCTGAGGCGTGGGCATATTGCTCCAACTTAGCAGCTGCTGACGCTGCTGCTGAAAGTTGCGGGTTTTTGTCTTTGGCGGATCGCAAGTTCTGCATTGTATGTTATTTATGCTTTATTTAGAGATTGGATATGATAGGATATGAAAAAGAGGATAATCCAACAGGCAGATACTATGTGTATTATATGTTATTGCCTCAATACACTCCGCTATTTACACCGGATGGGGACACGCACCGTATGCCCCCCACTCAGTGGCACAGTATAGCTGGTAAGGGTACCGCCAGGCAGACCACTCCTTGGTTAACACCGTTGCCGCGGGCCACAGGAGATTACAACGGTGCTAATACCATTAATACTGACCCCCAATCAGCCAATCCTTCATTAAGCAATATAACTTTGACACACATAAGTCCCTTAGGGGGGATTCTATGGGGGTGCAGGGTTTCCCATTCGGCATATACTCAAGATATTACATAAGGGGTATTTTTACCCTGACAGCCAGGGCTTACTAGCACAGAAAATCTGCTAGCCACCCCTCCAGCCGCCCTCCAGAAACGTCCGCAGCCTCACAGTCCACTGACCCCCTCACTATAACTTAGTGCAGAGTTAGTACAAAGTTCTTTTCCCCTCCTGTAATCAAAGCATGTACCGTTTTTTTTTTTACCTTTGTATAGGGTGTTAAAATGTTAATATGAGAAAAAAGAAACAGATATAATGCAGTGCCGCTAGCAGTTACTTCCAGGTTTTCCCTGCTGGCCTTGATGTTACCTTGTTATGCAGCATATATACCGATATTGCGGACCACTTACTGTACCCCTTCACTTATGATCTCAGCTGGTATGACTGCGTGATCCTAGGTATGTCCAGATGCTTCTCATATCCCGGCTCTGCAGCTCTAGGTGGTTCCGAGACTTCCACGTACACCCGGAAGGCAGGCGTCCCCCCTCCGCACCGCACACCTGCAGAGCGGGGGGCTAAAGAGAGGAGAGGGAGGCAACCGAGCGTCCGAGGTCTCCACCGGCCTCCATCCAGATCAGAGCGCACTGACAGGGCACCTGTAAGGCACGTGTTAAGCCGGGCAGCTACACGGAGAGAAGAGCAGGGGGGAGGGAGAGCTACACAGCATCCCTGCTCACTCCATCACACAGCGCCGCACACGCCCATCCATCCGTTTACGCCCCCGTAGTCCATAATTTTACATTTCTAGTGAATAGCACTTTGTGTGTGGCAGCTGCTTTAGTTTTCTTTTTCACTGTTTTTTCACCATTCAGCGCGAGTTTAAATTTGATATTATTCACAATGCAGTGGGATTGCTTTTGTATGTAAATGATAGTCCATATGCCTTATTGTTGCAGTGCTCGACGAATGATGTGATGAGATCTGAGGTACCGTCCCAAATGATGATAAGATCATCAATGTATCTTCCAATATATACAATGTTGGCTGAAAAGGGGTTATTGTTGTGAATGTGTTGGTTTTCCCAGAAACCTATGGCTAAATTTGCATAGGAAGGGGCAAAATGAGCACCCATTGCAGTGCCTTGTTGTTGGAGGTAGAATTCTCCATTGAAGGTAAAATAATTGTGTGTTAAACAAAAATTGGTGGCCTCAATAAGGAAGGATGCTTGACGAGTATTGATAAAAGGATCCATAGCCAGGAACTGCTCTAGAGCCATTAAGCCAAATGTGTGGGGGATCGAAGTGTACAAACGGCTGACGTCCAAAGATAACCAGATGTATGTGGGTTCCCATGTGTATGGAGAAAGGAGTTCCAATAGATGTGTTCCGTCACGAATGTAGGACTGGAGTTGGAGGACTACAGGCTGTAAAAATTGGTTGACATATAGGCTGAAGCCTGAAGTGACACTGAAGAAGACAGAAGATCCATCTAGCGGTGCAGGAGAATACAACACAGCACCTTTCTAGGAGGAAGAGCAACACAGCTCCTACCTAGGAGGAAGAGCGACTGACCGAACGGATGATGAATAGAAACCCCCCCACTGCTTGGGACATTTTACTGCCTATTTGTTTACCTAAATGTGAGTTGCCATTTCACCAGTTTTATCTTATATTAAAAAGTTGTTTAACCACTTGAGGTCCGGGCCATAGCCGAATGACGGCCACGGCGCGGACCTCAATTTCCAGGAGGCCGTCATGGGATGTCCTCCCCTGTGCACGCACCCTGTAGGAAGCGCGCGGTGCTTGCAGTGCGCGCGCTGTGATCACTGAGTCTCGGATGATCAGAGATCCGTGTAAGGGGCCGATCCCGGCCCCTTACCATGTGATCAGCTGTCAGCCAATGACAGCTGATCACATGATGTAAACAAAAGCTCGGTAATCGGTTTTGTTTTCTCCTCATGCTGACAGCGTGAGGAGAAAAAAAAGCAGATCACCGGCTCATGTTAAAGGGACATCGGTCCCGAAGAGGAAGGAGGCACATATGCCTCATCTGTGCCTGACAGTGCCACCTGACATTGCCACCTGCCAGTGCCCACAGTGCCCAGCTGTGCCACCTATCGATGCCCACAAGTGCCACCTATCGATGCCCACAAGTGCCACCTATCAATGCTCACAAGTGCCACCTATCAATGCCCACCAGTGGTGCCAATCAGTGCCACCTAGCAGTGCTGCCATCACTGCCACCCATCAGTGCCCATCACTGCCACCCATCAGTGCCCATCACTGCCACCCATCAGTGCGAATCAGTGCCACCTATCAGTGCCCATCAGTGCCGCCTCATCTGCGTACATCAATGAAAGAGAAAAATTACCTGTTTGCACAATTTTATAACAAAATATAAAAAAAATATAATTTTTTTTTTTTTTAAATTCTGTCTTTTTCATTTTTTTAAACAAAAACTAAAAAGCACAGAGGTGATCAAATACCACCAAAAAAAACTCTATTTGTGGGAAAAAAATTATAAATTTCATTTGGGTACAGTGTTGTATGACCGCGCAATTGTCATTCAAAGTGCGACAGCACTAAAAGCTAAAAATTGGTCTGGACAGGAGGGGGGTTTAAGTGCCCAGTAAGCAAGTGGTTAAAATCTGCACCCAGAGGCGCCTCCTCTCCCCTTTTTTGTTGTTACAGTGTACTGGGAATATGGTATCTGTTCCCCCTGGATGGCTGCCGTGAGCGTGGACTTTCTTCCCTTCTAAATAAACCCCTTCTCCCCACCTCCATGTATTTATTTGATTCATGGACTTCCTCTATATACAATCACCTTGATTGTGGACTCAGGTTGTCATTGCTTACATTTATATTTATGCCTACTTAGCATTTTATTGTACATTCAGGGATATATATTGTCTCAGTCTCTTGCGCCATTTACTTGTATTACTTGATCAGTGGCTGCAGTTGCTGCTTAACCAGCTAAATGTCAATCAGTGTAGGGCCAGCAATGTAAGAACATTGCAGCACTTTACTTCAGAATTATTAAAGACAGTAGTACAATTCATTTCAACAATAATCTTCCATATGATTTTACTGTATGTGCTATTAACATATTTTAGTCATGCTAGTTACCTGTAAAAGCCTTCCTTGTATATACATCTAAAATCCCTGAGATTGATGCTGGGTTCCAACATCATGGGTGCAATATCAAGAGACCCACCACACTAAGAGCTGTTAAAGAGGAACTGCAGTCTGCTCACATAATTTGTAATAAAAACAGCTTTGCCATTCTGAAGCTTCCCTCCAACCACTTTGCATAATATTTCATACATACTGGGATTCTGTACTTGCCAAACATGCTGAAGAAATCTCCCTCCACTATGTCTGGCTGCATCCATTTTAACTGTGGGCAGCTGAAGCCGCTGCCTGTTTACTACCTGGATTTACATAGACACACAGAGGCACACCTCCAGCTCTGCAGCCCTGAAGATCTCATTGGCCCTCTTATGACTCACCCCCCCTCCCTTCCTGGCAAACTCTCAAGAGCGTGAGAGAGAGCTGTGCATGATGTCATAAGCTTACGCTTTTTACCAGACAAGAAACAGGAAGTGGGCTGTATCAGGTATTTACTGGCAGAAATTTTTTTTTACTATCCAAAGTTAAAACAACAAGGGCAGAAGATTTAATAGCTGGAAAGTTGAAAAAATGACCGAAGTTCCGCTTTAAGAAATACTGTATATTTTACCCTTTACTTCTTCCCCAGCTGCTACATAAAAGGTTATGTATGGAGGGGATGTCATAAACAAAGCACAGAAATAGCAGTGGTGGCTGGTGCCAAATATTTCGGGGGAGGGGCAGCAAACTAACACCAGACAGCCCCCAAGGGAGATGGATGGGAAAGCGGCAGTCGGGGCCCTGGTGAAAGGCACAGCTCCTCTGTCACCAGCACAGATTGCTAATTATACAGGGCACTGGGCAGCTATTCAGCCTGGTGCTGGTTGACAAGTGACACACATCCGCTGCTGGGACTTCCATCTTCGATGGCCAGATGTGGGACCAGCATCACTTACACAGATTCCCTTCTCAGCAGCCCACAGTGTACCCAGTGATGTCCCTGGCGAAGAGGGCTGGTCGACGGCTCTGGACCGGCTTCCTGATTGGCTAGGAGGAGAATCAGGAAGACAATAGCGAATAATAATTCACTATTGTCACACAACTGGGTGGACTCAGGGCGCATTGCTCTGCCCTTTTTTTCATATATGCACAGTGGAGCACATAGAGATGCAGCCAGCTGTGTCGGCACACACATCCAGCAGCCATAATGGGCGGATGAAACTGGATGATCACTACACCTATAGAAGGATTTCTGTTCCAAAAAGCCTATTAGATCTGTATTCAATTACAGATCCACTTGCAAGGTTTTAGCTGGTGGCGGAGCACCAGTGTGGCAGTGGAGCACATAGTTTATAAGGGTGAAGAGCCCTCAACACTTACACTTTTTTCATTATGGTTTTGGATATGAACTGTGGACTATTTGGAAGCTTTTTTCAGTGAAGCACATAGTTTTTAAGGTTGAAGGGACCTTAACAAGCCCTCCAGCGCCAAGCTGTCATCGCTTACTTGGCTTCCATCTTCACTGGTCTTCCTTCTGGATTCGCGGACTCCGACTGTGTGAGTGGCCGTAGCCACGATGATATCACTCTCGCATGTGCGCGCGGGAGCTGCCACTTATGGCATAGCATTCTGAAGGAACGGCCCGGATGGTGAGAAGTAATGTTTTAATTCTTCCCCAATCTCTGAGGGACACTGCACAGCCTCCAGGATTTGCACAAATGGGAAGAATAGGAGAATGTACTGGTACGTTCTCCTGGATCGATGCTTGTCCCAGCTAGCCATTTATATTTTGTGGCTGGTCAGGAAGCGGTTAAAGGATTGATGTTTTTTCTGTGCTGTTCTTGAAGTTGTATTAATTGGACCCTCCCCCACTGTATGAGATTTTTTATAATTTTTTTTGTTTTTTAAATGTCTCTTAGAGCAGCGACCAGTTCCTTATGCCATGAATTTCACAGAAGGATCCCTCACCCCAGACTCCAGTGAGATTTACTGCCAAGTTTGGGGTACATACATTTCAAACTGGATTCAAAGAACCCCTCGCAAATCAAACCACAGCAAATTGGCTATACTCTACTCTAAACATATCTTGCATTTTTTTTTTTGCACCTGGAGAACTTTTTAAATTGTATTAGCTTTTTTCCAAATTCATCATATTTTCCTTATTCTCATTAAATAATATATGTCATTTTTTTAAATTTCTGTTAACAAAAAAGTGTGTAGAGGTAAATGATATGTATTATACTTTCTGCTACTGTACACTTAATGCATTAGGAAACGACAATAATTATATTAGAAAACTGCAAGGTAATTTTATTTTCTGAAACTTTATGTATTTTTTAGTTCTCGGGTATCACATCATTTTAAGACAAAGGTTAAGATTTGCTGAAAGTGTATTATGAAGCTATTAAACTTTTGAAAGCCATGCTGATGCAAGAAAAAGACCTGTTAAATCCCAAGATGGGTCAATAGAGCAAGTAATGCATTTTTCAGCAGCAATTGTTTCTTTATAATATATTGATCTTCTGTCTCATACCTAACACATTCCCTTATCTTGCAACACCACCATTAGTGATCAAAGCTATTAAGCAGATAGTACCTCAATATTGTTTCAGTCAGCATCATTCAGTAATACAAAACAGTGACTGAAGTGTTAAGTATATCAAAGGAATAGATCTGCTGACACTAAACTTAGTAGTTCTAACCAATGCCAATTTTGTGTATTTCCAGTGTTTATTGCATAACATTCCGATGATTTCCTTCCACACGTTAACCTCTTATTTTACTAACATTAGATTAATTTACATTGTTACATTTATTGCAAATATGTTTGCACTCCTCATATAACATAGTCAGGGCTCAAAATTTCAAGTCCTGAGCTACTAGCCAGGCCTTAAGAGTCACTCACCAGCCACCAGTTGCCCCACACAACCCCTATCCTGCCCGCCACTAATTCCACCCCTAAACACGCCCTTGTAAATGATGTCATGAAATGACACTGTTAACTGCTTTATGCAGAATTAAGTTACAAAAAAAAATTAACAACAACTTTAATAATATTAACGTAAAGCATATATCATTGATCTAACTGTGATAAATAAAATAAGGATAAAATATGATTGGCTACTATAGGCACTGTACACATAATTACTGCTTTGTTAAGTAAATTTTTTAATGCTATACTAAATATAACATAAAAAAAATTAAAACCAATGAATGACACCTTCACTGATTTAGGAAGCAGAGAGACTTACAGCGTTGCATAGCACTTGACAGGGGAGTTGGAGCTGCCAAAGTTAACTTTTGCTATTAACAAGCTTATGATTGGTTGCTAGGCAGTCCGAGCAACAATCACTAGCTTGTTAATAGAAAAAGTAAACGGTGGCCACTCCCGCTAAACCCCCCTCCCTTCCCTGCCCCACTCCCACCTTATCTACTTCTTGGCCGACCTGCGCTGTATGCCAGGCCCTGCCAGAGGCGCCCCCCCCTCCGATGCGTCTCCACACTCGCCCTTAGCTTTTTTTTTTTTTTTACACTCGCCTAAGTGGAAATTTTGAGGGCTGACATAGATACTTAGTTTTGAACCTAGAGGAATCCTTTACTAAGACTCACCCAAAAGCAACTACTCCAACACAGCACGTTGACCTTTTCCATATTTCATTATCAAAAACTTTTATTTAGCTGCATTCTCCTGTATGCAGTGAAAACCCACTTCCTTATCTATCTTCTTCCCTCTCTGCATTCACAAGAAGTTCCTGGTCCATTCATATTTTCTTTGTCTCTCCAGCTACGTAATGTAAAACTATTATTTCACGCCACATCCAATTACCTTGCCACTTATTCAGCTGCTCCTCTCTCTCCCCTTTACTACTTCTTTCATCTGCTGCTCTTTCTTCTTGGCATCTGATTTTGTTGCTCACCTTTCTCCACTTTATCACACCATCCTCCTCTGGTTACTTGCCACCTTCCTCTCTAACACTGCACCTTTTAATCAGCTTAGTCACCTTTGCTTTTCAACCTCTTCAACTCATTTCTCTTTGTTGACACACACCAAATTATTTCTGAGGTCTAAATACTCTAATATATCTGCTGCATGTTTGTCTCTTAACTATTCTTAAGTCTATGTATGCATTCCCTTTTGGTGTCTTAGAAATACTTTAACCACTTCAGCCCCAGAAGATTTGGCTGCTCAATGACCAGAGAACCTTTTACAATTTGGCACTGCACTGCTTTAACTGGTAATTGCACGGTCATGCAATGCTGTGTACCTAAACGATATTTGCGTCCTTTTTTCCCACAAATAGAGCTTTCTTTTGATGTTATTTGATTGCCTCTGCAATTTCTTTTTTTTGTGATACAAATGGAAAAAGACCGAAAATTTGAAAAATGGTATTTTCTTCTTTTTGTTATAAAAAAATCCAACAAACTCAATTTTAGTCATATGATTAGGCCAAAATGTATTCAGCCACATGTCTTTGGTAAAATAAAATGTCAATGAGCGTATATTTATTGGTTTGCGCAAAAGTTATAGCGTCTACAAACTAGGGTACATTTCTGGAATTTATGCAGCTTTTAGTTTGACTGCCTATCTCATTTCTTGAGGAGCTAAAATGACAGGGCATTACAACCACCCCCCCCCCAAAAAAAATACCCAATTTTGGAAAGTAGACAACCCAAGGAAATTGCTGAAAGGCATGTTGAGCCCATTGAATATTTTATTTTTTGTCACAAGTGATTATTAAAAAATGACAAAAACAATTACACAAAGTTGTCACTAAATGATATATTGCTCACACATGCCATGGTTATATGTGGAATTACACCCCAAAATACATTCTGCTACTTCTCCAACACTGCAACCCCTTACAGATACTATAGTTGGAGCGCAGGAATGAGCCCTGCTGCAAAGTATTGCATCAAAAATAGTAATTATACGCCCCTGTTAAACAGGGGCTGAAAAATTGGGCCTTGGGCACTGGTGCTGGTGCCACAACACCTCAACCCCTCACAGATACTCTAGTTGGAGCACAGGAATGAGCCCTGCTGGAAAGTATTGCATCAAAAATTGTAATTACATGCCCCTGTTTAACAGGGGGAGAAAAATTGGGCCTTGGCCACTGGTGGCGGTGCCCAGAACCAAAAATGTTCTTACAAGCTATCAGCATGAAAATTGAGGAGGAAGAGGATTGTGACAGCATAACAAGATAGTCAGTCAGCATCAGTATAGGCAGTCTTGAAGGAATCTCACATTAAAAAAAGATCAATCAGTTACATCAGCATCAGGTGCTTGGTAGCTGGTGATCCAAGACTGATTCATTTTTATGAAGGTCAGCCAATCGACCGTTTCGGTGGACAGGCGCACCCTGTGATCGGTTACAAAGCCTCCAGCAGCACTGAATGTGCATTCCAAAAGAACGCTGGATGCAGGACAGGCCAGTAGCTCAGTTGCATACTGTGCAAGCTCTGGCCAGTGATCCATCCTCAAGACTAGGGATGAGCCGAACACCCCCCTGTTCGGTTCACACGAGAACATGCAAACAGGCAAAAAATTTGTTCGAACACGCGAACACCGTTAAAGTCTATGGGACTCGAACATGAATAATCAAAAGTGCTCATTTTAAAGGCCTATATGCAAGTTATTGTCTTAAAAAGTGTTTGGGGTCACCGGGTGGCCCCGCCCTCCGTTATTTAAGAACCGTCAGAGGACAAGAAGCATCACACAGCGGGAGCCTCCCATCATGGATGCGGAGCGGCCTGAGAACGAAGTAGGGAAGAAGACACGGCAGAGGAAGATGCCGGACGAGAACACCGGAGCAGGAAGCAGAGGATTGGATGAAGAACCAGAGGAAGAAAAAGATGGAGGAAGAAACCGAAGGAAGATAGAAGAAAGAAGAAAGAAGAAGCATTTAAATAAAGGAATTGTCAAAAACTGTCTCTTGTCATTTTTAACATTTTTGACACTTTTTTGTGAAATGGTAGGGGAACTTTTGTACCACCTTACTATTTCACACAGGGGGGGCCGGGATCTGGGGGTCCCCTTGTTAAAGGGGGCTTCCAGATACCAATATGCCCCCCACCCGCAGACCCCCACAACCACCGGGCAAGGGTTGTGGGGATGAGGCCCTTGTCCCCATCAACATGGGGACAAGGTGCTTCGGGGGGGCCCCAAAGCACCCTCCCAATCTTGAGAACATGTGGCCTGGTATGGTTCAGGAGGGGGGGCGCTCTCTCGTCCCCCCTCTTTTCCTGTGGCCTGCCAGGTTGCGTGCTCGGATAAGGGTCTGGTATGGATTTTTGGGGGACCCCACGTCATTTTTTTAATATTTTGACGCGGGGTTCCCCTTAAAATCCATACCAGACCTGAAGGGTCTGGTATGGATTTTGAGGGGAACCCCCACCCCTTTTTATAAAAAAAATTTGGCACAGGGTTCCCCTTAATATCCAAAGCAGACCTGAAGGGCCTGGTATGGAATTTAGGGGGACCCCCACGCCATTTTTTTTAAATTTTCTTTCAGGGATCCCCTGTGGGGAAATACCATGCCATTTTTTTCAATGAACCTTTATGTGTATTGTCGGACCGACAATTCATTAATAGCCGCGAGTAGTTTTAAGTGACTTTTTTTCCTTTGAAATGTCATTTTGCTGTCAGACTGTTCTAAACACGGGAAACATGCACCCCTTTACAGGCATACTATATAAACCCCCAGGTATGAAATTTAAAGGAATATTACACTTTTATTGTTTCACTTTAAGCACTATTAAAATTACTACACCCGAAAAAACTGACGTTTTAAAAAAAATTTTTGCATTGATCCATGTCCCCTGGGGCAGGACCCAGGTCCCCAAACATTTTTTATGACAATACCATGCATATAAGCCTTTAAAATTAGCACTTTTGATTTCTCCCATAGACTTTTAATGGGTGTTTAGCAGCTTTCGAATTTGCCGTGAACACCCCAAATTGTTCGCTGTTCAGCGAACTTGCGAACAGCCGATGTTCGAGTTGAACATGAGTTTGACTCGAACTCGAAGCTCATCCCTACTCAAGACCCAGTAACCCAGAGTCTGATCTTGCCCCTAGGTATTCCTGCACCATGTGAATCAGACGCTGGTGATGGTTGCTGGAACCAATCAGACCTTGGGGCTGCGGACTAAAAAATTGTCTGAACGCATTGGTCAGATGGCCACCTTCTCCACCGCTCCTTCTGTGACTGACCGAAGCCTCAGCAACACGTTGTCTAGGAGGACCATGAAATTGTAACCTCCCAGGCTCTGGAAACGCATTGCACAAGCCTTTCTGCAAGGCCTCCCAAAGATGCTTCATCCTCTGCTCCCTCTGAGATGGCAAGATAAGGTCCACAACCTTACTGTTGTAACGTGGATCAAGAAGGGTTGCCAGCCAGCATTCATCCCTCCCACGAATACGAGGATCCTTCCGCAGGCTTTGCAGGATCAGGGAGGCCATGCAGCGTAGGTTTGCTGAGGCATTCGGTCCAGAGTCCTCTGGGTCACTAAGGACGACATGATCGGCAGTCACCTCCTCCCAGCCATGTACAAGTCCATGGGTTTCTTCGGACTGTAAATGATCCCTTGAAGACTGCTGCTGATGCTGAGTGCCAGGCTCCACCTCCATGCTGACACAATCCTCCTCCTTGTCCTCTTCCTGTGTGATCGGCGGGCACGCAGGAACACTGTCTGGATAAAGAGGTAAGGAAGTCCTCCTCTTCCTCCCTCTGTTCTGCGTCAAGTGCCCTGTCTATTATTCCACGCAGCGTGTGCTCCATTAGGTGGACAAGAGGGACAGTGTCACTGATGCATGCACTGTCACTGCTCACCATCCTCATGGCCTCCTCAAATGGTGACAGGACAGTGCATGCATCCCTGATCATAGCCCACTGGCGTGGGGAAAAAAAGAAGGTCCCCTGACCCTGTCCTGGTGCCATAGTCACATAGGTACTCATTTATGGCCCTCTGCTGCGTGTGCAGCCACTGCAGCATAGCCAACGTTGAGGTTCACCTGGTGGGCATTGTGACAGACCTAGCCGGGAGAGAGACTTTTGGAGGGACTGAATGCTAGCCTCTTGCCGATCGATCGTGGGCCTTGGCATTTGGGGGAATGGTGCTCTTTGTGAGCTGTATGTCTGGGGACGCTTGAGGTGGTATTACTGTGGATTCGGGTCCTGGTCCCCCAGGACACACAGACTCTGGGGACCCTGGATTTGCCATATTGGAATAGTGACTGATTCATACCGTTGGGACTCTTACTGTTAAATGCTAATGTCATCAATTCCAGCTACCTGTCGTATGTCTGCTAAAATGTGTATTGTAAATAAGTCTCTAGTATGGGATCTAAGAGTCATTAGATCCCCATTGTTGTTTGTGTTTAATTAACTCTGCTATTGTGATAATGTTGATTGGATTTTCTGAACTACAAGATGGCCAGTCTGGCCTAAAGGTCATGTCTGAGTCCTCTAGGCTGTCTAAAGAGATTAGGTAATTAGCTCATGTTAATTAGGTTAATTAGGTTACAGCTGTATTGTTAGAGTAATATGAGCAGGTCTGCACCTCCTCTTTTATTGTATAAAAGAGACTGTATTCCTGTCAATAAAGAGAGATTCCTGGTTAAACTTACATACAGCCTGCCTGGTGTTTGTTCTGAGCTATCACAACTGGGTTAGAATGGCACATAGCTGTAGTTCTAATCCCGGAGCATTGGGTGACCGAGCAATCAGATGTTGCGATCTGCAATCTGATTCTATAGCTGCAGAGGAGTGTCGGGAGAGTGGAACCGAGTGAGCAAGGGGCTCGTTACATTGGTGGCAGCGGTGGGATTTGCTCTCCAGTTACTGGGACACTCCAAACCAGTCTGCAGGAGAGCCACGCTGAAAGACTTACTTGAGAGCCGTGGAGGGAATGGTGGGATCGTGCTTCCTTGCCGTGAACACATCCAAACCATCACTTGGATCCAAGGTCCAGATAGCAGGAGAGGAGAGATACCAGCCACCATGGATGAGGAATTCAGAAGGAGGATGCGAGAGAAGCAGATACAGCACAGAGGACCAGTATCAGAGCAGGTCCTGCTAGGATGGTTTGATTCTATCCGCTGCGAACTCTGGAAGGAAGTGCTAGCCCGTAAGCAGCGAAACCAGGGAAAAGTTCTCCCCTCCATCCATGTAAGGTACTGGTCGCAGTATGAAGTGCGAATGCTGTTATTGGGGGAACAGCCTAACCAGGAGTGGACAGCTGAGTTAAGCAGGCTGAACCGGGCAGAAATGCGGTTGGACGAGAGCTACAGAGCCCTCCAGTGGTATGTAGCCCGAGTGTGCCCGTAGACAGCGGATGACAGCCCCACGGAAGGCTTTGACTACGATGGCCTGGGATTGTTGTACTGGAGGCTGTCCAGGGACCCTGACTTTGGGAGTGATCGGGAGTGGCGTTTGGAGGAAATAATGGAGCACAGAGAGCGAAGACTGAATATCTCAGAAGTGCACTGGGCACAGGAAGATTTGGAGTTTCTGGCCGTTCAGGAATGGGAGCTGGAGATCGCCTACAGACAGCTGTTAGACTCTACTCAGCAGCAGGGTGGTGCTCCCTTTGCCTGGGACTATCAGGAAATACCAGTTGACAACTCTGAAATCCTGGCTGAAGAGTTGACAATGTGGCAGAGTAACAGTGTGCTTTGCCAACCTGGCCCTGCAGCTATGGAGGCGGAGGTCTTATGGCGGATGCAACAAGTGCTGACTGACCTTGATGAACCTATTTCTGCATTGGATGATCTTGGATGGAGGAATGTGCCTGTCCAGCAGCATGCCAGAGAATCAGCAGTGGAAAATCTGAAGTTTGCTGTCCCCAAACCTGAAGTGCTGACAACAGGGCAGAGCTCTGCTAACCTCTGCCTAGCACTGATAGCATCTTCTGGGTTCCAGGGACAGGAGATGGTGAAACTTTATCCCCAGACACCAGTTGCAGAGACAGGGGATTTGATAGACTTTTCTGCTGAGGAAGAACAACCTGGTGAGCCTCCAGCAGAAGAAGAGCTGTTATTAGGGCCAAACTTCACTGTGCTCTGCCCAGCACTGATAGCATCTTCTGGGTTCCACGGAGAGGAGATGGTGAACCTTTATCCCCAGACACCAGTTGCAGAGACAGGGGATTTGATAGACTTTTCTGCTGAGGAAGAACATCCTGGTGAGCCTCCAGCATAAGAGGAGCTGTTATTAGGGCCAAACTTCACTGTGCTCTGCCCAGCACCAACAGAAGTATCTGTGAAGTTACAAGGAACTTCCCCAGCTGAAGCGCTGGCAACCGGACAGAGGGTCCAAGACCCCTGCCCCACTCCTGTGGCAGTTTCAGAGGCTCAGGGTGAGAAGGTGGCAATCACTTCCCAGCAGCAGATACAGGGGGAGAAGGGAGAGGAGGTGTGTGTTGTCCCTCCCCAACAGTTAGCCGGAGCAGATGGTGTGGGGTTTCCAGCAGAAGGGCTGGCAACAGGGCCGAGTACTGCTGGACTCTGCCCTCAACTAACAGAGGATGGATTTCCTGTGAAGGTGGATGGGACTTCAGTCTCCACCTGTATACCCCAGGGATGCTGGGCAGTCAGCCCAGATCCCCAACAGCATGACGGAGTGAGCCCAGACACCCTGTCTTCTCTCCAGCGGCAGAAAGGACTCCAGGGAGAAGGGCCAGTACAGGCCTCTCCCCAGTGGCAGATATGTTCTCTGAGAGAGGCAGAGGTTGGCTTGGTGAGTAATACTCTGTTGGGAACAATTTGTTTGGGGTACTGTGTGGGTACAGGCATTAGAGGACTGGAACTACTGACTAACTTCGGAGTCAACCTGTTTGGGGTCTCTCCCTGTGTTAGTCTCCTGCCGAAAGGGGAGAAATGTGACAGACCTAGCCAGGAGAGAGACTTTTGAAGGGGACTGAATGCTAGCCTCTTGCTGATCGATCGTGGGCCCTGGCATTTGGGGGAACGGTGCTCTTTGTACGCTGTATGCCTGGGGACCCTTGAGGTGGTATTACTGTGGATTTGGGTCCTGGTCCCCCAGGACACAGATTCTGGGGACCCTGGATTTACCATATTGGAATAGTGACTGATTCATATCGTTGGGACTCCTACTGTTAAATGCTAATGTCATCAATTCCAGCTACCTGTCTGTTGTCTGCTAAAATGTGTATTGTAAATAAGTCTCTAGTATGGGATCTAAGAGTCATTAGATCCCCATTGTTGTTTGTGTTTAATTAACTCTGCTATTGTGATAATGTTGATTGGATTTTCTGAAATACAAGATGGCCAGTCAGGCCTAAAAGTCATGTCTGAGTCATCTAGGCTGTCTAAAGGGATTAGCTATTTAGCTCATGTTAATTAGGTTAATTAGGTTACAGCTGTATTGTTAGAGTAATATGAGCAGAAGGTCTGCACCTCCTCTTTTATTGCATAAAAAAGACTGTATTCCTGTCAATAAAGAGAGATTCCTGGTTGAACTTACATACAGCCTGCCTGGTGTTTGTTCTGAGCTATCACAACTGGGTTAGAACGGCACATAGCTGTAGTTCTAATCCCGGAGCATTGGATGACCGAGCAATCAGATGTTGCAATCCACAATCTGATTCTATAGCTGCAGAGGAGTGTTGGGAGAGTGGAACCGAGCGAGCAAGGGGCTCGTTACAGGCATGTCACAGATTAGGTGGTTCTTGGGCAGGTAAAATCCCTTTTGGAGGTCAGCCAGCCGAGCACTGGCATTATATGACCTGCAGAAATGCACACAGACTTTCCTGGCCTGCCTCAGGACATCCTGTAAGCCTGGGTACCTGCCCAAGAACCGCTGCACCACCAAGTTAAGGACGTGAGCCAAACAGGGCACATGGGTCAGTTGTCCCTGTTGGAGGGCAGAGAGGAGGTTTGTGCCATTGTCGCAAACCACCATACCTGCCTTAAGCTGGCATGGCGTCAACCACCTCTGAACCAGCCCCTGCAGAGCTGACAGAATCTCTGCCCCAGTGTGACTCCTGTCCCCCAAGCATACCAGCTCAAGCACCACATGGCATCTTTTTGCCTGTGTGCTTGCGTAGCCCCTTGAACGCCTACGGAGCACCGCTGGTTCCGAGGACAAATCAGCACAGGAAGAGGCCATGGAGGAAGAAGAAGAGGAGGGGGTGGAGGAGAGAGGTGTGGCAGAATCACCACTAGTAGAATTTTGGAGGCGTGGCGGCGGAACAACCTCCAACACTACTGCACCCTGTCCTGCATCCTTCTCAGCTGCCAGAAGAGTCACCCAGTGCGCGGTGAATGATAGGTAATGTCCCTGTCCATGCCTGCTGGACCATGAGTCAGCGGTAATATACACCTTACCTCTGACTACCCTGTCCAGTGAGGCTAAGACATTGCATTCCACATGCCGGTAGGGAGCCGGAATTGCCTTCCGTGAGAAAAAGTGACGTTTGGGAACCTGCCACTGAGGAACCGCACATTCCACAAACTCACGGAAGGGGGCAGAGTCTACCAACTGAAAAGGCAGCAGTTGAAGTGCTAGCAATTTAGCCAAGCTAGCATTCAACCGCTGGGCATGTGGATGGCTGGGAGAGAACTTCTTTTGGCGGTGCAGCAGCTGGGGCAGGGAAATTTGCCTGGTACAATCTGATGTCGGTGTACCTATAGCAGTTTGCCCGCAAGTACTTGGCTGTGACACACCTAATTCTACACCTTCATTCCTCTCAGTGCAGGTTTCAGAGAGGACTGAAGGTATAGTGGGGTTGGAGATCCCAGCTGATGAGGAGCAAGGAGAGGTCTGCTTTGTTCTTTGATGTGGGTCTTTTAGGTACACTTGCCAATGAACTGCATGGCAGGTCGACATATGTCTAGTCAAGCACGTGGTGCCCAAGCGGATGATGTTTTGGCCACGCGAGATACGCTTGAGACATATGTTGCAAATAGCATTGGTGGGATCTGATGCTCTCGTCTCAAAAAAGGCCCACACCAAAGAACTTTTGAAATAACGTGCAGAGACAGCAGCGCCCTGCACATGTGGAGCTCTGCGGTGTGATGCAGTCGGTGTGCTGCCCTTAAGCTGGACCCTGGAGGGCATCCTGCCTCATTGGAGATGTGCCTCCTCCTCCTCTCTCCTATCAGGCACCCATGTGGAGTCAGTGACCTCATCATCCCCTCCCTCCTCATCCCTGGAGCAAAGCTGGCAGTATGCTGCAGCTGGGGGGAACATGACTGCCAGATTGCTGTTCTTCTTGGGCACCCCCTCTCTCTGGGCTCACGTTACTGCCTTCCTCTAGCTGGGTACCATCATTGGAGCCTTCAAAATGCTGGGCATCCTCCTGGAGCATGTATCCAACACTGTGGTCAAACAGTTCGGGGGACTCCTCAGGAGGACATGGTGAGGCTAGGGAAGGAGTGACTGATGCCATTGAGCCAAGGGAAGAGGCCGCGTTGGCAGCTGCTTTGCCAGACAAAGTACACTGAGCCTGGGCGAGAGAGGATGAGGACAGCTTTGTCATCCACTCTACCAAATCTTCCGCATGTTGCGGCTCAACACGGCCAGCTGCCGAAAAAAAGGACAAGCGTGTCCCACGGCCACGTGCTGATGAGGATGCACTGTCTCCACGACCAGCACTGTTGCCTCTAGACACAGAGCCTGCTTGTCCTCTTTTATTGGCTTGTGACTGCCTCTCCTTGTTGGCCTTCCAGACATACTAATGGCCTGCAGTGAGTTGTAGCTGCACAAAGCTGGGATGTATATATATACTGATACTGCAGCTACCAGAATCAACTGCCTGCCTGTGGTACTAATAGGATCAGAAGAACACCACCAATTTTCTTCAGGTAGCTTTAGGTGCACACTGTGCAGAGGACACAGTACACCAACTGTAAATACTGTAGCTGCCTGTCTGTGGTATTAATAGGAGCAGGAAAACAACAATTGTCTTCAGGTAGCTTTAGGTGCACACTGTGCAGTGGACGCAGTACACTAACTGTAAATACTGCAGCTGCCTGCCTGTGGTACTAATAAGATCAGAAGAACACCACCATTTTTTTTCAGGTAGCTTTAGGTGCACACTGTACAGAGGACATAGTACTGTTAATAATGTAGCTGCCTGCCTGTGGTATTAATAGGAGCAGAACAACAGCAATTGTCTTAGGGTAGCTTTAGGTGCACACTGTGCAGAGGACGCACTACACTAACTGTAAATACTGCAGCTGCCTGCGGTACTAATAGGATCAGATAAAACACCACCAATTTTCCAGGTAGCTTTAGGTGCACACTGTGCAGAGAAAGCACTACACTAACTTGTAAATACTGCAGCTGCCTGTGGTACTAATAGTATCAGAAGAACACCACCAATTTTCTTCAGGTAGCTTTAGGTGCACACTGTGCAGAGGACGCACTACACTAACTTGTAAATACTGCAGCTGCCTGCGGTACTAATAGGATCATAAGAACACCACCAATTTTCTTCAGGTAGCTTTAAATGCACACTGTACAGAGGATGTACTACACTAACTTGTAAATACTACAGCTGCATGCGGTACTAATTGGATCAGAAGAATACCACCAATTTTCTACAGGTAGCTTTAGGTGCACACTGTGCAGAGTACGCACTACACTAACTTGTAAATACTGCAGCTGCCTGTGGTACTGATAGGATCAGAAGAACACCACCAATTTTCTTCAGGTAGCTTTAGGTGCACACTGTGCAGAGGACGCACTACACTAACTTGTAAATACTGCAGCTGCCTGTGGTACTAATAGTATCAGAAGAACACCACCAATTTTCTTCAGGTAGCTTTAGGTGCACACTGTGCAGAGGACGCACTACACTAACTTGTAAATACTGCAGCTGCTTGCGGTACTAATAGGATCATAAGAACACCACCAATTTTCTTCAGGTAGCTTTAAATGCACACTGTGCAGAGGATGTACTACACTAACTTGTAAATACTACAGCTGCCTGCGGTACTAATAGGATCAGAAGAATACCACCAATTTTCTACAGGTAGCTTTAGGTGCACACTGTGCAGAGTACGCACTACACTAACTTGTAAATACTGCAGCTGCCTGTGGTACTGATAGGATCAGAAGAACACCACCAATTTTCTTCAGGTAGCTTTAGGTGCACACTGTGCAGAGGACGCACTACACTAACTTGTAAATACTGCAGCTGCCTGCGGTACTAATATTATCAGAGAAACACCACCAATTTTCTTCAGATAGCTTTAGGTGCACACTGTGCAGAGGACGCACTACACTAACTTGTAAATACTGCAGCTGCCTGCGGTACTGATATTATCAGAGAAACACCACCAATTTTCTTCAGGTAGCTTTAGGTGCACACTGTGCAGAGGACGCACTACACTAACTTGTAAATACTGCAGCTGCCTGCGGTACTAATAGGATCATAAGAACACCACCAATTTTCTTCAGGTAGCTTTAAATGCACACTGTGCAGAGGACGTACTACACTAACTTGTAAATACTACAGCTGCCTGCGGTACTAATAGGATCATAAGAACACCACCAATGTTCTTCAAGTAGCTTTAAATGCACACTGTGCAGAGGACGCACTACACTAACTTGTAAATACTGCAGCTGCCTGCGGTACTGATAGGATCAGAAGAACACCACCAATTTTCTTCAGGTAGCTTTAGGTGCACACTGTGCAGAGGACGCACTACACTAACTTGTAAATACTGCAGCTGCCTGCGGTACTGATATTATCAGAGAAACACCACCAATTTTCTTCAGGTAGCTTTAGGTGCACACTGTGCAGAGGACGCACTACACTTACTTGTAAATACTGCAGCTGCCTGTGGTACTAATAGGATCAGAAGAACACCACAAATTTTCTTCAGGCAGCTTTAGGTGCACACTGTGCAGAGGATGCACTACATTAACTTGTAAATACTGCAGCTGCTTGCGGTACTAATAGGATCATAAGAACACCACCAATTTTCTTCAGGTAGCTTTAAATGCACACTGTGCAGAGGACGTACTACACTAACTTGTAAATACTACAGCTGCCTGCGGTACTAATAGGATCAGAAGAATAACACCAATTTTCTTCAGGTAGCTTTAGGTGCACGTGTGTGATGGAAAAATCTGGACAGCCGCACTCCGGATTGGAAAAGTGAAAAATAAAATCCTCTTTATTGAAAAAGTAATACATGATTAAAATCCGTACATGGCGACGGGAGATGGGCGGAGCCTAGCGGAGCAGACATGCATTGTTAGAGCTCCACACCGCTGAGGAGAGAAGAGAAGGACAAAGCGGAGCCTGCAGGCTCAAAAGGTATCCATTTGAACCTTTTTGCCCCAGGGAACAAACTGTGAAAGTTTGGGCAGGAAATATGGTACTGGGAGGAAACCGTGGCAGAAATAAAAATCACCTCACAAAGAGCTCACAGGCACTCACTGCAACTAAAGCAGCTCCAGTCACCTCACAAGATACAGCATCAGGGTGCTCTCACAGACAGAAAATGTCACAGCAAGACTCTCGATTTGAGTCAGATACAGAACAAATCCTCTCACAAACTTCTCCACAAGACTCCTCAGCATCCCCAGTAATATTATTACAATTTGAAAAGATGCTTCATAAGGCTTTAAAACAAACCTCAGACCAAATAACAAAAAGCCTAACCAAAGAAATAAGAGAGCTGGGAAACCGCACTGCAGCCCTAGAAATAAAAATGGATGAAATTGAAATTACAACCCAAGTAAATATAACAGAATTGGAACAATTAAAAGAAGAGAATTTAATACTTCAAACTAAGCTCGAAGATTACGAAAATAGAGCCAGACGTTCAAACTTGCGCATAAGGGGAATACCTGAAACTGTGACAGACCTGCAATCTACTATTACTGCTCTATTACAAGAACTAAAGCCAGATATCCCTATTGAACGTTTAGAACTGGACAGAGTACACAGAGCCCTCACAGCCAAAAAGAAAGATGGACCCCCACGTGATATAATCACAAAATTTCATTATTACAGAACGAAAGAATAAATACTAATTGCTGCAAGAGGAAAAAAGGAACTTAATTTTCAAGGACACAATTATCAAATTTTTGCTGACCTATCCCAACTTACTATTACTAAAAGACGATCCATGAAACCCCAACTAATGGAACTGCAACGCCACAACATTATGTATCAATGGGGCTTCCCCTTTTCAGTCAGATTTAACTACCAAGGTACAATTTACAGAAGCAGATCAGCAGATGAACTACAACAAACCCTTTTAAAATTAAATCTGACAGAACCCACAAGCATCAACTCTCCCACACACAGAAGAATGGCATCATCTTCACCTTCAGGCAGCACTCAGAAAATTTCAGAACAAAATGGGAATCATCATTCTCACAAAAGAGGCCGTTATGCCACATCATCAATGGACTGACATCCTAATTCCTGATATCTCTTCATTTATTATACTAAGAGATGGTTCTCTATAAAAAACCTGTATTTATAACTGAATGTAACTGTATTCTGATAGTCACACACTGTGTGGGATCATGTTACATTCCAGTTATATTTCTTATTACTTCTGATTCATATAGCCTTAGAATATATAAGTGAAATAAGGAAATTCTTGTTCAGTTATATATTTTCAGGTAATAACAATAGATTTATTACTTTTTAGGACAAATATGTTCAAAATATGTTCAATAATCCAGAAGTAATGGAAGCTTTTTCTTTCTTTTCTTAAAACAAATATATTATTACCTAACTAGTTCCTAGAACTATGTTTTAGTTTATTCTAATCTGAAGCAATACAACCTCAATTTTATGAGTTAACATATCTAAACAGTTACATATGAATAAAATATGTAATTGTTTACTCTAAAAGGGTTAAAATCCCAAAATAATTCAAACTATCTTCATCAATACCAAAGTTATTAACAGTACCTTTCTAACTGAATTATTTAGCCTAGGGCAAGACTAACCATATACAACCACCCTGGAATAAATAATTTCAACAAAAACTATATTCTGCACTCCAATTAATGAAACATCATTTTGATGTCTTTTGACATAGCACTTCTCTCCTGTAAGCGGAAGATCCATGTACTCCCATTAGCCCTCCTCATTCTCCTAACCATATTATGTGGGAGTGTGATGAAAGCACTTATTCCCCTGAGAGAGATATTTATTCTCTTTCACGGGTAAATTGTGATTACTTGCAAAAAATTATTTATACAATGTATCATCTAATCTCATATGTTTTTTGTTTACTCTTTACTCCAGAATTCACTGGTTTCTTTTCTATCTATTCATCTCTTCAGTCCACACAGGTTGATCTGCGCAGTCAGCTCTGCATAACAAAAAGTAAGTCAAAACTATTTGATCTGTTGCCATGGCACCACTGAATATACTTTCCCTGAATGTTCAGGGAATAAATGTCCCTCAAAAAAGGACCAAACTCTTCCGTACTTTCCATAACAAGAAGGCTCACATAGTATGCCTCCAAGAAACACACTTCACCAAAGATTCTAATCCAAAATCTATTTCTCCTTTTTATCAACAAATTTACACGGCTTCTGCCTGTACCAAGCAAAGGGGAACTCTAATTGCATTTCACCGATCCACACCATTCACCTTATCATCAGAAATTAAAGACCCAGAAGGTAGATACCTGATACTCATGGGTTATATAATGGATACAGCAATCACGGTGATTTCCTACTACGCTCCTAACAAACAACCTACACCATTCCTCTCACATATATTACAAGTGATTAATACACACAAAATAGGAACAGTGATAATGTGTGGGGATTCGAACCAGGTCCTCCTCCCATTTCTAGATAAATCACCTTTTACACCATCCAAAATAACCTCAAGATTACCTTTTTCTCAACTTCTTTCCAAATACAATCTGGTAGATTTGTGGAGAGAAAGTAACCCAATGAAAAAGAAATTCACTTATTTCTCGCACCCTCATCAAACCTTCACCAGAATAGATCATATTTTTCTAACAATAGGAATGATACCAGAAATTATTGCATCAGATATAATTCCGATTCCGTGGTCTGACCAAAATGCAGTATACACTACTATAGCCTCAGCCATACCAAAAGTGCATGACCCAACGTGGTACTTACCGGACATAATGCTCAAACACCCACTACATCAGATGGCCATTGAACAAGCTTTAAAGGAATACATATCAATTAATAATACAACAGACATCTCCCCAATAACACTGTGGGAAGCTCATAAGCCTGTCTTGCGTGGTACAATACAAAGACAAATGGCACTATTTAAACGGGAACGCAAAAATCTAGCAAAAAAACTAGAACTCAATTTTAATGCAGCCTACATATCATTTCAAGATAATCCATCTCAGAGTACAAAATCTCATCTGGAAAAATCTAGATTGGAATACGATCTATTTCTCACTGAGTCAGTTGATAAATCCCTCAAACGCTCCAAACACAATTTCTACATGAATACAAACAAACCAGGTACATATTTGGCTCGGGCATTAAATTCAACTAACAAATCTTTCAAACCAATATGTTTGAAATTATCAAAAAATGTTTACACTTGTAATCCAGTTAAAATAGTCCATAAATTTCACTCACATCTCGCAACTTTATACAAGACAAACAATGAATTTAATCCTACAGAGGCTGAATCCTTCTTCTCAAAAATAACCTTACCTGAGTTATCTCAGAATCAAAAAAGCAGTTTGGATGAGCCTATAACTATACATGAAGTTGCTAACGCCATAAAAGACCTAAAACTTAACAAAAGACCAGGCCCAGACGGCTACTCGGCTTTATACTATAAAACATTCTCAGAAATACTCTCTGCCATTCTCACTGAAACTTTTAACAAACTTCTAGATGGACATTCTTTTCGGCAAGAAACACTAATGGCAATTGTTTGTATGATCCCAAAACCCCTTTCTGATGATACTTCCTGTGTGAATTATCGGCCTATCTCTCTGTTAAACCTCGATATTAAATTATTAGCAAAAATAATAGCAAAACGCCTCAATAGCATTATAGGAAAATTAATACATAGAGATCAAGTAGGCTTCATGCCAAATAGACAGGCAGGCGATAATATACGCAGGGCAGTGTTATTGGCACATATTGCTAAAAAACAGAAAATCCCTTTATGTTTTCTATCTCTCGATATTAAGAGGGCATTTGACACAGTATCCTGGCAATATATGAAATATTCATTACAAAAATGGGGTTTTGGACCCCACTTTTTAACATGGATCAAAGCATTATATAATAAACCCAAAGCCTATTAAAAATATGCTGGATACAAATCTGAAGCCTTTAATATCGAAAGAGGTACCCGACAGGGTTGCCCATTATCTCCCTTATTATTTGCCCTTATACTCGAACCCATGGCCCAATACATCAGAACAAACCAAACCATAACTGGCATTGAAGTAGGAGGTATTACACACAAATTATGTATATTTGCAGACGATATATTACTTTTTCTATCATCACCACAGGTCTCTGGTCCTAACTTAATACCAGCTCTTGATGGATTTGCAGCCCTATCCGGCCTTATGATTAATCCTAAGAAATGCTTAGTACTTAATATTTCACTCACAAACATGGAATTGATCCCGGCTAGGGCTGCACTCCCATTCACATGGGCGGAAAAATCAATCCCATATCTTGGAATTCATTTAACAGCATCTCATTCTGACTTATTCTCAACCAATTATCCTCCTGTATTAAGACAGATCACAAATCTAATAAAACAATGGTCGCAACTTCCTTTATCCTGGATAGGGAAGATTAATGCAATCAAAATGACTATTCTACCCAAATTGCTTTATCTATTCAGAGTCCTCCCTATTCCAATTCCTTCCTATTTTTTGAGAATAGTACAAAAAAGAGCAACTTTGTTTATATGGGGCTCTTCTAAATCACGTATACCTATACACACACTACATCTTCCCAAAAATAAAGGAGGCCTGGGATACCCTAATTTTACTAACTACTACAGAGCAGCACATTTGGCCAGTCTGTCCAAATACCATGCAAAATAGGAAATCCCATTATGGGTATTTATAGAGGCTTCAGAAAATGACCCTCTATTAATATCAAACTTATTATGGCTTGATCCTAAAGACCGCTTTAAAATTCATAATCCCATAACTAAACACTTCTTATCTCTCTGGGATAAACTAAAAACCAAATATCAGTTACAATCTCCACACAATCCTCTCCTTTCTTTTATCAGAAATCCGGCCTTTTATCCGGCATGGATCTACCCAAATTCTTTTAAAGCTTGGACAACATCAGGCATTCAGACACTAAATGACTTCATAGCATCTAAATCATTCCTTTCATTCCCATCACTTAGAGAAAAATATGATCTACCAAACTCTGAGATATTTAGATATCTCCAAATCAAAAATTTCTATACACCATTCCTAAAGGGGGATACACCATTATCCCAATTATCCATTTTTGAATCAATCTGTACAAAAGATCCATTTGCTAAAGGTACAATTTCATCACTTTATAATCAATTATATGGAGTAGCAAATCTTAATAGACCCTCTTATGTTCAGAGGTGGGAGGAGGACCTGGGACGAACTTTAGAAGACACGGACTGGTCTAACATATGGCTCACATCTAAGTCATCTTCACCCAACATCTTAGCACTGGAGACAAATTATAAAGTCCTAACTCGCTGGTACCTTGTACCAGCTAGAGTGGCAAAATATTCACCTAATACCTCAGCTCTTTGTTTTCGAGGATGCCCAGAAATAGGCACATATTTACACATATAGTGGACGTGCCCAGTAATCCAAACCTTCTGGAAGGAAGTCTTCGTGATTGCATCTAAAATATTTAAAAAAATAATACAACCAAATCCATATTTTACTTTACTTAATCTAAAACCGGAATGGTTAACACTCTCTCAATTCAAACTTATGATCCAACTAATAACGGCTGCAAAACAAACAGTGGCCAAGGCATGGAAATCTCCTACATTGGTACTAGCAGAAACAATTCACAGAATGAATAATACAATGTCCCATGCTAAGATGGTAGCCATCGATCAAAATCAAATTCCAAAATTTGAAAAACTTTGGCATCCTTGGATAAAACAACAGTTCCTGTCAAACTTCAATGACTCTGTCCTGTTGTCATGGTAACAGATTAAATGACTTACAGAGACACCCATTCTAAGGCTTCAAAGAGAACTAAAAAGAATAATAAACTGACGAGCGGGACAACCTTGTGGACCATACCTCTTCCTTTCAACCCTTTTTCTTCTCTTTCCTTTTCTCCACCTTACGATTAAAGCTCATTATCAGAATTTATTTGACCTATATACACTCTACTTGTAAACAATATGTATAGTAGGTATAAATCATTTAAATACCTACAAAAGTAACTAAGGAAATGATATATATCTTTAATTTAGGTTTACGTGAACCCAATGTTTAATATTTGAAATTTCATGATATTTACCTATATAAACCCTACTTTAAAACAATGAGCTTACTTTATAGATCCTTGTAAACTTACTTTATGTATCTTTATAACATTGTATACTCAATAAACTTCTTTTGACAAGGAAAATCCGTACATGGCTTTGTTGGGATAATGCAGCATAACCGCTAACGCGTTTCACGCTCCCATAGAGCGCTTACTCATAGCTGGTTTGTACGAAGGTGATCACCACTTATATACACATAATTTGTCTACCACATGACTACATATTGATTATCGGATTCTGAACAGCTGATCGTTAGTCTGTGTGGGGTCTTTTTGGCATAGATGTGATTGGATGTGCATCCTATAGTGGAATCACTAATGAAGACATGAATGCATAAATGAAATGTATTCATATTGACAAATGTCAATATATATAAATGATAAAAAATTATTTTCAAGGTTTTCGAAAAAACATATTTGTTATTTTCCAAAAACCATAAGAATGAGATGGGTGCTGGAATTCGACGTTCAAACGTATAAATTATCATACGGATAGGCGCAAGTATGGGCAAACTATGTGAGCTGGTGGCTACGGTATAATGTAAATGGTGTGTAAAGTGAGAATTAGATCTATGTGGTAAAAAAATGTGCATCCAACACCACTATCGGTGTCTACAAGAAAAAACTAAATTTGTGTGTATATGCATAAATATATACAAATTTTTTTTTAACAACATAGAGATAAAAAAAAAATAAAAATAAAAGGCAAATCTTTATATGTATGTGTATATGTGTATACATGATGATTTCAAGTTTCAAAAAATGTGATAACGTATGTAAGTTAGAAGCTGGGCAGAAAACTAGCGTCCAGTCGCAATGATGCGACCAATAGTTTCCTGATTTGCAGGAATCTATGTGTGAATAAGTGCTTTTACTTCAACTGCTACATGTGTGAATGTTAATCTTTACAGTACATAAAGGATTGTGAAACTTATCACTCACTATTGACCCCGCCACTCCAGCTTCACAAAAGTGCTCATTTAAAACCTTGCATCACTCCGTATGGGATGCATTCATCCCAATCAAGCAACAGCATTAACGTTGCTGAACGTCTTTCTTTGAGGCAATCACATCTCTCGATGAATTGTCTTCAAGTGTATGGGCAGTACTATATGAGGTAGATAAAAATGGGGCAAAATACAGTGTTTGCACACCTGTCACTATTTTTTCTATATATGGTATAATATTGGCAGTGACCATATGACAGGTTCATCCAATATATGTGTTTATATCATGGATAAGTAACAATCTCACTAAACCAATTACTATATGAAATAAACAACCAATCTACCTCTTTGAAGACCACAGCTCTTAAATCAACTCAAAACACATGGGAACTTTGCAAAGAAGGTGCATGTGGTGAAAAACATTTGTGCAAAGTTGATGTTATGGTCTACCTACAGCTACCATCAAACAATAATGTCTAATTAGAAACGAGGTTCAAGTGACAGTGAATGTGAAGGATATAGTAAATTGTTTCTTTTTTAATGAAAGCTTGTATGCATATCACTAGTCATTTGCTCGTATGAATGGGAGGATGTATGGCCCAAAAAAATGGATCAATTAATGGGGATATGTGTAAAAGAGGAACTGATATATTGATATGTGTCCCTATATGTTTTTTTGCTCCATCATCTACCAAGAAGAATATGGATGTATGATCAAGGAAAGAGTTGGGGGGAATGGGTTACAGATGTATTACTCGGGGATATAGCTTAAATGTTGTTTTATTCATAGAAATGTGAAACGTCCCACTCAAAGTTTAACCCCCGTGGGATCCTGGTGTCTAACGAGAATATCCAAAGGACTTCTCGTTTGCACAGTAACTGGAATCTGTCACCCCCTCTCACAGGTGTGATAATTTTCTCAATGCCCTGAATAGTTAGACTGGAAGTGTCTTTGTGGTGTGTGTAAACCAGTGTTTTGATACATTAGTTAAGATCTCCTTCTCAATGTTGTACAGGTGATCATGTAGCCTGTCTCTAAGACGTCGTGTTGTGCGTCCAACATATTGTACCTGGCAACTGGTGCATGTGATAACATATACCACAAATTTGGTGTTGCAATGAATAAACACAGGGATCGAAAATTCTTTTTGATTGCTGCATGATTTTATGAGTTGACCCATTTTGATGTACCTGTAGTAATTACAAGTTTTTACTCCACACTTGAAATTACCTGTAAAATTGAGCCAATTGGATTTTGTTCGGTTGGTTGAGAACAAACTGGGAGACAATGAGCGTCCCAATGTAGGTGCTCTGCGGGATACAACCTTGATCCCTTTAGAGAGGATGTTGTTATATATAGGGTCATTATACAAAACAGGAAGGTGTTTCATGATAATTTTCTTGATTGTATTAAATTCAGAGCTGTACAGGGTAGAAAAAAAACGGGATTCTAGGGGACATATCCCTTCTCTGTTGAATGTTTCTAGCTGTTTTTTTTTCTATACAAGTGAAGGTCGTGGGATGGATCTTACTGTATTGAGTGCTTTTTGTACTGATGTTTCTTTATAGCCTCGAGCTTTAAACCTGTTTGCCATACTTTTGGCTTCAGCCTCGAAAGTTTCAGGAGATTTAGGTGCACACTGTGAATGTATTTTGGGGTGTCATTCCACATATAACAATGCCATGTTTGAACAATATATCATTTAGTGACAATTTTGTGTAAATAAAAAAAATAATAATAATTTTCCCGCAACTTGTGGCAAAATATAAAATTTTCCATGGACTCAACATGCCTCTCAGCAAATAGCTTGAAGTGTCTTCTTTCCAAAATGGGAT
Organism: Lithobates septentrionalis; assembly: GCA_037952835.1. NCBI lineage: Eukaryota > Metazoa > Chordata > Amphibia > Anura > Ranidae > Lithobates > Lithobates septentrionalis. The sequence goes on from JBBDGP010000205.1 coordinate 6,237,161, forward strand.
AATTTGGGGGGAGGGGTTGTGCTATCTTGACACTTCATGGCCTTCGAAACTGTGATAGGTAGTGAGGAGGTGAAATCACCATTTTACGGCCTTAGAAAGCCTGACGGCAGTGATTGGTTTTCGGGGTCCTGTACACGGCTAGGCTCCCAAAAAGTCTCACACATGTGGTATCCCCATACTCAGGAGAAGAAGAAAAATTTATTTTGAGGTGTAATTCCACATATGCCCATGGCATGTTGGAGCAATATATCATTTAGTGACAACTTTGTGCAAAAAAAAAAGTTTGTCATTTTCATGAAACTTGTGGCTAAATATAAAATATTCCATGGACTCAACATGCCTATCAGCAAATATCTTGTGGTGTCTACTTTCCAAAAAGGGGTCATGGGGGGGGGGGGGTTGAACTGTCCTGGCATTTTACGCACAACATTAGAAGATTATGTCACACATCACCCACTCTTCTAACCACTTGAAGACAAAGCCCTTTCTGACACTTTTTGTTTACATGAAAAAAAAAAATGTTGATAGAAAATTACTTTGAGCCCCCAAACATTATATATTTTTTAAAGCAAAGACCCAACAGATTAAAATGGTGGGTGTTGCATTTTTTTTTTCAAACAGTATTTGCACAGCGATTTTTCAAACGCAATTTTTAATGCACTAAAACACACCAAATGCACACGTATCCAAATGTTTGATGAAATAAAAAAAATGATCTTATGCCGAGTACATGGATCCCAAACATGACATGCTTTAAAATTGCATTAAAATAATCACAAAATGAATTCTGCGAAAGGCAGCGCTATTAGTGTTCTTGAATAATCAACTAGATAGTGTCCTTCTGTTGAATCAGTTAGAAAGTTCAAACTGGGGTAAGTGTCACCCAAGAAGACTTAATAACATAGTTACAAAATATCCTTCCCAGTCTATGATGCGTGGGATCTCTATGAGTAGGTGAAAGTGAATGAAGTGATGAAACGGCACATATAAGCTCCCTCAGCTTTCAATATACATGTAGATCACAAATGAATTCTCTTATAGATTCAAACCTTACCAGACCATAGTGGGTAAGACAGCATGCGGACAAGATAGGTTCAAAATAGTTGTCATCCAAAGGAGTCACTGGCGGTCTGTAAATGAAGGTCAATAGCTGACAGGTGGATCGGTCTTTTTTCGGAGCAGCTCAATAATATGCAAAGACAAGAAAGTGCTCCATAGTGTAATACCGTTGATAAAAAGAATTTTATTAATCCAAATATCACCCCCATTGTAGCAAATGCACTCACATAAAAAAAGGCGTTTAAAGCATATATTACACAGCCACTGTCTTTAAAGGCACCGCGGAGATGACTAGTAGTAGAACCGCACGGTATTCAAACAGTAACCAAGCTTCACAAGGTGAGTGTTACAAAGGCAGTCGTATAGCCAAGTGCTAACGCGTTTCATCATCTAGGACATCATCTGAGGGTGTGCTTTAAAATTGCGCACAAACGTGCAGCGGCGACAAACTACATACATTTTTAAAAGCCTTTAAAATCCTTTACAGGTTACCACTTTAGATTTACAGAGGAGGTCTACTGCTAAAATTACTGCCCTCAATCTGACCTTCGCGGTGATACCTCACATGCATGGTGCAATTGCTGTTTACATATGACACCAGACCGACGCTTGTGTTTGCCTTTGCGCGCGAGCACAGGGGACAGGGGTGCTTTTTTTGTTTTTTATTATTATTATTTAATTGTGCTTTTTTATTTTATTTTTGAACTGTTCCTTTCATTGTTTTTTAATAATTTTTATTGTTATCTCAGGGAATGTAAATATTCCCTATGATATAGCAATGACAAGGAACAACCCAACAATAGCAATATACATAAATTGTACCTCTATCATTACCTGGGTATCCGTTGCTCCACCTGTTATGAGAATGAACAAGCCTTACACCAATTATACTTTTAACCAGACTGTAAGTTTACTGAAGGCTGGTCTAAAACAGTAATTACAATAATTATTTTGGTACACAAACTTGGCACAATAATGAACTAAGGATTACTTAAATGACTCTTGCGGGCACGTCTCCAAGTGGGACTAATGCTCAGGGTGGTGAGACCTTGACACTGGGCACATTACCACTTCCACTATGGCCGTGCAGACACACTATGCAATGCTATCAAAACAATACAACACAGTATAATTGCTCTAGGGCTCCCCCTGCTTTGTAATGCAGTCCTTTGCATGTAGCAGAAACACAAGGCCTTACAGTGAATAGTATAGTCTCTTGTCTTCTTTCTTCAGCCAGCCACATTATACTGCAGTATTTGTATTCCAAAGGTCTAGCGGATGGTAAAGTAACATAAAGTAATGGATAACAGCAACTCCAGTTATGCAACTCACTTATAACACCCTTCTGTAAAAATGCACCCGGACCGTCAGTCAATAACTAGTGGCGTATAGGCTTTAAGGCCTGGTTGGACTCAGTCTATTTAAATGAGACCGCGCCGTGGAACTGCAGGTCTCAGCAACACTGAAACGAATCTATAGTGTGTTAAGTGCTTTATATAACTTCTGGGCAACAGTCCTTTCACCACACCAGGCCTGGAAAGTTGGATGACTCCGCTCCGGTGATCTCAGTCCTGCTGCCAGCCACGCCGTCATGCTGTGCCAGTCCGCAAAATGATCGGGAGTCCTCGGTTAGCTCCGTCAGGTGTCTTGGATCCCGCTCGTTCCGACCACGCTGCTGATCCAGCACACTGTGGTGTAAACTTCTCCGGTAGCTTCAAGTCCGTTCCACGCCAAACAGGCCGCGCTCTTCGGAACACCCCCACACAGGTCCCTGCAGGCAGGTCACGGGTCCCAGGAAGAAGAGAAAAAGCATGTCCACGCTGGGCCTTTTATTTCCTACCCAGCATGCAGTTCAGTCACTAGGTCTCATGGGTAGGTAAGTGAGGCACTGTGGGTAAGTAAGTTTTTTCACAACACAATTAAGTCATTTCCTGTATAGGCCTTCCTTCATGCTTCAATATGAAATATAAACAAGTCTTATTTACATTATATACCACTAAAGGGAGCCAAATACCAGTCTAACAACATTACAACATTACATAGCATTAGAAGGCAAAAATCCCAGTGCTACATTAATAAGGGACTCATCAACACAGACAACTTGATTGGGAGTAAACAAGGCTGCAAACTGCTGGTTGAAGTGCTTTATGAGGGACCGAAATTTGTAGAGCCGATCGAATTCAGGGTCACCCCGAGGTTGACAGAGTTCATTGTCATTGAAATGCATGAACTACAAGATCTGCTTGTATCGTGTCCTGGTCATGGAGGCAGAGAACAAGGGCATATGGTGAATTGGGTCAGTGGACCAATATGACCGCAACTCACTTTTTTTAGTTATGCCCATGAGGAGGGATTGGCCCAGGAAGGTCTTAAATTCAGAGACCATAATAAGTCTCCAATCTCTGGCAAAGGTCAACTGGGGACTGGGGTCAACTGTTCCTTTTCACATCATGCATCCTTTACACCTTCTTATTATTTTCCTTTCTTTCCTGTTTACATGAACGCCTACTATGTCATGGATTTCCCTATATAAGAGTGATATCATACTATTTATACTCTTAAACTACTATTTAAGTTTCATTCTGACCCAGATACATATATATATATAATTTTTATTACAGTTATCATGACATGTATGGCCATTGGGGCATCCTAGGATATACAACATTCCCTTTCCCTTTCCTCGCCATGTCCGCCTTCTACTGGACCCCCACTCGGCTGCTGCGGGCTACGCCCCTTCAGCTCCCGGTTGGAGCACTTTCCGCTGTTGCCTTTGCAGACCAGTCCTATGGACCCATTGACCATAATGCAAGTATGGGGTACTTCTTTTAGGCCACGTGCTTCTTTTCTGACCATAATCATCATTGAATGTTATATCTTATCGATACCTATTATTTTGTAGATATCCTGCATATACACCAACTCCTGAGGAAGCGAGCAGAGCTCGCGGAACGCGTCGAGTACAAAAGTTGTATATGTATACCATGTATTTGATTACTGTAACCAACATATCAATGGTCTAATCATGCCCTATGATGTTTCTATGCTCATCGTAAATCATGTTTTTGGAACTTCAATAAATCTTTATACTACCTATCATGACCTCTATGACCAACTCATTTAAAGTCCCATGGGCGAATTTACTTGTTTTGTATGTTTAATAGGGATGGAGTTGTGTTATATTAAGAGGCAGCACCCAGACTGCTCTCTTTTTCTCTCGAATTATTAAGGTGGAAGACACCTATTAGCCCACTTGGTCTGTTTGCTGCTCTCGTGGTCATACCTACTATTATTGATTGCCATCACACATGTATATATGAGTACTATATCATTCCTTTATGCCACTCTGGGTGGTTTATGGTAGTGTCTCCTATGTGCTGTGTCCATCGGTGGCCGCGGTTTTGTTTCTCCTTTCCGGGAGCTGCGATGTATAAATGGGGGGCTATTCTCCCCCCTGCTGTCCCCTCCCCTCCAATTTTTGTATGGGTGGGGCCACCTTTACATCGGTGCCATACATCTACACCCATCATGTGACTTCCGCATCCCTGCGGCTCCACGTTCTGGCGTGCAGTGCGTCATCCCGTTGGCTGGAGGAGCTCGCGCATTGCGGAGCGCGGGCATCCACATTAGCCACGTTCGTATGGCGTTAGGGGCGTAGCCCAATGCTCCCGCTTGGGGATTTAAGTTTGGAGGCTGTGACATGGCGAACTCTCCTTTCTCTCCCCACTTGGATTGTTTCCTCACATCTGAGAGGTCCTACACATGGGTAAGCACATCACAATCATTTAATATGTCATTCTATTCTTACTCAATTTCACTTGCACATACTATATGTGAATTGTTATACTCATTACTAAATAGCAAGAAACATCTCTCCATTTTTCCTTCCTTTATTTTGGTTTGTTTTTATCTTACTCTTCGTATTGTGTTCATATCCACCCTTGTTTGTCTGTGCTCTCTTCTCATTTTATTATACTTTATGGACAGAAAAAGATACCTATATTTCTATATATTTATCTCACCTTTATGGTGTTTACCATCAGATCTACATATATTTTACTGCCAACACTGTTATCATACTATACATGGCTAATGAGACACACCAAGGAACACAATCCTTTTCTTTTCCTTTTCACATCATGCATCCTTTACACCTTCTTATTATTTTCCTTTCTTTCCTGTTTACATCCACGCCTACTATGTCATGGATTTCCCTATATAAGAGTGATATCATACTATTTATACTCTTAAACTACTATTTAAGTTTCATTCTGACCCAGATACATATGTATATATATAATTTTTATTACAGTTATCATGACATGTATGGCCATTGGGGCATCCTAGGATATACAACATTCCCTTTCTCTTTCCTCGTCATGTCCGCCTTCTACTGGACCCCCACTCGGCTGCTGCGGGCTACGCCCCTTCAGCTCCCGGTTGGAGCACTTTCCGCTGTTGCCTTTGCAGACCAGTCCTATGGACCCATTGACCATAATGCAAGTATGGGGTACTTCTTTTAGGCCACGTGCTTCTTTTCTGACCATAATCATCATTGAATGTTATATCTTATCGATACCTATTATTTTGTAGATATCCTGCATATACACCAACTCCTGAGGAAGCGAGCAGAGCTCGCGAAACGCATCGAGTACAAAAGTTGTATATGTATACCATGTATTTTATTACTGTAACCAACATGTCAATGGTCTAATCATGCCCTATGATGTTTCTATGCTCATCGTAAATCATGTTTTTGGAACTTCAATAAATCTTTATACTACCTATCATGACCTCTATGACCAACTCATTTAAAGTCCCATGGGCGAATTTACTTGTTTTGTATGTTTAATAGGGATGGAGTTGTGTTATATTAAGAGGCAGCACCCAGACCGCTCTCTTTTTCTCTCGAATTATTAAGGTGGAAGACACCTATTAGCCCACTTGGTCTGTTTGCTGCTCTTGTGGTCATACCTACTATTATTAATTGCCATCACACATGTATATATGAGTACTATAACATTCCTTTATGCCACTCTGGGTGGTTTATGGTACTGTCTCCTATGTGCTGTGTCCATCGGTGGCCGCGGTTTTGTTTCTCCTTTCCGGGAGCTGCGATGTATAAATGGGGGGCTATTCTCCCCCCTGCTGTCCCTTCCCCTCCAATTTTTGTATGGGTGGGGCCACCTTTACATCGGCGCCATACATCTACACCCATCATGTGACTTTCGCATCCCTGCGGCTCCACGTTCTGGCGTGCAGTGCGTCATCCCGTTGGCTGGAGGAGCTCGCGCATGCGCAGCGCGGGCATCCACCTTAGCCACGTTCGTATGGCGTTAGGGGCGTAGCCCAATGCTCCCGCTTGGGGATTTAAGTTTGGAGGCTGTGACATGGCGAACTCTCCTTTCTCTCCCCACTTGGATTGTTCCCTCACATCTGAGAGGTCCTACACATGGGTAAGCACATTACAATCATTTAATATGTCATTCTATTCTTACTCAATTTCACTTGCACATACTATATGTGAATTGTTATACTCATTACTAAATAGCAAGAAACATCTCTCCATTTTTCCTTCCTTTATTTTGGTTTGTTTTTTTCTTACTCTTCGTATTGTGTTCATATCCACCCTTGTTTGTCTGTGCTCTCTTCTTATTTTAGTATACTTTATGGACATAAAAAGATACCTATATTTCTATATATTTATCTCACCTTTATGGTGTTTACCATCAGATCTACATATATTTTACTGCCAACACTGTTATCATACTATACATGGCTAATGAGACACACCAAGGAACACAATCTTTTTCTTTTCCTTTTCACATCATGCATCCTTTACACCTTCTTATTATTTTCCTTTCTTTCCTGTTTACATCCACGCCTACTATGTCATGGATTTCCCTATATAAGAGTGATATCATACTATTTATACTCTTAAACTACTATTTAAGTTTCATTCTGACCCAGATACATATGTATATATATAATTTTTATTACAGTTATCATGACATGTATGGCCATTGGGGCATCCTAGGATATACAACATTCCCTTTCTCTTTCCTCGTCATGTCTGCCTTCTACTGGACCCCCACTCGGCTGCTGCGGGCTACGCCCCTTCAGCTCCCGGTTGGAGCACTTTCCGCTGTTGCCTTTGCAGACCAGTCCTATGGACCCATTGACCATAATGCAAGTATGGGGTACTTCTTTTAGGCCACGTGCTTCTTTTCTGACCATAATCATCATTGAATGTTATATCTTATCGATACCTATTATTTTGTAGATATCCTGCATATACACCAACTCCTGAGGAAGCGAGCAGAACTCGCGAAACGCGTCGAGAACAAAAGTTGTATATATATATATACCATGTATTTTATTACTGTAACCAACATGTCAATGGTCTAATCATGCCCTATGATGTTTCTATGCTCATCGTAAATCATGTTTTTGGAACTTCAATAAATCTTTATACTACCTATCATGACCTCTATGACCAACTCATTTAAAGTCCCATGGGCGAATTTACTTGTTTTGTATGTTTAATAGGGATGGAGTTGTGTTATATTAAGAGGCAGCACCCAGACCGCTCTCTTTTTCTCTCATTGTTCACATGTGCCTAGTTTAAATTCCTTAGTTTCATCGGAGGAATTTTCGCTCAAGTATGCGTCTGTGGATATAGCTATCCAGCGCATCATTTGCATAGGTAGGAATGTTTGGTTGTCCAAATCTGACATTTTGGATGCTTTCAAGCTTCTCCTTATTCAGCCTGCTATTTGGCAGTGGCAGGGGATTAAGTGGAGGGGGGCGAACTATTTCGCTACTAAACGCACATTCGGGTCCAAAAGTAGTCCTTGGCTTTTCAATGTGTTTGCTTATGCGCTCAATTGGATCCTCACACAGAGGGTACTTTGTCAGGAGATCATACATTATCTAGATGATTACCTCCTGATCGAGAGTTCAGGCCGTGCACCCTTTGGCAAGTGAGAAGATGGAAGGCCATGTTGAACTTCACCATGAGGATCATTCCTCAGGGCAGGTCTTTCATTTCCCAGTTGCTGGCTTTGCTACCCGCAGCCCCTGACTCTGATTCGAGGGTTAAGTTAGATTCAGCGGCTTTGTCTGACCTACGCATGTGGGATGAGTTCCTCCACCACTGGAACGGTGTTTCCATGTTTATTCCAACAGTTTTGATGTCTTCTCTACAGGTTGTCACTGATGCCGCAGCCTCCAGAGGCTATGTGGCCATCTTTGACACACATTGGCTGGCAGATCCATGGCCGGACGAATGTCGTACGATTCCCAGGTTTTTTCAGACGTCTGTGTTATTTGAGGTCTACCCAATAGTTGCTGCAGCCCAAGTGTGGGGGCATTTATGGACATGTAACACCGTAATATGTTTCACAGACAGCCAGCAATCTCGGAAATCATTAATAAGGGTAGATCTGGTTCATTGCACATAATGTCTTTCATACGCAGGCTCATCTGGTTATCACTACAGTTTAGGTTCCACATACACTGCAGTTTTATTAGTGGTGTGCAGAATTCAGCAGCAGACACTCTATCCCGTTTTGATTTCTCATCCTTTTTACATCAGGTTCTGGAGGAGCCTCGCTGATATAAGCCAGCCCCTGGTCCTCCCTGGCTGTCGGCTTTCCTTCTGTGTTGTCCCACCCACCCATTCCCTTTATTTCATCTCTTCTTATTTTTTATCACTACTTAGGTATGCCCCCTTTTAGGCATACTTACCTCGTGACCTCGGCACACCCCAGGTCACCTTTTCAGCTTTCTTCTGTTTCCTTTCCCCTAGTTACCACAAGAGTCTCTGAGTACAAATGAGATGTACGAAAAGGTAAAGAAGAGAGCATGTCTTGTTGAGTACCACAGGAAGATACATTTAACCAAGGATGTGTCTGAAGATCAAACTGATTCAACCCCTTTTCTATTGATACCTATTGTTTGGTATCTGAATGGTGAAACCGGTTCACTAATCTAGTCAGAACTGCCGCAACATAGTAATAATATAGATCCGGTACACCCGCTCCTCCTTTCACTTTAGGTAATTTTAATGTTTTCCTATTTAATCTAGGTCTCTTGTGCCCCATATAAACTTTGTAAAAGCAGATTGTAAAATTGAGAAAAAAGACCTAGGAACAGGGATAGTTTGAAAAAGGTACAGACAGCGGGATATTATCTCCATTTTCAGTGTGTTAATCCTCCCAAACCACGAATATAGATTGGAGTAATATTTTTTAAGATCTTGAAGAGTACGTTGCATAAGAGGGGTATAATTTGTCAAATATAAATGGGTCGGATCTGAAGGAATATTACTTCCTAAATATTTTAGTGTAGATGAGCAAAATCCAAACGAAAAATTATTCTTCATTGTTGTCACTTGGTGTGATGAAAGTGACACTTTAAGAATTTCTAAATTTGATACATTTACCTTGAAATTGCTCAACACTCCAAAATGCTGAAATTCTGATAAAATAGAAGGCATAGAGATATGTGGGTTGGTAACATAGAGTAATGCCGCGTACACACGGTCGGAATTTCTGACAACAAATGTTCAATGTGAGATTGTTGTCAGAAATTCCAACCATGTGTAGGCTCCATCAGACATTTGTTGTCAGAATTTCTGACAAAAAAAATTTGAGAGCTGGTTCTCAAATTTTCCAACAACAAAATCTGTTGTCAGAAATTCTGATCTTGTGTACACAATTCCAACGCACAAAATTCCACGCATGCTCGGAATCAAGCAGAAGAGCCGCACTGGCTATTGAACTTCATTTTTCTCAGCTTGTCGTACATGTTGTACGTCACTGCATTCTTGACTTTTGGAATTTCTGACAACTTATGTGCGAACGTGTGCATGCAAGACAAGTTTGAGCCAACATCCGTAGGAAATAAATCCAGGATTTTGTTGTCGAAATGTCCGATCATGTGTACGCAGCATAACAGATTATCAGCTAACAGGGCAAGTTTTATTTCCTGCTAATCTATCTTTATAAAGGGGAAATAAACGCATTAATGTATCAGTTAAAAATGCATTAATTAATCAATTAATAAAATGATAGTCCAATAAGCAGCAGCTTAATGTAAGATATACACAAAATAAACATAGATAGGAGAAGCCGTGCTAATATAGTCCAATTATTGCAAAATATTTGATTGTGGAAATAAACATCATCTAATGGCTGAAATGATGAAATCATAAACCAGATTCTTCTAGTATTGACACCACAGTGAGTTCATTCAACGAAGTGTGCCACCACCTTTAGAAAAACTCGCTTATCATATGGCAAGCAAAACCAGGCATGTGGCTATAGCTCAGCCAAGGGCTTTGCTTGCACAGAAGATCGTGGAAATAAGCTCTCGGTGGATGACTGCATAAGTATATCCAAACACAGATACCACCATTCAATCCAGGACCATTAGTTCAGCAATGAACTCAGCAGTAAACCCAGAAAGAGAAAACCAACCATAGTGTAATATTGTCTAACCGGATATTTATGTAGTAAAAACAGTATTGCACTTACATTTAGTTAAAAATCGCGCATAAAAACAGCAGAGCCGGCCAGCTACAAACAAACTCCTGTCCTCCTAAGGAGACAGCGTGGTGACTTCAGCACGTATCATCCTCACAGATGCGTTTTGTCATATGTGATGTTGTCAATTGGGAATGGGTAGCGTGCTGATCCACCACCTTATAAGCAAGAACACACCTCGTTCTGAGTGCCGTGTGCGGAGCCGAAAATGCCATTTTGGATTTAAGCAACCCATCACTGAATAAAAGAACGTTGTATTGGACATACTAAAAAAGAACAAAGAAAGAACCAACGAACAACCACAAGCGTAGATGTTTGGATGGATTACTAGTAATGTGTGCATATACAGTGGGGACGGAAAGTATTCAAACCCCTAAATTTTTCACTCTTTGTTATATTGCAGCCATTTGCTAAAATCATTTAAGTTAATTTTTTTCCTCACTAATGTACAAACAGCACCCCATATTGACAGAAAAACACAGAATTGTTGACATTTTTGCAGATGTATTAAAAAAGAAAAACTGAAATATCACATGGTCCTAAGTATTCAGACCCTTTGCTGTGACACTCATATATTTATCTCAGGTGCTGTCCATTTCTTCTGATCATCCTTAAGATGGTTCTACACCTTCATTTGAGTCCAGCTGTGTTTGATTATACTGATTGGACTTGATTAAGAAAGCCACACACCTGTCTATATAAGACCTTACAGCTCACAGTGCATGTCAGAGCAAATAAGAATCATGAGGTCAAAGGAACTGCCTGAAGAGCTACGAGACAGAATTGTGGCTAGGCACAGATCTGGCCAAGGTTACAAAAAAATTTCTGCTGCATTTAAGGTTCCTAAGAGCACAGTGGCCTCCATAATCCTTAAATGGAAGACATTTGGGATGACCAGAACCCTTCCTAGAGCTGGCCGTCTGGCCAAACTGAGCTATCGGGGGAGAAGAGCCTTGGTGAGAGAGGTAAAGAAGAACCCAAAGATCACTGTGGCTGAGCTCCAGAGATGCAGTCGGGAGATGGGAGAAATTTGTAGATAGTCAACCATCACTGCAGCCCTCCACCAGTCAGGGCTTTATGGCAGAGTGGCACAACGGAAGCCTCTCCTCAGTGCAAGACACATGAAAGCCCACATGGAGTTTGCTAAAAAACACCTGAAGGACTCCAAGATGGTGAGAAATAAGATTCTATGGTCTGATGAGACCAAGATAGAACTTTTTGGCCTTCATTCTAAGTGGTATGTGTGGAGAAAACCAGGCACTGCTCATCACCTGTCCAATACAGTCCCAACAGTGAAGCATGGTGGTGGCAGCATCATGCTGTGGGGGTGTTTTTCAGCTGCAGGGACAGGACGACTGGTTGCAATTGTGGGAAAGATGAATGCAACCAAGTACATGGATATCCTGGACGAAAACCTTCTCCAGAGTGCTCAGGACCTCAGACTGGGCCGAAGGTTTACCTTCCAACAAGACAATGACCCTAAGCACACAGCTAAAATAATGAAGGAGTGGCTTCACAACAGTCCCGTCACTGTTCTTGAATGGCCCAGCCAGAGCCCTGATTTAAACCCAATTGAGCATCTCTGGAGAGACCTAAAAATGGCTGTCCACCAACGTTCACCATCCAACCTGACAGAACTGGAGAGGATCTGCAAGGAGGAATGGCAGAGGATCCCCAAATCCAGGTGTGAGAAACTTGTTGCATCTTTCCCAAAAAGACTCATGGCTGTATTAGATGAAAAGGGTGCTTCTACTAAATACTGAGCAAAGGGTCTGAATACTTGTGATATTTCAGTTTTTCTTTTTTAATAAATCTGCAAAAATGTCAACAATTCTGTGTTTTTCTGTGAATATGGGGTGCTGTGTGTACATTAATGAGGAAAAAAAATGAACTTAAATGATTTTAGCAAATGGCTGCAATATAACAAAGAGTGAAAAATTTAAGGGAGTCTGAATACTTTCCATCCCCTCTGTAAATATACCACACCAACTATAGTATCCCAATGTGTGGATTAATTGTAAAAAACATACCAGCTGGATTTAACCTCTGATAAATTTGTGGGTATGGTGAAAACACTACATGAGTGTATAGAAATACATCATGAATAATTATTTAGATAAATCCATGAATAATAATAAGTGTTATAGCGTAAATATATATTTAAATTAAATATAGGTTTGTGAATACCAGGCATCTTAGTCAATATTTGTTTTTCAATCTTCTTGTGAAAAATCTTCTTCTACTCTTCCACCACACCACCGTGATAGTGACACCACTCCCTCTGAAGAGCGCACTCATCATTTTTTCACATATGGAGCTGGCTTGATTGGAGTCACGGTTCATCACATGCAACCCAGGTGTGGTTCAATTGCTGTTTTGCCAAACACGAGAGTGGGAGGCTATACAATCTGGTGAGTGCGCTCTTCAGAGGGAGTGGTGTCACTATCACGGTGGTGTGGTGGAAAAGTACAAGAAGATTTTTCACAAGAAGATTGAAAAACAACTGTTGAACTTGATCATTCATTTCTTGTAATTTATTATTTATAGTGACACTTTTCACTGGGTGTTAAGGAAATTTCTTTTCATGATAAAATTAATATTTTTTATGACACTATTATTATTATTTTTATGCATAAGTAGAGGGTCGTAGGCATTATACTGCTCTGACCCATTATTTTACACAATTTATATTAGCGCCGCTATCTCTATCTGTACACGTGTGAGAGGTATAGTTTTGGGATTTTGATCAGTCTATGTATTTATTTAAGTGGCAGCTTTTTTTCACTGTACACTGTGGATGTACACATATTTTGTATTCATTTACACATCTTTTATGCAGCTTTGCACTTTTCTTTGGCGCAGTGGAGTAAGAGAGATTCAGGGGCGGTTTATTTGTATCTCTTGCTACAAACCATCTTAGTCAATATTACATGACAACCTATGTGATAAATAATGATATATTGTAGCTATAAATTATTTTATTGCTGAGTACTACATAATAACAGAATATATTAAAAATTAAATTAAATCAATAGTGAATAAACAAAACTAGCTAATTGACCGAACGGTCAACCAGCAAGTATTGTGAATTAATATGTGTAAAACCTGTCACCCTCCTGTATATTGGAAATGAATCCCAAAAATATATATCTAAATGCATATATATATATATATATATATATATATATATATATATATATATATATATATATATATATATATATATATATATATATATATATATATATATATATATATACACATATATATATAATTATAAAAAAAACATATATTAAACCCAAATGTATGACTATTCATGATAATTTGTACATATACATACATATTTGCAATAAAGAAAATTAAAGAAAATAAGATATAGTAAATCGATAAAATAAATTCAAATTCCAGCCAAAAATGGGTACACACTGATTAAAGCTCATGCATTAATATTTGGCAAAAATCAAAATCTTCAATTGGATTATAGTTTTGCAAAAATCTGCACATGTGACTGAGATCGAGTTTACAGTACATCAATATCCACTAGGAGTTATCAATAAAGGCGTTTATATCAACATCAATATTTAACCCATAGGGTGCATAAGTTTTTACCCTATGGATCCAGGACATCTCTAGTTTCAAAATATCTCTCACCAATGAGCTGCCCCTCCAATTAGGGCTAAACTTGTATATACCCAAGAATAGAGTATTGGAGGGGTCTTTTTTATGTACAAGGAGATAATGTTTAGACTAGGGATGAGCTGAACACTCCCCGGTTCGGTTCGCAGCAGAACTTGCGAACAGGCAAAAAATTTGATCGAACACGCGAACACCGTTAAAGTCTATGGGACACGAACATGAATAATCAAAAGTGCTCATTTTAAAGGCTTATATGCAAATTATTGTCATAAAAAGTGTTTGGGGACCTGGGTCCTGCCCCAGGGGACATGTATCAATGTAAAAAGAAGTTTTAAAAATGGCCATTTTTTCAGGAGCAGTGATTTTAATAATGCTTAAAGTGAAACAATAAAAGTGTAATATTCCTTTAAATTTCGTACCTGGGGGGTGTCTATAGTATGTCTGTAAAGGGGTGCATGTTTCCCGAGTTTAGAACAGTCTGACAGCAAAATGACATTTCAAAGGAAAAAAAGTCATTTAAAACTACTCGCGGCTATTAATGAATTGTCGGTCCGACAATACATATAAAAGTTCACTAATAAAAACGGTATGGAATTTCCCCACAGGGGAACCCCGTGCCAAAATTTAAAAAAGATGGCGTGGGGTTACCCTAAATTCCATACCAGGCCCTTCAGGTCTGGTATGGATATTAGGGGAACCTCGCGCCAAATTTTTCAAAAAAAAAGGCGTGGGGTCCCCCCAAAAATCCATACCAGACCCTTATCCGAGCACGCAACCTGGCACGCAACCTATCTGAACTGTACCAGGCCACATGCCCTCAACATTGGGAGGGTGCTTTGAGGTAGCCCCCCCAAAGCACCTTGTCCCCATGTTGATAGTGAGAAGGGTCTCATCCCCACAACCCTTGGCCAGTGGTTGTGGGGGTCTGCGGGCGGGGGGCTTATCGGAATCTGGAAGCCCCCTTTAACAAGGGGACCCCCAGATCCCGCCCCCTGTGTGAATTGGTAATAGGGTACATTTGTACCCTTACCATTTCACAAAAAAAGTGTCAAAAAGGGTAAAAAACACAAGAGACTGCTTTATTAATTTCTTTTTCTTTCATCTTCTTTCTTCTGGCCTTCCTTCAGTGTTCTTCTTCCTCCATCTTCTTCTTCATCTTCTTCTTCCTCCGCTCTTCTCATCCCACATCTTCCTCCAGGCTTCTTCTCTGCTCTGCCCGCACGATCCGCCTCAGTGGGAGTCTTCAGCCGTGTGACGCTTCGGTTCTTCTGAAATTTCTTATATAACGGGGTCACCAGGTGGCCCCGCCCTCCTCTGACGCACGGGGAACTTCCCTGTGGCTTTTCCTGTGTTGTCAGAGGGGGGCGGGGTTACTGTTATTCTTAACAGTAATCGTCAGATCCAGAAAGTTTATTTTTGACTGGCTCATTTCATAATTCAAATGAATACCCCTATGGTTGGAATTCAGGGAAGCCATAAATCCCTGTAATTCCAAACCATCACCATCCCATAGGAGAAGGATGTCATCGATATACCTAGACCACAGAATTAGTTGGGGTCTATCTTGGGCATAGATGATAGCCAAAGAGATTGGCCAGGCTGGGGGCATATTAAGCATAAACATAAACCTCAGCTTTGACAGAAGAATTAGTTTCCAAACCAGAAGTAGTTGTGGGAGGCTGCATACTCTAGGAGTTCCATTATGAAAGACACCTGACATGACGGAAGTCCAGAATCTCTATCAAGAAACCCTTTTACTGCCTCCAACCCCAAATCATGGGGGGTTATAGTGTATAGCGAGGTGACATCAGCGGTCACCAGCCATGCACCTGTCTTCAATGTAACTCCAGAGAGGAGATTAATCACATGTCGCACTCAGATGCAGCACACAAGCACTCCATTTATTACCTGCTCAACAGTGGGAGTAGTTTATTTACTACAGTGCCCATGTGGTCTCCAATATATAGGGAGGACCAAACACCCCCTACAGATTCATCTTAATGAACATATCACAAATATCAAATCTGGATTCAAAAATCACTCAGTGTCTAAACATTATCTCCTTGTACATAAAAAAGACCCCTCCAATACTTTATTCTTGGGTATAGACAAGTTTGTGTGTGTGTATAATATATATATATATGCATTTATATATATATTTTTGGGATTAGTTTCCAATATACAGGAGGGTGACAGGTTTTACACATATTAATTCACAATACTTGCTGCTTGACTGTTGGGTCAATTAGCTAATTTTGTTTATTCACTTTTGATTTAATTTAATATTCAATATATTCTGTTGTTATGTAGTACTCAACAATAAACAATTGACAATTCATTGCAGCCGCGATCAGTTTTAAATTACTTTTTTCCTTAGAAATGTCATTTTTCTGTGGTACTGTTCTAAACATGGGAAAAAGGCGCCACTTTGCAGACATACTATAAACACCCTCAGACACAATATTTAAAGAAATATTTCATTTTTATTGTTTCACTTTAAGCATTAAAAAAATCACTGCTCCCGAAAAAAACGGCCATTTTTAAAAAATGTTTTGCATTGATACATGTCCCCTGGGGCAGGACCCAGGTCCCCAAACACTTTTTATGACAATAACTTGCATATAAGCCTTTAAAATTAGCACTTTTGATTATTTATGTTTGTGTCCCATAGACTTTAACGGTGTTCGCGTATTCTGCCAAATTTTTTTCCTGTTCGCATGTTTTGCTGCGAACCGAACCGGGGGGTGTTCGGCTCATCCCTATTCCTCACTTGAGAAGTCCAATAATTTCCTATAGTCAACGTCTAATGTTGGAATAGCAGTTTCCTGTACATAGTCTTCAATAGAACTTCCAGAAATGATGGTTGAGCCAGATTATAAAGAACTGAAAAATATTCCCTGAATGTTTGTTGAAGACATTGTGGGTCTGAGGCAGTTTCCCCTGACAACTTACTAATACTAGCAATAAAAGGTTGGGGAGGACGGGGATGCAATATACATGCTGTCTCCCACATTTATTTCCATATCTGTAACTACTTAAAGTTGATGTAAACCCGAATTTCTTTTTATGTCATAATGTAGAGTATAAGATTTCCTATCATTTGAGCCCAGTCTTGCCACAAAGAGTTAATCCAGCTCTGAGCAATCCTCTTTTAATGTTCAGTGAGATAAATCTTGACAAACAGAGAACCTGTCAGGGAAGACCAGCCAGTACTCAAGATGGCCGAAGGAGAAGTCGACCTGTGACCTCAGCTTGTCAGGGAAGACTAGCCAGTACTCAAGATGGCCGAAGGAGAGGTCGACCTGTGACCTCAGCCTGTCAGGGAAGACTAGCCAGTTCTCAAGATGGCCGACGGAGAAGTCGACCTGTGACCTCAGACTCTGTCAGAACACCTTCGGTTCACCTGTGTGCACATTACCAAGGCGCTATTTAAACCTGGTCTGTGCTTGCATCCAGTGCTGTCCGTTCTACAGCGTTCCCGTGTGTTCCTGCCTGCTTTACCCGTGATACCTGCACCTGTTTACCGACCCGGCTTGCCTCTGACTCTGCTACCTGCTGCCTGCATCTGACCCGGCTTGTTCTAACTCCGCATCTGCCTGCTCCTTCTACTACCACGCTGCCAGCCCATTGCCGACCCTGCCTGCATCCAGACTACGCACCTGCCTCCGCTTCTGTTCCTGACGTTCCTGCCAGTGTTTGACCCGGCTTGCCCGACCTGCATCTTCCGCTCATTGGAGAACCCTGCTCCAGCACCGTGCCACCTGCCGCTGTTCCACATTACAGTGAAGACGAACTGTTTGGCACTTGTGTGACTCTGCACTTCTGCTCCTCCTGTCCACTCTATCAGGGGGCCAGAATCAGAGGAGCAAGAGAGGCCGTTCCCTGCACGTCAGGCTCTACCGTCAGGTACGTGACAGTAACGGACAGCCATGTCTGAGCCTGCGCAGGGACCCTCTCCTATGGATGAACTTTGCCAGCACCTAGCCGGCTTGGCACAAGCCGTCAAAGACCTACAACAGGGCTACACTCAGCTAGAGGGACGCCTACAGACCCTGACAGGCGCTGCAACTCCGCAGGGTCCACCTTCAGCATCAGCCTCCTCTCAGGTATCTTCTCCTGCTCCTGCCGTGGTCATGCTCCCACCTGAGCCCAGGGTACCTACCCCAGACCGGTTCCTGGGTGAACGCAGCAAGTTTAGAGCGTTTCGGAATGCATGTGAACTGTATTTTGCCCTTCAACCCCACACATTCTCCTTAGAAGCTACCAAGGTCGGCTTTGTAATCTCCCTGCTACAAGGGGAGCCACAGTCCTGGGCCCACCGCCTTCTGGAACAGAAGGCCGAATGCTTATCCGACTTAACCTCTTTCTTCAGTGCCATGGCCCAGCTGTACGAAGATCCTCAGCAGACAGCTTCAGTCGAAGCGGCCCTTCATGCACTTCAACAGGGTCGTAGGGCGGTGGAAGACTACGTCTCTGAATTTTAACGATGGGCATTTGACACAAACTGGAACGACGCCGCCCTACGATACCAATTTCGTATGGGCCTCTCCGAACCACTCAAAGATGAGTTAGCGCGGGTAGGGGTACCCCCTACCTTAGAAACTCTGATTGATCTATCCATCCAGATAGATCGCCGGCTGAGAGAACGAAGACTAGAGAGAGCGTCCACTCCATCCCGTCCAGTGTGGATGTTACCTCGGGTACCCAGCTCATCCTATCCCGCTCCACCTGCTCCTGCCACTCCGGCTCCTGACGCACCGGAACCTATGCAACTCAGCCTGCTGCGGCCCTCTCTTACTGTTGGAGAACGACAACGCCGCCGCCAGCAGAACTTATGCTTATACTGCGGGGGATCCGGACATTACGTGAGGTCCTGCCCAATGAAACCTCGTAAGTCTCTCTTCACTACTTCTGCCTCGCTAACCCCAAGCTCGCTTAGCAACTCCGCTCACTTTACTATTCCCATTTCTCTACAGCTGCCAGGAAGGACTCTTCAGACTACCGCCATTATTGATTCCAGAGCCTGCAGCTGCTTTGTGGACTTGTCCTTTGCTGCCGAACATCATATCCCCCTGCAGCCTAAAGCACAGAAGCTCTCGGTTCACTTGGCCGATGGTTCCACCATTAAGTCCGGAGCAGTCACTCATGAAACCATTCCTCTGCTGACCATCATGTCCCAGGACCACCGAGAACTGCTACGACTGGACGCCATCGCTTCCCCTCTGTTCCCAGTTATCCTTGGTATACCTTGGTTGAAGGCCCACGATCCCCATATCGACTGGTCTAAAGGAAGCATTAACTTTGTCTCCTCTTACTGCACCCAGCACTGCCTACAGACCTCCTGTGATGTTCCCGCTCTGCTGTGTCTAGATACGGACTCTGAAACCAGTCAGCTTGTGCCTCCAGCCTACCACAGCTTCCTAGACGTGTTTAGTAAGAAGGGGGCAGAGAACCTCCCACCTCATCGGCCCTATGACTGCCCTATAGAGCTACTCCCCGGAGCCAAAGTTCCCTTTGGGAGGATTTTCCCTCTGTCTGAAAGCGAGCTGGTGGCACTGAAGGACTATATCAATGACAATCTCAGGAAAGGCTTCATCCGCCCTTCCACGTCTCCAGCTGGGGCGGGGATTTTCTTCGTCCAGAAGAAGGATCAGTCGTTAAGGCCCTGTGTGGACTATCGTGAACTTAACAAGGTGACGGTGAAGAACCGTTACCCACTTCCATTAGTTCCTGAACTTTTTCAAAGACTTGGTTCCGCTACCATATTTACAAAATTGGATCTTCGGGGCACCTATAATTTAGTGCGCATTCGGGAGGGAGACGAGTGGAAGACTGCTTTCCGCACACGATTTGGGCATTACGAGTATCTCGTGATGCCCTTCGGGCTCTGCATCTCTCCGGCTACCTTCCAGCATTTCACTAATGATGTTCTCAGAGACTTCCTGGACTTATTTGTCATTGTATACCTTGATGATATGCTAATTTTTTCTTCCTCCCTAGAACACCACCGCAGACACGTGAGAAGTGTATTAACCCACCTTCGACAACACGGATTATATGCCAAACCCGAGAAGTGCGAGTTTGAACGCCAGATTATCCAATTTCTGGGGCTGATCATTTCCACCGAAGGTATCCAGATGGATCCCCAGAAGGTAACGGCTATCCTGGACTGGCCTACTCCATGTGACAAGAAAGGTATTCAACGTTTCATAGGCTTTGCAAACTTTTATCGAAAATTTATTCGGGGGTTCTCAGCAATCATTGCCCCCATTACACAGCTTACCAAACAGGGGTCCCGATTCCGCTGGTCTCCAGAGGCTCAGTCGGCCTTTAAAACGCTGAAGAGGTTTTTCACATCCGCACCCGTCTTGAAGCACCCAGACTCGGCCTTACAGTATGTCTTAGAAGTGGACGCCTCGGAAACTGCGGTGGGAGCTATCTTGTCCCAAAGACAGGGCCCCAAGGCCCTGTTGCACCCACTTGCGTTCTTCTCGCGTAAACTGTCTAGCGCGGAGAAGAATTACGGCGTTGGGGATCACGAACTCTTAGCAATTAAGGCAGCATTAGAAGAATGGAGATACCTTCTCGAGGGAGCAGCACATCCAATCTTAATCTACACAGATCACAAGAATCTCGAATATCTAAGAACAGAAAAGAGATTGAGACCTCGCCAGGCCAGGTGGGCACTTTTCTTTTCGAGATTTACCTTCCATCTGACATACGGACCTGGATCCAAGAACATAAAGCCAGATGCGCTATCACGCATGTTCAGCGAATCCCAAGACATCTCTCCCCCGGATACGATCCTGTCCTCGGGAAATTTCCTTCTCCTACAAGGGGACTTAATGACGCAGATTAAACAAGCCTCTGTGAGGAGTTCTACACCATCTGGGATCACTTTACGGACACAGGAAGGGCTACTCTGGTATAATGATAAGGTCTTCGTGCCAGAGGATCTCCGAACTACCACGTTGAGCATGTGCCATGACCACGTGCTGGCAGGACACTTTGGGGTCAGCAAGACTGCTGAATTGGTGCAGCGAACCTTCTGGTGGCCGGGGGTGGCAAGAGACTGTAGGAGATATGTGGAATCGTGCACCACCTGCATCCATAATAAGAACAGCAAATCCAGGGCCTGGGGTCTGTTGAAGCCATTACCTGTCCCGAACAGACCATGGAGAATGATTTCAATTGACTTCATTGTGGAACTGCCCCCATCCGAGGGATACAGTAATATCTTTGTAATCGTTGATCGATTGTCCAAGATGGCCCACTTCATTCCTATGAAGGGCACCCCTTCTGCACAAGAGACGGCATGGATCGTCATCAGAGAGGTTATAAGACTCCATGGGGTTCCGGCTAACATCGTCTCAGACAGAGGGGTCCAGTTCACCTCCAGATTCTGGAAATCCTTGTGTGAATCCTTGGGTATTGAACTTTCATTCTCTTCAGCCTATCATCCGCAGACTAATGGTCAGACAGAAAGGACCAACCAGACACTGGAACAATATCTGCGTTGCTTCTCCTCCTTTTCACAAGACGATTGGGTGTCCTTACTTCCCTTAGCCGAGTTTGCCTACAATAATTCTTCTCATTCAGCCACGAAACAATCTCCCTTCTTCGCAAACTACGGTTTTCACCCGTCCTTTCTGTTTAATAACATTCCTGAATGCCCGGTACCCGCTGTACTTGAAACATTGGATTTCTTTAGATCCAACAACAAGCTGCTACAAGAGACAATGGCCAAGACTCAAGCTTATAACAAACAGATCTTCGATAAGAAGAGAAGAGGGGACCTGATCCTGAACCCGGGGGACCAAGTCTGGTTAGCCACAACAAATCTGAGACTAACCTGCCCTTCAAGGAAATTAGGCCCCAGATTCGTGGGACCGTTTCCTGTAAAGAGACGAATTAACGATGTTGCCTATGAGCTGGAGTTACCGGAGACCTTCAGGATCCACCCGGTGTTTCATATAACCTTACTGAAGCCCGCCATCCCCAACTCTTTTCCGGATCGGAATACAGAGCCACCCGAACCTGTGGTGGTAGATGGCGAAGAGGAATTTGAAATAGAGGCGATTTTAGATTGCAGGAGAAGGAGAGGTCAAGTTCAATATCTTATTAAGTGGAGGGGTTACGGTCCTGAAGACAATTCGTGGGAACCTGAAACCAACATTCATGCCCAAGAACTGATCCGAACCTTTAAGAGGACCTATCCTGACAAAGTAGCCAGATTAGGCATCCGGAGGCTGCCCGTTAGGGGGGGGCAATGTCAGGGAAGACCAGCCAGTACTCAAGATGGCCGAAGGAGAAGTCGACCTGTGACCTCAGCTTGTCAGGGAAGACTAGCCAGTACTCAAGATGGCCGAAGGAGAGGTCGACCTGTGACCTCAGCCTGTCAGGGAAGACTAGCCAGTACTCAAGATGGCCGACGGAGAAGTCGACCTGTGACCTCAGCCTCTGTCAGAACACCTTCGGTTCACCTGTGTGCACATTACCAAGGGGCTATTTAAACCTGGTCTGTGCTTGCATCCAGTGCTGTCCGTTCTACAGCATTCCCGTGTGTTCCTGCCTGCTTTACCCGTGATACCTGCACCTGTTTACCGACCCGGCTTGCCTCTGACTCTGCTACCTGCTGCTTGCATCTGACCCGGCTTCTTCTGACTCCGCATCTGCCTGCTCCTTCTACTACCACGCTGCCAGCCCGTTGCTGACCCTGCCTGCATCCAGACTACGCACCTGCCTCCGCTTCTGTTCCTGACGTTCCTGCCAGTGTTTGACCCGGCTTGCCCGACCTGCATCTTCCGCTCATTGGAGAACCCTGCTCCAGCACCGTGCCACCTGCCGCTGTTCCACATTACAGTGAAGACGAACTGTTTGGCACCTGTGCGACTCTGCACTTTTGCTCCTCCTGTCTACTCTATCAGGGGGCCAGAATCAGAGGAGCAAGAGAGGCCGTTCCCTGCACGTCAGGCTCTACCGTCAGGTACGTGACAGAACATCAACATGGGGACAAGGTGCTTTGGGGGGCTGGTATGGAATTTAGGGGGACCCCTATGCCATTTTTTTTTTAATTTTGGTTTGGGGTTCCCCTGTGGGGAATTCCCATGCCATTTTTATCAATGAATTTTTTGTGTATTGTCAGACCGACAATTCATTAATAGCCGCGAGTAGTTCTAAATGACTTTTTTTCCTTTGAAATATCATTTTGCTGTCAGACTGTTCTAAACACAGGAAACATGCGCCCCTTTACAGGCATACTATAGCTACCCCCAGGTATGAAATTTAAAGGAAAATTACACTTTTATTTTCTCACTTTAAGCATTATTAAAATCACTGCTGCTGAAAAAACGGCCGTTTTTCAAAACTTTTTTTGCATTGATCCGTGTCCCCTGGGGCAGGACCCAGGTCCCCAAACACTTTTTATGACAATACCATGCATATAAGCCTTTAAAATTAGCACTTTTGATTTCTCCCATAGACTTTTAAAGGGTGTTCCGCGGCTTTCGAATTAGCCGCGAACACCCCAAATTGTTCACTGTTTGGCGAACAGCCGATGTTCGAGTCGAACATGAGTTCCACTCAAACTCGAAGCTCATCCCTGTTCAAACGCCAAGACCAACTTGTGCCCTGAGTCTGAGGGGGATATATTGATAAAAATACCAGTGAATGGTCAGACCAAATAAACGATCCTGTTTCCAAAGAGGGATTCCACTCCAAAACCTTTGGGCCTGATTAAAAAATAGTCTAGTCTACTATAGGATTTATGGGCTAATGAAAAATATGTATAATTACGATCTTTAGGATATAGGACTCGCTATTCTATTTCCTCATTGAGCCCCACGGGAGTTAAAGTATTTAAAAAGAAAATTCAGTAGGTTTCACGTTCCCATAGTTTTTTTTATACCTTTCTGCTATTTGGAGGTTACTGACAATTTGTTCAATGATCCATACTTGTAGCCCCTCAGTGGATTTTTTATGCACCTCTCTAAAATGTTTGGGAACACTGTATTTTTTGTTTTTCTCTTTCTCGCCTTGTTCTATAGCTCTCCTGTGTTTGCCTATGTAAAGCAGGCCACAGAAACACCTGAGGGTGTAGATATCAAAATCTGAGGAGCACAGGAAGAAGCAATTTATAAGGTAATTTCTATAATTGGCCTTACAATACTTCAGGCCATTAGGGACAAAAGCACAGGTTAGGCATTTCTCTTGTGGCGTCTATACATGATGACCAATTTGGAGGAAAGACCTTCCCTCCTGGGGCCTGATGAAGCGTTAGTTTTACATTTTCTTGGGGTGACTTGGCTTTTGATATTGCGTGCTTTTTAATAAGTAAATTTGGGTTGGGGGGGGGGTAAAGTGTGT
Organism: Lithobates septentrionalis; assembly: GCA_037952835.1. Taxonomy (NCBI): domain Eukaryota; kingdom Metazoa; phylum Chordata; class Amphibia; order Anura; family Ranidae; genus Lithobates; species Lithobates septentrionalis. The sequence goes on from JBBDGP010000205.1 coordinate 6,261,769, forward strand.
TTTAGGATGGGGTCTTGTAAAAAGATACCCCAATGTTTTTTAAAAATCCTCTTGTGACAGACCTAGCCGGGAGAGAGACTTTTGGGGGGGACTGAATGCTAGCCTCTTGCCGATCGATCGTGGGCCCTGGCATTTGGGGGAACGGTGCTCTTTGTGAGCTGTATGCCTGGGGACCCTTGAGGTGGTATTACTGTGGATTCGGGTCCTGGTCCCCCAGGACACACAGACTCTGGGGACCCTGGATTTGCCATATTAGGAATAGTGGCTGATTCATAATGCTTGGACAAATACTGTTAGGAGATGCTGATGTAAATTCCAGCCACCTGTCTGTCTGTTACCTGCTAGAATGTGTATTGTAAATAAGTCTCTAGTATGGGATCTAAGAGTCATTAGATCCCCATTGTTGTTTGTGTTAGTTAACTCTGCTATTGTGATAATGTTGATTGGGCCTTCTGAGCTACAAGACGGCCAGTCTGGCCTAAAGGTCATGTCTGAGTCATCTAGGCTGTCTAAAGGGATTAGTTAATTAGCCCATGTTAATTAGGTTTCTGGTCACAGGTGTATGTTCAGAGTAATATGAGCCGGAGTTACGCACCTCCTCTTTTATTGTATAAAAGCCTGTATTTTTCAATAAAAGAGATTCCTGGTTGAACTTACATACAGCCTGCCTGGTGTTTGTTCTGAGCTACACAACTGGATTAGAACGGCACATAGCTGTAGTTATAGTCCCGGAGCATCGGATGACCGAACCATCAGATGTTGCGATCTGCAATCTGATTCTATAGCCGCAGAGGAGTGTCGGGAGAGTGGAACCGAGCGAGCAGGGGCTCGTTACACCTCTCCATCCAATTGTAGCAGCAATGATATTGTGTGATGAATCTGATTTTTTTTTTTTTTTTTTTTGTTTTTTTTTTGAGAGATGAATGCACAGTGAAGATTTTATTTAGATGTTTCAATGATGTACACTATAGTATGTCCTCAGGAGATAATATATTTTTCTTTTTTTCCATAAAGTTTTTATTAAAGTAGATGAAACGTACAGAAATACATTTTTGACAGATGATATCATAAGTATAGTTAGGAAATAACTGGTAGAACAATAAAACATATGAACTATGTATGGTTAGCAAATGTAAGAAAAATAATAAGATATGGTATACGTTTTTATATCAAAACTGTACATTTATAAGTTGTATTTTCCCTGTAAAGACATGAGAAGTTATTTGCAAGAATTGGTTGCATGGTATTCATGTTTAACATTGACTTATAATAGGGAATTTTTGGGACTGCAGTGTTTTGAGGCTAAGTTTATTGTATGATGTTCAGAAAAGAGAAGAAGGGAGAGAGAAAAAAAGAGGGTGTGGAGGTGAGGGAAGGGAAGAGAGAGGATAGATAGGGGGATGTGTGGAGGGGAGAAGGGGGGGTGGGGAAAGGGGACTCCCGGACTCCCCTCTCTCTTGATTCAGGTTGATGAGCTATAAGAGGTTTGAAGAGGTGACATCTTATTTATGTAAGAATATGCAGGTCCCATTTATCCAAAAGGATTGCATTAGGGACCGAAATGGGTAATGTCAGGTTTAGTGGTATTTGTAGTTCAGTTAGCTGTCATTCGTAGAGTATGCACCTGTAGTCTTGAAGTGTTGCCAGCTGTACCATGTGGATGTGAATTTGGGTCGTTTTTTGTGGGGGATGCTGATAAGTTCTTCAATTTTTTCTATGTTATTGAGTCTGCAGTACCACTACTCTTTCGTTGGGGAATGTGGAGAACGCCAATGGCATGGAATGCATTGTCTGGCTGCATTTATCATAAACACAGTAAGCGACTTGAAGTATTGCATCTTAGGTATGTTGGTGTGATGGAGCAGGTAGACAGCAGGTGAGAAGACAACTTTATTTTATGTGACTGAAATGATGGTGTCATGAACTGTCTGCCAATATGTTTGGATTACAGGACAAGTCCACCATATATGAAGCATTGTTCCTTCCTCTGCATCACAACGCCAACATCTGCTAGAGTTTGAGCTTGAGAATTTGTGAAGTATTGCAGGGGTTCTATACCATCTCGAAAGGATCTTAAATCCACACTCTTGGGTGGCTACATTGAGGGAACCCTTATGAATAATGGAGCAAATTAGTTCCCATTGAGAATCAGTGATTTTTATATTTAGGTCTCGTTCCCATGTAGAAAACACCTTACTGGAGAACGCTGAATAGTTTCTTTTGTTTGAATAGTGATAAATATAGGGCAGATATGAGATGTCTTTGGGGAGGTTTTTTGCAACATAGTTCTTCCTGAGTGGATAGATCTCTTGTCCAGTGGTGCATAATTGCGTTTCTGAACAGAAAGTGTCTCAGTTGGATGTATGTCCACTGTGGTATATGTTTGGGAGATAATTTAGCTTGGAGGTCTTCCAATGTTAGGAGGGCTCCTCTATTAAACAACTGATTTGCTAATACGTCTCTGTGGGGTCAAATGTGAACAAGGAAGTTGTCATTTGTGCCTGGGGGGAAGTCTGAGTTGGCGCATAGTGGAGTTAGCGGGCTCAGCCAGGGAGAGGGGTGTGTTGCTTTGGTTGCATTTTGGAATATTGTCAGTGTGGGGCCTATTAGGGGGTGATGTTTGGTTTGAGAGTGTATGTGATTAGGGTGCATCCATGGCAGGGATCTCAGGCATTGGGAGGTGATGGAATGTTCTAGTGTGACCCAATCTTTTACTTCCTAATGTATGTTCCAGTCCACTATCCTTGTGAGGGGTGTTGCCCAATAATATCGGTCTAGATCTGGGAGGGTTATTCCTCCTTTGTCTTTTGGAAGGGTGAGATGGTCAAATTTGATTCTTGGCAATTTGTTTCTCCAGATAAAGGAAGAACAAGCTTGTCGAAAGGAGTTAAAGAAGGAGGTGGGAATTTGTATTGTGATGGTTTTTAGTAGGTACAGGAAGTAGGGAAGAATGTTAATTTTGAGAAGTGAAGCTCTGCCCAACCAGGACACATTAAGAATGTTCCTTCTTTTTAAATCTTCTCTAGTTTATTTTATAGCTGGGGAAAAATTGTATTGAAAGAGGTTAGAGAGAGATTTTGGAATTTTAATTCCAAGATATGTGATTAAGTCCTTGGCCCAGGTGAAGGGAAAATTATTTTGGCACTGTGAGACAATCTCTGTGTTATGTTTAAGGCATTTGATTTAGAATAATTTATCTTTAGGTTGGAGAAATTCTGGGAATGTTTTAAGTCTTTTAGCAGATTTGGTATGGAGATATGTGGGTCTCTTAAGAAGAGTAGGAGGTCATCAGCAAAAGCTGCAAGGTTATAGTTTTTTTTTTTTTATTGTAATCCCTTTGATGTCTGGGTTAAGTCATATTTTGTTGACTAAAGGTTCAAGAGTAAGAACAGTATCGGGGAGAGGGGACATCCCTATCTGGTGCCGTTGTGGAGCTTAAAGGGATTTGACAGGTGGCCATTGACACAGACCCTTGCAGTGGGTGAGGAGTACAGAGCTCTTATATATGACAGCATGGTATTCCAATAGCTGCAAGGACCGAATCAATATAATCCCAGGCCACCCTGTCAAATGCCTTTCCCGCATCCAAAGAGAGAAAGAAACCTTGTTTACCATATCAGTTGAGCCAGTGGTGTATATTTAGGGCCTTGATGGTGTTGTCTTTACCCTCTCTTCTGGGTAGGGTTGGACTTTATGTTCGGGTCAAACATGAGTTCGACTCGAACATTGGCTGTTCGCCCGTACAGCGAACAATTTGGGGTGTTAGCGGCAAATTCGAAAGCCGCGGAACACCCTTTAAAAGTCTAAGGGAGAAATCAAAAGTGTTAATTTTAAAGGCTTATATGCATGGTATTGTCATAAAAAGTGTTTGGTGACCTGGGTCCTGACAGGGGACGTGTATCAATGCAAAAAAAGTTTTAAAAATGGCCATTTTTTCGGGAGCAATGATTTTAATAATGCTTAAAGTGAAACAATAAAAGTGTAATATTCCTTTAAATTTCGTACCTGGGGGTGTCTATAGTAGGCCTGTAAAGGGGCACATGTTTCCTGTGTTTAGAACAATCTGACAGCAAAGTTCCATTTCTAAAGGAAAAAAAGTCATGTAAAACTACTATTGCTAGCATCGGCTATAATTGTCGGTCCGGCAATACACATAAAAGTTTATTGATAAAAACGGCATGGAATTTCCCCACGGGGGAACCATGAATCAAAATAAAAAAGAAATGTGTGGGGGTCCCCCTAAATTCCATACCAGGTACTTCAGGTCTGGTATGGATATTAAGGGGAACGCCCTGCCAAAATTAAAAAAAAATGGCGTGGGGGTCCCCCCAAAATCCATACCAGACCCTTATCCGAGCACTCAACCTGGCAGGCCGCAGGACAAGAGAGCAGCCCCCCTTCCTGAACCGTACCAGGCCACATGTCCTCAACTTTGGGAGGGTGCTTTGGGGTAGCCCCCCAAAGCACCTTGTCCCCATGTTGAATGGGAGAAGGACCTCATCCCCACAACCCTTGCCCGGGGGTCTGCGGGCGGGGGGCTTATCGGAATCTGGAAGCCCCCTTTAACAAGGGGACCCCCAAATCCTGGCCCCCCTGTGTGAATTGGTAATGGGGTACAAATGTACCCCTACCATTTCACAAAAGAAGTGTCAGAAAGGTTAAAAAACAGAAAAGACTTTTTTTGACAAGTCCTTTATTAATTTATTCTTCTTCTTCTGGTCTTCCTTCGGTGTTCTTCCTCCATCTTCTTCTTCTCCATCTTTTTCTTCTCCATCTTCTTCCTCCGCTCTTCTCATCCCACATCCTTTTCTGGCTTCTTCTCCGCTCTGTCCACATGATCCGCCTCAGTGGGAGTCTTCTGCCGTGTGTCGCTTCGATTCTTCTGACACTTCTTATATAAAAGAGGGTGGGCCACCCAGTGACCCCGCCCTCCTCCTGTGGCTTTCCCCATGTTGTCAGAGGGGTCGGGGCCACCTCTTTACGTACCCAGGTGACCCCGCCCCCTCTAACAACATGGGGAAAGCCACAGGGAAGTCCTTGTAAAGTCCCCGTTTGTCATCGGGCGGCCCCGCCCTCCGTTATATAAGAAGTGTCAGAAGAACCGAAGCGTCACACGGCGGAAGGCTGCCACTGAAACGGATCATGCGGACGGAGCGGAGAAGAAGTCTGAGGAAGATGTGGGACGAGAAGAGCGGAGGAAGAGGAAGATGGAGAAGAAGAAGATGAAAAAGAAGAAGATGGAGGAAGAAGAAGATGGAGGAAGAAGAAGAACACCGAAGGAAGACCAGAAGAAAGAAGATGGAAGAAGAAGAAATTAATAAAGGACTTGTAAAAAACGTCTCTTGTGTTTTTTAACCTTTTTGACACTTTTTTTGTGAAATGGTAGGGGTACATTTGTACCCCATTACCAATTCACATGGGGGGGGCCGGGATCTGGGGGTCCCCTTGTTAAAGGGGGCTTCCAGATTCTGATAAGCCCCCCGCCCGCAAACCCCCACAACCACCGGGCAAGGGTTGTGGGGATGAGGTCCTTCTCCCAATCAACATGGGGACAAGGTGCTTTGGGGGGCTAACACAAAGCACCCTCCCAATGTTGAGGGCATGTGGCCTGGTATGGTACAGGAAGGGGGGGCGTTCTCTCATCCCCCCTCTTTTCCTGCAGCCTGCCAGGTTGCGTGCTCAGATAAGGGTCTGGTATGGATTTTTGGGGGACCCCACACCATTTCCCACTGCACAGTGTTCAGTTAAAGCTACCTCTGCACAGTGTTCAGCTAAAGCTAGGAGTTAGTGTAGTGCGACCTCTGCACAGTGTTCAGCTAAAGCTACAAGTTAGTGTAGTGCGCCCTCTGCACAATGTTCAGCTAAAGCTACGAGTTAGTGTAGATTGACCTCTGCACAGTGTTCAGCTAAAGCTACAAGTTAGTGTAGTGCAACCTCTGCACAGTGTTCAGCTAAAGCTACAAGTTAGTGTAGTGCGACCTCTGTACAGTGTTCAGCTAAAGCTACAAGGTAGTGTAGTGCAACCTCTGCACAGTGTTCAGCTAAAGCTTCAAGTTAGTGTAGTGCGACCTCTGCACAGTGTTCAACAAAAGCTACCTGTAGAAGATTGGTGGTGTTTATCTGATCCTATCACTACCGCAGGCAGCTACATTATTTACACGTTAGTGTAGTTCGACCTCTGCACAATGTTCAGCTAAAGCTACCTGTAGAAGGTTGGTGGTGTTTTCCTGATCCTATCACTACTGCAGGCAGCTACATTATTTAAACGTTTGTGTGGTGCGTCCTCTGCACAGTGTTCAGCTAAAGCTACAAGTTAGTGCAGTGCAACCTCTGCACAGTGTTCAGCTAAAGGTACAAGTTAGTGTAGTGCGACATCTGCACAGTGTTCAGCTAAAGCTACAAGTTAGTGTAGTGCGACCTCTGCACAGTTTTCAGCTAAAGCTACAAGTTAGTGTAGTGCGACTTCTGCACAGTGTTCAGCTAAAGCTACGAGTTAGTATAGTGCGACCTCTGCACAGTGTTCAGCTAAAGCTACGAGTTAGTTTAGTGCGCCCTCTGCACAGTGTTCAGCTAAAGCTACGAGTTAGTGTAGTGCGACCTCTGCACAGTGTTCAGCTAAAGCTACAAGTTAGTGTAGTGCGACCTCTGCACAGTGTTCAGCTAAAGCTTTAAGTTAGTGTAGTGCGACCTCTGCACAGTGTTCAGCTAAAGCTACAAGTTAGTTAAGTGCGACCTCTGCTCAGCGTTCAGCAAAAGCTACCTGTAGAAGATTGATGGTGTTTATCTGATACTATCACTACCGCAGGCAGCTACATTATTTACACATTAGTGTAGTGCGACCTCTGCACAATGTTCAGCTAAAGCTACCTGTAGAAGGTTGGTGATGTTTTCCTGATCCTATCACTACCGCAGGCAGCTACATTATTTAAACGTTAGTGCAGTGCGTCCTCTGCACAGTGTTCAGCTAAAGATACCTGTAGAAGGTTGGTGGTGTTTTCCTGATTCTATCACTACTGCAGGCAGCTACATTATTTAAACATTTGTGTGGTGCGTCCTCTGCACAGTGTTTAGCTAAAGCTACAAGTTAGTGTAGTGTGACCTCTGCACAGTGTTCAGCTAAAGGTACAAGTTAGTGTAGTGCGACCTCTGCACAGTGTTCAGCTAAAGCTACAAGTTAGTGTAGTGCAACTTCTGCACAGTGTTCAGCTAAAGCTACGAGTTAGTGTATGCGACCTCTGCACAGTGTTCAGCTAAAGCTATGAGTTAGTTTAGTGCGCCCTCTGCACAGTGTTCAGCTAAAGCTACGAGTTAGTGTAGTGCAACCTCTGCACAGTGTTCAGCTAAAGCTACCAGTTAGTGTAGTGCAACCTCTGCACAGTGTTCAGCTAAAGCTACAAGTTAGTGTAGTGTGACCTCTGCACAGTGTTCAGCTAAAGCTACAAGTTAGTGTAGTGCGACCTCTGTACAGTGTTCAGCTAAAGCTACAAGGTAGTGTAGTGCAACCTCTGCACAGTGTTCAGCTAAAGCTTCAAGTTAGTGTAGTGCGACCTCTGCACAGTGTTCAACAAAAGCTACCTGTAGAAGATTGGTGGTGTTTATCTGATCCTATCACTACCGCAGGCAGCTACATTATTTACACGTTAGTGTAGTTCGACCTCTGCACAATGTTCAGCTAAAGCTACCTGTAGAAGGTTGGTGGTGTTTTCCTGATCCTATCACTACTGCAGGCAGCTACATTATTTAAACGTTTGTGTGGTGCGTCCTCTGCACAGTGTTCAGCTAAAGCTACAAGTTAGTGCAGTGCAACCTCTGCACAGTGTTCAGCTAAAGGTACAAGTTAGTGTAGTGCGACATCTGCACAGTGTTCAGCTAAAGCTACAAGTTAGTGTAGTGCGACCTCTGCACAGTTTTCAGCTAAAGCTACAAGTTAGTGTAGTGCGACTTCTGCACAGTGTTCAGCTAAAGCTACGAGTTAGTATAGTGCGACCTCTGCACAGTGTTCAGCTAAAGCTACGAGTTAGTTTAGTGCGCCCTCTGCACAGTGTTCAGCTAAAGCTACGAGTTAGTGTAGTGCGACCTCTGCACAGTGTTCAGCTAAAGCTACAAGTTAGTGTAGTGCGACCTCTGCACAGTGTTCAGCTAAAGCTTCAAGTTAGTGTAGTGCGACCTCTGCACAGTGTTCAGCTAAAGCTACAAGTTAGTTAAGTGCGACCTCTGCTCAGGGTTCAGCAAAAGCTACCTGTAGAAGATTGATGGTGTTTATCTGATACTATCACTACCGCAGGCAGCTACATTATTTACACATTAGTGTAGTGCGACCTCTGCACAATGTTCAGCTAAAGCTACCTGTAGAAGGTTGGTGATGTTTTCCTGATCCTATCACTACCGCAGGCAGCTACATTATTTAAACGTTAGTGCAGTGCGTCCTCTGCACAGTGTTCAGCTAAAGATACCTGTAGAAGGTTGGTGGTGTTTTCCTGATTCTATCACTACTGCAGGCAGCTACATTATTTAAACATTTGTGTGGTGCGTCCTCTGCACAGTGTTTAGCTAAAGCTACAAGTTAGTGTAGTGTGACCTCTGCACAGTGTTCAGCTAAAGGTACAAGTTAGTGTAGTGCGACCTCTGCACAGTGTTCAGCTAAAGCTACAAGTTAGTGTAGTGCAACTTCTGCACAGTGTTCAGCTAAAGCTACGAGTTAGTGTATGCGACCTCTGCACAGTGTTCAGCTAAAGCTATGAGTTAGTTTAGTGCGCCCTCTGCACAGTGTTCAGCTAAAGCTACGAGTTAGTGTAGTGCAACCTCTGCACAGTGTTCAGCTAAAGCTACCAGTTAGTGTAGTGCAACCTCTGCACAGTGTTCAGCTAAAGCTACAAGTTAGTGTAGTGCGACCTCTGCACAGTGTTCAGCTAAAGCTACAAGTTAGTGTAGTGCGACCTCTGCTCAGTGTTCAGCAAAAGCTACCTGTAGAAGATTGGTGGTGTTTATCTGATTCTATCACTACCGCAGGCAGCTACATTATTTACACGTTAGTGTAGTGCGACCTCTGCACAATGTTCAGCTAAAGCTACATGTAGAAGGTTGGTGATGTTTTCCTGATCCTATCACTACCGCAGGCAGCTACATTATTTAAACGTTAGTGCAGTGCGTCCTCTGCACAGTGTTCAGCTAAAGATACCTGTAGAAGGTTGGAGGTGTTTTCCTGATCCTATCACTACTGCAGGCAGCTACATTATTTAAACATTTGTGTGGTGCGTCCTCTGCACAGTGTTTAGCTAAAGCTACAAGTTAGTGCAGTGCGACCTCTGCGCAGTGTTCAGCTAAAGGTAAAAGTTAGTGTAGTGCGACATCTGCACAGTGTTTAGCTAAAGCTACAAGTTAGTGTAGTGCGACCTCTGCACAGTTTTCAGCTAAAGCTACAAGTTAGTGTAGTGCGACTTCTGCACAGTGTTCAGCTAAAGCTACGAGTTAGTATAGTGCGACCTCTGCACAGTGTTCAGCTAAAGCTACGAGTCAGTTTAGTGCGCCCTCTGCACAGTGTTCAGCTAAAGCTACGAGTTAGTGTAGTGCGACCTCTGCACAGTGTTCAGCTAAAGCTACAAGTTAGTGTAGTGCAACCTCTGCACAGTGTTCAGCTAAAGCTACCAGTTAGTGTAGTGCAACCTCTGCACAGTGTTCAGCTAAAGCTACAAGTTAGTGTAGTGCGACCTCTGCACAGTGTTCAGCTAAAGCTACGAGTTAGTATAGTGCGACCTCTGCACAGTGTTCAGCTAAAGCTACGAGTCAGTTTAGTGCGCCCTCTGCACAGTGTTCAGCTAAAGCTACGAGTTAGTTTAGTGCGCCCTCTGCACAGTGTTCAGCTAAAGCTACGAGTTAGTGTAGTGCAACCTCTGCACAGTGTTCAGCTAAAGCTACCAGTTAGTGTAGTGCAACCTCTGCACAGTGTTCAGCTAAAGCTACAAGTTAGTGTAGTGCGACCTCTGCACAGTGTTCAGCTAAAGCTACAAGTTAGTGTAGTGCGACCTCTGCTCAGTGTTCAGCAAAAGCTACCTGTAGAAGATTGGTGGTGTTTATCTGATTCTATCACTACCGCAGGCAGCTACATTATTTACACGTTAGTGTAGTGCGACCTCTGCACAATGTTCAGCTAAAGCTACATGTAGAAGGTTGGAGGTGTTTTCCTGATCCTATCACTACTGCAGGCAGCTACATTATTTAAACATTTGTGTGGTGCGTCCTCTGCACAGTGTTTAGCTAAAGCTACAAGTTAGTGCAGTGCGACCTCTGCACAGTGTTCAGCTAAAGGTAAAAGTTAGTGTAGTGCGACATCTGCACAGTGTTTAGCTAAAGCTACAAGTTAGTGTAGTGCGACCTCTGCACAGTTTTCAGCTAAAGCTACAAGTTAGTGTAGTGCGACTTCTGCACAGTGTTCAGCTAAAGCTACGAGTTAGTATAGTGCGACCTCTGCACAGTGTTCAGCTAAAGCTGCGAGTCAGTTTAGTGCGCCCTCTGCACAGTGTTCAGCTAAAGCTACGAGTTAGTGTAGTGCGACCTCTGCACAGTGTTCAGCTAAAGCTACAAGTTAATGTAGTGCAACCTCTGCACAGTGTTCAGCTAAAGCTTCAAGTTAGTGTAGTGCGACCTCTGCACAGTGTTCAGCTAAAGCTACCAGTTAGTTAAGTGCGACCTCTGCTCAGTGTTCAGCAAAAGCTACCTGTAGAAGATTCGTGGTGTTTATCTGATCCTATCACTACCGCAGGCAGCTACATTATTTACACGTTAGTGTAGTGCGACCTCTGCACAATGTTCAGCTAAAGCTACCTGTAGAAGGTTGGTGGTGTTTTCCTGATCCTATCACTACCGCAGGCAGCTACATTATTTAAACGTCAGTGCAGTGCGTCCTCTGCACAGTGTTCAGCTAAAGATACCTGTAGAAGGTTGGTGGTGTTTTCCTGATCCTATCACTACTGCAGGCAGCTACATTATTTAAACGTTTGTGTGGTGCGTCCTCTGCACAGTGTTTAGCTAAAGCTACAAGTTAGTGTAGTGTGACCTCTGCACAGTGTTCAGCTAAAGGTACAAGTTAGTGTAGTGAAACATCTGCACAGTGTTCAGCTAAAGATACAAGTTGGTGTAGTGCGACCTCTGCACAGTGTTCAGCTAAAGTTACAAGTTAGTGTAGTGCAACCTCTGCACAGTGTTCAGCTAAAGCTACGAGTTAGTGTATGCGACCTCTGCACAGTGTTCAGCTAAAGCTACGAGTTAGTTTAGTGCGCCCTCTGCGCAGTGTTCAGCTAAAGCTATGAGTTAGTGTAGTGCAACCTCTGCACAGTGTTCAGCTAAAGCTACAAGTTAGTGTAGTGCAACCTCTGCACAGTGTTCAGCAAAAGCTACAAGTTAGTGTAGTGCGACCTCTGCACAGTGTTAAGCTAAAGCTACAAGTTAGTGTAGTGAGACCTCTGCACACTGTTCAGCAAAAGCTACCTGTAGAAGGTTGGTGGTGTTTTCCTGATCCTATCACTACTGCAGGCAGCTACATTATTTAAACGTTTGTGTGGTGCATCCAATGCACAGTGTTCAGCTAAAGCTACAAGTTAGTGCAGTGCGACCTCTGCACAGTGTTCAGCTAAAGGTACAAGTTAGTGTAGTGCGACATCTGCACAGTGTTCAGCTAAAGCTACAAGTTAGTGTAGTGTGACCTCTGCACAGTTTTCAGCTAAAGCTACAAGTTAGTGTAGTGCGACTTCTGCACAGTGTTCAGCTAAAGCTACGAGTTAGTGTAGTGCGACCTCTGCACAGTGTTCAGCTAAAACTACGAGTTAGTTTAGTGCGCCCTCTGCACAGTGTTCAGCTAAAGCTACGAGTTAGTGTAGTGCGACATCTGCACAGTGTTCAGCTAAAGCTACGAGTTAGTATAGTGCGACCTCTGCACAGTGTTCAGCTAAAGCTACAAGTTTGTGTAGTGCGACCTCTGCACAGTGTTCAGCTAAAGCTTCAAGTTAGTGTAGTGCTAACTCTGCACAGTGTTCAGCTAAAGCTACAAGTTAGTTAAGTGCGACCTCTGCTCAGTGTTCAGCAAAAGCTACCTGTAGAAGTTTGGTGGTGTTTATCTGATCCTATCACCACCGCAGGCAGCTACATTATTTACACGTTAGTGTAGTGCGACCTCTGCACAATGTTCAGCTAAAGCTACCTGTAGAAGGTTGGTGATGTTTTCCTGATCCTATCACTTCCGCAGGCAGCTACATTATTTAAACGTTAGTGCAGTGCGTCCTCTGCATAGTGTTCAGCTAAAGATACCTGTAGAAGGTTGGTGGTGTTTTTTCTGATCCTATCACTACTGCAGGCAGCTACATTATTTAAACATTTGTGTGCTGCGTCCTCTGCACAGTGTTTAGCTAAAGCTACAAGTTAGTGTAGTGTGACCTCTGCACAGTGTTCAGCTAAAGGTACAAGTTAGTGTAGTGCGACATCTGCACAGTGTTCAGCTAAAGATACAAGTTAGTGTAGTGCGACCTCTGCACAGTGTTCAGCTAAAGCTACAAGTTAGTGTAGTGCAACCTCTGCACAGTGTTCAGCTAAAGCTACGAGTTAGTGTATGCGACCTCTGCACAGTGTTCAGCTAAAGCTACAAGCTAGTTTAGTGCGCCCTCTGCACAGTGTTCAGCTAAAGCTATGAGTTAGTGTAGTGCGACCTCTGCACAGTGTTCAGCTAAAGCTACAAGTTAGTGTAGTGCAACCTCTGCACAGTGTTCAGCTAAAGCTACCAGTTAGTTAAGTGCGACCTCTGCTGAGTGTTCAGCAAAAGCTACCTGTAGAAGATTGGTGGTGTTTATCTGATCCTATCACTACCGCAGGCAGCTACATTATTTACACGCTAGTGTAGTGCGACCTCTGCACAATGTTCAGCTAAAGCTACCTGTAGAAGGTTGGTGGTGTTTTCCTGATCCTATCACTACCGCAGGCAGCTACATTATTTAAACGTTAGTGCAGTGCGTCCTCTGCACAGTGTTCAGCTAAAGATACCTGTAGAAGGTTGGTGGTGTTTTCCTGATCCTATCACTACTGCAGGCAGCTACATTATTTAAACGTTTGTGTGGTGTGTCCTCTGCACAGTGTTTAGCTAAAGCTACAAGTTAGTGTAGTGTGACCTCTGCACAGTGTTCAGCTAAAGGTACAAGTTAGTGTGGTGAAACATCTGCACAGTGTTCAGCTAAAGATACAAGTTGGTGCAGTGCGACCTCTGCACAGTGTTCAGCTAAAGTTACAAGTTAGTATAGTGCAACCTCTGCACAGTGTTCAGCTAAAGCTACGAGTTAGTGTATGCGACCTCTGCACAGTGTTCAGCTAAAGCTACGAGTTCGTTTAGTGCGCCCTCTGCGCAGTGTTCAGCTAAAGCTATGAGTTTGTGTAGTGCAACCTCTGCACAGTGTTCAGCTAAAGCTACAAGTTAGTGTAGTGCAACCTCTGCACAGTGTTCAGCAAAAGCTACAAGTTAGTGTAGTGCGACCTCTGCACAGTGTTCAGCTAAAGGTACAAGTTCTTGTAGTGCGACCTCTGCACACTGTTCAGCAAAAGCTACCTGTAGAAGGTTGGTGGTGTTTTCCTGATCCTATCACTACTGCAGGCAGCTACATTATTTAAACGTTTGTGTGGTGCGTCCTATGCACAGTGTTCAGCTAAAGCTACAAGTTAGTGCAGTGCGACCTCTGCACAGTGTTCAGCTAAAGGTACAAGTTAGTGTAGTGCGACATCTGCACAGTGTTCAGCTAAAGCTACAAGTTAGTGTAGTGTGACCTCTGCACAGTTTTCAGCTAAAGCTACAAGTTAGTGTAGTGCGACTTCTGCACAGTGTTCAGCTAAAGCTACGAGTTAGTGTAGTGCGACCACTGCACAGTGTTCAGCTAAAGCTACGAGTTAGTTTAGTGCGCCCTCTGCACAGTGTTCAGCTAAAGCTACGAGTTAGTGTAGTGCGACATCTGTACAGTGTTCAGCTAAAGCTACGAGTAAGTATAATGCGACCTCTGCACAGTGTTCAGCTAAAGCTACAAGTTAGTGTAGTGCGACCTCTGCATAGTGTTCAGCTAAAGCTTCAAGTTAGTGTAGTGCTAACTCTGCACAGTGTTCAGCTAAAGGTACAAGTTAGTTAAGTGCGACCTCTGCTCAGTGTTCAGCAAAAGCTACCTGTAGAAGATTGGTGGTGTTTATCTGATCCTATCACTACCGCAGGCAGCTACATTATTTACACATTAGTGTAGTGCGACCTCTGCACAATGTTCAGCTAAAGCTACCTGTAGAAGGTTGGTGGTGTTTTCCTGATCCTATCACTACCGCAGGCAGCTACATTATTTAAACGTTAGTGCAGTGCGTCCTCTGCACAGTGTTCAGCTAAAGATACCTGTAGAAGGTTGGTGGTGTTTTCCTGATCCTATCACTACTGCAGGCAGCTACATTATTTAAACGTTTGTGTGGTGCGTCCTCTGCACAGTGTTTAGCTAAAGCTACAAGTTAGTGTAGTGTGACCTCTGCACAGTGTTCAGCTAAAGGTACAAGTTAGTGTAGTGAAACATCTGCACAGTGTTCAGCTAAAGATACAAGTTGGTGCAGTGCGACCTCTGCACAGTGTTCAGCTAAAGTTACAAGTTAGTGTAGTGCAACCTCTGCACAGTGTTCAGCTAAAGCTACGAGTTAGTGTATGCGACCTCTGCACAGTGTTCAGCTAAAGCTACGAGTTAGTTTAGTGCGCCCTCTGCGCAGTGTTCAGCTAAAGCTATGAGTTAGTGTAGTGCAACCTCTGCACAGTGTTCAACTAAAGCTACAAGTTAGTGTAGTGCAACCTCTGCACAGTGTTCAGCAAAAGCTACAAGTTAGTGTAGTGCGACCTCTGCACAGTGTTAAGCTAAAGCTACAAGTTAGTGTAGTGCGACCTCTGCACACTGTTCAGCAAAAGCTACCTGTAGAAGGTTGGTGGTGTTTTCCTGATCCTATCACTACTGCAGGCAGCTACATTATTTAAACGTTTGTGTGGTGCGTCCTATGCACAGTGTTCAGCTAAAGCTACAAGTTAGTGCAGTGCGACCTCTGCACAGTGTTCAGCTAAAGGTACAAGTTAGTGTAGTGCGACATCTGCACAGTGTTCAGCTAAAGCTACAAGTTAGTGTAGTGTGACCTCTGCACAGTTTTCAGCTAAAGCTACAAGTTAGTGTAGTGCGACTTCTGCACAGTGTTCAGCTAAAGCTACGAGTTAGTGTAGTGCGACCTCTGCACAGTGTTCAGCTAAAGCTACAAGTTAGTTTAGTGCGCCCTCTGCACAGTGTTCAGCTAAAGCTACGAGTTAGTGTAGTGCGACATCTGCACAGTGTTCAGCTAAAGCTACGAGTTAGTATAGTGCGACCTCTGCACAGTGTTCAGCTAAAGCTACAAGTTAGTGTAGTGCGACCTCTGCACAATGTTCAGCTAAAGCTACCTGTAGAAGGTTGGTGGTGTTTTCCTGATCCTATCACTACCGCAGGCAGCTACATTATTTAAACGTTAGTGCAGTGCGTCCTCTGCACAGTGTTCAGCTAAAGATACCTGTAGAAGGTTGGTGGTGTTTTCCTGATCCTATCACTACTGCAGGCAGCTACATTATTTAAACGTTTGTGTGGTGCGTCCTCTGCACAGTGTTTAGCTAAAGCTACAAGTTAGTGTAGTGTGACCTCTGCACAGTGTTCAGCTAAAGGTACAAGTTAGTGTGGTGAAACATCTGCACAGTGTTCAGCTAAAGATACAAGTTGGTGCAGTGCGACCTCTGCACAGTGTTCAGCTAAAGTTACAAGTTAGTGTAGTGCAACCTCTGCACAGTGTTCAGCTAAAGCTACGAGTTAGTGTATGCGACCTCTGCACAGTGTTCAGCTAAAGCTACGAGTTCGTTTAGTGCGCCCTCTGCGCAGTGTTCAGCTAAAGCTATGAGTTTGTGTAGTGCAACCTCTGCACAGTGTTCAGCTAAAGCTACAAGTTAGTGTAGTGCAACCTCTGCACAGTGTTCAGCAAAAGCTACAAGTTAGTGCAGTGCGACCTCTGCACAGTGTTCAGCTAAAGGTACAAGTTCTTGTAGTGCGACCTCTGCACACTGTTCAGCAAAAGCTACCTGTAGAAGGTTGGTGGTGTTTTCCTGATCCTATCACTACTGCAGGCAGCTACATTATTTAAACGTTTGTGTGGTGCGTCCTATGCACAGTGTTCAGCTAAAGCTACAAGTTAGTGCAGTGCGACCTCTGCACAGTGTTCAGCTAAAGGTACAAGTTAGTGTAGTGCGACATCTGCACAGTGTTCAGCTAAAGCTACAAGTTAGTGTAGTGTGACCTCTGCACAGTTTTCAGCTAAAGCTACAAGTTAGTGTAGTGCGACTTCTGCACAGTGTTCAGCTAAAGCTACGAGTTAGTGTAGTGCGACCACTGCACAGTGTTCAGCTAAAGCTACGAGTTAGTTTAGTGCGCCCTCTGCACAGTGTTCAGCTAAAGCTACGAGTTAGTGTAGTGCGACATCTGTACAGTGTTCAGCTAAAGCTACGAGTAAGTATAATGCGACCTCTGCACAGTGTTCAGCTAAAGCTACAAGTTAGTGTAGTGCGACCTCTGCATAGTGTTCAGCTAAAGCTTCAAGTTAGTGTAGTGCTAACTCTGCACAGTGTTCAGCTAAAGGTACAAGTTAGTTAAGTGCGACCTCTGCTCAGTGTTCAGCAAAAGCTACCTGTAGAAGATTGGTGGTGTTTATCTGATCCTATCACTACCGCAGGCAGCTACATTATTTACACATTAGTGTAGTGCGACCTCTGCACAATGTTCAGCTAAAGCTACCTGTAGAAGGTTGGTGGTGTTTTCCTGATCCTATCACTACCGCAGGCAGCTACATTATTTAAACGTTAGTGCAGTGCGTCCTCTGCACAGTGTTCAGCTAAAGATACCTGTAGAAGGTTGGTGGTGTTTTCCTGATCCTATCACTACTGCAGGCAGCTACATTATTTAAACGTTTGTGTGGTGCGTCCTCTGCACAGTGTTTAGCTAAAGCTACAAGTTAGTGTAGTGTGACCTCTGCACAGTGTTCAGCTAAAGGTACAAGTTAGTGTAGTGAAACATCTGCACAGTGTTCAGCTAAAGATACAAGTTGGTGCAGTGCGACCTCTGCACAGTGTTCAGCTAAAGTTACAAGTTAGTGTAGTGCAACCTCTGCACAGTGTTCAGCTAAAGCTACGAGTTAGTGTATGCGACCTCTGCACAGTGTTCAGCTAAAGCTACGAGTTAGTTTAGTGCGCCCTCTGCGCAGTGTTCAGCTAAAGCTATGAGTTAGTGTAGTGCAACCTCTGCACAGTGTTCAACTAAAGCTACAAGTTAGTGTAGTGCAACCTCTGCACAGTGTTCAGCAAAAGCTACAAGTTAGTGCAGTGCGACCTCTGCACAGTGTTAAGCTAAAGCTACAAGTTAGTGTAGTGCGACCTCTGCACACTGTTCAGCAAAAGCTACCTGTAGAAGGTTGGTGGTGTTTTCCTGATCCTATCACTACTGCAGGCAGCTACATTATTTAAACGTTTGTGTGGTGCGTCCTATGCACAGTGTTCAGCTAAAGCTACAAGTTAGTGCAGTGCGACCTCTGCACAGTGTTCAGCTAAAGGTAAAAGTTAGTGTAGTGCGACATCTGCACAGTGTTCAGCTAAAGCTACAAGTTAGTGTAGTGTGACCTCTGCACAGTTTTCAGCTAAAGCTACAAGTTAGTGTAGTGCGACTTCTGCACAGTGTTCAGCTAAAGCTACGAGTTAGTGTAGTGCGACCTCTGCACAGTGTTCAGCTAAAGCTACAAGTTAGTTTAGTGCGCCCTCTGCACAGTGTTCAGCTAAAGCTACGAGTTAGTGTAGTGCGACATCTGCACAGTGTTCAGCTAAAGCTACGAGTTAGTATAGTGCGACCTCTGCACAGTGTTCAGCTAAAGCTACAAGTTAGTGTAGTGCGACCTCTGCATAGTTTTCAGCTAAAGCTTCAAGTTAGTGTAGTGCTAACTCTGCACAGTGTTCAGCTAAAGCTACAAGTTAGTTAAGTGCGACCTCTGCTCAGTGTTCAGCAAAAGCTACCTGTAGAAGATTGGTGGTGTTTATCTGATCCTATCACTACCGCAGGCAGCTACATTATTTACACGTTAGTGTAGTGCGACCTCTGCACAATGTTCAGCTAAAGCTACCTGTAGAAGGTTGGTGATGTTTTCCTGATCCTATCACTACCGCAGGCAGCTACATTATTTAAACGTTAGTGCAGTGCGTCCTCTGCACAGTGTTCAGCTAAAGATACCTGTAGAAGGTTGGTGGTGTTTTCCTGATCCTATCACTACTGCAGGCAGCTACATTATTTAAACATTTGTGTGGTGCGTCCTCTGCACAGTGTTTAGCTAAAGCTACAAGTTAGTGTAGTGTGACCTCTGCACAGTGTTCAGCTAAAGGTACAAGTTAGTGTAGTGCGACATCTGCAGAGTGTTCAGCTAAAGATACAAGTTAGTGTAGTACGACCTCTGCACAGTGTTCAGCTAAAGCTACAAGTTAGTGTAGTGCAACCTCTGCACAGTGTTCAGCTAAAGCTACGAGTTAGTGTATGCGACCTCTGCACAGTGTTCAGCTAAAGCTACGAGTTAGTTTAGTGCGCCCTCTGCACAGTGTTCAGCTAAAGCTACAAGTTAGTGTAGTGCGACCTCTGCACAGTGTTCAGCTAAAGCTACAAGTTAGTGTAGTGCGACCTCTGCACACTGTTCAGCAAAAGCTACCTGTAGAAGATTGGTGGTGTTTATCTGATCCTATCATTACCGCAGGCAGCTACATTATTTACACGTTAGTGTAGTGCGACCTCTGCACAGTGGTCAGCTAAAGCTACCTGTAGAAGGTTGATGGTGTTTTCCTGATCCTATCACTACCACAGGCAGCTACATTATTTAAACGTTTGTATGGTGCGTCCTCTGCACAGTGTTTAGCTAAAGCTACAAGTTAGTGTAGTGTGACCTCTGCACAGTGTTCAGCTAAAGGTACAAGTTAGTGTAGTGAAACATCTGCACAGTGTTCAGCTAAAGATACAAGTTGGTGTAGTGCGACCTCTGCACAGTGTTCAGCTAAAGTTACAAGTTAGTGTAGTGCAACCTCTGCACAGTGTTCAGCTAAAGCTACGAGTTAGTGTATGCGAACTCTGCACAGTGTTCAGCTAAAGCTACGAGTTAGTTTAGTGCGCCCTCTGCGCAGTGTTCAGCTAAAGCTATGAGTTAGTGTAGTGCAACCTCTGCATAGTGTTCAGCTAAAGCTACAAGTTAGTGTAGTGCAACCTCTGCACAGTGTTCAGCAAAAGCTACAAGTTAGTGTAGTGCGACCTCTGCACAGTGTTAAGCTAAAGCTACAAGTTAGTGTAGTGCGACCTCTGCACACTGTTCAGCAAAAGCTACCTGTAGAAGGTTGGTGGTGTTTTCCTGATCCTATCACTACTGCAGGCAGCTACATTATTTAAACGTTTGTGTGGTGCGACCTCTGCACAGTGTTCAGCTAAAGCTACAAGTTAGTTTAGTGCGCCCTCTGCACAGTGTTCATCTAAAGCTATGAGTTAGTGTAGTGCGACCTCTGCACAGTGTTCAGCTAAAGCTACAAGTTAGTGCAGTGCGACCTCTGCACAATGTTCAGCTAAAGCTTCAAGTTAGTGTAGTGCGACCTCTGCACAGTGTTCAGCTAAAGCTACCTGTAGAAGATTGGTGGTGTTTTCCTGATCCTATCACTACCACAGGCAGCTACATTATTTACACGTTAGTGTAGTGCGACCTCTGCACAATGTTCAGCTAAAGCTACCTGTAGAAGGTTGGTGGTGTTTTCCTGATCCTATCACTACCACAGGCAGCTACATTATTTAAACGTTAGTGTAGTGCGTCCTCTGCACAGTGTTCAGCTAAAGATACCTGTAGAAGGTTGGTGGTGTTTTCCTGATCCTATCACTACTGCAGGCAGCTACATTATTTAAACGTTTGTGTGGTGCGTCCTCTGCACAGTGTTTAGCTAAAGCTAGAAGTTAGTGTAGTGTGACCTCTGCACAGAGTTAAGCTAAAGGTACAAGTTAGTGTAGTGCGACATCTGCACAGTGTTCAGCTAAAGCTACAAGTTAGTGTAGTGCAACCTCTGCACAGTGTTCAGCTAAAGCTACGAGTTAGTGTATGCGACCTCTGCACAGTGTTCAGCTAAAGCTATGAGTTAGTTTAGTGCGCCCTCTCTACAGTGTTCAGCTAAAGCTATGAGTTAGTGTAGTTCGACCTCTGCACAATGTTCAGCTAAAGCTACAAGTTAGTGTAGTGCAACCTCTGCACAGTGTTCAGCTAAAGCTACAAGTTAGTGTAGTGCGACCTCTGCACAGTGTTCAGCTAAAGCTACAAGTTAGTGTAGTGCGACCTCTGCACACTGTTCAGCAAAAGCTACCTGTAGAAGATTGGTGGTGTTTTCCTGATCCTATCATTACCGCAGTCAGCTACATTATTTACACGTTAGTGTAGTGCGACCTCTGCACAGTGGTCAGCTAAAGCTACCTGTAGAAGGTTGATGGTGTTTTCCTGATCCTATCACTACCGCAGGCAGCTACATTATTTAAACGTTAGTGTAGGGCGTTCTCTGCACAGTGTTCAGCTAAAGTTTTGAGTTAGTGTAGTGCTACCTCTGCACAGTGTTCAGCTAAAGCTACAAGTTAGTGTAGTGCGACCTCTGCACAGTGTTCAGCTGAAGCTACGAGTTAGTGTAGTGCGACATCTGCACAGTGTTCAGCTAAAGCTACAAGTTAGTGTATTGCCACCTCTGCACAGTGTTCAGCTAAAGCTACAAATTAGTGTAGTGCGACCTCTGCACAGTGTTCAGCTAAAGCTACAAGTTAGTGTAGTGCGACCTCTGCACAGTGTTCAGCTAAAGCTACCTGTAGAAGGTTGGTGGTGTTTTCCTGATCCTATCATTACCGCAGGCAGCTGCATTATTTAATAGTTTGTGTAATGCGTCCTCTGCACAGTGTTCAGCTAAAGCTACAAGTTAGTGTAGTGCGACATCTGCACAATGTTCAGCTAAAGCTACCTGTAGAAGGTTGATGGTGTTTTCCTGATCCTATCACTACCGCAGGCAGCTACATTATTTAAACGTTAGTGTAGGGCGTTCTCTGCACAGTGTTCAGCTAAAGTTTTGAGTTAGTGTAGTGCTACCTCTGCACAGTGTTCAGCTAAAGCTACAAGTTAGTGTAGTGCGACCTCTGCACAGTGTTCAGCTGAAGCTACGAGTTAGTGTAGTGCGACATCTGCACAGTGTTCAGCTAAAGCTACAAGTTAGTGTATTGCCACCTCTGCACAGTGTTCAGCTAAAGCTACAAATTAGTGTAGTGCGACCTCTGCACAGTGTTCAGCTAAAGCTACAAGTTAGTGTAGTGCGACCTCTGCACAGTGTTCA
The DNA here is from genome assembly GCA_037952835.1 of Lithobates septentrionalis. Taxonomy (NCBI): domain Eukaryota; kingdom Metazoa; phylum Chordata; class Amphibia; order Anura; family Ranidae; genus Lithobates; species Lithobates septentrionalis. The sequence goes on from JBBDGP010000205.1 coordinate 6,283,229, forward strand.
GCTAAAGCTACCTGTAGAAGGTTGGTGGTGTTTTCCTGATCCTATCAATACCGCAGGCAGCTGCATTATTTAAAAGTTTGTGTAATGCGTCCTCTGCACAGTGTTCAGCTAAAGCTACAAGTTAGTGTAGTGCGACATCTGCACAATGTTCAGCTAAAGCTACAAGTTAGTGTAGTGCAACCTCTGCACAGTGTTCAGCTAAAGCTAAGAGTTAGTGTAGTGTGACCTATACACAGTGTTCAGCTAAAGCTACAAGTTAGTGTAGTGCGTCCTCAGCACAGTGTTCAAATAAAGCTACAAGTTAGTGTAGTGCGACCTCTGCACAGTGTTCAGCTAAAGCTACAAGTTAGTGTAGTGTGACCTCTGCACAGTGTTCAGCTAAAGCTACAAGTTAGTGTAGTGCGACCTCTGCACAAAGTTCAGCTAAAGCTACAAGTTAGTGTAGTGCTACCTCTGCACAGTGTTCAGCTAAAGCTATGAGTTAGTGTAGTGCGACCTCTGCACAGTGTTCAGCTAAAGCTACAAGTTAGTGTAGTGCGACCTCTGCACAGTGTTCAGCTAAAGCTTCAAGTTAGTGTAGTGCGACCTCTGCACAGTGTTCAGCTAAAGCTACAAGTTAGTTTAGTGCGACCTCTGCTCAGTGTTCAGCAAAAGCTACCTGTAGAAGATTGGTGGTGTTTATCTGATCCTATCACTACCACAGGCAGCTACATTATTTACACGTTAGTGTAGTGCGAACTCTGCACAATCTTCAGCTAAAGCTACCTGTAGAAGGTTGGTGGTGTTTTCCTGATCCTATCACTACCGCAGGCAGCTACATTATTTAAACGTTAGTGCAGTGCGTCCTCTGCACAGTGTTCAGCTAAAGCTACCTGTAGAAGGTTGGTGGTGTTTTCCTGATCCTATCACTACTACAGGCAGCTACATTATTTAAACGTTTGTGTGGTGCGTCCTCTGGACAGTGTTCAGCTAAAGCTACAAGTTAGTGCAGTGCAACCTCTGCACAGTGTTCAGCTAAAGGTAAAAGTTAGTGTAGTGCGACATCTGCACAGTGTTCAGCTAAAGCTACGAGTTAGTGTAGTGCGACCTCTGCACAGTGTTCAGCTAAAGCTACAAGTTAGTTTAGTGCGCCCTCTTCACAGTGTTCATCTAAAGCTATGAGTTAGTGTAGTGCGACCTCTGCACAGTGTTCAGCTAAAGCTACAAGTTAGTGTAGTGCAACCTCTGCACAATGTTCAGCTAAAACTTCAAGTTAGTGTAGTGCGACCTCTGCACAGTGTTCAGCTAAAGCTACCAGTTAGTTAAGTGCGACCTCTGCTCAGTGTTCAGCAAAAGCTACCTGTAGAAGTTTGGTGGTGTTTATCTGATCCTATCACTACCGCAGGCAGCTACATTATTTACAGGTTAGTGTAGTGCGACCTCTGCACAATGTTCAGCTAAAGCTACCTGTAGAAGGTTGGTGGTGTTTTCCTGATCCTATCACTTCCTGCAGGCAGCTACATTATTTAAACATTTGTGTGGTGCGTCCTCTGCACAGTGTTTAGCTAAAGCTACAAGTTAGTGTAGTGTGACCTCTGCACAGTGTTCAGCTAAAGGTACAAGTTAGTGTAGTGAAACATCTGCACAGTGTTCAGCTAAAGATACAAGTTGGTGTAGTGCGACCTCTGCACAGTGTTCAGCTAAAGTTACAAGTTAGTGTAGTGCAACCTCTGCACAGTGTTCAGCTAAAGCTACGAGTTAGTGTATGCGACCTCTGCACAGTGTTCAGCTAAAGCTACGAGTTAGTTTAGTGTGCCCTCTGCGCAGTGTTCAGCTAAAGCTATGAGTTAGTGTAGTGCAACCTCTGCATAGTGTTCAGCTAAAGCTACAAGTTAGTGTAGTGCAACCTCTGCACAGTGTTCAGCAAAAGCTACAAGTTAGTGTAGTGCGACCTCTGCACAGTGTTAAGCTAAAGCTACAAGTTAGTGTAGTGCGACCTCTGCACACTGTTCAGCAAAAGCTACCTGTAGAAGGTAGGTGGTGTTTTCCTGATCCTATCACTACTGCAGGCAGCTACATTATTTAAACGTTTGTGTGGTGCGTCCTATGCACAGTGTTCAGCTAAAGCTACAAGTTAGTGCAGTGCGACCTCTGCACAGTGTTCAGCTAAAGGTACAAGTTAGTGTAGTGCGACATCTGCACAGTGTTCAGCTAAAGCTACAAGTTAGTGTAGTGTGACCTCTGCACAGTTTTCAGCTAAAGCTACAAGTTAGTTAAGTGCGACCTCTGCTCAGTGTTCAGCAAAAGCTACCTGTAGAAGGTTGGTGGTGTTTATCTGATCCTATCACTACCGCAGGCAGCTACATTATTTACACGTTAGTGTAGTGCGACCTCTGCACAATTTTCAGCTAAAGCTACCTGTAGAAGGTTGGTGATGTTTTCCTGATCCTATCACTACCGCAGGCAGCTACATTATTTAAATGTTAGTGCAGTGCGTCCTCTGCACAGTGTTCAGCTAAAGATACCTGTAGAAGGTTGGTGGTGTTTTCCTGATCCTATAACTACTGCAGGCAGCTACATTATTTAAACGTTTGTGTGGTGCGTCCTCTGCACAGTGTTTAGCTAAAGCTACAAGTTAGTGTAGTGTGACCTCTGCACAGTGTTCAGCTAACGGTACAAGTTAGTGTAGTGCGACATCTGCACAGTGTTCAGCTAAAGATACAAGTTAGTGTAGTGCGACCTCTGCACAGTGTTCAGCTAAAGCTACAAGTTAGTGTAGTGCAACCTCTGCACAGTGTTCAGCTAAAGCTACGAGTTAGTGTATGCGACCTCTGCACAGTGTTCAGCTAAAGCTACGAGTTAGTTTAGTGCGCCCTCTGCACAGTGTTCAGCTAAAGCTATGAGTTAGTGTAGTGCGACCTCTGCACAGCGTTCAGCTAAAGCTACAAGTTATTGTAGTGCAACCTCTGCACAGTGTTCAGCTAAAGCTACCTGTAGACGGTTGGTGGTGTTTTCCTGATCCTATCACTACCGCAGGCAGCTGCATTATTTAAACGTTTGTGTAATGCGTCCTCTGCACAGTGTTCAGCTAAAGCTACAAGTTAGTGTAGTGCGACATCTGCACAATGTTCAGCTAAAGCTACAAGTTAGTGTAGTGCAACTTCTGCACAGTGTTCAGCTAAAGCTAAGAGTTAGTGTATTGTGACCTCTACACAGTGTTCAGCTAAAGCTACAAGTTAGTGTAGTGCTTCCTCAGCACAGTGTTCAACTAAAGCTACAAGTTAGTGTAGTGCGACCTCTGCACAGTGTTCAGCTAAAGCTAAGAGTTAGTGTATTGTGACCTCTACACAGTGTTCAGCTAAAGCTACAAGTTAGAGTAGTGCGACCTCTGCACAGTGTTCAGCTAAAGCTACAAGTTAGTGTAGTGCGACCTCTGCACAGTGTTCAGCTAAAGCTACAAGTTAGTGTAGTGCGACCTCTGCACAGTGTTCAGCTAAAGCTTCAAGTTAGTGTAGTGTGACCTCTGCACAGTGTTCAGCTAAAGCTACAAGTTAGTGTAGTGCGACCTCTGCAGAGTGTTAAGCTAAAGCTATGAGTTAGTATAGTGCGACCTCTGCACAGTGTTCAGCTAAAGCTACAAGTTAGTGTAGTGCTACCTCTGCACAGTGTTCAGCTAAAGCTACAAGTTAGTGTAGTGCGACCTCTGCACAGTGTTCAGCTAAAGCTACAAGTTAGTGTAGTGCAACCTCTGCACAGTGTTCAGCTAAAGCTTCAAGTTAGTGTAGTGCGACCTCTGCACAGTGTTCAGCTAAAGCTACAAGTTAGTTTAGTGCGACCTCTGCTCAGTGTTCAGCAAAAGCTACCTGTAGAAGATTGGTGGTGTTTATCTGATCCTATCACTACCACAGGCAGCTACTTTATTTACACGTTAGTGTAGTGCGACCTCTGCACAATGTTCAGCTAAAGCTACCTGTAGAAGGTTGGTGGTGTTTTCCTGATCCTATCACTACCGCAGGCAGCTACATTATTTAAACGTTAGTGCAGTGCGTCCTCTACACAGTGTTCAGCTAAAGCTACCTGTAGATGGTTGGTGGTGTTTTCCTGATCCTATCACTACTGCAGGCAGCTACATTATTTAAACGTTTGTGTGGTGCGTCCTCTGGACAGTGTTCAGCTAAAGCTACAAGTTAGTGAAGTGCGACCTCTGCACAGTGTTCAGCTAAAGGTAAAAGTTAGTGTAGTGCGACATCTGCACAGTGTTCAACTAAAGCTACGAGATAGTGTAGTGCGACCTCTGCACAGTGTTCAGCTAAAGCTACAAGTTAGTGTAGTGCGACCTCTGCACAGTGTTCAGCTAAAGCTACAAGTTAGTGTAGTGCAACCTCTGCACAGTGTTCAGCTAAAGCTACGAGTTAGTGTATGCGACCTCTGCACAGTGTTCAGCTAAAGCTACGAGTTAGTTTAGTGCGCCCTCTGCACAGTGTTCAGCTAAAGCTATGAGTTAGTGTAGTGCGACCTCTGCACAGCGTTCAGCTAAAGCTACAAGTTATTGTAGTGCAACCTCTGCACAGTGTTCAGCTAAAGCTACCTGTAGACGGTTGGTGGTGTTTTCCTGATCCTATCACTACCGCAGGCAGCTGCATTATTTAAACGTTTGTGTAATGCGTCCTCTGCACAGTGTTCAGCTAAAGCTACAAGTTAGTGTAGTGCGACATCTGCACAATGTTCAGCTAAAGCTACAAGTTAGTGTAGTGCAACTTCTGCACAGTGTTCAGCTAAAGCTAAGAGTTAGTGTATTGTGACCTCTACACAGTGTTCAGCTAAAGCTACAAGTTAGTGTAGTGCTTCCTCAGCACAGTGTTCAACTAAAGCTACAAGTTAGTGTAGTGCGACCTCTGCACAGTGTTCAGCTAAAGCTAAGAGTTAGTGTATTGTGACCTCTACACAGTGTTCAGCTAAAGCTACAAGTTAGAGTAGTGCGACCTCTGCACAGTGTTCAGCTAAAGCTACAAGTTAGTGTAGTGCGACCTCTGCACAGTGTTCAGCTAAAGCTACAAGTTAGTGTAGTGCGACCTCTGCACAGTGTTCAGCTAAAGCTTCAAGTTAGTGTAGTGTGACCTCTGCACAGTGTTCAGCTAAAGCTACAAGTTAGTGTAGTGCGACCTCTGCAGAGTGTTAAGCTAAAGCTATGAGTTAGTATAGTGCGACCTCTGCACAGTGTTCAGCTAAAGCTACAAGTTAGTGTAGTGCTACCTCTGCACAGTGTTCAGCTAAAGCTACAAGTTAGTGTAGTGCGACCTCTGCACAGTGTTCAGCTAAAGCTACAAGTTAGTGTAGTGCAACCTCTGCACAGTGTTCAGCTAAAGCTTCAAGTTAGTGTAGTGCGACCTCTGCACAGTGTTCAGCTAAAGCTACAAGTTAGTTTAGTGCGACCTCTGCTCAGTGTTCAGCAAAAGCTACCTGTAGAAGATTGGTGGTGTTTATCTGATCCTATCACTACCACAGGCAGCTACTTTATTTACACGTTAGTGTAGTGCGACCTCTGCACAATGTTCAGCTAAAGCTACCTGTAGAAGGTTGGTGGTGTTTTCCTGATCCTATCACTACCGCAGGCAGCTACATTATTTAAACGTTAGTGCAGTGCGTCCTCTACACAGTGTTCAGCTAAAGCTACCTGTAGATGGTTGGTGGTGTTTTCCTGATCCTATCACTACTGCAGGCAGCTACATTATTTAAACGTTTGTGTGGTGCGTCCTCTGGACAGTGTTCAGCTAAAGCTACAAGTTAGTGAAGTGCGACCTCTGCACAGTGTTCAGCTAAAGGTAAAAGTTAGTGTAGTGCGACATCTGCACAGTGTTCAACTAAAGCTACGAGATAGTGTAGTGCGACCTCTGCACAGTGTTCAGCTAAAGCTACAAGTTAGTTTAGTGCGCCCTCTGCACAGTGTTCATCTAAAGCTATGAGTTAGTGTAGTGCGACCTCTGCACAGTGTTCAGCTAAAGCTACAAGTTAGTGCAGTGCGACCTCTGCACAATGTTCAGCTAAAGCTTCAAGTTAGTGTAGTGCGACCTCTGCACAGTGTTCAGCTAAAGCTACCTGTAGAAGATTGGTGGTGTTTATCTGATCCTATCACTACCGCAGGCAGCTACATTATTTACACGTTAGTGTAGTGCGACCTCTGCACAATGTTCAGCTAAAGCTACCTGTAGAAGGTTGGTGGTGTTTTCCTGATCCTATCACTACCACAGGCAGCTACATTATTTAAACGTTTGTGTGGTGCGTCCTCTGGACAGTGTTCAGCTAAAGCTACAAGTTAGTGAAGTGCGACCTATGCACAGTGTTCAGCTAAAGGTAAAAGTTAGTGTAGTGCGACATCTGCACAGTGTTCAACTAAAGCTACGAGATAGTGTAGTGCGACCTCTGCACAGTGTTCAGCTAAAGCTACAAGTTAGTTTAGTGTGCCCTCTGCACAGTGTTCATCTAAAGCTATGAGTTAGTGTAGTGCGACCTCTGCACAGTGTTCAGCTAAAGCTACAAGTTAGTGCAGTGCGACCTCTGCACAATGTTCAGCTAAAGCTTCAAGTTAGTGTAGTGCGACCTCTGCACAGTGTTCAGCTAAAGCTACCTGTCGAAGATTGGTGGTGTTTATCTGATCCTATCACTACCGCAGGCAGCTACATTATTTACACGTTAGTGTAGTGCGACCTCTGCACAATGTTCAGCTAAAGCTACCTGTAGAAGGTTGGTGGTGTTTTCCTGATCCTATCACTACCACAGGCAGCTACATTATTTAAACGTTAGTGCAGTGCGTCCTCTGCACAGTGTTCAGCTAAAGATACCTGTAGAAGGTTGGTGGTGTTTTCCTGATCCTATCACTACTGCAGGCAGCTACATTATTTAAACGTTTGTGTGGTGCGTCCTCTGCACTGTGTTTAGCTAAAGCTAGAAGTTAGTGTAGTGTGACCTCTGCACAGAGTTAAGCTAAAGGTACAAGTTAGTGTAGTGCGACATCTGCACAGTGTTCAGCTAAAGCTACAAGTTAGTGTAGTGCAACCTCTGCACAGTGTTCAGCTAAAGCTACGAGTTAGTGTATGCGACCTCTGCACAGTGTTCAGCTAAAGCTATGAGTTAGTTTAGTGCGCCCTCTCTACAGTGTTCAGCTAAAGCTATGAGTTAGTGTAGTGCGACCTCTGCACAATGTTCAGCTAAAGCTACAAGTTAGTGTAGTGCAACCTCTGCACAGTGTTCAGCTAAAGCTACAAGTTAGTGTAGTGCGAACTCTGCACAGTGTTCAGCTAAAGCTACAAGTTAGTGTAGTGCGACCTCTGCACACTGTTCAGCAAAAGCTACCTGTAGAAGATTGGTGGTGTTTTCCTGATCCTATCATTACCGCAGGCAGCTACATTATTTACACGTTAGTGTAGTGCGACCTCTGCACAGTGGTCAGCTAAAGCTACCTGTAGAAGGTTGATGGTGTTTTCCTGATCCTATCACTACCGCAGGCAGCTACATTATTTAAACGTTAGTGTAGGGCGTTCTCTGCACAGTGTTCAGCTAAAGTTTTGAGTTAGTGTAGTGCTACCTCTGCACAGTGTTCAGCTAAAGCTACAAGTTAGTGTAGTGCGACCTCTGCACAGTGTTCAGCTGAAGCTACGAGTTAGTGTAGTGCGACATCTGCACAGTGTTCAGCTAAAGCTACAAGTTAGTGTATTGCCACCTCTGCACAGTGTTCAGCTAAAGCTACAAATTAGTGTAGTGCGACCTCTGCACAGTGTTCAGCTAAAGCTACAAGTTAGTGTAGTGCAACCTCTGCACAGTGTTCAGCTAAAGCTTCAAGTTAGTGTAGTGCGACCTCTACACAGTGTTCAGCTAAAGCTACAAGTTAGTGTAGTGCGACCTCAGCACAGTGTTCAACTAAAGCTACAAGTTAGTGTAGCGCGACCTCTGCACAGTGTTCAGCTAAAGCTACAAGTTAGCATAGTGCGACCTCTGCACAGTGTTCAGCTAAAGCTAAGAGTTAGTGTAGTGTGACCTCTACACAGTGTTCAGCTAAAGCTACAAGTTAGTGCAGTGCGACCTCTGCACAGTGTTCAGCTAAAGCTACAAGTTAGTTTAGTGCGACCTCTGCACAGTGTTCACCTAAAGCTACAAGTTAGTGTAGTGCGACCTTTGCACAGTGTTCAGCTAGACCTACAAGTTAGTGTAGTGTGACCTCTGCAGAGTGTTAAGCTAAAGCTACGAGTTAGTATAGTGCGACCTCTGCACAGTGTTCAGCTAAAGCTACAAGTTAGTGTAGTGCGACCTCTGCACAGTGTTCAGCTAAAGCTACAAGTTAGTGTAGTGCAACCTCTGCACAGTGTTCAGCTAAAGCTCCAAGTTAGTATAGTGCGACCTCTGCACATTGTTCAGCTAAAGCTATAAGTTAGTTTATTGCGACCTCTGCTCATTGTTTAGCTAAAGCTACCTGTAGAAGATTGGTGGTGTTTATCTGATCCTGTCACTACCTCAGGCAACTACATTATTTACACGTTAGTGTAGTGCGACCTCTGCAAAGTGTTCAGCTAAAGCTACCTTTAGAAGGTTGTTGGTGTTTTCCTGATCCTATCACTACCGCAGGCGGCTACATTATTTAAACATTGGTGTAGTGCGTCCTCTGCACAGTGTTCAGCTAAAGCTACCTGTAGAAGGTTGGTGGTGTTTTCCTGATCCTATCACTACCGCAGGCATCTACATTATGTAAATGTTAGTGTAGTGCGTCCTCTGCACAGTGTTCAGCTAAAGCTACAAGTTAGTGTAGTGCGACATCTGCACAGTGTTCAGCTAAAGCTACAAGTTAGTGTAGTGCAACATCTGCACAGTGTTCAGCTAAAGCTACAAGTTAGTGTAGTCCAACCTCTGCACAGTGTTCAGTTAAAGCTAAGAGTTAGTGTAGTGTGACCTCTACACAGTGTTCAGCTAAAGCTACAAGTTAGTGTATTTATGACCTCTGCACAGTGTTCAGATAAATACAAAATTTTGATGAACGGGGTGGGCAGGATCCTCCTCTGTTCATCAGAAAATAGGAGGAGGAACTGGGGATCCGCTGCGACAGGGGAATGGAGAAGTGTATCCTGGGAGTGACGCACGGAACAGCAGTTGACATGAAAACAAGGGAGAGTAATTATAAGTGCCTAGCCAGGTGGTATATGACCCCGGCTAGAGTGAGTAAATTTTCATTAGATAAGTCCCCCAACTGTTGGCGAGGGTGTGGAACTCCGGGAACTATGGCGCAACTATGGTGGGATTGCCCTAAAATAAAAATATTTTGGCAGGAATTCATTAGGCTAATAGAGGAGATAACAATTAAGGGTATACAGTACGACCCATGGAGCTGTTTGTTCCATGGCCTGGAGGGAGGAAAAAAAGGGTATAAGTCCTCATTAACCCCAGTACTACTTAATGCTGCAAAAAAATGTAATCCCAAAGAAATGGCAGGAAGCGGAAGCTCCGATGATTAAGGATTGGATTGCTAAAGTGAATGAAATTTATAGATTAGAGAGAGTCGAGAACAAAGAACATCCTGATAGGCACCAAGAGGAAGAGAGGGGCAAGTGGAGTCCCTGGGGGGCCTTTAAAAAAACAGACAGATATATGCAATCAGTGCTAGAATAGCACAGCGGGTTAGAACTAATGTTGATAAGAACTGACTAGAAGAGAAGAAAAGGGTCTGCGGGGGAGAGGAGGCATGGGGGGGAGGTCGAGGGGGGTCAGTGGGGGAGGTATTTTTATTTTGTTTAATTGTATGTTGTGAAATGGAAAAATACTGTTATAAGATTTTCCGAGACCCTCCCAGCTGAAGGGGTTCTTTTTGTATGTTAAACTTTTTGAAAATTAACTAAAGATTTAAAAAAAAAAAAAACCCTACCAGGTCGAGAGATTAGGGAAGGGAGAAGCAGAAGTAGGCAATTAGCAAGGATCTTGGCGTATATTTTTACATCTACATTTATAAAAGATATAAGGCAGTAGTTCCATATAAGAGAAGCGCCTTTTCCTTCTTGTGGGATAATCGCTATTTGTGCCTCTAGCATTTGTCGGGGGGGCTTGTGAGTTGGAATAAAAGGAGAGGATAGCGGAGAGGAAGCAAGGTTTTAATATGTCTTTAAAAGTTTTAAAATACTGTAGTGGAAGGCCATCAGGGCCTGGAGCTTTACCTACTTTAATTTCTTTAAGAGCTTTTTTCAAATTCTTCATCAGAGAGAGGGACATTTAATTTTCGGGCCGTTTCAGTAGCTATCGGTGGAGGGCTATATTTTCAAAGGAAATCTTGGATGGTGTGTTTTCTTATTTCTGAGTTAAGGGGGTAGTTAGAGTTAGAGCGGTTATTGTATAGTGTCTGATAGTATTTTTCGAATTGGAGAGCTATAGCTTCGTTGGAGGAATGTAAGATCCCTTGTTTATCTTTTATATGATGTATGGTGGTTAGGGATGAGCTTCGTGTTCGAGTCGAACCCATGTTCGACTCGAACATCATTTGTTCGCCGAATTGCGAACGATATGGGCCGTTCACGCCAAATTCGTGTGGCGCGTCACGGCCCATAATTCACTGCGGCATCGCAGTGCATTGCTGGCTGATGATTGGCCAAGCATGCACTATGACCCGCATGCTTGGCCAATCACAGCGCCGTCAGTAGAGAGAGCTGTAATTGGCCAAAGCCAGGGTGGCTTTGGCCAACTATGGCTCAGGGGGTTTAGAACATGCCCCACACTATATAATGCCGCCTGCACGGCGGCCCTGTGTAGTGTGTGTTCCGGTGTTGAGATACATAGATACACAGAGAGACAGTGTCATTTAATTTGAGTTAGCTAGATTAGGCAGGACAATCAGTGAGTTAGCTGCATTTACAGTGTATTGTGTATATTTATGCATCCCAGATGTTGCATATATATATATATCTATATATATACACTGTATTCAGTTTAACTAGATCCGTTCCTGTTATCTTCTTACTGACAGGCAGGCTTGTCTTCTTACAGTATTTACAGCTACCTGAAGAAAATTGCTAGTGTTCTTTTGATCCTATTAGTACCACAGTCAGGCAGCTAGACTATTTACAGTTAGTGCAGTGCGTCCTGCTCACAGTGTTCAGCTAAACCTACAAGTTAGTGGGTTGCGTCCACCTCAGAGTGTTCAGCTAAAGCTACCTGTAGAAGGTTGGTGGTGTTCTCATACTACAGGCAGGCAGTTGATTTTGCTAGCTGCAGTATCAGTATATATATATATATATATATATATATATATATATATATATCCAAGCTTAGTGCAGCTACAGGCCATTAGTATGTCTGGAAGGCCAAGAAGGAGAGGCAGACAGTCACAAGCCAATAAGAGAGGAGAAGCAGGCTCTGTGTCTAGTGATGGTCGTGGAGGCGGTGCATCCTTATCAGCACGTGGCCATGGGACACGCTTGGCCTTTTTTTCGGCAGCTGGCCGTGTTGAGCCGCAACATGCGGAAGACTTGGTCGAGTGGATGACCAAGCCGTCCCCATCCTCCTTATCCTCTCTCACCCATGCCCAGGGTACTTTGTCTGGCAAAGCAGCGGCCTCTTCCCTCGGCTCAATGTCATCAGTGACTCCTTCCCTAGCCCCACCATGTCCTCCTGAGGAGTCCCTCAAACTGTTTGACCACAGTGTTGGGTACATGCTCCAGGAGGATGCCCAGCGTTTGGAAGGCTCTGATGATGATACTGAGCTCGATGAAGGCAGCAACATGAGCACGGACAGAGGGGGTGCCCAAGAAGGACAGCAATCTGGCAGTCATGCTCCCCCTGCTGCAGCATACTGCCAGGTTTGCTCCAGTGATGAGGAGGGAGGGGATGATGAGGTCACTGACTCAACGTGGGTGCCTGATAGGAGAGAGGAGGAGGAGGAGGAGGCGGCAAATCACCAACGAGGCAGGATGCCCTCCAGGGGCCAGCCTAAGGGCAGAACATTGACTGCATCACACCCAAAGCTCCACATGTGCAGGGCGCTGCAGTCTCTGCGCATTATTCAAAAAGTTCTTTGGTGTGGGCCTTTTTTGAGACGAGTGCATCAGATCGCACCGCTGCTATTTGCAACATATGTCTCAAGCGTATCTCGCGTGGCCAAAACATCTCCCGCTTAGGTACCACATGCTTGACCAGACATATGTTGACCTGCCATGCAGTTCGTTGGCAAGCGTATCTAAAAGACCCACACCAAAGAACAAAGAGGACCTCTCCTTGCTCCTCATCAGCTGAGATCTCCAACCCCACTATACCTTCAGTCCCCTCTGAGACCTGCACTGAGAGAAATGAAGGTGTAGAATTAGGTGTGTCACAGCCAAGTACTTGTGGGCAATCTGCTTTTGGTACACCGACGTCAGATTGTACCAGGCAAATTTCCCTGCCCCAGCTGCTGCACCGCCGAAAGAAGTTTGCTCCCAGCCATCCACATGCCCAGCGGTTGAATGCTAGCTTGGCAAAATTGCTAGCACTTAAACTGCTACCTTTTCAGTTGGTAGACTCTGCCCCCTTTCCGTGAGTTTGTGGAATGTGCGGTTCCTCGGTGGCAGGTACCCAAACGCCACTTTTTCTCACGGAAGGCGATTCCGGCTCTCTACCGGCATGTGGAAGGCAATGTCCATGCCTCGCTGGACAGGGCGGTCAGCGGTAAGGTGCATATTACCGCTGACTCATGGTCCAGCAGGCATGGACAGGGACGTTACCTAAGTTTCAGGGCGCATTGGGTGACTCTGCTGGCAGCTGGGAAGGATGCAGGACAAGGTGCAGTAGTGTTGGAGGTTGTTCCGCCACCATGCCTCCAAAATGCTAATGATTGTGACACACCTCTCTCCTCCACCCCCTCCTCTTCTTCTTCCTCCATGGCCTCTTCCTGTGCTTTGTCCTCAGAACCAGCGGTGGTCCGTAGCCGTTCAAGGGGCTATGCAAGTACGCAGGCCAAAAGATGCCATGCGGTGCTTGAGCTGGTGTGCTTGGGGGACAGGAGCCACACTGGGGCAGAGGTTCTGTCAGCTCTGCAGGGGCAGGTTCAAAGGTGGTTGACACCACGCCAATTTAAGGCAGGAATGGTGGTTTGTGACAATGGCACCAACCTCCTCTCTGCCCTCCGACAGGGACAAATGACCCATGTGCCCTGTTTGGCTCACGTCCTTAACTTGGTGGTGCAGCGGTTCTTGGGCAGGTACCCGGGCTTACAGGATGTCCTGAGGCAAGCCAGGAAAGTCTGCGTGCATTTCCGCCGGTCATATAATGCCAGTGCTCAGCTGACAGACCTCCAAAAGGAGTTTAACCTGCCCAAGAACCACCTAATCTGTGACATGCCCACCAGGTGGAACTCAACGTTGGCCATGCTGCAACGGCTGCACACGCAGCAGAGGGCCATCAATGAGTACCAGTGCGACTATGGCACCAGGACAGGGTCAGGAAAGCTTGTTTTTTTTTCCCCACGCCAGTGGGCCATGATCAGGGATGCATGCACTGTCCTGTCACCATTTGAGGAGGCCACGAGGATGGTGAGTAGTGACAGTGCATGCATCAGTGACACTGTCCCCCTTGTCCACCTGTTGGAGCACACGCTGCGTGGAATAATGGACAGGGCACTTGAGGCAGAACAGAGGCAGGAAGAGGAGGACTTCCTTAGCTCTCAAGGCCCCCTTTATCCAGACAGTGTTCCTGCGTGCCCGCCGATCACACAGGAAGAGGACGAGGAGGAGGAGGAGGAGGAAGATTGTGTCAGTATGGAGGTGGAGCCTGGCACTCAGCATCAGCAGCAGTCTTTAAGGGATCAGTCCCAAGAAACACATAGACTTGTACATGGCTGGGAGGAGGTGGCTGTGGACCATGTCGTCCTTAGTGACCCAGAGGACTCCGGACCGAATGCCTCAGCAAACCTACGCTGCATGGCCTCCCTGATCCTGCAAAGCCTGCGTAAGGATCCTTGTATTCGTGGTATCAAGGAGAAGGACCAATACTGGCTTTCCATACTAAAGGTGAGCCAGAAATGTACACGGCAGGTGCCAGCAGGGGCCAGCACAGAGGCGGGTGGAGACAAAGAGGCGCAGGCACTAGCAAAGAGTAGATGGGTGACAGTCAGGAGGGGTAGAGGGGGAAGTGCCAGAGAGGCCGATCCAGGACTGGAGCATCCCAATAAGTACGCTCAATTGAGTGTCATTGGTGAAACCAGTCAGGGACCAGCACTGCTGGAGATGAGGGACTCTCCTAGCTGCCAGGGGAAGAACTCGTCCAGTGAGAGTGGGGGGGCAGCAAAGGGAAAGGGAAGACAGATTCTGGTGGTAGGGGACTCAATTCTTAGAAGGACAGAGAGGGCAATTTGTAACCAAGACCTGAAGCGCCGAACAGTATGTTGTCTACCGGGCGCTCGGGTTCGGCACATCACGGATCTTGTGGACAGATTACTGGGAGGGGCTGGGGAAGACCCGGCTGTCATGGTGCACGTTGGCACCAATGACAAAGTCAGAGGCAGATGGAGTGTAGTAAAGAACGATTTTAGGGACTTAGGTGCTAAATTGAGGAAAAGGACCTCCAAGGTAGTATTCTCAGGAATACTACCGGTACATCGAGCCACACCAGAAAGGCAGAGGGAGATTAGGGAAGTTAACAAGTGGCTGAAGAGCTGGTGTAGTAAGGAGGGGTTTGGGTTTCTGGAGGACTGGGCCGACTTCTCAGTCGGTAACCGGTACTATAGAAGGGACGGACTGCACCTAAATGAGGAGGGTGCAGATCTGCTGGGAATGAAGATGGCCAAAAAGTTAGAGGGGTTTTTAAACTAGGCGATGGGGGGGAGGGTCCAGAGACAGTGATAGCCAGCGCGGATGATATTCCAGAGGGTAGTGTTGGGGGCATTAGTGGTAGGTTAACCAAAGCACAAAAACACAAGGTGAGTATAGTAGCAAGTCCTAGTTGCAATTTTGCAACACCCAATACGAGGACAATATGCGACCGGTCTAAACTATGTGGCATGTTCACCAATGCCAGGAGCATGGCAGACAAGACGGGTGAACTAGAGATACTGTTGTACAAGGAGGATTTGGATTTTGTGGGAATTTCAGAGACCTGGTTCAACAGCTCTCATGATTGGCTGGCAAACATTCAAGGGTATACCCTATACTGCAAGGATAGAGAGGGTAAAAAAGGGGGAGGGGTATGCCTATATATCAAGAATAATGTACAAGCGAATGTGAGAGATGATATCACTGAGGGAGCTAGAGAGGAGGTGGAATCCTTATGGGTAGAGCTCCAAAGGGATGAAGCTAAGGGGAAAATAATACTGGGAGTATGCTATAGGCCCCCTAACCTGAAGGAGGAAGTGGAGACGGATCTCCTATCACAAATTGGATTAGCAGCAAGGATGGGAAGTGTTATCATAATGGGGGATTTTAATTATCCAGACATAGACTGGGCGGAGGGAACCGCGCATTCATTTAAGGCTCGCCAGTTCCTTAATGTCTTGCAGGACAATTTTATGGGTCAGATGGTAGACGCACCAACTAGAAATAAAACATTACTGGATCTACTGATTACCAACAATACAGACCTGATCACAGATGTGGAAATACGGGGCAATTTAGGTAACAGCGATCACAGGTCAATTAGTTTCAGTATAAATCACACAAATAGGAAACATAAAGGGAATGCAAAGACACTGAATTTCTATAAACCTTGCTAAAAGGCATAAATTGGGATAAAATATTAGGAACAAAGAATACGGAGGAGAGATGGGTTTGCTTTAGAGCATATTAAATAAGGGCATTAGCCAATGTATCCCATTGGGTAATAAATTTAAAAGAGCGAACAAAAATCCTGGATGGCTTAACTCCAATGTAAAAATGCATATAAAAGCAAAGGAGAAGGCCTTCAAAAAATACAAGGTTGAGGGATCATCCTCAGCATTCAGACTTTATAAAGAATGCAATAAGAAATGTAAGGGTGCAATTAGGATGGCTAAGATAGAACATGAAAGACACATAGCGGAGGAGAGCAAAAAAAATCCCAAGAAATTCTTTAAGTATGTAAACAGTAAAAAAGGGAGGACAGACCATATTGGCCCCATAAAGAATGAGGAAGGGCATCTGGTTACAAAGGATGGGGAGATGGCAAAGGTATTGAATTTATTCTTCTCCTCAGTCTTCACGAGTGAATCGGGGGGCTTCAGTAACCAAAACTGCAGTGTTTATCCTCATGACACAACACAGGAAGCACCTCCATGGTTAACAGGGGACGGAATTAAAATTAGACTTGAGAAACTTAACATTAATAAATCACCGGGACCAGATGGCTTGCATCCGAGGGTACTTAGGGAACTCAGTCAGGTGATTGCCAGACCGTTGTTCCTAATTTTTACAGACAGTCTATTGACTGGAATGGTACCAGCTGATTGGAGAAAAGCCAATGTAGCACCAATATTTAAAAAGGGCCCAAAAAACATCCCTGGGAATTACAGATCAGTTAGCCTAACATCAATAGTATGTAAAATCTTGGAGGGGATGATAAGGGACTATATACAAGATTTTAGTAATAAGAACGATATCATTAGCAGTAATCAGCATGGATTCATGAAGAATCGTTCTTGCCAAACCAATCTATTAACCTTCTATGAGGAGGTGAGTTGCCATCTAGATAAAGGAAGGCCCGTAGACGTGGTGTATCTGAATTTTGCAAAAGCATTTGACACAGTTCCCCATAAACGTTTACTGTACAAAATAGGGTCCGTTGGCATGGACCATAGGGTGAGTACCTGGATGGAAAACTGGCTACAAGGGCATGTTCAGAGGGTGGTGATAAATGGGGAGTACTCAGAATGGTCAGGGGTGGGTAGTGGGGTTCCCCAGGGTTCTGTACTGGGACCAATCCTATTTAATTTGTTTATAAACGATCTGGAGGATGGGATAAACAGTTCAACCTCTGTATTTGCAGACGATACTAAGCTAAGCAGGGCAATAACTTCTCCGCAGGATGTGGAAACCTTGCAAAAAGACCTGAACAAATTAATGGGGTGGGCGACTACATTTCATATGAGGTTCAATGTAGAAAAATGTAAAATAATGCATTTGGGTGGCAAAAATATGAATGCAATCTATACACTGGGGGGAGAACCTCTGGGGGATTCTAGGATGGAAAAGGACCTGGGGGTCCTAGTAGATGATAGGCTCAGCAATGGCATGCAATGCCAAGCTGCTGCTAATAAGGCAAACAGAATATTGGCATGTATTAAAAGGGGGATCAACTCCAAAGATAAAACGATAATTCTCCCGCTCTACAAGACTCTGGTCCGGCCGCACCTGGAGTATGCTGTCCAGTTCTGGGCACCAGTCCTCAGGAAGGATGAACTGGAAATGGAGCGAGTACATAGAAGGGCAACAAAGCTAATAAAGGGTCTGGAGGATCTTAGTTATGAGGAAAGGTTGCGAGCGTTGAACTTATTCTCTCTGGAGAAGAGACGCTTGAGAGGGGATATGATTTCAATTTACAAATACTGTACTGGTGACCCCACAATAGGGATAAAACTTTTTCGCAGAAGAGAGTTTAATAAGACTCGGGGCCACTCATTACAATTAGAAGAAAAGAGGTTTAACCTTAAACTACGTAGAGGGTTCTTTACTGTAAGAGCGGTAAGGATGTGGAATTCCCTTCCACAGGCGGTGGTCTCAGCGGGGAGCATTGATAGCTTCAAGAAACTATTAGATAATCACCTGAATGACCGCAACATACAGGGATATGTAAGGTAATACTGACACATAATCACACACATAGGTTGGACTTGATGGACGTGTGTCTTTTTTCAACCTCACCTACTATGTAACTATATGTAACTATGCAACCCTCCTTGATCCACGTTACAAGGGTAAGGTTGCGGACCTTATCTTGCCATCGCAGAGGGAGCAGAGGATGAAACATCTTCGGGAGGCCTTGCAGAAAGGTCTGTGCAACGCGTTCCCAGAGACTGGGAGGTTACAAACTCCTGTTTCTGGACAACGTGTTGCTGAGGCTTCGGTCAGTCAAAGAAGGAGCGGTGGAGAAGGTTGCCGTCTGACTGATGCGTTCAGGCAATTTTTTGGTCCGCAGCCCCAAGATTTGATCGGTTCCAGCAACCATCGCCAGCGTCTGTTTTACATGGTGCAGGAATACCTAGGGGCAAGATCAGACTTGGACACCTTTCCCACCGAAAATCCTCTGGGTTACTGGGTCTTGAGGATGGATCACTGGCCAGAGCTTGCACAGTATGCAATTGAGCTACTGGCCTGTCCTGCATCCAGCGTTCTTTCAGAACACACATTCAGTGCTGCTGGAGGCGTGGTAACCGATCACAGGGTGCGTCTGTCCACCGACTCGGTCGATCGACTGACCTTCATAAAAATGAATCAGTCTTGGATCACCACCAGCTACCAAGCACCTGATGCTGATTTAACCAAATCATTTTTTTTGAAATGTCAGATCCCTTCAAAGACTGCCTATGCTGATGCTGAGTGACTATCCCTGAGTAATTATCCTCTTCCTCCTCAATGATCATGCTGATAGCTTGTAAGAACATTTTTGGTTCTGGGCGCCACCACCAGTGCCTAAGGCCCAATTTTTCAGCCCCTGTTTAACAGGGGCGTGTAATTACAATTTTTGATGCAATACTTTGCAGCAGGGCTCATTTCAGCATTCCAACTAGAGTATATGTGAGGGGTTGCAGTGTTGTGGCACCAGCACCAGTGCCTAAGGCCCAATTTTTCTGACCCTGTTTAACAGGGGCATGTAATTACAATTTTTGATGCAATACTTTGCAGCAGGGCTCGTTCCTGCGTTCCAACTAGAGTGTCTGTGAGGGGTTGCAGTGTTGTGGCACCAGCACCAGTGCCTAAGGCCCAATTTTTCAGCCCTTGTTTAACAGGGGCGTGTAATTACAATTTTTGATGCAATACTTTGCAGCAGGGCTCGTTCCTGCGTTCCAACTAGAGTGTCTGTGAGGGGTTGCAGTGTTGTGGCACCAGCACCAGTGCCTAAGGCACAATTTTTCAGCCCCTGTTCAACAGGGGCATGTAATTACAATTCTTGATCTAATATTTCACAGCAGGGCCCATTTCTGCACCCACCAAGAGCGAGTGAGGACTTACAGTGTTGTGGCACCAGCACCACCACCACCAAAGGCCTAAATTTTCTGCCCTTGTTCAACACGGGCATGTAATTACAATTCTTGATCTAATATTTCACAGCAGGGCCCATTTCTGCACCCACCAAGAGCAAGTGAGGACTTACAGTGTTGTGGCACCACCACCACCACCACCACCAAAGGCCCAGTTTTTCTGCCCCTGTTCAACAGGGGCATGTAATTACAATTCTTGATCTAATATTTCACAGCAGGGCCCTGTGAGGGCTTACAGTGTTGTGGCCGCAACAACACCTAAGGCCCAAATTTCTGCTGAGTATATAGGGCAGGCCCCTACTTTCAAACATCTAACTTACAAACGACTCCTACTTGCAAACGGAAGGAGACAACAGGAAGTGAGATGAAATCTACCCCTAGGAAGGGAAATTCTCTCCTGTAAGAGTTAATATGGGAAAAACATTTCTCCTTTCCACTGATGCTTTCCAATCCTTGTTCTAAAAAAAAACCCAAATTTTCAAAAAACATTTGTCATTAGGACAAAAAGTGAGGTGAAATCTTCTGAAGAGGAGGAAAGACAGCAAAACAAATGTCACAGGGGTGATAACCCTTCCCTAGGTTTTCCAAAAAGCTTAAAAAAGATTTTTTGGCTGGAGCTAAACACGTTAAAAATGTACTCGTTCGAAATTACAAACAGATTCTACTTAACAACAAACCTACAGTCCCTGTCTTGTTTGCACTGCCTGTATACTGCTGTTCAGAGTATATAGGGCCTGGTGGCCCCACACCTTTCCTTATTTTAATTTGGGTGCGGGGTTCCCCTTAATATCCATACAAGACCCAAAGGGCCTGGTAATGGACTGGGGGGTACCCATGCCGTTTGTCTCACTGATTTTCATCCATATTGCCAGGACCCGACATTACATTAAACCCGCAAGCAGTTTTAAATGAGTTTTTTCCTTTAAAAATGACATTTGGTGCAGGGACTGTTCTAAACACGGGAAGCACGCGCCACTTTACAGGCATACTATAGACACCCCCCAGGTACGATATTTAAAGGAATATTTCACTTTTTTTTTTTTTACGTTAAGCATCATTAAAATCACTGCTCCCGAAAAAACGGCCATTTTTAAAAGTTTTTTTTGCATTGATACATGTCCCCTGGGGTAGGACCCGGGTCCCCAAACCCTTTTTAGGACAATACCATGCAAATTAGCCTTTAAAATGAGCACTTTTGATTTTGAACGTTTGAGTCGCATAGACGTCAATGGGGTTCTAACGTTCGTGCAAATTTTCGGTCCGTTCGCAGGTTCTGGTGCAAACCGAACCGGGGGGTGTTCAGCTCATCCCTAGTGGGGAGGAGGTGTTCATGGAATAAGAATTGGTTGTTCCAGCGTGACCAATTCTCTCATATGCCTTTGCTTCGTGAGATCCAGGAGAATAATCCTGATCATTTCAGGAACTTTCTCAGGATGACGGACCCGTTTTTCACCATCTGTTGGCTTTGCTGACCCCTTATATTAGCAGGCAGGATACCTGCATGAGGAAAGCCATCACTCCAGAGCAGAGGCTAGTCGCCACGTTGCGGTACTTGGCGACTGAGAGAAGCCTGCAGGACCTCAAGTTCTAGATAGGTATCTCCCCCCAGGCTCTGGGGATCATTATCCCAGAGACCTATTCTGCTATTATTCAGGTCCTGCAGAAGGACTATATTAAGGTAAGTTTTCTCCTTTAACATCACATTCTATGTATTTCATGCTTGCTAAACATAACATACCCAACTCTGGAACTTACACAGTTCAATGTAGAAAAACTGAAGGCAATATCAGACATTATAGTGTCAAAAATGTCTTGATATTACCTTCACCAGATGGGGTGATGTCACCCCTGTAAAAGCCAAATTTTGAAGATGCACACAATTTGGGAGTCAAAATGGGTATTTCCCTCCTGATCCCATGCCTAATGTCAACATGTGCTATCTCCCATCATGGGGGATCAAAGGATCAAAAGGATCAAAAGATATGAATGAATTGTTATTTCAATATTTGACAAATTCTAAGACACCTGTGGGTGGGCCATTCCAAATGATGACAATGTAATTGATGTATCCCCCATAGAAGATTATGTGCTGTACAAAAGGGTTATGGTGATGGACGTGCTGTAACTCCCATGACCCCATTGTAAGGTTAGCATAACTGGGGGGGGGGGGGCAAAGGAGGCCCCCATGGCAGTGCCATTTATCTGGAGGTAGTATTGGTCATTGAACACAAAATAATTATATTCAAGGCAGTATTGGATGGCCTCCACTATAAACTTGATCTGCCTATGATTTAAGCCAAAATGGTGTAAAAGAATTATTGTACAGCTTGGTGGGGTATGGCAGTATATAGGGAAGTGACATCCAATGGCAGCCAACTATAGTTTGATTTCAAGTAGGACTAGAAAATCACGGCAGGGAAGTGGTTCAGTTATCCCGACTGGGCTTCAGATGACATCCAGCAGAATAACAAGCCAGCGCGCTCCTGTGGGGCTGCGCAGCGAGGCAATCAATGGTGGGGTGTGTCTGTCTGACACACCGCAACTCTGATCTAGGTAAAAAGCCTCTGATGGATGCTCTTTACCACGTGATCAGCTGTGTCCAATCACAGCTGATCACAGTGTAAACAGGAAAAGCCGTGTATCGGCTTTTCCTCTAGTGCGTCTGACAGGGGGGTCTGTGCTGATTGATTATCAGTGCAGCCCCCCGAGGATGCCCACCCAGGACCACCAGGGATGCCACCCAGGACTACCAGAGATGCCCACCAATAATGACCACCAGGGATGAAAATCATTGTCCATAAATGATGCCAATCAGTGCCCATAAATTATGCCAATCAGTGCCCATCAGTAATACTTGCCAGTGCCTCCTTATCAGTGATGCCTATCAGTGCCATCTATCAGTGTCCATCAGTGCCACCCATCGGTTTTCATCAGTGCCACCCATCAGTGTCCATCAGTGCCACCTATCAATGCCCATCAGTACCACCTATCAGTGCCCATTAGTGCTGCCTATCAGTGCCACCCATAAGTACCCATCAGTGCCGCCTTCCAGTGCCCATCAGTTTCGCCTATCAGTGCCAATCAGTGCCGCCTATCAATGCCCATCATTGCTGCATATCAGTGCCCATCAGTGCCACCTGTTAGTGCCCATCCATGCTGCATATTAGTGCCCATTATCAGTGCCCATCAGTGCCACCTCATTGGTGCCACCTCATCAGTGCCACCTCATTGGTGCCACCTCATCAGTGCCACCTCATTGGTGCCACCTCATCAGTGCCTGTCAGTGCAGCCTCATCAGTGCCCATCAGTGAGGGAGAAAACATACTTACTGTATTTACAAAATGTTATAACAGAAACAAAGAAAAACTTATTTTTTCAAAATTTTTTGTCTTTTTTTATTTGTTTATCAAAAAATAAAAACCCCAGTGGTGATCAAATACCACCAAAAGAAAGCTCTATTTGTGGGAACAAAATTATAATTTTGTTTGGGGACAGTGTTGCATGACCACATAATTGTCATTCAAAGTGTGACAAAATTGTCCTGGGCAGGAAGAGGGGAAAGTGCCCTGCATTTATGTGGTTAAATCTTCAGAAAGGGTATATGGGTTTAGATTAGAAGTGGGAACAAAATGTAAACCTTTCCATAAGAGAAGTTGGTCATCTACAGAAAGGGAATATGTGGATAGATTAAATATTTTTATTGTGCTGTTGCTAAGTCCTTTCTTAATACATAGTGCATAGTAGGTGAGGTTGAAAAAAGACACACGTCCATCAAGTCCTACCCATGTGTGTGATTATGTGTCAGTATTACATTGTATATCCCTGTATGTTGCGGTCATTCAGGTGATTATCTAATAGTTTCTTGAAACTATTGATGCTCCCTGCTAAAACCACCACCTATGTAAGGGAATTCCACATCCTTGCCGCTCTTACAGTATATACAGTACAGTGTATGTTGCTGTATATGTGTTTGTAAGCACGTCGGGACCCTACAGGGTAAAGGACCGTGCTACGCCGCAGATGGACACCGGTGGAAAAAAGCGCCCTGAGGCGATTCAGTTCGCATAGGTAGCACTATACAAGTCACTCATTCATTCATTAAAGTAAAGAACCCTCTACGTAGTTTAAGGTTAAACCTCTTTTGTTCTAATTTTTATGAGTGACCACAAGTCTTGTTACACTCCCTTCTGCAAAAAAGTTTTATCCCTATTGTAGGGGCACCAGTAGGGATGAGCCAAACACCCCCCGGTTAGGTTCACATCCAGAACACGTGAACGGACCAAAGTTTGTGCGAACTTTCGAACACCGTTAAAGTCTATGGGACTCGAACGTGAGAAATCAAAAGTGCTAATTTTAAAGGCTAATATGCAAGTTATTGTCCTAAAAAGGGTTTGTGGACCCCGGTCCTGCCCCAGGGGACATGTATCAATGCAAAAAAAGTTTTAAAAACGGTAGTTTTTTCGGGAGCAGTGATTTTAATGATGCCTGTGAAAGTGAAAGTGAAAAGTGAAAAAAAGTGAAATATTCCTTTAAATATCCTACCTGGGGGGTGTCTATAGTATGCCGGTAAAGTGGCACGTGTTACCCGTGTTTAGAACAGTTCCTGCACAAAATGACCTTTCTAAAGGAATAAAAGTCATTTAAAACTGCTTGCGGCTGTAATGTAATGTCGCGTCCCGGCAATATGGCTGAAAATTATTGAGAAAAACGGCATGGGTAACCCCCCAGCCCATTACCAAGCCTTTGGGTCTTGTATGGATATTAAGGAGATCCCCGCACCCAAATTAAAAAAAGGAAAGTTGTGGGGCCCCCAGGCCCTATATACTCTGAACGCTAGTATACAGGTGGTCCCAAGAAAGACAGGGACTGTAGGTTTGTGATTAAGTTGAATCTGTTTGTAATTTGGAACAGGTACATTTTGTAAGTGTAGTACCAGCAAAAAAAATCAATTTTTAAGCTTTTTGGAAAACATAGGGAAGGGTTATCACCCCTGTAACATTTGTTTTGCTGTCTGTGCCCCTATTCAGAAGATTTCACCTCACTTTCTGTCCCAATGACAATTGGATTTTGAAAATTGGGGTTTATAGGGAAACAAGGATTGGTGATAAAGCATCAGTGGAGGAGACACCTTTTTCCCATATTAACTCTTACAGGAGAGAATTTCCCTTCCTAGGGGTAGATGTCATCTCACTTCCTGTTGTCTCCTTCCGTTTGTAAGTAGGAGTCGTTTGTAAGTTGGATGGTAGAAAGTAGGGGCCTGCCCTATATACTCTGCAGAAATTTGGGCCTTAGTTGTTGGTGGTACCAGAACACTGTAAGCCTTCACAGCTACTCTTGGTGGGCGCTGGAATGGGCCCTGCTGTGAAATATTATATCAAGAATTATAATTACATGCCCCTGTTGAACAGGATCAGAAAAATTGGGCCTTTGGTGGTGGTGTGTTGGTGTTGCCACAACACTGTAAGTCCTCACAGTTACTCTTGGTGGGTGCAGGAATGGGCCCTGCTGTGTAATAGTAGATCAAAAATTGTATTTACAAGCCCCTGTTGAACAGGGGCAGAAAAATTGGGCCTTAGGCACTGGTGGTGGTGCCACAACACTGCAATCTCTCACAGATACTCTAGTTGAGCGAAGAAACAAGCCCTGCTGCAAAATATTACAGCAAAAATTGTAATTACACGCCCCTGTTGAACAGGGGCAGAAAAATTGGGCCTTGGGCACTGGTGGTGGTGCCACAACACTGCAACCCCTCACAGATACTCTAGTTGAGTGCAGGAACAAGCCCTGCTGCAAAATATTACAGCAAAAATTGTAATTACACGAGTGCGCATGCGCAAGAGTCCTGCGATGGCCGCTTGAGCCAGGAGCTCCGCACCTCACCATCTCAGGAACGCCCACCGAACCTTTCTGACCTCGCATGACTGCCACAGACACGGCTCAGGAACCCCCCAAGCACCAGAGACCAACCCCATATGCTTGGATCTGGGATCAGGAGAAGCCTGATCCCCGAATTCGCTGCCTCCACCCGCGCCGGGTGTACCAAGATGGCCGCCGCAGCCGCTGCTGCAGCACAGCACCATGCTTCCCTCAATGAAGAGACTCCGGTACACAGGCAAATGCTGACCACTGCCATTCTCCACATCACCCCTGGCCCTCACAATGCAGGATTGCAGGCTTAGACTCCCTCGCCAGCCTCAACAGAATCCCTTCTCAGCCGCACATTTGAAGAGCAGGCCTTTTCCCCGGCAGGTCCGATGGCATCTATTTATGCTTCTCCTATCCCCCTCAGCCCATCGACCCAGAACACCCAGCTTCTGATGGAAGACCTTTTCTCTAAATTCTCCAATCTCCTTGAAAGGGATCTAGAGGCCACGGCAGCTAAAATCACAGGAGACATCAAAGCGGACCTGCAGAATATAGGCACCAGAATGGACGCCAATTGAAGAAAGGCTTGAACAGACTGCTGCAGTCTCCCACCAGAACTCTGACCTGATTCAATCCCTCCAAGACCAATTAGATACAGCAAACTCCCGCATAGATGATTTGGAGAACAGATCTCGGAGGCTGAACTTTAGGATCAGAGGCCTACCGGAATCAGTTACAGATGTTGCAGCGGCCACGCAGGACCTTATGAGAGAACTGATCCCAAACATTCCAACAGCAAGTCTGGAATTGGACCGGGTTCACAGGGCCCTGGGGCCCCCCAGGAAAGACGATTACCCTAGGGACGTTATTGTCAAACCAAATTATTACGAAATAAAAGAAGCTGTTATGAAACAGGCCCGGACCCTTTCCCAAGTATTCTGTCAAGGCCACACAGTGCAAATCTACGCGGATATCTCCCCCTCCACCATACAGCGCAGAAGAACTCTGAAACTCCTACTATCTGCTATGGCTCAGAAGGACATCAAGTACAAATGGGCCTTTCCGTTTGCGGTCAAATTCTCCCACAAGGGACAGAACCACTCCTTCTCCAGCTTTATAATGGGAGAGAAGCTACTACTTAACCTGAAGATAATTACGCAGGAAATGGACACGGAAGCACCCCCCCTCCTCTGGCTCCAATAATCGTCCCCCTCCGGCCAGATCCCCAAACCCTCTTTGGACCAAGAATAAATCCAGAACCCACTATGGTCCACCATGACCACATGGCCGCAACATCCCTTGTGTCTCCTGACGTCGATTTCTATCACTTTTGACTGACTTCCTGAAGAAATTGACTCTCTCCCTCTCCTTGGGAGCAATTTTACTATCTGATGCTCCTCCACAGATGGGGGACAATAGAAAAGCTGAAAGTCTCCTAGCTTGACAATGTTCTTCCTTTTTTTTCCCTTTTTTTCTATGATTCAAGCTCAGGTCCCCGTTGCTCTGCCTCCACTCTCTGCTCTGTAGAAAATAGGAGAGTGGCGCACTCAAGATGGGGTATATCTAGGGTTCGGAAACTCATATTTTAGTTTCATTTATTACAACTTGTTCTTGCCTGTTTGGTTTCAGCATTATATTTAACATTTAACACAGGTTGTAGGGCGCCCTGATTTGGGGCGGAATGCATGTGCCTCCTCCTATCCCTTAGTCACCAATGAGTTTCTGGGGGATAGGAAGTCCAACTGCAGTTGGACTTTTGACAACGATTTTTCTCACGTGTTACAGTGAGATGTCAGGAGGGGTCTTCTTTCCTCCTTAGGCTCTCTGTGGCCCCGGGGGAGAGAACTCTCCCATTTCTTCTTTTTCTGCTCTTTCCTCTTCTCGTCTTTCCTAACTCCTCCCTTACCTACCCAACTCATGGAACATCACTTAACAGTTTTTTTCATTTCCATCCAGTTCAGAGGTTTATCCCCCGATCGGAGGCTCCTATCGTGGACATAGTACCGCATCCCCACTTCCGACTCGATAGCACTCACTCTCTCTGGTCTCATGGCTGATCTCACACCTGACACTTTAAGGATTGCCACCCACAATGTACAGGGCCTAAATTCCCATATTAAAAGACGTAAGATTTTTAACTTCTTTAAACCTTCCAAATTAGATATTATTCTAATGCAGGAAACTCATTTCCCGGCCAAGTACTGTCCCAAGTTCCTCCACTCCCACTTTCCAAATTTTTATCTGGCAAGTGCCGAAAATAAGTCCAAAGGGGTGGCCATAGCTTTTGCCAAATCTTGCAATTTTAGCTGGCTTGCAGAAATTAAAGACCCAAACAGCAGGTTTCTCTTAGTTAAGGGTAAAATAGACAAACAGATCTACTCTCTAGTCTCCTACTATACCCCTAATAAGGCTCAAGCTTCTTTTTTTCAGAACCTTCTGAGTGTCCTCTCACCGGAATTAGAAGGTACGGTTATTTTTGGTGGTGATTCAAACACCGCCTTTGATCAAGGGCTGGACAAATCCAAGCCCCCCGCAGGCCAACTTACCCGCCCTACCAAACAAAGCCTCAAAATAGCTAGACTCATTCATGCCCATGGGTTTGCGGATGTCTGGAGGGAACTGAACCCTACTAGAAGGGACTATACCCACTTCTCCCAACCACACAATTCCTATGCTAGGATTGATCACCTCCTCATCAAAACACAGTCCATCCCTTTGATCATAAAATCCCATATCAAAGACACTGTTTTGTCCGATCATTCATTGGTCATCATGGAAATACATGTACACCACCGTGGAACGGGCAGGGGACAATGGAGACTTAATAAATCCATTCTCACAGATCCAATCCATGTCACTATGCTGAACAAATCTTTAAAGGAATATTTCCTCCTAAACAAAACCGAGGGCATCTCACCCGAAACACTATGGGCAGCTCATAAAGTCTTTATTAGAGGGGAGCTAATCAGACTCGCTTCCCAACTTAAGAGGGAAAGAGAGGCTGACATAAAAATCCTGGAGGCCGAATTCTGCAAACTACAGACACTTCACAAATCCAACCCCTCCCCCCTCTCGATATCCCAGCTAGACAAGGCCAGGTTGGAGCTCAACCTAGCCCTGACAGCTAAGGCGGAAAAACAAATTTGCTGGAACAAACACAAATTCTATACCCAAGGGGATAGGGTGGGTTCCATGCTGGCCGCCAAATTAACACCCTGTATTAGATCACATACCATGCCAAAAATAAAGATCCCAGGTCAGGGCTCCATGGCTGATCGCTACAAAATCTTAGATTCTTTCCAGGTTTTTTATAGCAACCTTTACTCGCCAAAATCTCCCCCGCAGGATACCACACTGGATTCATTACTGGGCAGTCTCTCTCTTCCATAGCTTTCAGCAGGACATAGAGACAGCCTTGAAGCTCCTTTCATGGAGTGAGAGGTACTTGGAGTAATAAAATCACTAAAAAATGGCTCAGCCCCCGGCCCGGACCGTCTGTCCAACGCCTATTACAAGACCTTCTCCAACACCTTAGCCATACATCTAACACACTTCTTCAACTCTAAAACACAGGGGAACCCACTCGATCCACAACTTAATGCTGCATACATTGCAGTGATCCCTAAACCGCACAAGAATCCGGAAGATGTTGGAAACTATCTCACTTATTAACTGTGATGTCAAAATTTTGACTAAGATTCTTGCAAATCGCATGGCTTCCTTCATCAATATATATATATAGATAAGGATCAAGTGGGTTTCATACCGGGCAGACAAGGCCCAGACCAAATAAGGCGGGCCATAGACTTGGTCTCCATCCTTCAAACCAACTGGGCGGGAGGTCCTAAACTATCTGGAATGCTCCTGTCATTGGACCTACAAAAGGCCTTCACAAATGCGGGCTATATGCAGACGACGTCCTGCTCTTTCTCACTTCCCCGTAACCTCCCTTCCCAACTTATGCAAAACCTTAGATGCCTTCGCCAAACTGTCCGGTTTAGAAGTTAATTATTCAAAGTCACGAGCACTCAACATCTCACTAAAATCCGAGACTGTTAATCTCTCACGACAGAACTTTCCCTTTAAATGGAGTGACTCCTCCATCAAATACTTAGGTATTAACTTAACAGCTAAAACTGAAACTCTATACAGCCATAACTACCCTCCTATGTACCGTAAGCTTGAAACAGACCTAAACACCTGGTCCCGTAATAATATTTCTTGGTTGGGGAGGGTGAATTCAGTTAAAATGACATTACTTCCCAGATTGCTATATCTGTTTCGCGCCTTACCTATCCCTATCCGGAAGGACCATATTAAATCCTTCCAAAGCAAACTTCTAAAGTTCATCTGGGGTAAGGCGGGATACAGAATCCCCCAAAGAACCCTTTACCTACATAGGAAAAAAGGAGGGCTGGGTCTACCTCTCCTTTACAAGTACTACCAAGCTGCCAGACTGGCCCAAATGTCAACAGTCTATTTTAGTTCCGAAAAACCTGATTGGGTGGCAATAGAAAAACAGGCAGTTCCTAACTTCACGCTAGACTTCCTCCTCTGGATAACCCCAAGAAACAGACCCTCTATATTGGCCCCGACCCTTTCCCACTCTTTTGCTCTATGGGACTCCTTGCGTTCTTCAGAAGCATTCATTTCGGCATATAAACCCCTCACTCATATTTATAATAACCCAGACTTCCCTCCGGGGAAAAATGTTATGGCCTTCAAGTGGTGGGTAGATAAAGGCCTGTACAGGATAGGTCAATTTTTCAAGGCTACAGGCCCCTTCACTCTAAAACACTGCACCAAAACGTTAGATATGCTCTTATCTGAAACCTTTCGGTTCAGCCAAATTTCCCATTTCTTGCAATCGCTATGTAAAGAAAAAGATTCCCCCCCAAAATTTTCTGACTATTAAATGTGGTGTGGTCAAGCCAGAGACCAGAGGGGTGGGATCTCAGTGATCTATTCGTCACTTACATCGCCATGCTCAAAAACGAAAAGAGAAAAATTGGGCCTTGGGCACTGGTGGTGGTGCCACAACACTGCAACCCCTCACAGATACTCTAGTTGAGCGCAGGAACAAGCCCTGCTGCAAAATATTACAGCAAAAATTGTAATTACACGCCCCTGTTGAACAGGGGCAGAAAAATTGGGCCTTGGGCACTGGTGGTGGTGCCACAACACTGCAACCCCTCACAGATACTCTAGTTGAGCAAAAGAACAAGCCCTGCTGCAAAATATTACAGCAAAAATTGTAATTACACGCCCCTGTTGAACAGGGGCAGAAAAATTGGGCTTTAGGCACTGTTGCTGGTGCCACAACACTGCAACCCCTCACAGATACTCTAGTTGAGTGCAGGAACAAGCCCTGCTGCAAAATATTACAGCAAAAATTGTAATTACACGCCCCTGTTAAACAGGGGCAGAAAAATTGGGCCTTAGCCAGTGGTGGTGGTGCCCAGAACCAAAAATGTTCTTACAAGCTATCAACATGAACATTGAGGAGGAATAGGATAGTCACTCAGCATAACAGGATAGTCACTCAGCATCAGCATAGGCAGTCTTCAAGGGATCTCACATTCATAAAAAAATTAGTTGGTTACATCAGCATCAGGTGCTTGGTAGCTGGTGATCCAAGACTGATTCATTTTTATGAAGGTGAGCCGATCAACCGAGTCGGTGGACAGGTGCACTCTGTGATCAGTTACAAAGCCTCCTGAATGTGCGTTCCGAAAGAACGCTGGATGCAGGACAGGCCAGTAGCTCAATTGCATACTGTGCAAGCTCTGGCCAGTGATCCATCCTCAAGACCCAGTAACCCAGAGGATTTTTAGTTGGAAAGGTCTCCAAGTCTGATCTTGCCCCTAGGTATCCCTGCACCATGTAAATCAGATGCTGGCGATGGTTGCTGTTGCTGATCAGACCTTGGGGGTGCGGACTAAAAAATTGTCTGAACGCATCTGTATGACAGCCACCTTCTCCACCGCTGCTTCTGTGACTGACTCAGCAACACGTTGTCCAGGACCAGGAATTTGTAACCTCCCAGGCTCTGGAAACGCGTTGCACAAACCTTTCTGCAAGGCCTCGCGAAGATGTTTCATCCTCTGCTCCCTCTGCGACGGCTGGATAAGTTCCGCAACCTTACCCTTTGTCAGAAACCATGAACCAGGCTGAGACAGAAGTACAGTAAAATCACACTTGTTTATTAATAAAAATAAAAAGGTAAATAGAGTAAGCGTAGTCAAAGCACAGCCAGAGTCCAGTAACTGGATCGGGTAATCAGCCAAGCCAGAGTTCAGTAACCTTCTATGAGGAGGTGAGATGCCATCTAGATAAAGGAAGGCCCGTAGATGTGGTGTATCTGGATTTTGCAAAAGCATTTGACACAGGTCCCCATAAACGTTTACTGTACAAAATAAGGTCCGTTGGCATGGACCATAGGGTGAGTACATGGATTGAAAACTGGCTACAAGGGCGAGTTCAGAGGGTAGTGATAAATGGGGAGTACTCGGAATAGTCAGGGGTGGGTAGTGGGGTTCCCCAGAGTTCTGTGCTGGGACCAATCCTATTTAATTTGTTCATAAACGACCTGGAGGATGGGGTAAACAGTTCAATCTCTGTATTTGCAGACAATACTAAGCTAAGCAGGGCAATAACTTCTCCGCAGGATGTGGAAACCTTGCAAAAAGATCTGAACAAATTAATGGGGTGGGCAACTACATGGCAAATGAGTTTCAATGTAGAAAAATGTAAAATAATGCATTTGAGTGGCAAAAATATGAATGCAATCTATACACTGGGGAGAGAGCCTCTGGGCGAATCTAGGATGGAAAAGGATCTGGGGTCCTAGTAGGTGATAGGCTCAGCAATGGCATGCAATGCCAAGCTGATGCTAACAAAGCAAACAGAATATTGGCATGCATTAAAAAGGGGATCAACTGCAGAGATAAAATGATAATTCTCGCACTCTACAAGACTCTGATCCAACCGCGCCTGAAGTATGCTGTCCAGTTCTGGGCACCAGTCCTCAGGAGGGATGTACTGGAAATGGAGCAAGTACAAAGAAGGGCAACAAAGCTAATAAAGGGTCTGGAGGATCTTAGTTATGAGGAAAGGTTGCAAGCACTGAACTTATTCTCTCTGGAGAAGAGACGCTTGAGAGGGGATATGATTTCAATATACAAATACCGTACTGGTGACCCCACAATAGAAATAAAACTTTTTTGCAGAAGAGAGTTTAACAAGACTCGTGGCCACTCATTAAAATTAGAAGCAAAGAGGTTTAACCTTAAACTACGTAGAGGGTTCTTTACTGTAAGAGCGGCAAGGATATGGCATTCCCTTCCACAGGCAGTGGTCTCAGCACGGAGCATCGATAGCTTCAAGAAACTATTAGATAAGCACCTGAATGATCGCAACATACAGGGATATACAATGTAATACTGACACATAATCACACATAGGTTGGACTTGATGGACTTGTGTCTTTTTTCAACCTCACCTACTATGTAACTATGTAACTATGTAACAGATTGGGTAATCAGCCAAGCCAGAGTTCAGTAACCAGATCGCGTAATCAACCAGGCCAGAAGTCAGGGATTCGAGTAGAGGAACAGCAAGCAGGATAAGGAGCCAGAAGGGATGTCAGCAAAGCCAGTCTTTAAACAGGAACACAGCAGATGGTTTCTTGTGATGTGACCAAGGCGAAGGCAGAGATCAAGTGAGCTGGACGGCTTTAAGTAGGCAGGACTGATGAGCAGAATCAACAACAGCTGGGTAACTGTGGAGAGAGATGGGAGCTGGCAATTACCCCCTCCTCAACAACCCCTCCCCCTCAGAGGACCACCGGGCTTGAGGGGAAAACTTTGGAAATCACGGGGGAGGACAGGGGCATGTATGTCCGAGGATGAGACCCAAGAGTGTTCCTCCGGACTGTACCCCTTCCAATGCACCAGGTACTATATGTGCCCACGGAACCTACGGGAGTCAACAATGGATTGTACTTCATACTCCTCATGGCTCTCAACCTGTATAGAGTGAGAACATGGCACCGAGGCGGTAAATAGGTTGCAGACCAAAGGTTTCAATAAGGAGACATGAAACGCATTTCAGATTCGCATACTAGGAGAAAGGTCCAACGCGTAAGCCACTGGGTTAATCCTGCAAAGGATACGGAAAGGCCCAATAAAGCGAGGTGCGAACTTCGATGAGGGAACACGAAGTCGGAGGTTGCGAGATGACAGCCAGACATTGTCCCCAACCTGGTAGGAAGGTGCAGGCAGGCATTTGCGGTCAGCCTGTACCTATCATTAGCATGACGCAAAGCCTCCTGGACTTGTGCCCAAGTGGAATGAAGACCACGGAGATGCTCCTCTAGTGCAGGAATACTCTGCGGAACAAACGAGTTAGACAACCTGGAAGGTTGGAAACCATAATTCGCCATAAACTGAGACAATCGGGAAGCAGAATTCAAGGCACTGTTGTGAGCAAACTCTGCCCATGGTAATAGGTCTGACCAGTTGTTGTGATGGTCAGAAATATAGCAACTGTCACGTACCTGGTGGTGGAGCCCAGAATGCAAGGAGTAGCCTCTCGTGTGCCTCTGGTTCGAGAGCCCCTGATAGAGAAGACAGGGACTCAAGAGCGCAGGGGGCCACAAGTGCTTGGTGAGTGGCAGGTGTAGGGTTGATCCGGACCTCTGGTGCAGCAGCAGGAGAACTATCAGGAACACTGGATCCACTGGCAGGAACTCAGGAACAACAGGCAACTGGGAGGTGTTCTGTAGTACCACTGGAAGCACTTTACAAAGTCAGACAGGCCGGGTCAAAACACAGGTAAGCAGAGCAGGTACAAAACGGAACCAGGAGAGTAGTCAGGGCACGGACCGGGTCGGCAACAGACAGGCAGGTAGTAACTGAAGGATGAGGCAGGAGAATCGTCAGACAAGCCGAGGTCAGGGACTGGCAGCAAACAGGAGAAGTCAGGAACAAGCCGGGTAACAGGAATCAGGTAAACAGGTATACAGGAAGCTTAGGGTCACAGGGAACGCTGTAGACCGGACAGCAAGGAAGCATGCTGACAGGCACCTTTAAATAGGCCTAATGGCGCCAAAAGCTGTCACACCGCACGTCTGCGCGCCGCCGCGTGCACACGTGCACGCCCGAGTACCGATCGTACGTGCCCGTTCGTTTCATTGTGTACCCGCGTACACCCGCTCGTATTAGCGTGCACCCGCATGCGTCCGTTCGTGTCAACGCGTCTCCGAACGCGTCCTCTGGTTCTACTGACAATAGTTCTGTTAACCGAACTTCCGCCGACGGCTGAACTAACAGGACGTCTTTCATGACATTGCCCCCCCCCAAGGGGCAGCCTCCGGATGCCCAACTGTGCCATCTTACTTGGATGAGATTTTTTAAAGGCAAGTATCAATCTCCTAGCATGGATGTTGGACTCCGGCTCCCAGGAGTTTTCCTCAGGCCCATACCCCTTCCACTTTACCAAGAACTGGACTTGGTTACGTCTCTTCCTACAATCCAGAATGGACTCGACCTCATATTCGGTTTCTCCGTCAATGATCACGGGTTCCGGGGGATTGACCCTCCGGTTGACAAAAGGATCAGGAACTGCGGGTTTGAGTAGGGCAACATGAAAGACCGGGTGAATCCGGAATGATTCTGGTAGCTTTAGTTCGTAGGCCACATTATTAATTTTTCTTGTCACTGGAAAAGGACCCACGAACTTGGGACCCAATTTCTTGGAAGGACAGGCCAATCTTAGATTCAAAGTAGACAGCCAAACCAAATCTCCAGGTTTAAGATCAAGCTCCCCCCTTCTCTTCTTATCAAACACTTCTTTGTTATAGTTCTGGGTCCTTGCCATAGTCTCTTGCAGAAGCTTATTATTTGATTCAAAGAAGTTTAGGTTTTCTTGAACAGCTGGTACTGGACACTCCGGAACGTTAGTGGACAAGAACAGAGGATGGAACCCATAATTTGCAAAAAATGGTGTTTGTTTTGTAGCGGAATGAACAGAGTTATTGTATGCAAATTCGGCAAGGGGAAGAAGCGGAGCCCAATCATCCTGGGAGAACGAGGAAAAGCAGCGCAGATACTGCTCCAGCGTCTGATTCGTTCTCTCCGTCTGGCCATTTGTTTGGGGGTGATAGGCAGAAGAGAAGGCAAGATCAATTTTCAGGGATTCACAGAGAGCTCTCCAAAACCTCGAGGTGAATTGTACGCCCCGATCGGAAGTAATATTGGCAGGGATGCCATGAAGCCTCACCACCTCCTTAATAAATGTCCTGGCAGTTTCAGCAGCAGTAGGAGTACCTTTCATTGGTAAGAAGTGTGCCATCTTGGATAATCTATCCACAATTACGAAGATCGTAGTGTAGCTTTCAGAAGGTGGCAACTCGACAATAAAATCCATGGAGATCATCCTCCATGGTTTCTCCGGGACAGATAGTGGTTTTAACAGGCCCCAGGCCTTAGACTTGCTACCTTTATTTTGGATACAGGTGACACATGCTTCCACGTAATCCTTGCAGTCCTTTCTTAATGATGGCCACCAGAACGTGCGCTGAAGAAGTTCAGATGTCTTATGTACTCCAAAGTGGCCGGCTAACATATGGTCATGGCAAGAACTAAGAGCTGCCGTTCGCACCTCCTGAGGTACGAAGATCCTATCCTTAAACCATAGAAGATCATCTCTGGCCTGTAGGGTTGTATCCGGCGGAGCGGAAACGTTCCTGGAGGCTTGCTTGATCTGTGACAGTAGATCCCCTTGGAGTAACAGAAAGTTCCCTGCGGACAAGATGGTATCTGGTGGAGAAGGTGCTTCCGAATCGCTGTACATCCGTGACAGAGCGTCAGGCTTGATATTTTTTGACCCGGGGCGGTAGGTAATATGGAAAGAAAATCTAGTAAAGAACAGTGCCCATCTGGCCTGTCGTGGTTTCAACCTCTTGGCAGTCTTTAAATATTCTAGATTCTTGTGATCTGTATAAACAAGAATCGGGTGGGCTGCTCCCTCTAACAGGTATCGCCATTCCTCCAACGCAGCTTTGATCGCTAACAATTCTCGATCACCCACATCATAGTTCCTTTCTGCTTCTGATAATTTACGGGAAAAAAAAGCGACTGGGTGCAGAAGAGCCCTAGGACCCTGTCTTTGGGAAAGTACTGCACCGACCGCTATCTCTGAAGCGTCCACCTCCAGGATGTAGGGTAACGTGGAATCAGGATGTTTTAAAACTGAGGCTGAGACAAACAGATCCTTCAGTGTAGTAAAGGCCATCTGAGCTTCCGTAGACCAGTGGAACTTGAGGCCCTGTTGGGTCAACCTTGTAATGGGAGCAATGATGGTGGAGAATCCCTTAATGAATTTTCTATAAAAATTCGCAAATCCCACGAAACGTTGAATCCCTTTCTTGTCAGTGGGAGCGGGCCAGTCCAGAATGGCGGAGACCTTCTGAGGGTCCATTTTGATGCCTTCCACAGAGATAATAAGACCAAGGAACTGAATACTCTCCTGTTCGAAGACACATTTCTCAGGCTTGGCGTAAAGGCCGTGCAGGCGAAGTCGGGTCAAAACGTTTCTGACATGTTCACGGTGTTCAACTAGGGAAGAAGAGAAGATTAGAATGTCATCTAGATAAATAACAACAAACAGGTCAAGGTAGTCTCTGAAAATGTTATTTACAAAATGCTGAAATGTGGCAGGAGCATTACAGAGTCCGAAAGGCATAACTAAATATTCGAAGTGCCCAAACCGGGTATGGAAAGCAGTCTTCCATTCGTCTCCCTTGCGAATGCGGACAAGGTTGTAGGCACCACGAAGATCTAACTTTGAAAATACTACTGCAGACCCCAGCCTTTGAAAAAGTTCTGGCACTAATGGTAAGGGATAACGGTTCTTGATTGTAATCTTATTGAGTGCCCGATAATCCACACAAGGGCGCAAAGAATGGTCTTTCTTTTCCACAAAAAAGATTCCTGCTCCTGCCGGGGATGTGGAGGGTTGGATGAAGCCTTTCTTAAGATTATCATCAATGTAAGTTTTTAATACTCCTAGTTCTAACTCTGATAGAGGAAATATTCTCCCAAAAGGAATCTCTGCCCCTGGGAGAAGTTCAATCGGACAGTCATATGGCCGGTGGGGAGGAAGGGTCTCGGCCCCTTTTTGACTGAAAACGTCCAGAAAGCTATGGTAGACTTCAGGTACAACTTGACGGGTCTCGGCATCAGTTTCCATGCACAACAGGGCAGAGGGAGCTTGAGTAACTTCTGGTAGACAGTGTTGGTGGCAATAAGAGGAAGGAAATTCAATTTTCCCTGTGGCCCAATCAACTTGTGGATTATGGGCCTTGAGCCAAGGCATGCCCAATATGATGGGGAATAGAGGAGATTCAATGACGTCCAGACAAAGTAGCTCTTGATGAGTGCCAGCAATGGTGGTGAGCATGGGTACTGTTTCCTGGGTTACTGGTCCTGATCTGAGGGTAGAACCATCGGCCAGATATACTGAAAGTCCTTTCGCCCTGGGCCGGATGGGAATATGATGTCTGGAAGCGAAGGACAAGTCTATAAAGCCGCTGCAGGCCCCGGAATCAATGATAGCGCTGGTTGGTATATTCCCTCCTGGGAGCTGTAAAAGAAGCGGGACAGCCAGGTGAGATATATTATTCAGTGAAGCTGGGGTAAGAGCAGGAGAAACAGAGAGGCACTTACGAAGCTTGGCCGGGCATGTCCGTACAAAGTGTCCGGGTTCCCCGCAATATAGGCACAGGTTACCAGCCCGACGGCGTTGACGCTCTTCAGGAGTGAGGGATGGCCGTAAGAGTCCCAGCTGCATTGGTTCTGGTGTATCTGAAGTCATGGTAGTAGAAGCTGGAGGAGCGGAGTGGGGAGAACTAGGCACCCGGGGCAGCATCCAGACAGGACGAGCAGGGCCAGAAGATCGCTCTGTACGTCGTTCTCTTAGGCGTCTGTCTATTTGGATGGAAAGGTCTATGAGGTCCTCTAGAGTCTCAGGAAGGCCCACTCGTGCTAGTTCACCCTTCAAGGATTCTGAAAGGCCCATACGGAACTGATACCGTAGGGCGGCATTGTTCCAATTTGTATCAGAACTCCAGCGTCTGAATTCTGATGCATAGTCCTCAACAGGTCTGCGGCCTTGCTGTAGGGTGTGCAAGGCTGTCTCTGCCGTGGCAGTCAGCTGTGGGTCTTCATATAGGGATGACATAGCCCGAAAGAAGGTATCCAGAGTATCAAGTGAGGTGTCTTTCTTTTCTAACAAGCGATGGGCCCAGGACTGGGGCTCGCCTGTCAGCAGCGAAATCACGAACCCCACCTTGGTGGCTTCCAGAGAGAAAGTCCTTGGTTGAAGGGCAAAAAAGAGCTCACATGAATTGCGGAAGGACCTGAATTTGCTCCGGTTACCCGAAAATCTTTCAGGCGTGGGGACCCTGGGTTCAGGCGGCAACATGACCACTGATGGTGAAGCAGAAGTCCCGGATACTGGAGGTGTAGAAGCTGCTAGGGCCTGGACTTGGCCTTCCAGCTGGGTGTAGCCTTCTTGTAGGCTCTTTACTGCCTGGGTAAGTCCAGCAAGATGGCGGCAGAGTTCATCCATAGGAGAGGCTCCCTGCGTGGGCTCAGACATGGCTGTCCGGTACTGTCACGTACCTGGTGGTGGAGCCCAGAATGCAAGGAGTAGCCTCTCGTGTGCCTCTGGTTCGAGAGCCCCTGATAGAGAAGACAGGGACTCAAGAGCGCAGGGGGCCACAAGTGCTTGGTGAGTGGCAGGTGTAGGGTTGATCCGGACCTCTGGTGCAGCAGCAGGAGAACTATCAGGAACACTGGATCCACTGGCAGGAACTCAGGAACAACAGGCAACTGGGAGGTGTTCTGTAGTACCACTGGAAGCACTTTACAAAGTCAGACAGGCCGGGTCAAAACACAGGTAAGCAGAGCAGGTACAAAACGGAACCAGGAGAGTAGTCAGGGCACGGACCGGGTCGGCAACAGACAGGCAGGTAGTAACTGAAGGATGAGGCAGGAGAATCGTCAGACAAGCCGAGGTCAGGGACTGGCAGCAAACAGGAGAAGTCAGGAACAAGCCGGGTAACAGGAATCAGGTAAACAGGTATACAGGAAGCTTAGGGTCACAGGGAACGCTGTAGACCGGACAGCAAGGAAGCATGCTGACAGGCACCTTTAAATAGGCCTAATGGCGCCAAAAGCTGTCACACCGCACGTCTGCGCGCCGCCGCGTGCACACGTGCACGCCCGAGTACCGATCGTACGTGCCCGTTCGTTTCATTGTGTACCCGCGTACACCCGCTCGTATTAGCGTGCACCCGCATGCGTCCGTTCGTGTCAACGCGTCTCCGAACGCGTCCTCTGGTTCTACTGACAATAGTTCTGTTAACCGAACTTCCGCCGACGGCTGAACTAACAGGACGTCTTTCATGACAGCAACGTAGGAAGTGCTCCAAGAACTGATCGGCTCATTCTGCGGCCCCATTAGACTGCGGGTGATATGCAGAGGAGAAAGCAAGCTGAATTCCCAGCTGTGCACAAAAGGCTCGCCAGAACCGGGACACAAACTGACTACCCCTGTCCAAGACAGTCACTTTGGGTAGCCCATGTAAGCGAAAGATCTCCCGAGCAAAAGTGGAAGCCAGTTCCGTAGAAGTGGGCAACTTCTTATGTGGAATACAATGACACATCTTTGAGAACCGGTCAACCACCATAAGGATAACCGTGTTGCCTTTGGAGTTGGGCAACTCCACAAAGAAATCCATAGACAGGTGGGTCCAGGGCCTCTCTCCATTGGGTATGGGTTGTAGGAGGCCCACTGGAAGGTGTCATGGAGTCTTACTCTGAGCACACACAGAACAGGCAGCTAAGAAGGCAGTTATATCAGCATGTAGACTAAGCCACCAGAATTGTTGGGAAATGGCCCAAATGAGTTGATTCTTACCAGGGTGGCCAGCTGCCTTGGGAGAATGGTAAGTCTGGAGCACGGCAGTATGGAGACACTCTGGGACAAAGCAGCGGTCACAAGGTTTCTCAGGAGGAGCATCGACCTGAGCAGCAAGAATTTTGTCACCCAAAGGAGAAGTAAGATTGGTGCGAACCGTAGCCAGAATACAATCAGGAGGAATCATAGGAACTGCAACTTGGAAGTAGGGGAAAATTGTCCTGACAAGGCTTCAGCCCTTACATTCTTAGTACCGGGTAAGAATGAGACAATGTAATTGAAACTTGACAAGAAAAGAGCCCATCGAGCCCTTCTGGGAGAGAGGCATTTAGCCTCAGACAAGAATGCGAGATTCTTATGGTCAGTAAGAATGGGAACCGGCACAGTGGTACCTTCGAGGAGATGTCTCCATTCTTTAAGGGCTAAAATGATTGCCAACGGCTCTCTGTCACAAATCTTGTAATTGTAAAGAAGAAAGTCTGACAGGTAGTAGTACAATAGAAAAGGTGTGCCACATCCCAAAAATCTTAAAAAAGACCAAAACGTTCCCCTTGGACGAGATTTTAAAGGCACTACCATATGTAATAATGTAGGTATAAAATAATTTTATTACAAAAATAGACAAAAGAAAATTAATACAATGTAAGTACAAAAACTATATATACAGAAATGGATATATCAAGCACAAATTACATGTGATTGGTAGATACAATAGCATAGAGATGGAAGACAAGTCTGAGCTCAAAT
The DNA here is from genome assembly GCA_037952835.1 of Lithobates septentrionalis. NCBI lineage: Eukaryota > Metazoa > Chordata > Amphibia > Anura > Ranidae > Lithobates > Lithobates septentrionalis. The sequence continues at coordinate 6,323,970 of JBBDGP010000205.1, forward strand.
TGTAATAAGTCTCACTGAACCGACGTGTTTCGGAAAGTCCTTCATCGGGGTTCGTCAAGTGAGAATTATCATTTCCAAAAATACACATGCTATAAAAGTATCCATGGCATAAAAACAGCTTCACATAGGTCTCCCAGGCCGTGTGCACCAAGGTTCACCTTAAGGATTAATCCTCCAAGCAGTATTATGAAAGGCTGGTATGTCAGAGAGGATTCCCAATATATGCTGTAACGCGCCACACCAAAGGTGTAACGCCTGTGCGCAGGCTGGGGTCCAAACGTTTCCGGACCTATAACTTAGGCCAAAACGAGGAGCCTTCAATCTGTCATGTGAAGGAAAAGGGAGAGGAAAGAGGCAGACAATCCAGGCTGGCAGCAAGTCAATAGCAAGCTCTAAGGAAACCTGCTTGTGCAGCCTAGAGACACAGCAACAATCTACCGTCCTCCTCCGATCACAGGATAAAAGTGAGTGAACTCAGTGTATATGTCCACCTAATTGAGTTTACAGCTGATTGCGATGTATGTCGCAAGGACTGTCCGAAACGCGTCGGTTCAGTGAGACTTATTACAATTTGAGCTCAGACTTGTCTTCCATCTCTATGCTATTGTATCTACCAATCACATGTAATTTGTGTTTGATATATCCATTTCTGTATATATAGTTTTTGTACTTACATTGTATTAATTTTCTTTTGTCTATTTTTGTAATAAAATTATTTTATACCTACATTATTACATATGGTAGTGCCTTTAAAATCCCGTCCAAGGGGAACGTTTTGGTCTTACTTAGGATTAGGATGAGCCAACACAGGAGCAGAAACAAAGGCAGCCTTGAGACTTTCAAAGGCCTTAATGGACTCCGGAGACCAACTCTGTGGGTTACCATTCTTTCTGGTCATATCGGTCAGGGGCTTGACCAGAGACGAGAAGTTATGAATAAACTTCCGATAATAGTTGGCAAAACCCAGGAAACGCTGCAGAGGATGTAACCCCATGGGTCGAGGCCACTGTAGGACTGCCAAAAGTTTCACTGGGTCCATCGAAAAACCAACAGTGCAAATGACATAGTCCAGGAATTTAACCTGTTCCTGATAGAACTCTTCTCCAGTTTACTATAGAGATTATTCTCTCTTAATTTTTGAAGCACACAACAGACATCTGTGTGGTGGCTCTCCAGGGACTTGTAAAAGAATTAGGATATCATCGAGATAAACCATCACATATCACTGCAGCAAATCTCGGAGGACATTGTTAATAAATTCCTGGAAAACTGCCAGGGCGTTACAAAGGCAAAAAGGCATTATGAGATACTCATAATGGCCTGTTCTGGTATTAAATGCAGTTTTCCACTAGTCGCCCTCCTTAATCCTCACAAGATTGTAAGCCCCTCTCAGATCAAGCTTTGTGAAAACCGTTGCTCCCTTGAGGCGGTCAAATAACTCTGTAATCAACAGGATCGGGTAGGCATTCTTGATCGTGAAACGATTGAGACCCCTATAATCAATACAAGGTCTCAGTTCACCGCTCTTCTCCTTCACAAAGAAGAAAGCAGCACCAGCAGGAGACCAGGATTTGTGGATGGAACCCTGAGAAAGTGCGTCTGCAACATACTCCTCCATGGTTTATCCTCCAAGACCAACAAAGGGTAAACCCGGCCATGAGGGGGAGTGGCACCAGGTTGAAGGTCAATTGCGCAATCATATGGCCGGTGTGGAGGCAAACTACCGGTTTGACCTTTGTCAAAGACATCACTAAAATCACGGTACTCCTCTGGCAGGGAGGAGAGTGAAGAGGTACACAGGACCTTGGCTACTTTCTGGAAGCATGTTTCACTGCATTGTGTTGACCAGGAGAGAACCTCAGCACGGAGCCAATCAAAAAAAGGGTTGTGCCTCTGTAATCAAGGATAACCATTAACCAGCGGAAACTTACGAGAGGAAATCACTTGGAATTGGATTATCTCATGGTGAAGAGCCCCTACGGCCGTGGACAACAGAACCGTCTCATGAGTCACATGGGCAGGCTGTAGAGGTGTGCCGTCAAGAGCCTCAATGGCAAGTGGAGTGTCATGCAGCTGCAGTGGAATCGAGTGCTTTGATACAAAGGCAGCATCAATGAACAGGCCTGCAGCCCCAGAGTTGATTAGAGCCTGTATCTCGATAGATGACTTAGCCCAAGAAAGGGTTACTGAGACCAGGGAATTATACTTCTAGATAACTGGGGACGACACAACGCCACCTAAGGTCTGTCTAGGACAGGACCTCAAGGTTCGGGTGTTCCCAGGACGAGTAGGACAAGACTTCAAAAAGTGACCTGCCTGGCCACAATAAAGGCACAATCTCTCCCTCCTCCTAAAGGCTCTCTTATCCGCAGAGAGACGCGTGAAGCCCAAGTGCATGGGTTCATCTTCACTGACCAACTCGGTACCAGCAGGCATGGGAGGTGAGGGAGGCATGGGTGGGACTGCAAAGCTCAGAGGCAAACGTACAGGAGGCTTCTGCAAGCGCTCCTTAAAATAAAGTCTTTCTCTGTGTCTGGAGTCAATGAGGATGGCAAACAAGATCAAGCTCTCCAGCTCAGTGGGTATATTTCAGGCTGCTATCTCATCCTTGATGGAATCCGAGAGACCATGAGAAAAAGCAACCACGAGGGCCTCATTGTTCCACGCAACCTCTGCTGTCAGAGTACGGAATTCAATGGCGTAGTGTGGCGGAGTGTGCGGGAACGTCAAATACCCTTTTAAAGGAGGCCACAAACTCAGGGTAACTCAAGACAACATGTTTTTGCATCTCCCATAGAGGGTTAGCCCAGGTCAAGGCTCTCTCAGAAAGCAAAGATATCATGATCCACGCCCATGGCAGCCGTCCAGGGGGAACAGAGCTTTGAAGAAGGAGTGCGGCCGTCACGTCATTCACGGCCCGTATGCTCAGAAAACGTGCAACGTCATGCCCGTTCGCCTGGATACCAGCTTGCGCTTCAAGCCTCGTGCTGGCACACACTCCACCGCGGCCGGCTGACTACAATCAAGCGTTGTATTAGAAGATGACACAGCGAACCTCCATTAGCAGAATGAGGGACAGACCACACTGACGACCCCCCCCGTTGTCGGGACTACTTTTATGCTTGTTTTTACTCCTTAAAATGTGAGTTGCCAATTTTTACTCATTATTCATTAAAACTGTAAAAAATCTGCACCCAGAGGCGCCTCCTCTCCCCTTCTTGTTTTTTTCAAAATAAGGAACAATGGTCTGGCAATTACTTGACTGAGTTCCCTAAGTACCCTCGGGTGCAAGCCATCTGGTCCCGATGATTTATTAATGTTAAGTTTCTCACGTCTCATTTTAATTCTGTCCTTTGTTAACCATGGATGTGCTTCCTGTGATGTGGATAGGTGCTTCCTGTGTCATGAGGATAAACACTGCAGTTTTGGTTACTGAAGCCGCCCGATTCCCTCGTGAAGACTGAGGAGAAGAATAAATTCAATACCTTCACCATCTCCCCATCCTTTGTAACCAGATGTCCTTCCTCATTCTTTATGGGGCCAATATGGTCTGTCCTCCCTTTTTTACTGTTTACATACTTAAAGAATTTCTTGGGATTTTTTGTTTGCTCTCCTCTGCTATGTGTCTTTCATGTTCTATCTTAGCCTTCCTTATTGCACCCTTACATTTCTTATTGCATTCTTTATAAAGTCTGAATGCTGATGATGATCCCTCAACCTTGTATTTTTTGAAGGCCTTCTCTTTTGCTTTTATATGCATTTTTACATTGGATTTAAGCCATCCAGGACTTTTATCGCTCTTTTAAATTTATTACCCAATGGGATGCATTGGCTAATATCCTTATTTAATATGCTCCTAAAGCAAACCCATCTCTCCTCTGCGTTCTTTGTTCCTAAGATTTTATCCCAGTTTATGCCTTCTAGCAAGGCTCGTAGTTTAGGGTAGTTGGCTCTTTTGAAAATCAGTGTCTTTGTATTCCCCTTATGTTTCCTATTTGTGTGTTTTATTCTTTTTCCTTCCGCCTCTCCTTCCTCTTCTGGTGACTTTTTTCTCTTTAAGTTGGAGAGTGTGAGAGGGGAACCCCTAAAAACTCTAGATTATCAATGGAGCTAGAGGGATTGGCTGGGGAAGGAGCACATTTATTACCAGATATTCCTGAACTAAGGGATGGAGATGTAGGAAGACATGGTACTGAAATGGAGGGATCTCCTATGGAGGGAGGTGAATTTTTGGGTGGACCAGGTGTTGTCTGATTGCCTGGGTCCAGGGAAACAGAATGGACTGGGGATAGAATCTGATGAGCATTAGTGGAGCATTAGAGAACCCTGTATTAATGGTGGGCTGTAGTACGTATAACAGGGGATTATCCATGAGGTAATTTTAAATCCCAATGACCATAGCCGCCCATCATGTGATGTCTTTGTGGCCCGACGTCCTTCTGGTCACAGATTATACTACAACTTGGTCACGGCTCCAGGCTGAGGCTCTCCCATGCATGTCAGCTTGTCTGGCCAATATCTCTTGACAGACTCATCCTTGCCCCTCCGATGAAGCAAACATTCTGCTGCCTGCTGGTCCATCCATTGCAGCTCCCAAGGTGACACTCACCTGTATCCCTGCCTATCAAAGTGGTGATCTATGACAGTTCCAGCTATCCTTCCTGGACCTTTGCCAGCAGTTACCGGTCATTAGGGATGAGCCGAACACCCCCCTGTTCGGTTCGCACCAGAACATGCGAACAGGAAAAAAGTTTGCTCGAACACGCGAACACCGTTAAAGTCTATGGGACACGAACATGAATAATCAAAAGTGCTAATTTTAAAGGCTTATATGCAAGGTTTTGTCATAAAAAGTGTTTGGGGACCCGGGTCCTGCCCCAGGGGACATGGATCAATGCAAAAAAAAGTTTTAAAAACGGCCGTTTTTTCAGGAGCAGTGATTTTAATAATGCTTAAAGTCAAACAATAAAAGTGTAATATCCCTTTACATTTCGTACCTGGGGGGTGTCTATAGTATGCCTGTAAAGGGGCGTATGTTTCCCGTGTTTAGAACAGTCTGACAGCAAAATGACATTTTGAAGGAAAAATTACATTTAAAACTACCCGCGGCTATTGCATTGCCGACAATACACATAGAAGTTCATTGATAAAAACGGCATGGGAATTCATCACAAGGAAACCCCGAACCAAAATTTTAAAAAAATGACGTGGGAGTCCTCCTAAATTCCATACCAGGCCCTTCAGGTCTGGTATGGATATTAAGGGGAACCCCGGCCAAAATTTTAAAAAAAAATGACGTGGGGTTTCCCCTAAATTCCATACCAGACCCTTCAGGTCTGGTATGGATTTTAAGGGGAACCCCCCACCAAAAAATAAAAAAATAAACGGCGTGGGGTCCCCCCAAAAATCCATACCAGACCCTTATCCGAGCACGCAACCTGGCAGGCCACAGGAAAAGAGGGGGGACGAGAGTGCGCCCCCCCTCCTGAACCGTACCAGGCCACATGCCCTCAACATTGGGAGGGTGCTTTGGGGTAGCCCCCCAAAACACCTTGTCCCCATGTTGATGAGGACAAGGGCCTCATCCCCACAACCCTGGCCGGTGGTTGTGGGGGTCTGCGGGTGGGGGGCTTATCGGAATCTGGAAGCCCCCTTTAACAAGGGAACCCCCAGATCCCGCCCCCCCTGTGTGAAATGGTAAGGGGGTACTTACCCCTACCATTTCACTAAAATCTGTCAAAAATGTTAAAAATGACAAGAGACAGTTTTTGACAATTCCTTTATTTAAATGCTTCTTCTTTCTTCTATCTTCCTTCATCTTCTTCTGGTTCTTCTGGCTCTTCTGGTTCTTCCTCCGGCGTTCTCGTCCAGCATCCCCTCCGCGGCGTCTTCTATCTTCTTCTCCTCGGGCCGCTCCACACCCATGGCATCGGGGGAGGCTCCCGCTCTTCTCTTCATCTTCTTCTTTATCCTCTTCTCTTCTTCCTTCTTCTCTTCTTCATTTTCTTCTCCGGGCCGCTCCGCATCCATGCTGGCATGGAGGGAGGCTCCCGCTGTGTGACGGAGTCTCCTCGTCTGACGGTTCTTAAATAACGGGGGGGGCGGGGCCACCTGGTGACCACGCCCCCCTCTGACACACAGTGACTTGACGGGACTTCCCTGTGACGTCACGGGGAATGCCACAGGGAAGTCCCGTCATGTCCCGTGCGTCAGAGGAGGCGGGGTCACCGGGTGGCCCCGCCCCCCGTTATTTAAGAACCGTCAGACGAGGAGACGCCGTCACACAGCGGGAGCCTCCCTCCATGCCAGCATGGATGCGGAGCGGCCCGGAGAAGAAAATGAAGAAGAGAAGAAGAGAAGGAAGAAGAGAAGAGGATGAAGAAGAAGATGAAGAGAAGAGCGGGAGCCTCCCTCCATGCCATGGGTGCAGAGCGGCCTGAGGAGAAGAAGATAGAAGACGCCGCGGAGGAGATGCTGGACGAGAACGCCGGAGGAAGAACCAGAAGAGCCAGAAGAACCAGAAGAAGATGAAGGAAGATAGAAGAAAGAAGAAGCATTTAAATAAAGGAATTGTCAAAAACTGTCTCTTGTCATTTTTAACATTTTTGACAGTTTTTTAGTGAAATGGTCGGGGTAAGTACCCCCTTACCATTTCACACAGGGGGGGGCGGGATCTGGGGATTCCCTTGTTAAAGGGGGCTTCCAGATTCCGATAAGCCCCCCGCCCGCAGACCCCTACAACCACCAGCCAGGGTTGTCGGGATGAGGCCCTTGTCCTCATCAACATGGGGACAAGGTGTTTTGGGGGCTACCCCAAAGCACCCTCCCAATGTTGAGGGCATGTGGCCTGGTACAGTTCAGGAGGGGGGGCGCACTCTCGTCCCCCCTCTTTTCCTGCGGCCTGCCAGGTTGCGTGCTCGGATAAGGGTCTGGTATGGATTTTTGGGGGGACCCCACGCCGTTTTTTTTTTTTGGCGCGAGGTTCCCCTTAAAATCCATACCAGACCTGAAGGGTCTGGTATGGAATTTAGGGGGAACCCCACGTCATTTTTTTTTTAATTTTGGCCGGGGTTCCCCTTAGTATCCATACCAGACCTGAAGGGCCTGGTATGGAATTTAGGGGGACTCCCACGTAATTTTTTTTTTAAAATTTTGGTTCGGGGTTTCCCTGTGTTGATTTCCCATGCCGTTTTTATCAATGAACTCCTATGTGTATTGTCGGCAATGCAATAGCGCGGGTAGTTTTAAATGTAATTTTTCCTTGCTGTCAGACTGTTCTAAACACGGGAAACATGCGCCCCTTTACAGGCATACTATAGACACCCCCAGGTACGAAATTTAAAGGGATATTACACTTTTATTGTTTGACTTTAAGCATTATTAAAATCACTGCTCCTGAAAAAATGGCCGTTTTTAAAACTTTTTTTTGCATTGATCCTTGTCCCCTGGGGCAGGACCCGGGTCCCCAAACACTTTTTATGACAATAACTTGCATATAAGCCTTTAAAATTAGCACTTTTGATTTCTCCCATAGACTTTTAAAGGGTGTTCTGCGGCATTTGAATTTGCCGCGAACACCCCAAATTCTTCGCTGTTCGGCGAACTTGCGAACAGCCAATGTTCGAGTCGAACATGAGTTCGACCCGAACTCGAAGCTCATCCCTACCGGTCATCACAAGGAGACAGATGATCTGCCTGTATTCCTTTATCTTTGTGAGTGCAATCCTTTTTACTACTTATGTGTTTTAAACTGATTAAATAGACACACTTAGATGGCGACACCTTCTTTTTGCTTTCTTTCAGACTGATAAGAGGCATGGAGGAGCAATGAGGAAAGACTAGCTGAATTGAATTGAATTTATTCTTTCTTGACAAGAGAAGATTAAATGGGATATGATATACCTGTATAAATAAATAAGTGGTGTGTATAGTGAACTTACTGTAAAGTAAATCAGTTTAAGGTCATCACTGAGGACAAGGGGACCCTCTTTACATCTGGAGGGGAAAAAGATTCAATCTCCAAATAAGGAAAGGCTTCTTTACAGTAAGAGTTGTGAAAATTTGGAATAGACTACCTCAAGAGCTGGTTCTGGCCAGCTCAGTAGATTGTTTTAAGAAAGGCCTGGATTCTTTCCTAAATGCACATAATATAACTGGATACTAATATTTATAGGTAAAGTTGGTCATGGGAATATCTGATTGCATCTTGGGGGACCAGGAAGGATTTTTTTCCGCAATGGAGCAAACTGGATCATGCTATATTGTTTTTTTTTTTGCATTCCTCTGGACCAACTTTGAGCATTGGATCGTGTATTTGGAGGTTTGCTATTTGTGTGTGTTGGTTTTCATTTTTTTTCCTCTGTTGGTTAAACTGGATGGACTTGTGTCTTTTTTTCTATCAGATAAACTATGCAACTATGTAAATATGTAACAATGAATATTTAGCACAGTACAATGCAGCTGCTCACATTATTAATGTATGAATAAAACCAATATCAGTCTCTCCTCTGCATGACCTAATCATAACATATTTCCTTTGCATGACCTAATCATAACATATTGCATGGCTTCTGTGTGAAGGCTTAACCTGTGCTGCTGCAGTGTCATGTACCTGGTGGAGATCTAACTGGAGAGAAGGCTTCTCTTGCACCTCCTGTCCAACACCCCTGGTAGTGAAGACAGGGAGTGAAGGACACAGAGTGGCACGAGGGCCGAAGTAACTGTTGGCGCTGGCTGGGCCTTGGCAGGAACCAGGTGGCTGGGGTGCGCAGGGCAGGTTCTGAGAACTGGAGCTCCGAATCACTGGGTCAGCAGATGGAGACGTAGCCGGGACGAAAGCCAGGATGTCATCAACAGACGGGCAGAGCAGGTACCAAGACAGGAGGCAGAGGCAGAGACAGGACACAAACCGGGTTCGGTACACAGATGGGCTGCAAGGTACAGGAACATCAGACAAAAGCGGAGTCAAAACCAAGCCGGGATCAGGTAGGCAGGCAGAGGTCAAGGAGGAGGTTCAGGTATAGCCGGGTCAAGACATAGATAACTGGAACAGATCAGGTAAGCAGGCACTAGCTGAAAAGACCACTCAGCAATGTTCATGTGTCAGTGTTCAGTTTAAGTAGGCTTACTTGGCACCCATACGTGCACGTGCGCACGCGCGCATTGGTGCGCGCCTGTGCCCGTCCACGCATGCGCCAATACAAGTCCCTCTTATTACACACACTGGTGTGCCCGTGCTTGTGCGCAGATGCAAGTCTGTTAGCCGGGCTTCTCTTACATGCAGACAGAAACTCTGCGTCACCTCTCTCAGATACAGCCTATTTAACTTCTAAGAGAAGTGGCTGAAGGTGTTTCTGTCTGCAGCACAGGTTAACCCTTCACACAGAAGCCATGCAATATACTGTGATTAGCCCAAGAAAAGGAATATTGGCTTTCATCATATGTAAACAGCCAGTGCACCATGCTGTATATTCAGATATGCTAGCACACTTATGCCGCATACACATGATTGCACATTCCAACAACAAAATCCATGTTTTTTTTCCTTATTGATGTTGACTCAAACTTGTCTTGCATACACACAGTCACACAAATCTTGTCGGAAATTCCGAACATTAAGAACGCGGTGACATACAACACGTACGACGGCACTATAAAAGAGAAGTTCAGTAGCCAGTGCGACACCCTTTGGGTTCCTTCTACTAATCTCGTGTTAGTAGAAGTTTGGTGAGAGACGATTCGCCCTTTTCAGCCTTGTGCTTTTCAGATCGTTACTGCTCTTCAGTTAGTACTTGTGGGTTCGTATTTGGTTTTCAGTGCATGTAGTCAGTACGCATTTGTTTTTCAGTGTGTATTATTAAAGTACGTATTTGATTTGCAGTGCGTTCTTGTCCGCTCGTTTCTGATTTTCAGCTCACTCTTCTCAGGCCTTTCTGTTTTTCAGTGCTTTCTGTTAGTTCATTCTGACCAGCCGACTATTTTGAAGCCATGAGGACCCTCATCCTGGACCAGAGGGTTTCTTACTGCCGGCTAGCCAGAGCCAGAAGAGTGGTGGAGAATGCTTTCGGGATAATGGCCAGCCGGTTCAGCCTATTCCTTATGGCAATCAACATGGACAGCCGGCGGGCGGCAAGCGGTTAATGTATGTATGTTAATGTATGTAATGCATTACTGATAAAAATATTCATCATTTTCAGCACCATGAATTAATTTTTCGGAGTCACAAAAATGGCCTGATTGTTGCAAATTATAAAGCACTGTGGGAGTTATTTACTAAAGGAAAATCAACTTTGCACTCCAAGTGCACTGCAAAAGTACACTTGAAACTGCACTTGAAACTGCACTGAAAGTGCAAATTCAAAGTGGAGTTGCCTTTAGTAAATAACCCCATTGTCACTGTAAACACTAACTTGTTTAACAAAAACTGCTATTGAGCATTGAAATAAGAAGCCACACATTGTTGAGTAGAAAACTTTTTACTCTGTGCACATTGACATGTGCGTAAGAAAAGGGTTTTTGAACAAACCAACATATTTTTGTAATAACATTTTTGGTTTTGACAGTACAAATAGCCTTTTTTGTGTTAAACAGGCATGTTTAAAACCATACAACAATACAAAACTCAGGAACTTACAAAGTTCAACTTTGATAATTTGAAGGTAATATCAGACATTAGTATGTCCAAACTGTGTTGATATTGCCTTTATCAGATGGGGTGATGTCACCCCTGTGAAAGCCAAATGTTGAAGATGCACACAAATTGAAAGTCTAAATGGGGATTTCCCTCCTGATCCCATGCCTAATGTCAACATGTGCTAGCTTCCATCATGGGGGATCAATGGACATTTTTCGGGGGTGCAACCCCTTCCTCTCAGTTACTTGAGTTGCGAGGAAGGGGTTGAATCCACAAAACGTGTACATTGATATCCTGTGATGGACGATAGCACATGTTGACACACTGTATGCATCCTCAAAATGTGGCTTTTAATATACTTCAAAAAAGATTCAAAATTTTTAAAAATATCAACAAATGGAAGAATTTAGGTGTGTTTTAGATTCTGCCTAAAACATCAATGATGTTTTTGAGTCTTTTTTCAACATCACTGATGTCTTCCTTGATCTTCTGTAAATCCCGATTGCACACCATGATCTCCCCGATGAGGACATGTGCACTTGCACTTGTGAAATGAGTTTCTTCTTCCACAACATCCATATCACCTAAAATAAAAAAGCACACCATGTATTATAAATATGCAGGCATACATCTATTACCTGAAGCTGTGGTCTCAGACACTCACCTGTTGTGGTCACAATTTCGTCCACTTCATAAACCTCTACTTCCTCCACATCCTCTGGTTGTGGTGTTGGTATTTCCCCTTCTTTAGGAGGTGGAGGTCCCTGGTGTCCTCTAAAGTCCCGAGTCTTTTCTCCCCTATGTGAATAAAAAAAAAGGTATACTTAGCACACAGATATTTGAGGGCAGAAATAGGAATCTGAAACATTGCTTGGAAGTGTCGTACAATTGTCTTTTTGGACAGAGTTCCAAGCTGAAGACATTTTTTTTCCCTTTCTAAAGCTGGAATACTTACCTTTTTTGTACAAGTTTCACACATGGAGACACTCCTAGTATCCACTGGAGCACCTGTGTGGGACACCCTAAAAAGTTTGTTCTGGTGTCACACACTAGTGCTCCTGCGTCCAGATGTGTAAATGGCTGCTGAGTGTACTCTCCTTACACTGAATCAAGTTTACATTTTCATTCTAGTTACAAACCCATCTAGACAACAATGTACTAAACTTCTTTGAATACAAATAGGCCCGAACAAATGTAGTTAACCTGTATCTGTCAAAAATATTGTATTAGTGAGTGAACGAACGATGTTTACTACGAACGATTACTGTGCCCATGAACCTGAAAGTTCCCATTTTAAACTGTACAACAGTAAAGAAAAACACATGGAGCAGCACGAACGTAATAATAATAATAGAAACACAGGACAAATACTTACTTTTTAGAAGCAGTTTCCTGATCTTTCTGTACTGATCCTGCTCCCTCAATTTCAGGTCTGACCATCATTTCCTCAGTTGATCCTTGGATTGTAAGGTCCATGCTTCCCATCATAGTCGGCCCTCTTCAAGATGTCCACCATCTCCACTATCTTGACAAAGGACATATTTGAGGCCTTAAATCTCCTCCAGGATCGGGACGTTCGAGGCTCCGGGCTTTCGTCGTTGCTGCTCTCCTCTGCATGCACTTGCTCTTTCTCCACCATGTGTTCTCCCACTGTGCTGAAAGAGAAGGTTTGGGGAATAGACTAGAAAGAATGTCAGGGGCGGGCGGAGTTTCACGCATGCGCAGTGTATATAAAGCGTAACACACGTGCGTCGTACGTATAATCTGGGAGAGGAGGAAGGAGTATCGGAACCGCCAATCATTAGAACAAAGGTACAATTTTAACTTGGTGCATCAGTGGCCTATACTGCCTATAGATCGAGGCCTATATTGTGACAAGATTAGGAGAGTTTAGCCTGACATTAGGGTTTGTCATGTGTTGTGTCTTGCAGAGAAAATGGATCTATTCAATGATTAGGACTTTATCCCCATATTCATTGACATGTACAGGGAGCTGCCCTGTCTGTGGCAGGTAAACCACCCCTTTTATAATAATAAAACAAAGAGGAAGGCAGCTCTGGATCAATTGCTGGAATTTGTGAAGCCGGTGATCCCCACGGCAGACATATCCTATTTGAAGGCCCTAATTGGTGGCATGAGGAGCACTTATATTAGGGAGTGCAAGAAGGTTCAGGATTTCTAGAGATCAGGAGCTGCAGCAGATGACATTTATGTACCCAGGCTGTCGTACTATGACAGACTGCATTTTCTGGCAGGCCAGACTGAACCGAGGCCAGCACTCCCCAGTCTTCCTTCAAGGCTTCCTTCCACCTCAGCTGAGGCTTCCGACATCCAACTTGGGCCTCCCAGCCAGGAAGAAGTGGAGGAGCCCAGCTTGAGCCAGGTATAGCATTGTTCAACATATTTCTAGTCAAATAATTAATGATGTTAACTAGATGTTATTATTGATCAGTAATTTCTGATTTTACAAAGTGTTTTACATATCAATAGACAGTAGTGGCCACAAATGATTGGGACAAGAATGAAAAATGCTGGGGTCAGAATGATAGTCTTTTCTATTTGAAAAAATATGAATAATTGCCTCACATCCAATATAAGTATTGGCACCACATCCCTAAAGTATACAATATGCAAAACATAGAGGGAACTGGGATTTTAAAGGTGCAAAAGGGTGACACAAAGCCTGAGAGGAGGAGGATGTCATTTTCTTTACATATCATCTGATCCAGGTTTTTTTGTTGTCCTTTTCTTCCCCTTTTTTTAGGGCTTTGTCTTGGAAAGAACACAAATTAATTCAGTCAAGTAACTTGGACTTTTTGGTTTTAAGCCAGTCCTTCACTACAGGACCTCTTCCATCAGTTAAAAATGCGATTTTACTTACCCTCTGTGGTTATTAGCTGATCCTCCTGCTGGGTTTGCTTCCCGATTTAAGTAGCTTAACTATTTGAGTTTGCATTTAATTCGCTACTCAATTTTTTGAAAGACCTGCATAGATACTACTCTCCTGAAGAAGCCACTGCATGTGGTGAAACATGTTGAGAAATTAATCTTTCAGTTGCACTATTTAAAGACTGTTTCAGTACATTGAATGCAAACTCATTTTACGAATATTTTTTTATCAACTTTTCTAAATAAAATGTGAAAATTTTTACATAAATTTTGTGTCACCCTTTTGCACCTTTAAAATCCCAGTTCCCTCTATGTTTTTTATATTGTAGTCTTTTCTATTTATTAACATTCAATTTGCAACAGTCATGAGCTGAAAATTGAAAGAATGTAATGGGGCGAGTGGTGCTACCTATATGTCAAATAGTGCTCTACCAAATCACTCTATAGTGGCTAAGTATTAAAAGATACAGTGTTATTGTGGAATAAATTATAACAAAACAGTTACCATAAAGGTGATAGTGTAATAGTTATCACACCTCACCTACCCCAGTAGGTGAGTACTAAAACCCTCTAGGTGTGGATACCAATCCTACACAGGAGAGGTTATCACCAAAAATATAATGGCTTACAAATCAGTGTAAAAAAACATCCAGACACAGGGGCGGACTGACAACTCATGGGGCCCCCGGGCAATAGGAGATCCTGGGGCCCCCTGTCCCCGCTCATGTGTTCCCACCCACACTCAAGCCACACCCACACAAATTCCCACCTACATTTTGCACTGCCCACACTACATGCGTTCGTCACAGAATTACATTAAAGAAAGTGCAACAACGGTACATTTCCAAAATTAAAGTGATTTTAAAGGCTCTTTTTTTTTTTTTTAAATAACAAACATATCATACTTCCCTCCACTGTGCAGCTCGTTTTGCACAGGGTGGCCCTGAACCAGGTCTTCTGGGGGTGGCTCTCGCGGCTCCTCCCCACATCAGATAACTCCCTAGGAGAAGCGCTCTCCTGAGGAAGGGGGGGGTTACCTTTCAGGTGTGCTCCCATGTCCAGCATTTGCGTCTATAGACACATGTTTACATACATGTGCTCATCCCACATAAAGCTTTTCATATAGAGCATGTGCGGGGATCATGGGGGTGCTTTACATTTTTTTTAATTATTATTATTTACTTTATATAATTTTCACTGACCTCCAATGTAAAGAACATTCTTCCCACTGACCACCAATGTAAGGAACATTCTTCCCACTGATCACCAATGTAAGGAGCATTCTTCCCACTAATCACCAATGTAAAGAACATTCTTCCCACTGATCACCAATGTAAGGAACATTCTTCCCACTGATCACCAATGTAAGGAACATTCTTCCCACTGATCACCAATGTAAGGAACATTCTTCCCACTGACCACCAATGTAAAGAACATTCTTCCCACTGATCACCAATGTAAGGAACATTCTTCCCACTGACCACCAATGTAAAGAACATTCTTTCCACTGACCACCAATGTAAAGAACATTCTTCCCACTGACCACCAATGTAAGGAACATTCTTCCCACTGACCACCAATGTAAAGAACATTCTTCCCACTGACCACCAATGTAAAGAACATTCTTCCCACTGACCACCAATGTAAGGAACATTCTTCCCACTGACCACCAATGTAAGGAACATTCTTCCCACTGACCACCAATGTAAAGAACATTCTTCCCACTGACCACCAATGTAAGGAACATTCTTCCCACTGACCATCAATGTAAGGATCATTCTTCCCACTGACCACCAATGTAAGGGGCATTCTTCCCACTGATCACCAATGTAAGGAACATTCTTCTCACTGACCACCAATGTAAGGAACATTCTTCCCAATGACCACCAATGTAAGGATCATTCTTCTCACTGATCACCAATGTAAGGAACATTCTTCCCACTGATCACCAATGTAAGGAACATTCTTCCCACTGACCACCAATGTAAGGAACATTCTTCCCACTGACCACCAATGTAAGGAACATTCTTCTCACTGACCACCAATGTAAGGAACATTCTTCCCACTGATCACCAATGTAAGGAAAAATCTTCCCACTATTTATTGAATCCATATTGAGCACTATATTTGATTGGCTGCTTCTGCTTGGCACACACGCACAATCACAATCACGCACATAATGATGAAGTCATCATCATGTGCGATTGTGCGTGTGTGCCAGGCCTAAGCAGAAGCAAACAGCCAATCAAATATAGTGCTCAATATGGATTCAATAAATATGCATAGCCATAGATATCATAAATGACTACAGGAGATAAAAAGAGACTGCGAATGCGACTACAGGAAGTAACCAGAGACTGTGAATGCGACTACAGGAAATAACCGGACTGCGAAAGCGACTACAGGAGATAACCAGAGACTGGGGATGCGACTACAGGAAATAACCAGACTGCGAATGCGACTACAGGAGATAACCAGAGAATGCGAATGCAACTACAGGACTGTGAATGCGACTATAGGAGATGACCAGACTGTGAATGCGACTACAGGAAATAACCAGACTGCAAATGCGACTACAGGAGATAACCAGACTGCGAATGCAACCACAGGACTGCAAATGCGACTATAGGAGATGACCAGACTGTGAATGCGACTAAAGGAAGTAACCAGAGACTGCGAATGCGACTACAGGAAGTAACCAGACTGCGAATGCGACTACAGGAAATAACCAGAGACTGCGAATGCAACTACAGGAGATAACCAGACTGCGAATGCAACTACAGGACTGCAAATGCGACTATAGGAGATAACCAGACTGTGAATGCGACTAAAGGAAGTAACCAGAGACTGCGAATGCGACTACAGGAAGTAACCAGACTGCGAATGCGACTACAGGAAATAACCAGAGCCTGCGAATGCAACTACAGGAGATAACCAGACTGCGAATGCAACTACAGGACTGCAAATGCGACTATAGGAGATAACCAGACTGTGAATGCGACTAAAGGAAGTAACCAGAGACTGCAAATGCGACTACAGGAAATAACCAGACTGCGAATGCAACTACAGGACTGCGAATGCAACTACAGGAAATAACCAGACTGCGAATGCGACTACAGGAGATAACCAGAGACTGCAAATGCGACTACAGGAAATAACCAGAGACTGCGAATGCGACTACAGGAAATAACCAGAGACTGCGAATGCGACTACAGGAGATAACCAGAGACTGCGAATGCGACTACAGGAGATAACCAGAGACTGCGAATGCGACTACAGGAAATAACCAGACAGCGAATGCGACTATAGGAGATGACCAGACTTCGAATGCGCCTATAGGAGATGACCAGACTGCGAATGCGACTACAGGAAGTAACCAGACTGCGAATGCGACTACAGGAAATAACCAGAGCCTGCGAATGCAACTACAGGAGATAACCAGACTGCGAATGCAACTACAGGACTGCAAATGCGACTATAGGAGATAACCAGACTGTGAATGCGACTAAAGGAAGTAACCAGAGACTGCGAATGCGACTACAGGAAATAACCAGACTGCGAATGCAACTACAGGACTGCGAATGCAACTACAGGAAATAACCAGACTGCGAATGCGACTACAGGAGATAACCAGAGACTGCAAATGCGACTACAGGAAATAACCAGAGACTGCGAATGCGACTACAGGAAATAACCAGAGACTGCGAATGCGACTACAGGAGATAACCAGAGACTGCGAATGCGACTACAGGAGATAACCAGAGACTGCGAATGCGACTACAGGAAATAACCAGACAGCGAATGCGACTATAGGAGATGACCAGACTTCGAATGCGCCTATAGGAGATGACCAGACTGCGAATGCGACTACAGGAAATAACCAGACTGCGAATGCGACTACAGGAACTAACCAGAGACTGCGAATGCGACTACAGGAAATAACCAGACTGCAAATGCGACTACAGGAAGTAACCAGACTGCGAATGTGACTATAGGAGATAACCAGAGACTGCGAATGCAACTACAGGACTGCGAATGCGACTATAGGAGATGACCAGACTGTGAATGCGACTACAGGAAATAACCAGACTGCGAATTCGACTACAGGAGATAACCAGAGACTGCGAATGCAACTACAGGACTGCGAATGCGACTATAGGAGATGACCAGACTGTGAATGCGACTAAAGGAAGTAACCAGAGACTGTGAATGCGACTATTTGAAATAATCAGAGACTGGGGATGCGACTACAGGAAATAACCAGAGACTGCGAATGCGACTACAGGAAATAACCAGACTGCAAATGCGACTACAGGAAGTAACCAGAGACTGCGAATGCGACTACAGGAAGTACCCAGAGACTGCGAATGCGACTACAGGAAGTAACCAGAGACTGCGAATGCGACTACAGGAAGTAACCAGACTGCGAATGCGACTATAGGAGATAACCAGAGACTGAGAATGCAACTACAGGACTGCGAATGCGACTATAGGAGATGACCAGACTGTGAATGCAACTACAGGAAATAACCAGACTGCGAATTCGACTACAGGAGATAACCAGAGACTGCAAATGCAACTACAGGACTGCAAATGCGACTATAGGAGATGATCAGACTGTGAATGCGACTAAAGGAAGTAACCAGAGACTGCGAATGCGACTACAGGAAATAACCAGACTGCGAATGCGACTACAGGAGATAACCAGAGACTGCGAATGCGACTACAGGAAGTAACCAGACTGCGAATGCGACTACAGGAAATAACCAGAGACTGCGAATGCGACTACAGGAAATAACCAGACTGCGAATGCGACTACAGGAACTAACCAGAGACTGCAAATGCGACTACAGGAAGTACCCAGAGACTGCGAATGCGACTACAGGAAGTAACCAGAGACTGCGAATGCGACTACAGGAAGTAACCAGACTGCGAATGCGACTATAGGAGATAACCAGAGACTGCGAATGCAACTACAGGACTGCGAATGCGACTATAGGAGATGACCAGACTGTGAATGCAACTACAGGAAATAACCAGACTGCGAATTCGACTACAGGAGATAACCAGAGACTGCGAATGCAACTACAGGACTGCGAATGCGACTATAGGAGATGACCAGACTGTGAATGCGACTAAAGGAAGTAACCAGAGACTGCGAATGCGACTACAGGAAATAACCAGACTGCGAATGCGACTACAGGAGATAACCAGAGAATGCGACTATAGGAGATGATCAGACTATGAATGCGACTAAAGGAAGTAACCAGAGACTGCGAATGCGACTACAGGAAATAACCAGACTGCGAATGCGACTACAGGAGATAACCAGAGACTGCGAATGCGACTACAGGAAGTAACCAGACTGCAAATGCGACTACAGGAAATAACCAGAGACTGCGAATGCGACTACAGGAAATAACCAGACTGCGAATGCGACTACAGGAACTAACCAGAGACTGCAAATGCGACTACAGGAAGTACCCAGAGACTGCGAATGCGACTACAGGAAGTAACCAGAGACTGCGAATGCGACTACAGGAAGTAACCAGACTGCGAATGCGACTATAGGAGATAACCAGAGACTGCGAATGCAACTACAGGACTGCGAATGCGACTATAGGAGATGACCAGACTGTGAATGCAACTACAGGATATAACCAGACTGCGAATTCGACTACAGGAGATAACCAGAGACTGCGAATGCAACTACAGGACTGCGAATGCGACTATAGGAGATGACCAGACTGTGAATGCGACTAAAGGAAGTAACCAGAGACTGCGAATGCGACTACAGGAAATAACCAGACTGCGAATGCGACTACAGGAGATAACCAGAGACTGCGAATGCGACTACAGGAAGTAACCAGACTGCGAATGTGACTACAGGAAATAACCAGAGACTGCGAATGCGACTACAGGAAATAATCGACTGGGGATGAGACTACAGGAAATAACCAGAGACTGCGAATGCGACTACAGGAAGTAACCAGACTGCAAATGCGACTACAGGAAATAACCAGAGACTGCGAATGCGACTACAGGAAATAACCAGAGACTGGGGATGCGACTATAGGAAATAACCAGGTAGCCAGTTTTAAATTTTAAACTTTCAGCAATGCACAGCTTTACAGGGGGGTAAACAACATTTCCAGGGATGGTTTAGCAAAAAAAAGGGGTCTACAGTCCAGGTATATACGGTAGGCAGAAGGACCTACCTGACCAGTCGGGCTCACCTCCCGCTCTCAGAGGTCCGGGGGCGGGGCTTTTGGCGATAGGGGGCGGGGCTTTCGGCGGTAGGGGCGGAGCTTTCTGCGGTAGGGGCGGAGCTTTCGATGTTAAGGGGGAGGGGCTTTTTGTGGTCCAGAGCGGAGCTCTCAAAAGTGCAGGAGAGACGCTCTAATTAGATACAGACTCAGACTACATGGGGAGGGGCGTGGCAGGGCAGGGTCAGAGCGTCAGTGGAGCTCCCTGTCCCGCCCCTCCCTGCTGACAGAGCCTCTCTCAGCCTAAGCCGAGCCCTGCTCGGCAGCGGCGCTGGGAGCAGTAATAATCCAGGACAGGAGGACGGGGTTTTCGTGCGGTGCGGCGGGCGGCTTTTTTCTGCTGCTGACTGAGCCACTCATGGGGCCCCTCCTGACGGCGGGCCCTCGGTCGGCGACCGAGTGACCGAATGGTCAGTCCGCCCCTGTCCAGACATGAATATCATGATAGTATAGTGATCCTCTGCTTGTAACAGTGCGTATAGTGTCCAAACCCAAAATACAGGATGTGAGTGAACCCAAAAAACCAAATTCAAATAAAAATGCAAAAAATCGCATCAAAAAACAAAAAAGTTATAAAAAAATCGCACCAGAGTCACACCAAAATGTAATTATCGCACCATGTACAAAAACATATAAGTGTATACATATAGTGTTGTGAAGGCTGCAACCTTCACACACGTCCTAAGCACAGACCTTCCTATTTAATTTGTTTACATGAGCTGAAAATTGTGTGTGATTGATGAACCAAAAACTAAAACTATGTCCCTTTTTCATACACAGGACAGTCTCAGCCAGGAGGAGGCTGTGGAAAGTGGCAGCCAGGAGGTGGCGGGGGTAAGTGGCAGCCAGGAGGTGGCCAGGCCCAGTAGTCTGCCCGAATCCCAGGTCCCTCCCCTCCGCCATCCAAAAAAAGTCCCAGGAATAGGAGTAACCCGGAGGAGGCAGCACTTGGCCTATTTCGGAAGTCTACTGCGGCCCTCAAACCCCCCCCCCAATAATCAAGACGACTATGCCTACATGGCAGCCTGCAAAATGCAGGAAATGGAGGAGGGCCAATGCCTCTTATGTGAAGAAGTTATGTTACAAGCCCTAAATAAGGGGTTGAGGGGCGAACTCACAAGCCAAAGCCACGTTTGTGGGTTCAACCATGATCCTCCTCCTCCACCTCCTGCCACATCTACAACAGCAGAGCCACAGCCTGGAAGCAAGCATGGAAGGAAGCGTGGAAGAAAGACAAGAAAGTTATGGCCTGGGTTCAGTCTGGTCTGACAAAAGACGCAGGCTGTGGTAAGACCACAGCCCGGGCACAGATATGTCATCTGCTGCTGTTCCTGATCTCTTGTAGTCCTGGACTGGATTGTGCTCACTATTATAAGGACTCCTCAGGTCACCAATTTTGACTGTAAAATAATTGATATCTCCCCTGGGGTACAAAGGCTTTGCAAATAACACCAGTTTCTCCGGTGTTGCCTTCCTCTTTATTTTGTTATGACCCATAATAAATGGCTATTTATTTTTCACAAATACTTGCCTATGTGTTTTACTTCAAAAAGGATAGTTATTTTGTGAGTAGGCAGGTACATTTCAAAAATACAATGTCAAATTAACAAGGGGCACCAACACCAACATCCTTGAGGTTAAAAAATATAAGATAGTAATGGTGTTGTGATAACTTGACACAAAATGAAAGAAAAAATTAGGGAGATCACTATAAAAAAAAAAAAAATAGGAGATCTGGATAAAAAAACACTATAAACAAAAATTCTAAACATTATTATGGAAATCTTACGAAAAAAAAAAATTATTCATGAGATCACGAGAAATAATAAAGAAATCAGGTTGTCAGAACTCTGTGTGAATATCAGCAGCAAAACAACTTCATTATTCTAGCATTATAAAGAAGAAGAGAATGCACTGCATTAAAAGATTTAAAAATTTGCAGCGTGACGAATGTGCTATCTCCATTACAAGCGCTAGTTTTACCAGAACGAGCGCTTCCGTTTCGTACTTGATTCAGAGCATGCGTAGAACTTAGTGCATCGGAATTGTGTACACACGATCAAAATTTACGAGAACAGATTTTGTTGTCGGAAAATTTGAGATCAAGATCTCAAATTTTGTTTGTCAGAAATTCCGACTGAAAATGTTCGATGGAGCCTACACACAGTCGGAATTTCCGACAACAAGCTCCCATCGAACATTTCCAGTCGAAAAATCTGACCGTGTGTATGCGGCATTAGTCTTTTTTCAAAATTGTATTTTTATTGGGTTATCAGAGAACAAATACAAAATTGTAACATAATGTACAATACACTATTAATGAAAGTGCATTATAAACAATCATAATAAAAAGGAAAAACAAAATAGAAAATAACAGTTATAAGTAAAAAGAAAAAATGTTTTCAGATACTAGGCACAAGTGTAAATTGCATCATTTCCCCTTGATGTACAAAGTAGGTGGATTACAGATAAAAATCCAGAGCCTCAAGATTAATCAAAGCAATATAGTAGGCAAGGAATTCCACGGAAGGTGCAGATAATGTAATAAAAAACCTAGTATGGCATCAAATGATGAGCACCGGAAAGGGGGAGGGGAGAAGTAAATTAGACATAATCAATGTAGAATTAATAGAAGATTAGGACGTGATTTGTAGTATGGGGGTCCCGTATTCCGAAAGATCCCATGGTTCCCATATTTTATTAAATTGGGAGATGCAGTCATGCACCAAGGCCATCAAAAACTCCATTGTCCGAATCTCAGCCACCAGATGTAGAAATCTGGACCATGAAGGAGGTGCATTGGATAACCAGGACAGTGGGATAAGCCTCTTGGCGGCTAGCAAAATATAGGATATTAGTCTATTTGCCTTTTTAGATACACCTAGAGAAGGTAGACCCAACAGATAATTCAAAGGATCCATCGGAAGGGACACCCCAACCACCTTTTGTATAAGTAGATGCACATCACGCCAAAAGGGTTGAATCAGGGAGCAATGCCAAAAGATATGAAATAGAGAACCTATATCAGTCCCGCACCGCCAGCAGTGCGGCGGGATTGAGGGCTCATACTTATGAATTACATCCGGAGTTCTATACCAAAACATGAGAATCTTAATGGATGTCTCCCTCTAAATCACACATTTGGAAGATCTAAAGTAGAGGACCAAATCCTATCCCACATCTGTATTGTGATAGGTTTGCCCACTAAGTGGGACCATCTGCTCATATAATGATGCAAGGTTTCCGTGATAGGAGTCGACTCATGGAGGATACGGTAAATACATGAAATTAAATGTAGTTGATGAGGGCCCTGAGCACATAGGTATTCAAAGGTACAGTAGTTGGCTTATCTAGGGTCAGGGTTGGCGATTTAGACTGGAAGAAGTGTCTAACCTGTAGATAAAAATGGAAAAGGTGTGATGGTATATCAAATTTTTCACCTAAAGTATTGAAAGTATGTAGTCTCCTCGTTATGGGATGAACCAGGTTCTGGAGCTGAAAAAGAGGTACATTAAGCCATTGAAAAATCCTGCCCAGGGACATACTGTCTGGAATGAGTGGGTTGAATAGTACATTCACAAGAGGAGAGCAGGGGGGCATAAGGGAATAGCGTTTGAGGCAATGACGCCAAATGGTTAAAGTAAATGCCATTGGGCCAGTGCACTGATGTTTATATATGGGATCCAGGGAGGGGGGGTGCCCCAAATCAAGGAGCACAGGTGGGCCGGATAGAGTACCCCCTTTTCAATGGCGGCCCATTGATTCGGTGCATGTAAAGAAGTCCAAGAGATAATGGCCCTTAAATGTGTGGCATAGTAGTATTTAGTAATGTCCGGAGCTCCCAAACCTCCCCTGGATCTAAGTGAAAACATCACAGAGCTTGCTATACGATGAGCCCTACCATTCCATATAAATTTTAGAAAATTCCCGTGGAGTGCTTTTAGTTGTGAAGCAGGTACGGCTACTGGCAGTGTTTCAAAGTGGTAGAGCAGTCTGGGTAAAATAGACATTTTTAAAACATTGATCCTGCCTAAGAGAGACAGGGGGTATTTGGTCCATTTCAAAAGAGATTTATTAAAATCCAATATCAAAGGAGGAAAGTTAGTATTATAAAGGGAGGCATAGGAAGGAGTAAGTAGGACACCCAAGTATTTGAGAGAGGTGTTACACCATTATATAAGAGTATGATTCTTTGAGTTGAGATAATAGGGGCGATGCAATGTGTATAGGAAGGGCTTCAGTTTTGGAAGTGTTGACTTTATATCCGCACTAAAAGAAGTCAGTAGTTTATGTAACGAGGGGAGAGATATCAACGGTTAGTGATAGTAAGCAAAATGTCATCTGCAAATAATGATAATTTGTATTCTTCCTGTCTCATCACCACCCCACGTATATCTGGATGAGTACGGATAGACTTGGCTAGGGGTTCCAAGCACAAGCTAAAAAGCAATGACGAAAGAGGACAACCCTGCCGAGTTCCATTTGTCATGGGGAAGCCAAGAGACAGGAAGGACGACATTTGCACCTGTGCTGTGACAGTTGAATATAGGGCCTCTAAGGCTTTTAGAAAAGAACCATTAAAACCAAATATTTTTAAAGTGGTAAACATGTAAGGCCAACTTAGCCTGTCAAAAGCCTTCTGTGCGTCTAAACTCAGAATTAATGCCGAACGAGAGGTTCTATCTAGAAGGTCTATTAGATCTATTGTACGTTAAGTGTTACCCCCCGCATGCCTCCCTGTGGATCAGTTTGGGGATGAGCCTGGATAGTCGGGAAGCAAGAATTTTAGTAAATATTTTATAGTCCGAATTTAGAAGGGCTATGGGTCTGTAGTTATCTGGGATAGAGGGATCCTTTCCAGGCTTTGGGATAACCGAAATCAATGAGTGGGAGAAATGTGAGTGTGGAGGGGTGCCTTTAAGGAGGGAATCATATAAATCTAGTATGTGTGGAGGTAAAATGTCAAAAAAAGATCTGTAATAAGAGTAAGGCAAGCCATCAGGGCCAGGTGATTTGTGCAATGGGAGGCTTTTAATTATAACTAAGAGTTCTTCAGCCGATACTGCCAAATTCAAACTCTCTATATCTGCTGTAGATCATTTCGGTAGCTTAACCACTTCCCGCCCGCCCTATAGCGGATTGACGTCCGGGAAGTGGTTCTGTTATCCTGACTGGGCGTCATATGACGTCCTTCAGGATAACATGCCGCAGCGCGCCCCCGGGGGTGCGCATCGCGGCGATCGGTGGAGCGGTGTGTCAGTCTGACACACCGCTACACTGATCTTGGTAAAAAGCCTCCGGCGGAGGCTCTTTACCACGTGATCAGCCTTGTCCAATCACGGCTGATCACGCTGTCAATAGGAAGAGCTGTTGATCGGCACTTCCTCACTCGCGTCTGACAGACGCAAGTAGAGGAGAGCCGATCGGCGGCTCTCCTTGCAGGGGGGGTCTGCGCTGATTGTTTATCAGCGCAGCCCCCCCGCAGATCACCCCACTGGACTACCAGGGATGCCACTAGGACCACCAGGGAAGGGGCAACGTGGATGGCCAGGTATGTACCCCATGGCCATCCACATGTGCCCAATCTGTGCCAATCAGTGCCCACAAATGGGCACTGATTGGCACTATTATGCCAATGATATGCCCAGTAATGCCCAGCAATGCCCAGCAATGCTATATCAGTGCCACCTGTCATTGCCCATCTGTGCAACCTGTCACTGCCCATCGGTGCCACCTGTCAGTGCCCATCTGTGCCCATCTGTGCCCATCAGTGCCCACCTATCAGTGCCCATCAGTGCCACACATCAGTGCCACACATAAGTACCCATCAGTGCCACCCATATATACCAATCAATGCCACCTATGAGTGCCCATCAGTGCTGCCTATGTGTGCCCATCGGTGCCACCTATCAGTGCCCATCAGTGCCGCATACCAGTGCCACCTATCAGTGCCCATCAGTGCCACCTATCAGTGCCGCCTATCAGTGCCCATCATCAGTGCCCGTTAGTGCCACCTCATCAGTGCCACCTCATTGGTGCCACCTCATCGGTGCCCATCAGTGCCGCCATATCAGTGCCCATCAGTGCAGCTATTTTAGTGCCCATTATTGAAGGAGAAAGCGTACTTATTTACAAAAAAATTTAACAGAAACAAAGAAAAACTTGTTTTTTTTTCGAAATTTTCGATCTTTTTTTATTTGTTGCGCAAAAAATAAAAACCGCAGAGGTGATCAAATACCACCAAAAGAAAGCTCTATTTGTGGGAACAAAATGATAAAAAAATTGTTTGGGTACAGTGTAGCATGACCGCGCAATTGTCATTCAAATTGCAACAGCGCTGAAAGGTGAAAATTGGGCTGGGCGGGAAGGTGTCTAAGTGCCTGGTATTGAAGTGGTTAATATTAGAGAAAAAGGGCTCAAATTTTTCTTGGGTAAAGTTAAAATGATTCTCCGGAGTCAGGCAATTATACAAATTGCTGTAAAATTTGCCAAAAATGTTGGACATCGCACGGGGGCAATGTGCTTTAGATCCATCTGACTGTTGAAGAAAGTCAGGGAATGAATTAAACGGTAGTAGGCATAGCTTGTTAACTAACATCCTGTGGGGTTTATTGGAGTATTCGTAAAATTTTTGTTTCGTCCACAGTATGGACCTGGCAGTTTTGTCAAGTTTTGTTGATTTAATTTGTTCTCTGAGATGAATGACTTTGCGTAATTTCATCACTGTGGGACCACTCAAAAGCCTCCGCTCTGCAATTTCTAGAGCGGACGTTAAAGACTGTATAAGACTATTTCTATCTCTCTTCAGCTGAGAGCTTTCAGCTATACAGTACATGCACCTCAAAAAATAGCCTCCCACAGTGTAAAAATCTGAGACACTGATCCTGTGTTGAGCAGAAAGTACTCTTTCAGGCCATTTGCTAGGATGGAGTGGGATACGTCGGACTGCAAAAGGTGGTCATTAAGACGCCAATGACAGGATTTGGTATAAGTCTGGGAAAGCATAAGATCTAACATAATGGGCGCATGGTCTGACCATGTAATGGGAGAAATATCCGACTCAACCACATAGGGGATGAGTGGAGCTGAAATAAAAAAGTGGTCAAGGCAGGAGTACATTTTATGAGCTAGTGAATAGAACGTAAATTGTTTAGCAGAGGGATGTTTTATCCTCCATGAGTCGAAGAGCCTGTATGACATGACACATTTACGGAAGGCATTGGCTTGGGACAAAATCTTTTTGGATGGTATAGTGCTAAAAAGGGTTTGTCCATCCCTAGTGGGTCACATGACCAGATTGAAGTCCCCACCAACGATCATAAAAGGTTGTGAGCGATATTGAGGGGTATCAAAAAGTTTGTTGAGGAAGTCAATCTGGCCGTGTTTGGAGCGTATAAATTAACCAGTGTAAAAGAGGCAGACATGTATTCACACTCTAGGATAAGAAATCTCCCATGAGGATCCACATGAGATTTCCTGACCTTAACAGGGCACGATTTCTGATTAGGATTGCCACTCCTGCCCTGCCCATGGAATCAGAGGCAAGGAAGGAGGTGGGGAAAAACTTTGAGGCAAATTTTAATGATCCGCCTGCCCGAAAGTGGGTCTCCTGAATCATTACCACATCTGCGCCCGAGGCCCTGAAATCCTTCAGGGCCATCCAGCGCTTACTAATGGAACCCAAGCCTTTCACATTATAGGACATAATTTTCAGAGCCATAGTTGCGGTCTATTCAGATAGGCTAGTGTAGAAATAGTAGATAATATAGGCATTGAAATATTGATAACATAAAAGTATATATAATGCAGTTTATAGGTATTGTTAATAACAATCATTTTTCCACTTCTGACTGCCAGATGACAAACCCTAAGTTGATAACGCTTTGAAATGAGATAATAATGACAATGACATCTCAATCTGTGGAACAAAGCTATAGACATGAGTAAGAAAAATAAAAAAGAGAGCCAAAAAAGAAACATCAAAAGAAAAAAAAGAAAAAAAGAGTTCAAAACTCTACAAGCCTGAGAAAAAACAGTCTCTCAGGAAGCCCTGGGCATAGACCAGGACCTGGTGGGGACGTGAACAGACTTCCATCTGCCGACTCTGGATGAGGAGATGGGAAGGACCTGCTGCTCACCTTATGAGCTTGATAGTGGAAATAAAAACAAAAAGACATTGGAAAAACCTGTACACCTTAGGAAAAAGCAAAGTTAGCAAAAAAAAAAACTGGTAAATTTGTAACTCAAAGTAGCAAAACCTCTAGTGAAAGCATCCCATGGGATGGAAAAAAATTCTACCCCGAAGAGGGAGCAGTGCAGATTCAAAACTTAAGTAACCAAAAAACAGCAACATCGTTTCATCCAAAAATTTGAGGAAACGGAAATGCAAAGGGTAATGAGGAATAGGTCCAAAAAGGAAAATTTCAGGAAGGTGTTTAAGGAGGTTGTTTAGAGTATCGCAGGTGTTGGGGAGTGGAGAGGTGTTTCTTGGACTTGCCCCTGACAGGTGTCCAGATGCGATTGGGTGTGTTTGGAGGTAGATGGACCTGTGTGGTAGAAGGGATCATGTCATCCACCGGAAGAGAAGGGAGACCAAGATTTTTTAGGAAGGCCTCAGCCTCTTGCGATTCACGTAAAGAGTATTGGGCTCTTTGGATACAGCTAGGCGGAAAGGAAATCCCCAGTAGTATGGGTTCTTGTGTTGTTGCAGATGTGAAGTAAGTGGGCGTAGATTCCTCCGTTTAGTGAGGGTGATGGGAAAAAGGTCGCTCCAGGGTTAGTGCCTCCTTACTTTGGAAGTAATGAAACCTCACCACAACATCTCTGGGTCTGTCTCCGGCCGGAAGTTTTGGGCCCAGAGACTGATGAGCCCTATCCAAGCGCCAATCTATGTCCACAACTGAGGGAGCCAAGTTGTTAAAGAGGCCTAGAAGATAGACCCGGAGCTCAGAGTCACCCACCGTCTCCGGATTTCCTCTGAAGCGTAGGTTTTGTCTCTCTCTGTTCTCTAAGTCCTCTTGTTGTAGTTGTAGTTGAGAAACTGAGAGGCGTAAGGTATGATTTTCCTCCTCGATCGCTTGTACGTAGTTTACCATCTCATCGAATTTGCTCTCCAGGGTGTCTGTGCGATCCCCAATTTGGGTTATTTCCCCTCTCAATTCAGCAGCTAGTTTGCTTACCTCTGCCGAGACATTAGACGTGATTTGTTGAAGTAAAAGCTGCAGTTTGGTGTCCAAAATGTCAGGGGTAAGAGTCACACTTGAAGGTGAAAAATTGAGAGCTTGATTCTGAGAACTAGTTGTGATTTCACTCCACACTACCTATCACATTTTTGAAGGCCATAAAATGCCCAGATGGCACAAAACCCCCCCAAATGACCCCATTTTGGAAAGTAGACACCCCAAGATATTTGCTGAGAGGCATGTTGAGTCCATGGAATATTTTATATTTTGACACAAGTTGCGGGAAAGTGACAATTTTTTTTTTTTTTTTGCACAAAGTTGTCACTAAATGATATATTGTTCAAACATGCCATGGGCATATGTGGAATTACACCCCAAAATACATTCTGCTGCTTCTCCTGAGTACGGGGATACCACATGTGTGGGACTTTTTGGGAGCCTAGCCGCGTACGGGGCCCCGAAAACCAAGCACCGCCTTCAGGATTTCTAAGGGCATAAATTTTTGATTTCACTCCTTACTACCTATCACAGTTTTGAAGGCCATAAAATGCCAAGATGGCACAAAACCCCCCCAAATGACCCCATTTTGGAAAGTAGACACCCCAAGCTATTTGCTGAGAGGCATGGTGAGTATTTTGCAGCTCTCATTTGTTTTTGAAAATGAAGAAAGACAGGAAAAACATTTTTTTTTTTTTTTTCAATTTTCAAAAGTTTGTGACAAAAAGTGAGGTCTGCAAAATACTCACTATACCTCTCAGCAAATAGCTTTGGGTGTCTATTTTCCAAAATGGGGTCATTTGGGGGGGTTTGTGCCATCTGGGCATTCCATGGCCTCCGAAACTGTGATAGGCAGTGAAGAATGAAATCAAAAATTTACGCCCTTAGAAAGCCTGAAGGCGGTGCTTGGTTTTCGGGGTCCCGTACACGGCTAGGCTCCCAAAAAGTCTCACACATGTGGTATCCCCGTACTCAGGAGAAGCAACAGAATGCATTTTGGGGTGTAATTTCACATATTCCCATGGCATGTTTGAGCAATATATCATTTAGTGACAACTTTGTGCAAAAAAAAAAAATTGTCTTTTTCCCGCAACTTGTGTCACAATATAAAATATTCCATGGACTCGACATGCCTCTCAGCAAATAGCTTGGGGTGTCTACTTTCCAAAATGGGGTCATTTGGGGGGGTTTTGAACACTCCTGGCATTTTATGCACAACATTTAGAAGCTTATGTCACACATCACCCACTCTTCTAACCACTTGAAGACAAAGCCCTTTCTGACACTTTTTGTTTACATGAAAAAAATATTTTTTTTTGCAAGAAAATTACTTTGAACCCCCAAACATTATATATATTTTTTTAAAGCAAATGCCCTACAGATTAAAATGGTGGGTGTTTCATTTTTTTTTTCACACAGTATTTGCGCAGCGATTTTTCAAACACATTTTTTGGGGAAAAAACACACTTTCCTGACAGACTCCATGGCAGCCCACGTGCGGGTTAACCCCGCCTCCTCTCCAATGCTATAGGACCCCATTCCCATAAATGAGTGCTCACCACTAGCTACTGTGTTCCTTTTTTGTCCTCCTCTATGGACCTACACATGCTGTTCGCATCAAGATTGATTGAATCCAAGATTGATTGATTCCAAGATTGGCATACCTGTGCGGTGCAGCTCAAAAGCCCAGCTATGAGCGGGCGAGTAGCTTGAAGAGGCTTGAATGTTCCCCCTTGGTGGATGGGTGGTCGCCTCTGTATGCCCGGCGGACAGTTCTCATCAACGGCTGGCAAGGTCTGTGGATGTTTTCTCATACTCCATGGCAGTGTTTCTATGTGTTGTATGTATTTTCCCTGGTGATCCAGTGTATCCTATCCCCCTCATGGCGGCTGGTTCGCGTGCGTTCCAGCCCGCCACGGCACTTCCGGGTTGCGGCAGTCTCGCCGCTGGCACCTGCGCTGTAGCCAACCTGAGAGCGAGGTTTGGCGCGCGCATGCGCAGTACGGCGGCTCGTTCGTCGTCCGCGCAGGCGCTGTACGGTGGTTCCCCTTTGCGCATGCGCTGTAGGGGATAATGATGTCACGGGCGGGGAATTTAAATTCCGCCCTCCTGTCCTGCTGAGTTGGGATCTCCCTTGGTAGGGAAAGGAGGAGCGGATCCCTGCTGGTCTCCAGGTGAGTGGTGGAAACCTCTGCATTTAAAAAAAAAAAAAAAAAAAGAGAGCAAAATAATGGAAAATTGTTCTTTTATCATTATATATGTTATCTAAATATACATACATATGCGGCTGGAAGTTGTTTCTCCTTTGCATTGATTATATGTTGATACATGCCTTGTGCATATTATAAAAAAAAAAAAAAAAAAGAAGAGGCAAGCAGAGTTTTTTCTTTTTCTCTAAAACCTTCTCATATTTTGATGCCTAGGTTTTCTTAGACCATTATCCCTGCAGACTATTAAAGTGACATTTCGTGTCCCTGGTTATGGACAATTCACCGCCTTTAAGTGGCCAGCCCTCACGCACAAGGTATGTGCTCGTGAGGGGAGGGGATGAGATTTATGCACATTATTGTCGTGCTGATACCATGTTCTACCTTTATTCTCTCCCCTTCCCCTATTTTTTCTCTTCCCAGCCCTTCTAGGTCGGACCCGCTAAATGCGGTCCAGAATGCCAATGACCTTGCCAAGCCACAATACAATTCATCTTCATCCAGACGAGATTCACAGTCCGGATCCCACCAGAGGAGACGCTCTTGTTCCTCCTCAAGACACCGCTCCCACCGCCATGACAGCCGCTCAGACCACAGAGCCTGCTGGGAATGTAGGACACGAATCCCGGAGGGCAAGTCCTTATGTGACCGTTGTTTTGCCCGTGCGGTTGGGGAAAAAGAGACGGAAAACCAGCGTTTAGAGTCTCTTGTGAAACGAGTGGTACAGCAATCCCTAATGGAGAGGGAAGCACCTCGCACATTGAGCCAGTCTACCACTGCGTCTGGCCCGCCGGCGGAAGAGGCCCGTGATGATCCGGGTACTTCGCAGCCCTATATCACCTCTCCTGACTCCTCAGAGGATGAGTCTATCAGTGAGGAGGTCATTGGAGGGTTCGTCTTCGCGATGGTTTCCCCTTTAATCAAAGCGATCAAGGAAGCCTTGAAGTGGGAAGACCCTTCCACTCCCCCAGCCAAGCAGAAAAAATTCTTCAAGCATCTGGGGAGAGAACGCGCAAACTTTCCGCTCCTTCCAGAGCTAAAGGAAATCATTGAGGAAGAATGGAGTAAAACAGAGAAAAAATCCTCCATGTCTAATAAAACCTCCAGATTGTACCCCTTCAAGTCAGAAGAAGTAAAGAATTTGGAGAATACTCCCCTTGTGGACGCAGCTCTTATGCGTCTGGCCAAACATGTGACTCTTCCTCTAGAAGACGCAGTATCTTTTAAAGATGGGCTCGAGAGGAAGATAGACCTAGATCTAAAAAGAATCTATGGGCTCGCGGGTATGGCCTGTAAACCAGCCCTGGCATTAGCGGCCATGTCTAAGGCCATGGAGGCCTGGACGGAGAACGTGGAATCCTTCCTTAGAGGCGTGTCAGAAGAGCTGGCTGGAA
The DNA here is from genome assembly GCA_037952835.1 of Lithobates septentrionalis. Lineage (NCBI taxonomy): Eukaryota > Metazoa > Chordata > Amphibia > Anura > Ranidae > Lithobates > Lithobates septentrionalis. The sequence continues at coordinate 6,356,538 of JBBDGP010000205.1, forward strand.
GTTCAGCAGCCGCAGAGCTGAAGCTTGCAGCGGTCTTCCTGGGGGAGGCGTCCATTGACTTGATCCGCCTTCTGGCTCGTATTATGCTGTCCTCAGTTACGGCCAAGAGAGCCCTCTGGTTGCGTCCCTGGCTTGCGGACCCTGGTTCTAAGCAAGCGTGGTGTAAAATCCCGTTTGAGGGGTCCTCACTGTTTGGCAATAAGCTTGACGATGCCATTACGCGAGCCACAGGTGGCAAATCGGGTTTTCTTCCCCAGGACAGGCGCATGCTGGGTCGAAAGAAGCCCCAGTTCAGAAGACGAAGTCCGGAGCGCTCCAGGGAAGCACGCTCCTACAAGCCTGGCCGGGACTTTAGGAAGAATTGGAGCAGAGGCCAGTCATCCTTCCGCAAACCCGTTAAAAATCAAACGTCCAGTGCTCGTGATCAGGCTAAATCTTTCTGAGATTACGCCCGCCCAGGCGGGCCGGGTGGGGGCTCGTCTGCTCCTCTTCCGGCATGTCTGGGTGGCCTCGATCTCAGACTTCTGGGTCATAAGGACGGTCTCGTCAGGCCACAGATGGGCCTTTTCCAGGACTCCGCACACAAGGTTCGTCTCCGCTCTTCTCCCTCGGGCAGAGGATCAAAAACAAATTTTGCTGTCCTATGTGGACCTCCTGAAAATTCAAGGAGCAGTAGTACATGTACCACAGGACGAATGGTTCCAGGGGATATACTCCCCTCTCTTCCTAGTTCAAAAAAAGGGGGGCTCTTGGCGCCCAGTCATAGACCTCACATATCTCAACGGATTCATAGAGAATGGAAGGTTCAAGATGGAAACCTTGGTGACCATTCAGAGAGCCATACAACCAGGCGACTGGATGATATCAATCGACCTGAAGGACGCTTATTTCCACGTTCCAGTGGAAAAAGAATTTCACAAATACCTCCGCTTTCACATTGGGTCAGATCATCTTCAATTTATTTGCCTCCCCTTCGGGCTGACAACGTCCCCCGGGTCTTTTCAAAGGTCCTCCTAGCTACGGTGGCACTAATAAGATCCAAAGGGGTACGTCTTTACCACTACCTGGACGACCTGCTGGTGCTGTCCCAGAGCAGGGAGCAGTTGCTGGTCCACCGGGATCAAGTAATCTCCACTCTGTCCAACTTCGGGTGGCTCCTAAACATAGAAAAGAGTCAACTGAGCCCAACTCAGCGTCTAATATATCTGGGAGCCCAGTTCGATACAGTGGCAAACACTATCTCCCTTCCACTACAGAAAATTCCTACAGTTCGAGACAGAGTCTCCCGGGCTCTACATGCTCGGCAAATGAAAGCCTCTCAGTGTCTGAAAGTCGTTGGCACGATGGTTTCTACGACTCCCATGGTCAAATGGGCCTTATGGAGATTGCGTCCCTTCCAGTCAGGTCTCCTACGGCAATGGAAGTCAGGGGACAAGAACCAGGTCATCCGCATAACATCTGCAATGAGAAACAGCCTCTTCTGGTGGCTTCAGCGCAAGAACCTCCTGACTTGCCACTCCATCGCTCCCATCTCCTGGGTGACGGTCACGACCGATGCCAGCGGTACCGGTTGGGGAGCCCTTTGTGGGTCGAACCTGGCCCAAGGCAAGTGGGAAACTTGTCTCCCCAACCCAGGGTCGAATGTCTTGGAACTTCGTGCGGCCTGGTGTGCCCTACAGTTCTTCTCTCATCTCCTGATGGGGGAGTCAGTGCTGTTGAGAATGGACAACACCACAGCAGTATCGTATGTGAAGAGGCAAGGGGGTACTCGGAGTCCCACACTCCTTCGGGAAGTCGAGCCCATCCTATCGTGGGCGCAGAAATACCTTGCCAACATCTCGGCAGTCTTTGTCCCAGGCGTCCAAAACACTCAAGCAGACTTCCTGTCACGGACCGAGTTGGACAACAACGAGTGGTCTCTCCGCATAGAGACGTTCAGGTGGATCTTGTCACTAAAGACCGATCCCGAAGTAGATCTGTTTGCTTCCCCCTGCAATCGCAAGCTGAAGAAGTTCTACACCCGGGGGCTCTGCAGTCAAGCCATCGGGACAGATGCCCTGACGGATCAGTGGAGGTTCAAGCGGGCATACGCCTTTCCGCCACTGCCAGTTTTGCTGAGATTCCTGCAGAGGCTCCGAGCAGAGCCAGTGGAGGTGGTGACAATAGCTCCCTACTGGCCGAACAGGCCTTGGTTCCCTCTCCTGGTCCAGCTCAGCTGTCGGGACCCAGTGCCTCTCCCTCTCAGACCGGACCTTCTTTCTCAAGGGTCAGTCCTGCACCCTTGTCCTGCGGTGCTGAGACTGATGGTCTGGTTCTTGAGAGGGAGAGGCTGGAATCCCTAGGTTGTGCCTCAGAAGTAATATCCACTCTCATGAGCTCGAGAAGATCCAGTACAAATAAAGTCTATGGAAGGATCTGGTCCAAATTCGTGGAGTTCTGCTCTCCTCAGGGCAGGTCTTTTAGACATCCAAAAGTCCAGGACGTTCTCAGTTTCCTCCAAACGGGCCTAGATTTACATCTATCTGTCAGCTCTCTGAGAGTCCAAGTTTCGGCACTTTCGGCCTTCTCCGGCACTTCATGGGCAGTTCATCCTCTAGTTAGACAATTTTTCCGAGGCGCATCGAGACTCAAGCCCCAGAGAAAGCCGAGGTTCCCCAAATGGGACCTCCCATTAGTCCTTGACTCGATCTCTGGACTCAGTACTTCGGGGCCCTCCCCGCTCCCTATCAAGGTCTTTTCAGCAAAGGTGGCCTTCTTAGTGGCCATTACCTCAGCCAAAAGGGTCTCTGAAATTGCATCACTTGGTCACGAAGAACCCTTCCTAACGTTTTTCCCGGACCGGGTAGTCCTCATTCCTATGCTGGGTTCCAACCCAAAAGTGTCTTCAGTATTCCACGTCAATCAAGAGATCGTGTTACCTACATTTAGGACCCCAGGGTCCACTGAGAATCACCCTCTAGATGTGGGCGAAGCTATTAAGGAATATCTCAAGGTTACTTCTCCCTTCAGACGTTCTAGTCATCTCTTCGTGCTTCACTCAGGCAGCAATATAGGGAAGAAAGCCTCAACCAGGACTATCGCGTCCTGGATCGTACAGACCATACAACAGGCATATAGGGCTAAGGGCTTGGCTCCTCCAAAGGCGGTGACAGCCCATTCCACCAGAGGAATGGCAGCCTCGTGGGCAGCGGCTCGACATGTGGCTCCAGATACCATCTGCAAGGCAGCTTCATGGGCTTCTATTAATACCTTCATGTTGCACTATTGTATAGAGCCTGCCTCACTATCCTCTGTAAACTTTGGGTTACAAATCCTATCGACCGATAGGACAAATTAAAATTTATGTTTTGATCATGCATACCCGCCCGTGTGGTTGGCTAGTTATTTCCCACACGTAGGCTGCCATGGAGTCTGTCAGGAAAAAGGAAAATTTATTGTCAAATACTTACCGTAATTTTCCTTTCCTGATGGACTCCATGGCAGACGGAGTTCCCACCCATTGGTCAACGAGTAGGCTAGTTACGGAACACAGTAGCTAGTGGTGAGCACTCATTTATGGGAATGGGGTCCTATAGCATTGGAGAGGAGGCGGGGTTAACCCGCACGTAGGCTGCCATGGAGTCCATCAGGAAAGGAAAATTACGGTAAGTATTTGACAATAAATTTTCCTTTTTTTAAAATTTTAATGCACTAAAACACACTATATTGCCCAAATGTTTGATGAAATGAAAAAGATGATCTTAGGAGGAGTACATGGATACCAAACATGACATGCTTTAAAATTGCGCACAAACGTGCAGTGGCGGCAAACTAAATACGTTTTTAAAAGCCTTTAAAAGCCTTTACAGGTTACCACTTTAGATTTACAGAGGAGGGGGCGGAGCCGGCGGCCAGAGCGGATGGTAGTGTGAGGAGGAAGCTCTGCCACAACGGCCTGTATATCGCGGCTCACAGCTAACCTACACGGACCCAAATTGCATCCACAGCAAGGGGAGATTAGGTGGAACACAACGGTCACAATGAATAAAAGGAAATCGAGAGAGGGACCGAGAAAACTGACCGATTTTTACCCCCTCACGGCCGGCCGAGATCTCCAAGATGGCGCCCGCTCTGCAGAAAGAAATCCAGCATCCCCTGCACACTCCTGCAGCCATCCGTCCCCATCCCTGGGTGAGTCTGATCCCAAATGTTATCCACTGCCATCCTCACCCTCTGATAGCCCTGTGAAACAAAAGAGGAAGCTGGGGGGGGGAAGAGGAGAATCAGGATGAGGCAGGGACGGAGGGAGACGTAATGGAGGAATCCTCCCCTTATGGCCAGCAGCTAGATGCTTTCCCCACTTCAGGACAGCCCATCCTGGATACCACAATGAAGGAAATGTTACTGACTCTCAGGGGGGCCCTTCAGCAGGACATGTCTTCATTTATGCAGCACACTAAAAAGGAACTGTCAGCGTTCAGTAGCAGAGTCACTTATGTGGAAAAAAAAATGGAGGAATTCACATTAGCACACAATGAGCTGGTGGATGCTCACTTTGATGTGGAAGATGAGATCAAATCCATGCGCCTCAAAATGGCAGACATTGAAGACAGGGCACGCAGGAATAACATTAAATTCAGAGGGATCTCTGAATCAATCAAACCAGCTGAACTCACAGCGTACCTCCAAAAGCTCATGACCACGGTTCTGCCGTCTCTGGGGCCTAACGACATAATCATAGATAGAGCCCATAGACTGCCAAAACCCTCATTCCTGCCTGACCAAATCCCCAGGGATGTCATCGCTAGGATCCATTTTTACCACATAAAGGATCAGCTGATGCGATTCGCCAGACAGCACCCCACGCTCCCGGATCCGTTCACCGGAATCGCATTGTATGCAGATTTATCGCAAGCGACACTAACGGCAAGGCACAATTTGGTCCCCATTACAAAAATCTTACGCAACCATAAGATTCTTTACAAGTGGGGATTTCCTGCTAAACTGCTGCTAGAAATGCATAACGAATCGCACGCGATCACTTCACTTGAAAAAGGGATGGAGCTCCTCAAAAGATGGCGTCTTCTACCTCCAGACGGAGAAGCTGCAGAACCTGATCCTCTACATGACAAAAGAAATAATCACCGTCAAAACAGAAGGGGCAGATAGACACAGCTCTGTTACACAAATACCCCGGCTGATGGCCTTTATGAATGTGCGGTACTAATCTCAGCACCACTAACCCCTGACAACTTCCAAACTTCTCCTGCATTTAAGTGTAGGTTACAGAAGCGGCCGTTGTTCGGCTAAAATGAACCCTAGTCATCCCCCTTCTTCACTTACAGGATGACTCCTGTGAACTGTTCTATGCAAACTTTGTTGTTTGACTGTTCCATATTGCTGCATAACTCAGCATGGTTTTTTGTTCATGTTTTTCTTTTTCTTCTTTTTGATATTCTGAAAATTACCTCAGGATCTTTACCTCAAATAATACACATACCCTTCAACATCTCAGGAGTATATTGCTTATTGGTTCCTACCACTAAATGGCAGCAGCTGGCACTAATTGAATGGAATGAACATTAAAATAGTATCACACAATGTGAGAGGATTAAACAGCCCCTACAAGCGCAGGGCCATGTGGAAGTCGGCTCTGGACCTGAAATGTGACATCCTGTGTGCACAAGAAACTCACTTCGCCAGCTGCAAACCTCCAAAGTGCACGCACAAGAAATTCCCCAAAGTGTTCACCGCCAATGACATTTCAAAAAAAAATGGGGTACTGATCGCTATTAAGGACACACTAACCTTTTCTTTATTACAGATTCATAATGACCCCCATGGACGCTTTATTATTTTGGTTGCTGAAATAGACCGGGTCCTCTACACACTGGTAAACCTATATGCCCCAAATGCTAAACCGCTGAAGTTTATACGTAAAGTTGTCACTATTGCCAAATCCTTACAAAAGGGCAATCTGATAATATGTGGGGATTTCAACATGGTTATGAATGATGTACTAGATTCTTCCTCGGTGGCTGTGAGGAAGAGGCCATCTTTAGGATCCTGGAGTCATGAAGAAAGACTCTTTGATCCATGGCGCTGCCTTAGATCCACCGAGAGGGACTACTCATACTATTCCACAGTGCATAATAGCTACTCTAGGATTGATTTCTTCCTAACAGATATGTACACACTGCAGAAGGTGAAAAAGGCTGATATACTCCATATTACCTGGTCTGACCATGCACCCGTAGCCATTGAGGTGGAGGCGGATGACAAAACTTCCCATAGACCAATATGGCGCAACAATACCTACCTTTTGTCATGCCCCCACATCAAAGCTGAGATAGAGGAGAAACTTAAAGAATATTTCCAACTCAATGCCAATGGGGAATGCTCTCCAACAACGATATGGTGCGCACACAAAGCTTTTGCTAGGGGAATTCTTATTCAGATTGCCTCTAGGGAAAGAAAAAAGAAGTCACATCATTTAGCACAGCTCCACAAGTCCATTGCAGACCTAGAGGCCCAACACAAGGATCCCCGCACCACATCCCCCAACATCTTGAAACGCCTTAATTCCTGTCGTGAAGAATTGCGACAGGAACTTAGGGCAGATTACGACCTTTATTTCAAAAGGCTGAAACTATCCTTTTATTCCCAAAATAATAGGGCTAGCAAACTCCTGGCCACACAACTCAAAAAAAGACATGCTAAATCCAATATCACTCGCATTCAACAACACAATTCCGACACCACATTCTACAACCCTAAAGACATAGCTAATGTCTTTGGGGACTATTACAAATCCCTTTACAACCTCAACAAAGACCCATCCACCTACCAACCTACAGAAAGAGAAATAGATGATTTCCTTCGAGGAATCCAACTGCCCTTAGTAGATTCAACAACACTACAAGCCCTTAATGCACCAATCACTAGTGCAGAAATCGAGACAGTTATCAAATCTCTTCCCATGCATAAATCACCAGGAGCGGACGGTTTTTCTGCTGAGTACTATAAAGCTTTTAGCTCCCTCCTAGCACCCAACCTTGTAGATGTCTTCAACATAGCAGCCACAACAGGATCTTTCCCGAGAGAAATGCTCCAAGCAATAATAGTTACTTTACCCAAACCCGGCAAAGACGACTCACACCCCCAAAACTATAGGCCAATATCATTGCTTAACTCTGACCTGAAGATATATGCAAAGATATTGGCAAATAGATTATTAGAAATTACCCCTTCTCTTATAGGACTGGATCAGGTAGGATTCGTAAAAGGCAGACAAGCACCAGACAGAACTAGAAAGATGCTAAACCTCCTGCGTTTCGCAGAAGTCAATCAAGTACCGAGTATCTTTCTAGCCTTAGATGCCGAAAAGGCGTTTGATAGGGTCCATTGGGGCTACCTATCAAAAACTTTACTCAAATTTGGAATATCGGGATTGATACACTCAGCGATTATGTCCCTATACTCCAACCCCACAGCCCAAGTCTATACCTCTAGTCTCCTATCTGATCCTTTCCCATTATCTAATGGTACGCGACAAGGATGCCCTCTCTCCCCAATAATTTTCTCACTCATTATTGAACCTCTAGCGCAAAGTATCAGGTCCAATGAAGCTATCAATGGCATTAGAATAGGTAAAGAAAACCATAAAATTGGACTCTTTGCCGACGATATAATACTGACTTTATCTAAACCAGCAGACTCTATACTAGAACTTAAAAAGCTAATGCATAACTTCAGTCAAGTCTCCTTTTACAAAATCAACACAAATAAATGCTTCGCTTTAACACTTCACTTACCCACAGAAGAACAGCATACTATCGAACATTTGTTCCCCTGTAACTGGAACCCCCCATCACTCACCTATCTCGGTGTGCAACTCACCTCCTCTTCCACTAAGCTATACCCTAGCAATTACCCCCCCTACTTGCGAATATAGAAGAAGAGATGGTCCAAATTGGCAAACTGCACATATCATGGATGGGAAGAATAGCTGCATATCAAATGCAGTTATTACCCAAACTCCTATACCATTTTAGAACACTACCCATACCTATCCCCCTATCATTCTTCACACAATTGGCGAAAATGCTAAATAAGTTTATTTGGGCAGGAAAAAAACCCAGAATTGCACTCAATCATCTGTACAAACCCAAACACCTAGGTGGGGTAGGACTTCCCAACGCCTACATTTATTATCAAGCAGCTATACTAGAACAAACTCGATACTGGTTCTCATGTCAAACTGACAATAGATGGTCTGAAATAGAACAAGAAATTACCCCAGGCCATAATCTCCCAGCATTGGCATTAGCAGCCGGTATACATCATAGACCTACTACACCACAGTACCCCACTATACAAGCCTCTTTAACGGCGTGGTCTTCTATGCTACGACAACCCTTTACGGATACAACAATGCAAGAAATACATATCCCATTAGCAACGTATGAATATTTGATCCCAAACATCTCGACCCAAACTTTTCAAAGGAACGGGGAACACTTCCTTACACCTGACCTACAGGGACAGGAAACACTGGAAAGATACCAATTGTTTCAAATTAAGCACTACATTAAATCTAATACCCCTAGACCACTAAAAATTCCCCAAATACTTTGGCACTATCTACTAAGCAAAAACCCGGGGAAACACAAGGGAATATCTCTATTCTACAAATTCGCTACCCCCCTATACATGCAGACTAAGGTGCCCAATATGAGAAAGTGGGAACAGGAACTAAACAAAGAATTCCCATTGCACCAATGGCACATAGCTGTAAAAAGCAATGGTAAATCTTCAGCTTGCATAGATCATTGGGAAAACGCACAGAAGATACTCCACAGGTGGTATCTTACACCTCTACGCATCAATAAAATGAATCCGAACACTCCACCATTCTGCTGGCGGAACTGTTACAACACAGGCACCCTACTACACGTTTTGTGGAGCTGTAAGATAATAAAACAATTCTGGCAGGAAGTAGCTTCCGTCATTCATACAATCACAAATACTATGGTCACGCTTAACCCTGAACTTGCCCTCCTAAGCCTAGGCATAGAAAACTTTCCTCACTTGACGAGAAAGGTTGTTATTAATATACTATTTGCGGCACGAATATCACTAGCAAGAGAATGGCGCTCTCAAACACCCCCAAAAATAGAGGAAGTAATTTCCAGAGTGAATGCCCATTACACAATGGAAAAAATGCTTGCGTATAAGGAAAGAAGAACTCAGGCCTTTCATAAACACTGGGATGTCTGGAAATCTTCTCAGTTTGCTCCCTCTCACTTGTGAAATGTGAATTGTTTTTCATGATATGTAGCCAAACAACTAGGCAAATAGTGGTTTAAGACTTTAAATAAGTAGAGAAAATGATAAGTAAACCAATAAACAAATAACAACTCCAGGAGTAGTCACATAAGCAGATCCTAGACAGATTTTAACAGGTTGTGACTACACTAAAAAGTATGTGTTTTATATTATTACTAGAATAAGACAGTATCACGGTTTGAAGTTTTTAAGATAGTTATCTACAAAGTAAAAATTAAGCATATCTTGTAAACAGCCACTAGTGACCCTCACTAAGGTTGCTAGAGAGCTACTTTGTTCAAGACAATCAGAGGTTCCTGCTCACAGTATGTACCCAGTAGGGGTGACAGGTCCTACCTCCTGGTGAGGTGGTAAACTACGTAGATATGGGTGGCTCAGGTAGAAATATCTCTTTGTAGAATTCCGTCCGACATTTATCATTCACCCTGCTATGTCATTTGTTGTAAACAAAGCTTCATATTTTATGTATGTAATGCAAATTTACAATAAAAATCTATGGTTAAAAAAAAAAAAAAGATTTACAGAGGAGGTCTACTGCTAAAATTACTGCCCTCGATCTGACCTTCGCGGTGATACCTCACATGCATGGGGCAATTGCTGTTTACATTTGACGCCAGACCGACGCTTGCGTATATATGGGGGTCCCTGTCGCTATAAAACACTGACAGCGAACCTATATACTTACCTCCCTAACTAGCGTCACCTGTGTCACTAATACAGCGATCAGAAAAACGATCGCTTAGCGACACTGGCGACGGGGGGTAATCAAGGGGTTAACTTTTATTAGGGGGGGTTAGGGGGGTACCCTGGACCTAAAGGGGGGTACCCTAGACCTAAAGGGGGCTAACCAAACTGCCCTAACACTTGTAACTGACACAAACTGACACCAATGCAAAAAAAAAACTGCTATTGGTGTCAGAGTGACAGGGGGTACAGGGGGGTGATCGGGGGGTGATCGGGGGGTGACTGGGGGTTGAAAAGTGTGCCTGCGTGTTCTACTGTAAGTGTAGTGTTGGTGCACTTACTTGGATGTCTTCTCTCCTCTGCGCCGGGACGAAAAGACCGGCTCGAGGAGGGATGACATCACTTCCTTTCCCTCTGTTTACATTACAGAGGGAAAGGAAGCGTTTTCATTCACCGGGAGCGATCGGGAGGGGGTGGCCAACAATGGATAGCCTCCCCCTCACCTCTCATCGCCCGCGAACGAGAGCCGACCGTCCATGGCACCGGGGGGGGGGGGGTCCGATTGGACCCCCCACCCGCAGGAGACAGATCACGTATGGATACGTGATTCTGCCTGCCCGTGCCATTCTGCCGCAGTATATCTGCGTTAGGCGGTCGGCAAGTGGTTAAAGTACAGTTTAAACCTGTTGTAATTATTATGTATGAATGTTTCCAATATATAGTACATGTATCTATTGTGTGCTGCAGTTCACACTCAATTTTCATGTGTTTTATGTGTAGAGGTAAGTCAACACCTATGAATGGGGTTATTTTCCATGAATAGCAGCTTGTTAATTTGTAAATATGTATACAAAAAATATGTTTAAAAAATGTATATTTCAAATGAAATCAAAATATGAATTAATTAAAATAATTAGGCTGGATAGCTTATCTCATTAATGACCTGTTTTTAAAGTATTAAAACAGAAATTGGCAGTAAGTGGAAGCCAGTCTTCTTAAAAACGGCATAAATAAGCACTTTTTATATACATAGTTTTCAAAAGGTTTCCAAATCTCAGTGATGTAATACATTATGTATTGTATTGTATGTAATATAAAATTTATTGACTTACAGTGCATATTGTTTTTTTTTAATGGTACTGCTGTATGCCGCATATATTGCTACTTAAAAATATTTAGAAAAAGTTGACTATGTTGTAGTATTATAAAATACTCACACCATCTACTAAGAGCTTGAAGAGTTTTGAGAGTGGCAACATACCAAAGTGCATAGTAAGAAGATATGATGGGACACATGCTCTAAATGAGTTAAAAGTAAATCCTATTTCATATCTACATTAAAATGCACGTACAACTAAAAGCTTATAAAATGAATCTGTCTTGAGAGAAATACAGAGGCAACCCATTCTGACCTCCCTTTAAAAATATTAGAATGTTCATTGATCTCAATTCTTTCTGATCAGTCAAAAGTCCTTAAAGTAGAACTATGGGCAAAACTTTTTCTTTCATTTTGGATAGAGCAAGGGAGGGTTTGAACTTCTGTTAATTTTAATTTTTTCTCCATCTGTGTCCCATTGCGGAGATTTCCCTTTGCTTTCTGTCCTATAGTTGAACAGGAAGTGAGAAATCCCTGCAAATAAATGGAATCTCTTGGGGACCCCCAGGTCAACAGAACTAGTGTCCCCATTGGAAGATTTCCCCTTTATTACTTTTCTTTACATCCATTCCCCGATGAGAGTAATGAGCGGGAGGTGGAGCTTGCGAAATAGCGTGACCGGCTGTATCAAATCACAGCCAGTCACTATGCAGATTGCCGTGCACGCCGCTCGAGCCCGGCGATCCGGGTTGAGGCTTTTCCCTTGGACAAAGCCCAGTCCCGATCAGGGTAAAGAGCCAATGAAATTGACTCTTTACCACGTAACCGGCTGTGTCCAATTACAGCCGGTCACTAATCTCAACAAACCTGTGGTAATTATTATGCATGAATGTTTCCAATATACAGTACATGTATCTATTGTGTGCTGCAGTTCACACTCAATTTTCATGTGTTTTATGTGTAGAGGTAAGTCAACACCTATGAATGGGGTTATTTTCCATGAATAGCAGCTTGTTAATTTGTAAATATGTATACAAAAATATGTTTAACCACTTGACGACCGCCTCACGCAGATATACGTCTGCAGAATGGCACAGGCAGGCAAAATCACGTACCTGGTACGTAATTGCCTTCCCGCCCCCGGTGCCTGAGGCGGTCGCCGTTGATCTGGCAGCAATCAGAGATGAGGGGGAGGCCATCCGATTGTGGCCCCCCCTCGCGATCGCTCCCAGGCAATGAGATTCTTCCCCTGCCTCTGTGTAGTACACAGAGGCACGGGATGTGATGTGGTGTATGTGAAAAAACAAAGCGCTGTGATGGGTATTAAGATGACGTTAACTGGCGTTAAGAAGCAAAAAAGATTTATTTTAAGGAGCCTGGCATTTGGAATACAACACAATTACTTCTGGTATAGAGAAAATTACTATAGACAACTAACGGGTATTGGAATGGGAGCTAAATATGCTCCGAGCGTAGCCAATGTATTTATGGCCAAATGGGAGGAGGAAGCAATCTTTTCAAATATCCCAGATGAGTTAGTACTGTATAAAAGATTCATTGATGACTGTATTATAATCTGGAGAGGGGATGAATCAAGCTTAGGTCTATTTTTTCAACAACTGAATCTGAATCAGAAAAATATCAAACTTGAATATCAAATCAGTGAGGAAAAAGCTCATTTTTTAGACCTAGTAATAGAGCTGAAGGAAAATTCTATCAGTACCAAAACGTTCTTCAAACCAGTTGAGAGGAATAGCTATATACCAGTGGATAGCTGTCATTATGAGCCATGGCTAATTAACATCCCAAAAGGACAGTTTATACGTTTACGCAGAAATTGTTCGGACAATAATGAGTACCTCAAACAAGCTCAATGGATGGGAAAAAGGTTTGAAGACAAAAGCTACAGCAAAGAATTCATCGAAAATAAAATTATAGAAGTGAACCAGGTCTCAAGAGAGATATTGATCCAAGACAAGATTAAGGAAAATGAAATCAATAATGATATACCTTTAATCATGAACTTTAGTGTCCAACATAAAAAAATGGAGAAAATCATCAAAAAACATTGGTCTCTTTTGAAAACAGATACAACTCTGGGTAATATTTTACCAGAGAAACCTAGATTCATATATAGGCAAGTCCCAACATTAAGGGACCTAATAGCCAAAAATGTACCGGATCCTCCTAAAAAAGTAACTGACTTGTCCTTCTTCCAGGGAAAAGGTTTTTTTCCCTGTAAGAGGTGTTATGCCTGCAGAAACACCCACCAAAACGGTGTTAAGTGTCACAAGTTTACATCAACCAGTACCGGAAAAGAATTTGAGATCAAGGACTTTGTATCATGTAGAACTGAAGGCGTGGTATATGTCCTACAATGTTCTTGTTCCATTCAATATATAGGCAGAACCAAAAGACCTATGTGGAAGCGAATAAGGGAACACATCCAAAATATCAAAAAAGCTTACCCCAAGCATAGTGTCTCGAAACATTTTGCTATGTACCATAATAGAGATCCCAGGGACTTGAAGTTCTGGGCAATTCAAAGATATAAACCACACTGGAGGGGCTCCAATAAGATTAGGGAACTCAGCAAAAATGAATCAAAATGGATATTTCAGATGCGTACTCTTGAACCAAATGGCTTGAATATTGAATTCGATCTTAATTGTTTTATATCAGATTTTTAAATAATTTTAAACATGAATTTATTAGAAAAAGATTTTTTCATAAATATTTTTTAAACCTTTTACAAAAAATGTTTTGGGTTTTAGTTGGTTTAGATCTGTCTCTGTAATACACATATGCATTTTTAATTTTTTATATATATTTTATTTTTATTTTTAATCAAAATGTTGCACTTTATATTAAGGTATATTCCATTCATGTATATGAATCTATGGCTGAAAATACGGAATAAGTACTCCATGAATGGATTTGATCCTGATCTATCGTTACCCGTAGGGGGCGTTTTGTAGCGTTATATAAAAGGATTATAATAGGGTACTTTGATAAAGTGTGTGGAATTAACCAAATCGCCCCTTGATATGTTTAAGCACTGTGTGCTTCTGCTGGAGATGGTCAGTTATGTCCGTTTCAAAGTAAATCCTAAGTGTGCAATACTAGTCTTATACCACTGGAGGATGTATAACAATGCTTGGAATACCCAGTGTGTATTTTTAACTTGTTGTTATGTCTGTGTAGCCGCTTTTTACAAATATGTGTATTTTGTTACCATCAAATTACTGTTGGTGTATGTATAATAAAGTGTACCTAAAAATAAACATATGATTACATGCAGTAAGCAGAATGATGACTCGAGTGAATAACGCTGTATCCATGGTTACCGTTATGCCATTGTGCTTAAAAACTGAGACCGTGGTATCTCGAGTGTATCCTTGAGAAAGTCACGTGACGGTGACGCAACGCGTGGGAGGAGCCTAGGACGCACTCTGCAGTCTGTCATTTGGCTGTGAACTGCAGCTATCCTTTTCTCGTCCACAGCGGCTGACTGCTACTTGCATATCCATATGTTTTCTTACTACGGGGTGCACGTGAGTGTATCTCAGAGTGATTTGCTGGTGTACTACATTTAGTTCAATGCACAATTAAGTTTTTCCTTGTTTTATTTGCTTTAAATATAACCAACGGTATTGAGAACCATATCTTATGAGGCTGGAGTTGGATAGCATTATCGCTCAGGAATGACAAGTGAACACTACAATTAAGCAATTAAAGAACCACAACCACTGGGACTACTTTTAAATTTCCACTAGAAATAGCTTTCTCCAACATCTCTCTCCCTACTGAACCATACCATTAGCGTGGTTGTATATTTAAAGAGGAGTTCCACCCAGGGGGTCCATAAAAAAAAAAAAATTAAAGTCAGCAGCTACAAATACTGCAGCTGCTGACTTTTAATTGGACACTTACCTGTCCCTGGGTCCAGCGATGCGGGGGATCGAATCCCCGCTCATCCCCCCCTCTGCTCGTCAGCGCCGGCATTTCAACTGTGGGCGCCGGGCTATGGCTTCACAGCCTGGCACCCACTGCGCATGCGCGAGCGGCGCCGCGTGCCGTGATTGGCCGCTCAATCACCTGGGACCTTTAATGGGTCCCAGATGATTGACAGGAGGGAGGGAGAAGAGCCGAGCCCTTCCTGTGCCAAGGGGGAAGTGATGTCACCAGCCCAGGCAAAGGAAGAGGCAGACTATGAGGGACCACCTAGCAACAGGCATTTAGAGGTAAGTTAAAAAAAATGTTTTGTTTTTTTTAGAATTTTTCAGGTATGTTTGTTTTTTTGGGTGGAACCCCACTTTAATTACAATTATTTGTTTAAATTATTATATTTACTATTTTATTAACATATATGTTTTGATGGACGATCGTCCTGGTCTTATACTCCATTATATATTTATATTTATTTATTTATTTATTTATATAAGTGCAATATCACCTCATTTTTGACATGGGTATTTAAATGGTTTGGAGTTTTTTGAAACACTTTATTACATATTTTTGTGTATTCTCACGCAACCCCACACTGGTTTGGATTTTTTTTGTGGGATGCACAAGTGTGCACTAATATTTTAAGTTTACTGATCATTTAGTGAAGTGCTTTAATTCTTTTTTATGTTGTTTTAAGGGGATGTGATGTCATCTCTCCTCGGCTCGGCAGTTTCCGTTCCGGCGCCGAGGAGAGAAGACAGTGCACAACACACACACACACACAGTCGAACATGCCAGGCACACATAACACCCCCCTTTACCCCCGATCCCCCCCCCGATCACCCCCTAATCACCCCTCCCCCCCTCCTGTCACACTGACACCAAGCAGTTTTTTTTTTTTTTTCTGATTACTGCATGGTGTCAGTTTGTGACAGTTACTGTGTTAGGGCAGTTAGGGTTAGCCCCCTGTAGGTCTAGGGTACCCCCCTAACCCCCCTAATAAAGTTTTAACCCCTTGATCACCCCCTGTCACCAGTGTCACTAAGCGATCATTTTTCTAATCGCTGTATTAGTGTTACTGGTGACGCTAGTTAGGGACGTAAATATTTAGGTTCGCCGTCAGCGTTTTATAGCGACAGGGACCCCCATATACTATCTAATAAATGTTTTAACCCCTTGATCGCCCCCTAGTTAACCCTTTCACCCCTGATCACCGTATAACCGTTACGGGTGACGCTGGTTAGTTTGTTTATTTTTATAGTGTCAGGGCACCTGCCGTTTATTAGCTAATAAAGGTTTAGCCCCCTGATCGCCCGGCGGTGATATGCGTTGCCCCAGGCAGCGTCAGATTAGCACCAGTACTGCTAACACCCACGCACGCAGCATACGCCTCCCTTAGTGGTATAGTATCTGAACGGATCAATATCTGATCCGATCAGATCTATACTAGCGTCCCCAGCAGTTTAGGGTTCCCAAAAACGCAGTGTTAGCGGGATCAGCCCAGATACCTGCTACCACCTGCGTTTTGCCCCTCCGCCCGTCCCAGCCCAGCCCACCCAAGTGCAGTATCGATCGATCACTGTCACTTACAAAACACCAAACGCATAACTGCAGCGTTTGCAGAGTCAGGCCTTATCCCTGCAATCGCTAACAGTTTTTTTGGTAGCATTTTGGTGAACTGGTAAGCACCAGCCCCAAGCAGCGTCAGGTTAGCGCCAGTAGCGCTAACACCCACGCACGCACCGTACACCTCCCTTAGTGGTATAGTATCTGAACGGATCAATATCTGATCCGATCAGATCTATACTAGTGTCCCCAGCAGTTTAGGGTTCCCAAAAATGCAGTGTTAGCGGGATCAGCCCAGATACCTGCTAGCGCCTGCATTTTGCCCCTCCGCCTGGCCCAGCCCAGCCCACCCAAGTGCAGTATCAATCGATCACTGACACTTACAAAACACTAAACGCATAACTGCAGCGTTCGCAGAGTCAGGCCTGATCCCTGCGATCGTTAACAGTTTTTTTGGTAGCGTTTTGGTGAACTGGCAAGCACCAGCGGCCTAGTACACCCCGGTCGTAGTCAAACCAGCACTGCAGTAACACTTGGTGACGTGGCGAGTCCCATAAGTGCAGTTCAAGCTGGTGAGGTGGCAAGCACAAGTAGTGTGCCGCTGCCACCAAGAAGACAAACACAGGCCATCGTGCCCATAAAGCCCTTCCTGCTGCATTCGCCAATCCTAATTGGGAACCCACCACTTCTGCAGCGCCCATACTTCCCCCATTCACATCCCTAACCAAATGCAGTTGGCTGCATGAGAGGCATTTTCTTTATGTCCTCCCGAGTACCCCTACCCAACGAACCCCCCCAAAAAAGATGTTGTGTCTGCAGCAAACGCGGATATAGGCGTGACACCCACTATTATTGTCCCTCCTGTCTTGACAATCCTGGTCTTTGCATTGGTGAATGTTTTGAACGCTACCATTCACTAGTTGAGTATTAGCGTAGGGTACAGCATTGCACAGACTAGGGCACACTTTCACAGGGTCTCTCAAGATGCCATCGCATTTTGAGAGACCCGAACCTGGAACCGGTTACCGTTATAAAAGTTACAGTTACAAAAACAGTGTAAAAAAAAAAAAATAACAAAAAAAATATAAAATAAAAAAAAATAGTTGTCGTTTTATTGTTCTCTCTCTCTCTCTATTCTCTCTCTATTGTTCTGCTCTTTTTTACTGTATTCTATTCTGCAATGTTTTATTGTTATTATGTTTTATCATGTTTGCTTTTCAGGTATGACATTTTTTATACGTTACTGTTTACTGTGCTTTATTGTTAACCATTTTTTTGTCTTCAGGTACGCCATTCACGACTTTGAGTGGTTATACCAGAATGATGCCTGCAGGTTTAGGTATTATCTTGGTATCATTCTTTTCAGCCAGTGGTCGGCTTTCATGTAAAAGCAATCCTAGCGGCTAATTAGCCTCTAGACTGCTTTTACAAGCAGTGGGAGGGAATGCCCCGCCCACCGTCTTCCGTGTTTTTCTCTGGCTCTCCTGTCTCAACAGGGAACCTGAGAATGCAGCCGGTGATTCAGCCAGCTGACCATAGAGCCGATCAGAGACCAGAGTGGCTCCAAACATCTCTATGGCTTAAGAAACCGGAAGCTACGAGCATTTTATGACTTAGATTTTGCCGGATGTAAACAGCGCCATTGGGAAATTGGGAAAGCATTTTATCACACCGATCTTGGTGTGGTCAGATGCTTTGAGGGCAGAGGAGAGATTTAGGGTCTAATAGACCCCAATTTTTTCAAAAAAGAGTTTGGGAACCTAGCCGCATACGGGACCCCAAAAACCAAGCACCGCCTTCAGGCTTTCTAAGTGCGTAAATTTTTGATTTCACTCTTCACTGCCTATCACAGTTTCGGAGGCCATGGAATGCCCAGGTGGCACAAACCCCCCCAAATGACCCCATTTTGGAAAGTAGACACCCCAAGCTATTTGCTGAGAGGTATAGTGAGTAGTGCAGACCCCACTTTTTGTCACAAAGTTTTGAAAATTGAAAAAAGAAAAAAAACATTTTTTTTCTTGTCTTTCTTCATTTACAAAAACAAATGAGAGCTGCAAAATACTCATCATGCCTCTCAGATAATAGCTTGGGGTGTCTACTTTCCAAAATGGGGTCATTTGGGGGGGTTTGTGCCATCTGGGCATTCCATGGCCTCTGAAACTGTGATAGGCAGTGAAGAGTGAAATCAAAAATTTACACCCTTAGAAATCCTGAAGGCGGTGATTGGCTTTCGGGGCCCCGTACACGGCTAGGCTCCCAAAAAGTCCCACAAATGTGGTATCCCCATACTCAGGAGAAGCAGCTAAACATATTTCGGGGTGCAATTCCACATATGACCATGGCCTGTGTGAGCAATATATCATTTAGTGACAACTTTGTGCAAAAAAAAAAAAATAAATTGTCACTTTCCCGCAACTTGTGTCAAAATATAAAATATTCCATGGACTCAACATGCCTCAAAGCAAATAGCTTGGGGTGTCTACTTTCCAAAATGGGGTCATTTGGGCGGGGGGGTTGTGCCATCTGGGCATTTTATGGCCTTCAAAACTATAATAGGTAGTGAGGAGTAAAATCAAAAATTTACGCCCTTAGAAATCCTGAAGGCGGTGATTGGTTTTCGGGGCCCCGTACGTGGCTAGGCTCCCAAAAAGTCCCACACATGTGGTATCCCCGTACTCAGGAGAAGCAGCTGAATATATTTTGGGGTGCAATTCCACATATGCCCATGGCCTGTGTGAGCAATATATCATTTAGTGACAACTTTTTGTAATTTTTTTTTTGTCATTATTCAATCACTTGGGACAAAAAAAATGAATATTCAATGGGCTCAACATGCCTCTCAGGAATTTCCTTGGGGTGTCTACTTTACAAAATGGGGTCATTTGGGGGGGTTTTGTACCGCCCTGCCATTTTAGCACCTCAAGAAATGACATAGGCAGTCATAAATTAAAGGCTGTGTAAATTACAGAAAATGTACCCTAGTTTGTAGACGCTATAACTTTTGCGCAAACCAATAAATATACGCTTATTGACATTTTTTTTACTAAAGACAGGTGGCCGAATACAGTTTGGCCTAAATATATGACTAAAATTGAGTTTATTGGATTTTTTTAATAACAAAAAGTAGAAAATATCATATTTTTTCAAAATTTTCAGTCTTTTTCCATTTATAGCGCAAAAAATAAAAATGGCAGAGGTGATCAAATACCATCAAAAGAAAGCTCTATTTATGGGAAGAAAAGGACGCAAATTTCGTTTGGGTACAGCATTGCATGACCGCATAATTAGCAGTTAAAGCGACGCAGTGCCAAATTGGAAAAAGTCCTCTCGTCCTTAAGCAGCATAATGGTCCGGTCCTTAAGTGGTTAAAAAAAATGTATATTTCAAATGAAATGAAAATATGAATGAATTAAAATAATTAAGCTGGACAGATTATCTCATTAATGACCTGTTTTTAAGGTATTAAAACAGAAATTGGCAGTAAGTGGAAGCAAGTCTTCTTAAAAACGGCATAAATAAGCACTTTTTATATACATAGTTTTTAAAAGGTTTCCAAATCGCAGTGATGTAATACATTATGTATTGTATGTAATATAAAATTTATTGACTTACAGTGCATATTTTTTTTTTAATGGCACTGCTGTATGCCGCATATATTGCTACTTAAAAATATTTAGAAGAAGTTGACTATGTTGTAGTATTATAAAATACTCACACCATCTTCTAAGAGATTGAAGTGTTTTGAGAGTGGCAACATACCAAAGTGCATAGTAAGAAGATATTTCAGGACTCCTGAAAGACAGGTACTAGGATGATGGGTACTCCTGATGGACAGGTACTCCTGATGACAGGTACTCCTGATGGACAGGTACTGATGGCGGGTACTAGGATGGTGGGTACTAGGATGATAGGTACTCCTGATGGACAGGTACTCCTGAAAGACAGGTATTAGGATGACGGGTACTCCTGATGGACAGGTACTCCTGATGACAGGTACTCCTGATGGACAGGTACTGATGGTGGGTACTAGGATGACAGGTACTCCTGATGGACAGGTACTCCTGATGACAGGTATTCCTGATGGACAGGTACTGATGGTGGGAACTAGGATGACAGGTACTCCTGATGGACAGGTACTCCTGATGACAGGTACTCCTGATGGACAGGTACTGATGGTGGGTACTAAGATGACAGGTACTCCTGATGGACAGGTACTCCTGATGACAGGTACTCCTGATGGACAGGTACTGATGGTGGGTACTAGGATGACAGGTACTCCTGATGGACAGGTACTCCTGAATCAGTAGTACCTATCCATCAGGAGTACCTGTCATCCTAGTACCCTCCATCCTAGTACCCGGAATCAGTACTTGTCATCCTAGTACCTGTCATCAGGAGTACCTGTCATCCTAGTACCTGCCATCAGAGTACCCACCATCAGAGTACCCGCCATAAGAGTACCTGCCATCAGAGTACCTGCCATCAGAGTACCCGCCATCAGAGTACCCGCCATCAAAGTACCTGTCATCCATCCATCCCGTCTGAGTATCTGTCATCCATCCATCCCATCTGAGTACCTGTCCCGTGAGCCCATCAGGAGTACCTGTCTGCAGCCAATTACTACCAAGGTGCAGCCCATTAGTCCCTGACGTTCAGCCCATTAGTCCCTGACGTTAAGCCCATTAGTCCCTGATGTTCAGCTCATTAGTCCCTGACGTGCTGCCCACTAGTCCCTGACATGCAGCCCATCAGTGTCACCCGTCATATAGCCACTATGTTCCAAAATGGGGTCATTTTGTGGGCATTTCCATTGTCCTGGTGCTCCAGGGCCTTCAAAAGTGTGATATCTTATAAATGGACAACTTTGTGTAAAAAAAATGCGTTTTCATTTTTTTCCAAATTTTCCAAAAACTTCTGGAAAAAAATGAACGATTCAAAAGACTCATTATGCCTCAAAGATTATACATTGGGGTGTTAGCTTTTCAAAATTGGGTAATTTTGTGTACATTTCCATTGTCCTGGTGCTCCAGAGCCTTCAAAAGTGTGATATGTTGTCAGGAAATTATATGTGTAATTTATGCTCCTAGAATGCCTGACGGTGCTCCCTGCATGTTGGACCTCTCTATGTGGCCAGGCTATGTAAAAGTCTCACACATGTGGTATCGCCATACTCAGGAGGAGTAGCAGAATGTGTCATTTTTGCTATGTACATGCTGTGTGTTGGAAATATCTTATAAACTGACAACTTTGTATAAAAAATGCGTTCTCGGTAGTGAGGCGGCAGCCTGAGGCGGCGGTAATGTCTCCTTAGAGCTCCGCTCCTTGGGATTGTTAACCGGAGGACTACAGGTCCCAGCGCCACTAATATTTACAAAAAACGGGTCACTGCTCATCCCAACTCAGCCAGCAACCTAAATAAAGGTCCTAAGAGGTCAGAAATCTACTTTCAAAAAAGGTATTTCTAAAGAAAAGATACACAGACTGACGGCTGAGATGGCAGCATCTTCCTCTCCCTCACAGCGCAGCAGCTCACACAGGACACAGCCCCTGCCTCACAGCAAAATAACACAGGCTTCTAAGGGTGAGTCAGTGTGTGACCAAAATGTTTCACAAATTAGAGCACAGCCTGATATGTTCAAACAGTTTGAATATATGCCCCAGAAAGCTCTTAAACAGACTTCTGACCACATTACAGATATGTTAACTAGAGAAATTAGAGAGCTGGGTCAAAGGACTGCAGACCTAGAATTGAGAATGGATGAAATTGATACACGCACTCACAATTCTATGACTGAAATTATGTCACTGAAGGAAGAAAACCTCACACTTCAGTCACGTTTGGAAGATCAGGAAAATAGAAATCGTCGATCGAATTTGCGCATCAGGGGGTTCCCTGAATCTTATTTAGACTTGCAGACAACAGTCACAGCACTGTTTCAGGAATTAATACCTGAAATTACCATTGACAGGCTTGAATTTGACAGAGTACATAGAGCCTTAGCTCCACGCAAATCCAATGGCCCTCCTAGAGATATCATTACCAAATTACACTACTACAGAACCAAAGAACAGCTTTTAACAGCAGCCAGAGGTAAAGATCTCCTCAGCTTTCAGGGCCACAGTTACCAGCTTTTCACTGACCTTTCCCCACTTACAGTGGCTAAGAGACGTGCACTCAAACCTCAATTACAGATACTTCAGCGTAATCAAATTGGTTACCAATGGGGATTTCCTTTCTCTCTTCGTTTCACACATCTGGAAACCAAATACATTTGTCGCTCCTCAGAAGACTTACAATCGATCCTAATCGACATAGGGTTAGCCGAAGAAACCCTGACAAAGAACCAGCCCGGCAGAAGTTTCATCCCTCGATCATCACAGCAAAATAAAGCCACAGGATCCAGTTCTGCATCCTCGTCATATCAAAATCTCAGCAAGCGTGGTCGTTATGAACATTCACGTTCCACCATTGTGGACTCAATGGACTGACTTTCCAGTTCACACAAATTCCTCATACTTTCTTCAGATTCCCAGCTTCTTATGCTGGTTAATTTCCTTTAAGTGTTAAGCTCATGAATAAAATGAGCTCTGACTATATGGTTTAGTTATGATATTAGTGTGTGAGGGGAGGGGGAAGGGAAAGGGGAAAAATTGAGTAAAATTTTTTTTTTTTTTTTTGTCGATTTTTTTTTCCCCATTTCTCTTTTTCCTCTTTACTCTACCTTTTTTTTTTGTTAAAAAATAAATAAATAAATAAATAAAAAAAGGTAAAAAATGGTAATAAAACTATTAGTTATTTAATAATATATTAATATTCTAATAATTCCTGTGGTCCTCCGGTGTTGTTAATCCCATAGGAATTTTTTGCTGCCCTTTTTTTACCACCTACAGAGACCCTCTATTTTTTCTATGGGGGACTCTGCGGGTGGTCCAGGATCCTCTCAGGGAGTATTATATACTCTCCTGAGATGCTCCCATACCCTATACTCTAACTTTAGTCTAATGATACTTGGCCTACATATGGGGTTTTTGTTTATGTACTCTCTTACTTCTTCTTTTTCTAACTTTTTCTATTCCCCCTTGATCCTCTGGATGGTCGTCCTGGCTCTTGGTAAGCACCTTATCTACTATGATATATTGTTTATTCTACTTGGTTTATGGCCCCTATGTTTTGTCATTAAATGTACAAGAGTTTAATATTCCACATAAACGTACAAAAGCATTACGCTCATTTGCATTAAAGAAAGCTAACATTATCTGCTTACAGGAAACCCATTTCACTGATAAGATTTATCCCAAGTTTCTTTCATCCTCATATCCACAATTTTATACAGTCTCTGCCATGGTTAAACAGCGTGGAACTCTGATTGGTTTTCACCGTTCCACTCCGTTCAATCTGAAATCACAATTATCTAACCCTGAGGGACGTTATTTACTTTTAACAGGTTTTATTTCTGATAATCCTATTACAATTGTTTCATATTATGCACCTAACAAACATCCAACTGCCTTCTTGTCTCATCTTTTACATGTAATTGAAGCTCATAGGAGTGGTAAAGTTGTTATCTGTGGAGATTCCAATGCAACTATATTCCCATTTCTGGATAACTCTCCCTCAAAACCTAACACGGGTATTAAAAACTTGACTTTTCAACACCTACTTAACACGCATGGTTTAGTTGACACTTGGCGAGAGATGAATCCTGCCAGTAGACGTTTTACTCACTATTCATACCCACATAAGTCTTTCTCACGAATAGATCATATTTTTACTCCATCCAGTATGTTACCAGAAATCATTTCATCCAAAATTGTTCCTCTTCTGTGGACTGACCACTGCGCAGTAATTACTACTATTGCTTCCACAATTCCCAGATCACATGACACAACTTGGTGCATAAACGACTCTATACTGACTCATCCCTCTCACCGTGTTGAGATTGAAAAAGCATTATCAGATTATATAACGTCTAATGACACAGGTGATATCTCTGCTCTTACATTATGGGAAGCCCATAAAGTGGTTATTAGAGGTAAATTCATACAACAAGCTACTATTCTCAAAAGAGAACGTAAAATTCTGTTTGCAAAACTTGAATCCACCTTTAATGACTGTTACCAGACATTTCAGTCCTCTTCGAATGCTAACAACAGCACTAAACTTGAAAGAGCTCGCCTAGATTTAGATCTTTTTCTGACCGATTCAGCAGACAAACTCATACGCAAGCGCCAACATATTCAATACCTTAAAGCAAATAAACCCGAAACGCTTATGGCCAGAATCCTGAAGAATTCACAACACAATCAAACACCCATAAAGCTAAAAATATCCAGAGAAGCATATACCAGTAATCCAGTAAAGATTCTCGAGATATTTTGTTCTAATTTAGCCAAATTATATTCCTCATCTCCTAATTTTGATAAGTCCAAAGCTGATGTTTTATTTTCTAATATTACACTTCCTAACCTCGACCAGCTGCAGAGAGATCAGCTAGAAAACACGATCACTGACAATGAAGTGTTGAAAGCTATAAAATCCTTAAAATTACATAAGAGACCAGGCCCAGATGGCTTTTCAGCAGCTTATTATAGACAGTATGCACACATCTTAACACCAGTCTTAACCAAAGCCTTTAATTCGATTCTTGAAGGGCATTCCTTTAGAACAGAAACGCTTACTTCTATTATAGCAATGATATCCAAACCACACTCTGATTCTACCTCTTGGACTAATTACCGTCCTATATCTCTTCTTAATCTAGATATAAAACTATTGGCTAAAATCATGGCCACCAGACTAAATTCTATTATAGGACATCTAATTCATAAAGATCAGACAGGCTTCATGTCAAAACGCCAGGCAGGTGATAATATCAGACGTACACTTTTACTTATCCATGCAGCTAAATCTAGACAGATCCCAGCTTGCCCGGTGTCTCTAGATATAAGGAAAGCATTTGACTCTGTCACATGGCCATACATGGAATATACTCTCCAAAAATGGGGTTTTGGTGATCACTTTCTATCCTGGATTTCCTCTTTATACAATAATCTCAGAGCATATATTAAATATTCCGGTTATAAGTCAACAATGTTTGACATCAAAAGAGGTACCAGACAAGGTTGCCCCCTTTCCCCATTACTTTTTGCCTTATTAATTGAACCTTTAGCACAATTAATTAGAAATACCCCCGATATCAAAGGTATTGAATTAGGTGGTCACCATCATAAATTATGTCTCTTCGCAGACGATATTCTCGTATTTTTGTCACGTCCACATATATCTACCCCTAATTTATTACTCACACTTGAAAACTTCGCCCAAATCTCAGGTCTATACATCAAACTTACAAAATCAAATGCGTTAAATATCTCTTTATCACAAACTGAACTTCAACAAGCCCAAACTTCCTTACCTTTCAACTGGGTTCCGAAACAACTCCCATATTTGGGAATACAAATCACAACTTCCCTTAAAGATCTTTTTGCAGTTAACTACCTGCCTCTTCTAAAACAAATTACTGCTCTCATTGAACAATGGGCTTCTCTTCCGTTATCCTGGTTGGGAAGGATGAACGCTATTAAGATGTCAATACTACCAAAATTTCTATATTTATTTAGGGTACTTCCAATACCAATACCATCCTATTTTCTAAGACTTACTCAACGTAGAGTTTATCATTTATTTGGGGTAACACCAAACCTCGCATATCTAAATCTACATTGTATTTGAATAAACTGAATGGGGGTTTGGGGATACCCAATTTTTCTTCTTATTATAATGGTGCGCAAATTGCACTTCTACCCAAATATCACGCTATGGTTGAAACACCCCTTTGGGTTGTTGTTGAATCGGTAGACAGTGATCCTATCTCAGTGGCAAATATATTATGGCTTAACCCTACTGATAGGATCCACCTTACTAATCCAATAACAAAACATACCTTGACTATTTGGGATAAATTCAAACATAATCTTAAATCTCCACATAATCCTCTGCTTTCATTTCTCCATAATCCAGCCTTTTATCCTGCTTGGAAATTTCCAAGATCATTCTCTGCATGGTCCACGGTAAATCTTACCCATTTATATAATCTGTCATCCTCATCTAATATTCATGCCTTTCCTGTATTATGTGAAACTTACGGTTTACCTAAAAAAAGAAATATTTCGCTATCTACAGATTAAATTTTTTTATGAACCACTACTTAATACAGGTTCTACTCTCAATCAAATGACTCAATTTAAACGTATCTGTATGAGCGACCCACACATCAGAGGTCTTATCTCACTATTATATCACCAATGTAATGTGATTTCAGGAGAAACTCTACCCTCATATGCTATTAAATGGGCACAGGATATTAATCAAAAACTGGATGATAAAGATTGGTCTAATATATGGTTAGCCACCAAAACTTCCTCCCCTAACTGTTTTGCTGTAGAAACGAATTATAAAGTTTTAATGCGATGGTACATGGTACCAGCTAGAATAACTAAATTCGCTCATATTCTCCTAATTGTTTTAGAGGTTGCGACATGCCCGGTACACATTATCACATATGGTGGCAATGTCCTGTTGTTAAAACATTCTGGAATAACATATTTCTTATGGCCTCTAAAGCCTTGGAAATCACAATTCCTCCAGATCCCACCATGGCTATTCTAAACCTAAAACCTACCAGGCTCACTCACACTCAATTTCTTTTATTTGTCCAACTAAGTACTGCAGCCAAACAAACCATTGCCAAGGCATGGAAGTCTCAAACTCTAATCGTGAACGAAGCTAAACACAGAATGAATAAAGCACTCATACAAGCAAAGATGACAGCTATTGAAGATAATAAAATTGATCTATTTAATAAGATATGGCAACCATGGGTCAAACACTACTTTCCTGCTGACTTTGACCAATCTTTGTTATTACCACACTAGGTTATATAATATATTCATTAAATTTAATTGTATATATGCCATGAGCCAGGACACCACCCCAGGTTTCCCTTTCCTTCTCTCTTTCTTCTCCCCCCCGCCTCTTTTCTTTTTTTTGTTGTGTAATATTTTCTAGGGTATATACTTTTTGAATATATGAGATACATATTCTTTTCATACTTTTTCTATTGCTCATCTTACAACTAGACAACTATATCTAGCCAAATCATTTTATGTTTCCTTTTCTATGCCATACTTAAAATGTGTATAACATAATAACAGTTGTAAGACGGTTCTATGTATAATATTATACTGTAAAGCTTCTGGAAATATGTGATATGTATCCATGTATTATATTCTTTTATTCTTTTTTCTTTCTTTCTGAAAACTCAATAAATATATTTAACAAGGAAAAAATGCGTTCTCATTTTTTTCCCACATTTTCCAAAAACTTCTGAAAAAAAAATGAACCGTTCAAAAGACTCATTATGCCTCATAGATTATACATTGGGGTGTTAGCTTTCCAAAATGGGGTCATTTTGTGGGCTTTTTACATTGTCCTGGTGCTCCTGGGCCTTCAAAAGTGTGATAGGTTGTCATCAAATGAGATATGCAATTTATGCTCCTAGCACACCTGGGTGTGCTACTTGGATGTTGGAACTCTGTATGTGGTTAGGCTGTGTAAAAGTCTCACACATGTGGTATTGCTATACTCAGGAGGAGAGTGTCATTGCAAGTATGCATGTGCTGTGTGAGAGAAATAACTTGTTATTATGACAATTTTGTGTAAAAAAAAAAAAAAAAATTCTTAATTTTCCCAAGAATTGTGGGAAAAAAATTACAACTTCAAAAAACTCGCCATGCCTCTTACTAAATACCTTGGAATGTCTGCTTTCCAAAAAGGGGTATTTGGGGGGTATTTGTACTTTTCTGGCTTGTTAGGGTCTCAAGAAATACCTTCAGTACATCAGGTGTGATCAGGTGTGATACATAGTTACATAGCTACATAGTAGGTGAGGTTGAAAAAAGACACAAGTCCATCAAGTCCAACCTATGTGTGTGATTATGTGTCAGTATTGCATTGTATATCCCTGTATGTTGTGGTCATTCAGGTGCTTATCTAATAGTTTCTTGAAGCTATCAATGCTCCCCGCTGAGACCACCGCCTGTGGAAGGGAATTCCCCATCCTTGCCGCTCTTACAGTAAAGAACCCTCTACGTAGTTTAAGGTTAAACCTCTTTTCTTCTAATTTTAATGAGTGGCCACGAGTCTTGTTAAACTCTCTTCTGCGAAAAAGTTTTATCCCTATTGTAGGGTCACCAGTCCGGTATTTGTAAATTGAAATCATATCCACTCTCAAGCGTCTCTTCTCCAGAGAGAATAAGTTCAGTGCTCGCAACCTTTCCTCATAACTAAGATCCTCCAGACCCTTTATTAGCTTTGTTGCCCTTCTTTGTACTCGCTCCATTTCCAGTACATCCTTCCTGAGGACTGGTGCCCAGAACTGGACCGCATACTCCAGGTGCGGCCGGACCAGAGTCTTGTAGAGCGGGAGAATTATCGTTTTATCTCTGGAGTTGATCCCTCTTTTAATGCATGCCAATATTCTGTTTGCTTTGTTAGCAGCAGCTTGGCATTGCCTGCCATTGCTGAGCCTATCATCTACTAGGACCCCCAGGTCCTTTTCCATCCTAGATTCCCCCAGAGGTTCTCCCCCCAGTGTATAGATTGCATTCATATTTTTGCCACCCAAATGCATTATTTTACATTTTTCTACATTGAACCTCATTTGCCATGTAGTCGCCCACCCCATTAATTTGTTCAGGTCTTTTTGCAAGGTTTCCACGTCCTGCCGAGAAGTTATTGCCCTGCTTAACTTAGTATCGTCTGCAAATACAGAGATTGAACTGTTTATCCCATCCTCCAGATCGTTTATAAACAAATTAAATAGGATTGGTCCCAGCACAGAACCCTGGGGAACCCCACTACCCACCCCTGACCATTCCGAGTACTCCCCATTTATCACCACCCTCCGAACTCGCCCTTGTAGCCAGTTTTCAATCCATGTGCTCACCCTATGGTCCATGCCAATGGACCTTATTTTGTACAGTAAACGTTTATGGAGAACTGTGTCAAATGCTTTTGCAAAATCCAGATACACCACGTCTATGGGCCTTCCTTTATCTAGATGGCAACTCACCTCCTCATAGAAGGTTAATAGATTGGTTTGGCAAGAACGATTCTTCATGAATCCATGCTGATTACTGCTAATGATACCGTTCTTATTAGTAAAATCTTGTATATAGTCCCTTATCATCCCCTCCAAGAGTTTACATACTATTGATGTTAGGCTAACTGGTCTGTAATTCCCAGGGATGTATTTTGGGCTCTTTTTAAATATTGGTGCTACATTGGCTTTTCTCCAATCAGCTGGTACCATTCCAGTCAGTAGACTATTTGTAAAAATTAGGAACAACGGTCTGGCAATCACTTGACTGAGTTCCCTAAGTACCCTCGGATGCAAGCCATCTGGTCCCGGTGAATTATTAATGTTAAGTTTCTCAAGTCTAATTTTAATTCCGTCCTCTGTTAACCATGGAGGTGCTTTCTGTGTTGTGTCATGAGGATAAACACTGCAGTTTTGGTTACTGAAGCCCCCCGATTCACTCGTGAAGACTAAGGAGAAGAATAAATTCAATACCTTCGCCATCTCCCCATCCTTTGTAACCAGATGTCCTTCCTCATTCTTTATGGGGCCAATATGGTCTGTCCTCCCTTTTTTACTGTTTACATACTTAAAGAATTTCTTGGGATTTTTTTTGCTCTCCTCCGCTATGTGTCTTTCATGTTCTATCTTAGCTGTCCTAATTTCACCCTTACATTTCCTGTTGCATTCTTTATAAAGTCTGAATGCTGAGGATGATCCCTCAACCTTGTATTTTTTGAAGGCCTTCTGCTTTGCTTTTATATGCATTTTTACATTGACATCCAGGACTTTTGTTCGCTCTTTTAAATTTATTACCCAATGGGATACATTGGCTAATGCCCTTATTTAAAGCGGGGTTCCACCCAAATTTTGAACATTATCTCTATGCATTCTCTTCCTTGCCTAGATGCTGACATGCTGTGTAAAAAAATTTAAATCACCGTAATTACCTTTTTTTTCTAATCTTCTTAGCACTTCCTGGTTTTCCTCCCATGGGAGTAGGCATGTTTCTAGCCTCTCCCAGACCTCCCACAGTCCCCTGGGAGCTAGTCTCAGGCTTCCCAGCATGCATTGTGCAACAGCGTCATCACAACATCTCGGTGAATGCTGGGAGCACAGCATTCACCGCATCCAGGAAATATATGCTTGTGGGCTTCAAATGCCCACAATGAAGATGGAAACCACCTTCAGTGAATTTTATAAGTTATTCTTTACAACAAAATCGGACACAGGCGGACTTATTACACAGAACATGTGAGTAGATAATCATGAGAAGAAAAGTTTGTGAATGAACTCCAAAAAAAAAAACGATAGATAGGTGGACCCCCGCTTTAATATGCTCTTAAAGCAAACCCATCTCTCCTCCGTATTCTTTGTTCCTAATATTTTATCCCAATTTAGGCCTTTTAGCAAGGTTTGTAGTTTAGGGAAGTTGGCTCTTTTGAAATTCGGTGTCTTTGTATTCCCTTTATGTTTCCTATTTGTATGATTTATACTGAAACTAATTGACCTGTGATCACTGTTACCTAAATTTCCCCGTATTTCCACATCCGTAATCAGGTCTGTATTGTTGGTAATCAGTAGATCCAGTAATGTTTTAATTCTAGTTGGTGCATCTACCATCTGACCCATAAAATTGTCCTGTAAGACATTAACCACCTCAATACTGGGCACTTTCGCCCCCTTCCTTCCCAGACCAATTTTCAGCTTTCAGCGCTCTCGCACTTTTAATGACAATTACTCGGTCATGCTACACTGTACCCAAATGAAATTTTTATCATTTTGTTCGCACAAATAGAGCTTTCTTTTGGTGGTATTTATTCACGACTCCATTTTTTTTTTTTTGCGATATAAGCGCAAAAATAGTGGAAATTTGGAAAAAAAACAATATTTTCTTTTTTCTGTTTTAAAAGAAATCCAGTAAAATCGAATTTTGTCATAAATTTAAGCCAAAATGTATTCTGCTACATGTTTTTGATAAAAAAAATCCTGTTAAGTGTATAATAATTGGTTTGTGTGATCACGGACATATGTACGCAAATGATCATGTACAGATGTGTGCAGGTGATCACGTACATATGTGTGCAGATTACCATTGGGACATGTGATTTTAGTGTGACATATGTGGGGGACAGCTTTTTTTATTATTTGGGGACATGTGTTTTGGGGACATGTGTGTTTTACATTATGTGGGGACATGTTTGTGTTTTACATTATGTGGGGACATGTGTGTGTTTTACATGTATGTATTTACATGTGTGTTGACACTAGGTTGGTGATCAGTGAGTAAAAAGCTGTAAAAAACAGCTCATACTCACTGATCATCAGCTGGCTGCAGCGATCCCCTCTCCTCTCCTCCTCAGCGACAACTTCCGTGTGAGGAGAGGAGAGCTGATCGCCTAGCAACCGGCTGTGTTTACATCACATGACAGCTGTGATTGGACACGGCCGTCATGTGATCAGGAGGGCCAATCACAGAGCCCTCCTGCCGATCCGAGATGCGCCGTGTCCGGGGGACACGAGCGCATCGGGATCGCGCCGCTGCGCGGGCACGCGCGCGATCCCGCTCCTTCTGAGGGACGTTCCTGAACGTCCACTCAGAAGGAGAGAGCGCCCACCCGGCCGTTTATGTACATTGGCCGGGTGGGAAGTAGTTAAGGAACTGGCGAGCCTTAAATGAATGCGCGGTTCCCTCCGCCCAGTCTATGTCTGGATAATTAAAATCCCCCATTATGATAACACTTCCCATCCTTGCTGCTAATCCAATTTGTGATAGGAGATCCGTCTCCACTTCCTCCCTCAGGTTAGGGGGCCTATAGCATACTCCCAGTATTATTTTCCCCTTAGCTTCATCCCTTTGGAGCTCTACCCATAAGGATTCCACCTCTTCTCTAGCTCCCTCAGTGAAGTCATCTCTCACATTCACTTGTACATTATTCTTGATATATAGGCATACCCCTCCCCCTATTTACCCTCTCTATCCTTGCGGTATAGGGTATACCCTTGAATGTTTGCCAGCCAATCATGAGAGCTGTTGAACCAGGTCTCTGAAATTCCCACAAAATCCAAATCCTCCTGTACAACAGTATCTCTAGTTCACCCACTTTGTCCGCCATGCTGCTGGCATTGGTGAACATGCCACATAGTTTAGACCGGTCGCATACACCTTGTGTTTTTGTGCTTTGGTTAAACTACCACTAATGCCCCCAATACAACCCTCTGGAATATCTTCCGCGCTGGCTATCTCTGCCTCTGGACCCTCCCCCCCCATCGCCTAGTTTAAAAACCCCTCTAACTTTTTAGCTATCTTCATTCCCAGCAGATCTGCACCCTCCTCATTTAGGTGCAGTCCGTCCCTTCTATAGTACCGGTTACCGACTGAGAAGTCGGCCCAGTCCTCCAGGAACCCAAACCCCTCCTTACACCAGCTCTTCAGCCACTTGTTTACTTCCCTAATCTCTCTCATCCTTTCTGTTGTGGCTCGATGTACCGGTAGTATTCCTGAGAATACTACCTTGGAGGTCCTTTTCCTCAATTTAGCTCCTAAGTCCCTAATATCGTTCTTTAGGACACTCCATCTGCCTCTGACTTTGTCATTGGTGCCAACGTGCACCATGACAGCTGGGTCTTCCCCAGCCCCTCCCAGTAATCTGTCCACAAGATCCGTGATGTGCCGAACCCGAGCGCCCGGTAGACAACATACTGTTCGGCGCTTCAGGTCTTGGTTAAAGATTGCCCTCTCTGTCCTTCTAAGAATTGAGTCCCCTACCACCAGAATCTGTCTTTCCTTTCCCTTTGCTACCCCCCACTCTCACTGGAGGAGTTCTTCCCCCGGCAGCTAGGAGAGTCCCTCAGCTCCAGCAGTGCTGGTCCTGACTGTTTTCACCAATGTCACTCAAAGTAGCATACTTATTGGGATGCTCCAGTCCTGGATCGGCCTCCCTGGTACTTCCCCCTCTACCCCTCCTGACTGTCACCCATCTACTCTTTGCTAGTGCCAGCACCTCTTTGTCTCCACCGGCCTCTGTGCTGGCCCCTTCCGGCACCTGCCGTGTACGTTCCTGGCTCTCCTTTAGTATGGAGGGACTTCTCAGTGCTAACAGTTGCTTCCCCAGATTCAGAACCTGGCCTTCCAGGGAAACAATGTGCTTACATTTTGCACAGCAGTATTCGCCCTCGATCGGATGATCAAGGAACGCATACATGCGGCAAGATGTAAAAGAGTCGCCTCTCCACACCCGCCAGGCATCGTACCTATTAAATTTAGTGAGGATTGGGGATTTTACCCTGTCCAAATTACCTAACAGCTAGCTTCCTGGCACTAATACTCAAGACAATACACAGGTACTCACAGACCTACGTGCAATCGCAGAACAGTCGCAGACCTACGTGCACTCACAATACTCAAGTATACAGTACACAATACACAAGTACTAACGATCCACACACACTACTCAGACAACACTCATGTACAACTCATGATCAATTTTCAATGATTTGCACCACAGCTTGTAGACTCTATAACTTTCACAAAGACCAAATAATATACACTAATTTGGGTTATTTTTACTAAAGATATGTAGCAGTATACATTTTGGCCCAAATTTATGAAGAAAAATGACTTATTTGCAAAATTTTACAATAGAAACTAAAAAAAAAAAGTGTTTTTTTTTTCAAAATGTTCTTTATATTGCAAAAAATAAAAAAAACAGCGGTGATTAAATACCACCAAAAGCAAGCTCTGTTTTTTAAAAAAAAATTATAAAAAAATTGTTTGGGTAAAGTGTAGCATGACTGAGTAATTGTCATTCAAAGTGTGAGAGCGCTGAAAGCTAAAAATTGGTCTGGGCAGGAAGGGTGTATAAAAGCCCTGTATTGAAATGGTTAAAAGTGATTGTAAAGTCTCAATTTTTTTTGGTTGAACTTTTATTATACTTACCTACCCTGCCCTGTGTAATGGGCAGGTAAGTATTCTTCTTTTCTCGGTTCCTTCTTCGGTGCTCCCGGCCCCCCCCTCCTGTCCAGTGGACCCCTTTATACTACAGATTTTCAACAAATTGCCATTAACATGATTTGTCATTAAAGTGTATCAAAACCCCAAAAAAACACATAGTATATTGCAGCTAGTTATTTAGATATGGTAGCTACATTTTTTCCTCTATATTTACCTGTGAATAATACACTTCCTGTCCTAGAGTGTCTAAACTCATTCACTCCACTGTATCTATTTAGGGAGCCCTGGTTGTCACCCTGGGGCAGGACTATGTAATTCATTTTCTTTCATCAAATCTATTGCATGAAGTCGTGGTAAAAAACAGTCTACAGAAGACAGATTGAAAGGAAGATAAGATTGTTAAATTATTAATTTAATTTACAGGAATTTAAAGGATGTCCACTGCATTTCTCACAAGATCAACAGGTATTTTCTCTATATGCAGAATACCCTCTTAATCTTAAAATTAAACTAATGCAAACACCATATATTTAGACTGGTAAGCTGCAATATGTTAAATTGTTGTTCTTAAGTTTAGATTTATTTTAAATGATCAAAATCTCAGCTAAGTAAGAAACAAATTACCTAAAACAACTCAATTTTTAACCCCTTCCTGCTACCGCCTTCCGAACCTTTCAGAGGTTTTAAATGCTGGGAGGCAGGCATTCTGATCATGATCATCCCTCAGGTGAGGGCACATTGGATGAGGGGATAATCACCAACACATGTGGATGATTGGAGCAGATAGTGGTGAACACTAATTAGAGAAACATATGTTTGGATATGTGAATACAGTTTGTCTATTGATGAAAAATCAAGTGCATGCAAGTAAATACAATTAAAGGACATTATGTTTTGATTGTGTTGTTTTTTTGAAAATAGTTCTTATGCAGATTTAAAAGGATATTACAGTACTATTGGTTCATGTAGGAGCGTGGCACCATTTATGATTATAATTCTGAACATGTGACTGCTGTGATTGGCTGTCACAGTGGTCACATGAGCAGAAGGCTCCCGATAGCAAGTAGGCATCGGGAGCTTTTCGGTACCCATCAGTAACTATGCAGGGTGCGTGCTCTCAGCATAGAAATGTTTACATTTGAGACACATAAATGTGGCCTCTCTGTGTTAAAGCCCACCCGCCGAGAGGCCGCATATATGTGTACGGCCGGCGGGAAGAGGTTAATAATCTCAATTTCATTCCTATTTCTGTGTTTGATACTGAGTGGACTGAGGTTTCACCTTCTGTTCCCTGCACATGTTTGGGTTATAACTGAACACGTTACATACATACAGATAAACACTACATTCCCACCCTGCTGCCTGAGTTCTAGGGCAGCTATCTTCTTTATTTTCTATTGACAATAGAGGGAGTCATGATAGCCCTACCAGACACTCATATTACACTCATAATAGTTCTTTTTAGAAATCTTCCTCGCTGTCTGAAATAATCCTAATATGTGAAAGGAACCAAGATGCATAATAAAAACACAAAAGATGCAGCGCTAAAAATAACATATGAAAAACTTAACGTGAAAACAAGTTGAGACCAGAAAAACTAAAGCAAGGTCTCATTGAGATACCAGCATGATAAGTAATCAATGGTAAATAGTTATCTAAAACATAAACATGTGAACAATGATGAATAAACATATGTAAAAAAAAACTTTACAAGTGAAATGTATAAAGAAAAAAAGTCCCATGAAGTGTTAGTCCATGAATAAACAAAAAAATAACACCCATCCGTGAAAATGCAGGAAAAAGCTGGAAAAGAAAGGGGTATCTTCCGTCTGACTTCACACCCAAGGCGAGTAAATGAATCTGCTTACCAGATGGCAAAGGCTGCTATTACAGCAGTCTTGCCCAGCACAGGGAAATCGGTCTCCCCAAAACATAAGCCACTTACAATATTGTAGTCAGTAAAGAGCGGTAAGGTATCATAAAAGTGGGTCGCGGTGTCTCCATCTGCTGTACTTCACTTCCTACATTCGTTTGTTAGCCCATCCAAAAAACATAATGATGTTACCATCGCAGGCTCCTACCTACACGTTTCCTCACGATAGGACGTCGTCTGGGGATTGGCCAGGTGACATGTCATTGCGCTTTAAACATTATATACACCGTGGGCGCCATCTTGACTATTGGCAACCGGATCAATATAATGGGAAAAGAACGGTTCAGCCATCTTAATTGCTGATACGTATTTGATACGTATTTACCTCTGGCCTCAAATCCCACAGCTAAATTTAAAAGAGAGTTCCAGGGCTTGGTTGACAGGGGATTCGAGCAGGGTATTTTAAATAAAAAAGAACCTCCGGGTGGCCCTATTATTAGTGGCATAGACTCAGTCACAGCTAGGATTGGTAGATATGTGGACAATTTTCTTCAGCCCTTGGTGGTTGCGACTCCTTTACATTTGAGAGACACAACTCAGGTCATTAACCTGCTTGATGGGTGTGAGTGGAGAGAGGGCTACATCCTTGCTACGGCTGATGTGGCCTCTCTCTACACTATTATTTCCCATCAGCAGGGGTTTGAAGCAGTGAATTTTTACCTTGATCAAGATGCTTCATTATTGCAGCTACAAAAAGATTTCATTATGGCTCTTCTCAGCTTTGCCACAAGCCTCAATTACTTTTGGTTTGGAGGTAATTTCTTGCAGACTTGGGCGCCAAGTTTGCACCCAGTCTGGACAATTTATTCATGGCCAGATGGGAAAAAGAGGTCATTGACAACAATCCCCCCAAAGAGCCGTGTTTTTGGAGAAGGTACATCGATGATGTCCTTCTTCTATGGGACAGAGATTTACCCTCCCTTGAAAATTTATTTTCACGACTTAACCAAAATGATAGGGGCATATCCCTACAGTTTGAAGCTAGCCATTCTCAGATTCATTTTCTTGACCTTAATATCATAGTCAAAAATGGTTGTCTGACTGCCAATACACATTTTAAGGAGACTGATCGGAATGCCTATATCTCACTCTCCAGTTGTCATCATCCATCATGGCTAGGCACTGTCCCTAAAGGCCAGTTTCAGCGCATTACACATAATTGTACTGATATTTCAGATTATCATCAGTGTGTCCGGTGACTTTGGATTGTATCTTAGGGAATGCTAGTGAGCCATTCCACCACCTAGACGCTGTCTTGTATCTAACCAGATAGCTTTGGGATTTTCGGTAGGTAAACCAACTATCCCATATATTCGAGAATCTGGGGATCCTATCTAGTGCAATATGTATCAGCTCCTCCATTGCAGCTATGTGGTTAATGCGTGATGTCCATTGTTTCATTGAAGAGATCAATTTAGACCTCCAATGAACTGGTAAGAAAAGTCTAGCAGCGTTGATCATGTGAATGGCCACTGATTTTAAGCATTGTTTTCGGGGTATTTTGGACAAATAGAGGAGATACTGTGCTGGCGTGAACTCCAATGGGAGCGAGGAAATTTCCATAGTCGCATCGTGTACCTTACGCCAGTATGGCTGAATCAGAGGGCATGTCCACCAAATGTGGAGAAAAGTGCCCTTATCCTTCTCGCATCTTTAGCATCGATCTGAGACCATTGGGGTATATTTGTGGAGCAGCTCCGATGTCTTATACCACCTTGTTTTAAATCTATATCCATTTTCCTGAGTGTTTACATTCACAGAGCCCTTGTGGATATAAAGGTTAACCCGATCCCATCTAGCTTCCTCAATCTCTGTGTCCAGCTCCCTCTCCCAGAACGCATGCTCCACACGCAAAGAACCATAAGGTTCTCCGAACATTGAGGCGTATGGTTACGAGATCACGTGACTCTGGGGAGAGGAGCTGGAGCACAGCGACTCAAAGACTGTGGGGTATTTCGTGAAGCCTTCCCTGTTTACTGGATCATCTAGGTAATGCTTTAGTTGCAGGTAGGCCCAAAAGGGAAAGGACTTGGTCTCAGAAAGAGTTGCGAGTTCCCCTAACCGGAGAAACCTGCCTCTAGAGAAAAAATGTTTGGCCTGTATCTCTATATTCGTCCATTCAGCTGCTAAAAAGGTTTTATCCATACCTTGGAGAAAGTCCAGATTGCCCTTGATAGGGGGGATCGCGCATTTCTTAGCCGAAAGCGCATGGACTTTACAGGCCCTCTCACAGGTGTGAAGCTTCACCCCCATAAGAGGGTAAGATTGTATGCTGGGGTGTATATGTTTCTTGGCAAGCCAGGGCGTAGAGGGTAGCTCCATACCCAAAATCAGATGCTCCAGTAGAACCCATCCCTTGTATCTGGCATGTATCTTCCAATCCACGACCCGGGTTAAATGGACTGCCCAATAGTATCGCTGGAGGTCAGGAAGGCCTATGTCGCCCCCCGATTTTGGAAGGACCAGCTTAGCCCATCCAATCCGTGCCGCCTTGTTTCCCCAAAGAAAACCCCTACACATCCTCTTATATGCTGCAAAGAAGGAAAGTGGCAGGCTAATCGGGATGGTCTGTAATTTGTACAATAGGCGAGGGAGAACCGTCATTTTCAGAACTGAGGCCCGCTCAAACCAGGACACAGTGGGAACATCCCATCTGTTTAAGTCCTGTTGTATCGACTTCAGTTCTGGCAGAAAGTTCTTTGTGTATAAGATTCCCGGGTAGTTGGATGTCCAGATATATAATGGCCTCAGTCTTCCAAAGGAAGGGGAAGTTCCCCTGACATAGGTGTACTAGCTTAGAAGGTAGGGAAATATTTAATGCAAAGGATTTGGCGCAATTCATTTTTAGGTTTGAGATACATTGGAACTGTTCTAGAACCTGTAATAGGGTGGGTATGGATGTCACTGGGGATGAAAGAAAGAGCAAGATGTCATCCGCAAAGGCAGCAATCTTATATTCTCGCTGGTGGACTTCAATTCCTTTTATGTTCGGGTTCGCCCGGATGCAATGCAGGAGGGGTTCTAAGGTGAGAATGTATAGTATCGGTGAAAGAGGGCAGGTTCCGTTATGGATAGGGAAGGCGTCTGACAGGTGGCCATTGACCCGACCTCTTGTTGTGGGGTTGGTGTATAGCGACCCCATAAAGGCCCTCATACAACTCCCCAGGCCCAGTGCCTCTAAGGTTGAGTTCATGTAGTCCCAGGCCACCCTGTCAAATGCCTTCTCTGCATCCATTGCCAGGAAGAACCCTTCTCGTTGGGTAGAGGTAAGCCAGTGATGTAAGTTCAGAGCTTTAATGGTATTATTTCTGGCTTCTCTACCAGGGACGAAGCCAACTTGGTCGAGACCCACTCATGCTGGTACATGGTAGGTCAATCGGGTTGCAATAATCTTTGAGAATATTTTGACATCAACATTCAGAAGGGAGATCGGTCGATAATTGGCTACTAGGGATGAGCCGAACACCCCCCTGTTTGGTTCGCACCAGAACATGCGAACAGGAAAAAAGTTTGCTCGAACACGCGAACGCCGTTAAAGTCTATGGGACACGAACATTAATATTTAAAAGTGCTAATTTTTTACAAAGGGTTTTATTGATAATCATAGCAATTTCACAGTTTAACAGTGTAGATAATGCATCATGAATAAACATAACAAAAAGTTTAGCATCTTATAAATAAAATAAGTATGCTAGTAAATCAGAGAAAAACAAAACAATAAGAATATAACAGAGGCTGAAAACATTTTTGAAAGGGAGGTTAAAGAAGAGCTAGGGGCAGAGATTAGTTGAGAAGGGAGGAGTAAAGAATAGAGGGAAAGGAGAAAAGAGGAAGAAAGGGGGGAGGGTGGGTCCCCGCGGTGGGGAGCAAGAGTGCATTAAATCCAAAGAAGGGTGGTATCAAATCTAGTGGGTTTAGTATATTCGACCCATGGCCTCCATACCTTCAGGAACTTATCATGAGTGTCCGAAAGGACAGCGGTCAGCTTTTCGTTAACCATTATATCATCCATGCGATTCTTAACCACCTCATAACTTAGTGTCTGTGTCTTCCATGCCCTAGCTATCGTTAGTTTGGTTGCAGTAAAGAGATGCAGAGCCAGCTGACGCTCCGGGCGAAGCAGCTCCGCAATTGGTTTGCAGAGAAGTGCCTCGAACGGATCCTTTTTGAGGTCAGCATGGAGTATGCTTCGGAGGAGGGAGTAAACTCTAATCCATAACCTGCGTACTCTCGGACAGGTCCACCAGATGTGCGACATTGTGCCCTCCTGGGAGCACCCTCGGAAGCACAAGGGAGAGTAGGCTGGAATGAACCGGGCCAGTCTAGCAGGCGTGTAGTACCACCTGTAAAGTATCTTATAGGCATTTTCTAAAAAGATGACATTCTTTGAGCATTTGGATATTGCTAAAGTCATGACCTGCCAATCCTCCGGATCAAGCTGTTTTCCTAGTTCCCTTTCCCATTGAAGGTGACAGAGTCGTGTCGGTGGTTTTTTAGAGGTAATAATAGAGGAATAGACCAGTGATATTAAACCCGAGGTTTGGGGTCTTGCTCTGCAGAAGTTCTCGAAGGGGGTCAAAATATAAGGGGTCGGTTGAGATTTTATAAGCCCCTGGAGAAAGTGACGAATCTGCAGGTAGCTACAGTGTTCACGTAACGGAATATCGTGAGAGGAGCGTAGAGCCTCGAATGATATTATCCTGGTGGGGGTGAAAAAAGAGTGAATGTCCGTGAATCCATTTGTCTTCCACCAGGAGAATTGCTGGGGATTTTTCCAGCCTGGTGGGAACAATGGGCACTGGGGAAATTGAAGTAGGGGTAGATGAGGAGAAATCAGGCCGGCCGAATACTTTACCGAGTCCCACATGCGAAGGGAATGGGCCAGACATGGCCCCGTCACGAGAGGACGATATGTGGGAGGGAGCCAGGGCAATGAGGAGATTGGTGTTGGGTATGAGTCCACTAGGTCCATAGTGGCCCATAGCGGCATTTGGTGTTGTGCATGGAGTTGGGATAACGGGGCTATGTTTGCAGCTATATAGTAGGCTTGTAGGTTAGGGACTGAAAGTCCACCATTGATTCTGCGGGCATATAGTATTTGCTTATTGATTCTGGGGCCGGTAGAACCCCAGACAAATTTCAGGATTTTGCGCTGATGTATTCGTAGGATATGCGGCGGGATCGGGACCGGTAGGACTCTAAAGAAGTAGAGTAATTTCGGCAGGTATGTCATACGAATTGCCACGATCCTGCCGAAGCAGGATAGTGGGAGATGAGTCCAAGAGGACAACATGTCCGTCAGCTTCTTAAGTATAGGAGGAAAATTTGCCTTATAGAGTCCCGCGTAGGTTGGGGTGAGCCGGATCCCCAGGTAGGGTAATGAGGTCAGCCATTGGAACGTGAAGGTATTTTTTAAGGTTATCAAGTCTGAGGACCG
The DNA here is from genome assembly GCA_037952835.1 of Lithobates septentrionalis. Lineage (NCBI taxonomy): Eukaryota > Metazoa > Chordata > Amphibia > Anura > Ranidae > Lithobates > Lithobates septentrionalis. Next base: position 6,398,622 of record JBBDGP010000205.1, read on the forward strand.
AAGATTAATTGACATGGCTTTTGATTTGGTGGGGTTAACGGACAAGCCAGAAAGGGAGGCGAAAGAGTCTAGTAAAGAGAACAAATTAGGTAGGGTGATTCTAGGGTTTGTTAGGGTTAGGAGAATATCATCTGCGAACAGTGATATCTTATGGGGTGTCCCTGTTATCTCAACACCAGTTATGTCCGGGTGGGATCGGATCGCCTCTGCCAAAGGTTCCATGGCCAAAATAAATAGGAGTGGGGAGAGTGGGCATCCCTGCCGAGTCCCCCTCCTGATGGAAAATGGAACTGATTTGAAACCATAGTATTTGACCCTAGCCTGGGGGGAATCATATAGTGCCATTACCCATTGCAAGAATGACGATCTGAAGCCATAGTGACTGAGTACCTTTGTCAGGTAAGGCCAGGACAAAGTATCAAAGGCCTTGTTCATGTCAAGAGACAGTAACATAGTTGCTATAGACCGGCTATGGGCTGTGTGCTGAAGTTGTATTATACGTCTAATAGCGTCTCCTGCTTGTCTCCCCGGAACGAACCCCACCTGGTCTTTTTTGACCAGGCGTGGTAGGAAGGAGTTTAAACGATTGGCAAGGATCTTGGTCAGTATTTTAATGTCTACATTAATAAGTGAGATGGGCCTAAAATTGGTCCAAGACGTGTGGTCACGGTCGGGTTTTGGAATCATAACAATATTGGCGGTTAAAAGGTTAGGTGTGAGTGCATGGCCATCTTTTACTGCATTGAACATAGTTGTTAAATGGGGGGCTAAGACGTCTGCTAACTTCCTATAGTAAAGGGCCGTGAAGTCATCCGGGCCTGGACGTTTGCCTACTTTCAGTTCTTTTATACCCTGTAATACTTCCGTTAACTGAATATCTCGATCCATTAACGATGCGTGTGTGTCAGACAGCTTAGGCAATGTCAGTCCTGTCAGGAAGGATGTCAGGTCTTGAGTAGGAGGCTGAGTGGGGGCCTTGTAGAGGGAGGTGAGGCGGTACCTAAATTTTTCCAGCACTTTCAACGGGTTACTTGTGAGGACATTATGTCTCGTGCGGAGAGTGATAGGGTTGTGTTTCGGGGTAAAGGTGCGCAGCCTATTGGCCAGCATTGAGTTGGGTCTGTTGGCCTTGGTGTACCATTTCTGGCGGGCCCAGCGTAATGTACGTTCTGCCTCTTCAGTGAGGCATAGGTCAAGTTCTGTACGCGCCCCATCTAATAGTTTACGGTTAGCCGGGGTAGGGGACTGTTTAAAAATTGTGGATAGGGATTCTAGGCGCGCTTCTAAAGATTTACGCATTGCTATACGCTCTCTTTTGCGTTTTGCTGCCAGCTGAATTATATGCCCCCTGAGTACCGCTTTGTATGCTTCCCAAAGAGTCACCTCGGAGGAAACTGACCCAGCGTTAAGCCTGAAATATTCCACTGAGGCTTGAGTAATATCGGTGAGGACTTCCTTAAAAGATAAGAGAGAGTCATTCATAGTCCAAGCGGAATAGTCCAAGCGGGGGTTTGCTGAGCAGCGAGTGGCATATAACCAAAACAGGGTCGTGGTCTGTCCAAGGAGCTGCTAAAATGGAAGCAGACACAACCAGGGGGAGATGTTTCCTCAGAACAAACATATGGTCAATTCTGGAGTGGGAATGGTGAGGATGGGAGTAGTAGGTGTAATCCTTGCCAATAGGATGTAGCTCCCTCCAGATATCTACCAGGTCACGACTTTGTAAAGAATGCATGAATTTTTTTGCATCGGATGATGGGGCTTTATGTTCCGAGGGGTACTTGTCCAGAGCAGGGTTCAGCGTAACATTGGAGTCTCCCGCTAAGAGGAGAGTGCCTCTCTGGTGGGACTGCAACAGGGAGCAGATATGGGAGAGGAAGGGTCCCGGGTTATTATTTGGAGCATAATATGTTAGGATGGTGACCTCCGTGTCCTGAATAGTGCCTTGTAGTAAAAGGTATCTACCCTCTGGGTCAGCAATCTCTCTACTGCAACTGAAGGGAACCGACTTGTGTATGGCAATCAAAACGCCCTTCTGTTTAGTCGGGCCATTAGCTAGAAAAACTTGAGGGTACATGGCATCGAAGTATTTAGGACAAGAAGAAGATGAGAAGTGGGTCTCCTGTAGGCATGCTATGTTCACTTTCTGTTGCTTAAGATATTTAAAAACTTTAACCCTTTTCTGGGGGGAGTTCATTCCCTGCACATTCAGGGATAACTAATTAAGTGTCATGGTACATGGGAAGTTAGCCATAAAACGACTTTACTCACCCACCGCGAGGACCTGCAAAGGGGAAAAGGGAGGTAGAGAGGAGGTGAAACAAAGAAAAGAATAAGGTAGAAAGGCATACTGTAGTACATATAATAGCCAGTAAAAAATTGTAGCATATAGTACTGAAAAAGTATGAGTGCAACTGGTTGTGGGTCTAAAGGCCCACAGGGGGGTTGAATGTTGGTCGGGACTAACTTCCGAACCAAGAGCCAACTCATGGGGGGAGCAGTGATCCAACGGAACCGCTCGGCATTGTTATATAGTAAAATTAACTTTAAATCTTTAAGCACAAGACTTGGTGCACCGCTTAAGGCACTAAAGGAGAACACAAACATCCTGAAATATGTGGTTGCCTTTTATTTTAGGTCTCCCCGTCGCCCCGGACCCCCCTCCATTGTCGAGGGGGCCCGTGGCGAGTGAGAGACCAAAATGTCATTGGGGTAGTCCCTCATGGCTACCCAATAGATAGAGAGGGAGAGGCAATCAATCTGAAAAAAATAAAAATAAATAACTAATAAAATAAAGTGTAACTCACAACACTAACAGGGTGAAAAAATATAACATCATATTTTGAAACCCACCCGCCTCCCCGCAAAGACGGGAAACTGCTGTCAGCAGTCTACAGCGTATTGACGGCTGCCTGAGAGCTGAGGGAACCAGCATGTTTGCGTCAAAAAAAAAAAAAAAAAAAAAAACCTCGACAGAGCAGGAAAAAACAAAGTAGAACCTGTCAAAATTCTATTATCCCGCTGTGCAACAGGGTGTGAGTGCACCCCGCCACAGAGGCGGCAGTATACAGTCAGCTGGACACTCCGCAGTCGCTATGTACGACCCCTGTAAGGGGGGTCAAATTGACATGCCTTAGTAAGTGCTCAATGTCTCGCCCGGGTGAGGCCGACTTGTCCCGGAGGCAGCATCTCACAGTTGGGGCGCCCCAGGGGGGCCCAGTCCCGGGAAGTTCTTGCAAGAAATTGAGTGTCAGATCAGGTTCAATTGAACGGAAAAAACTAGCATCTGTGAGGTCAGTTCTGCCTATTACCAGTTCAGTAACAACATGCTGGGTATCAGCGGGAGCCAGATATAATGTAAGTCCGATTGCAACCGGAGGCAGGCTTAGGGTTTCAAGGAGTCATTTGGAACTTTTCTGTGAAGAACCGTCAACTTGGGAAGTTATATGCCATCAGCCTTTAGGGCCTGCTATGAACCTTTGGGCCTGCAGGTCCCGCAAGGCCTGTGATCCGGGTTGAGACCTTTGAAGGGGCTGAGAGGTCCGGAAGAGGGTGCATCTCCCTGGGAAGGTGGTATTTCCAGCTGCAGTTCCTGAAAATGACGTTTCAGGTCAGAGGGGGAGGATGCATGGAACTGGCGGCCGAGATGCGAAAATGAGAGCTTAAAAGGGAACCCCCATCTATATTTGATCCCTTGGGTCTGCAGGACCTGGAGGTAGGGTTTCAGGTCTCTTCTCCTTGCAATAGTTACTGGAGAGAGATCCGCAAAAAGCTGGAGGGGGTTACCCTGAAAAGAGAGGTCTTGCTGTTCCCGTGCCGCTTGGAGGAGCCGCTCCTTGGTGCGGTAAAATTGGAACTTGATGATGACATCTCTTGGGGGGCCCTCTGACGGTTTGGGTGCTAGGGATCTGTGTATACGGTCAAATTCCAGTCTCTCCAGGGACATCCCAGGTGCCAGCTCCTGAAAAAAGTCTGTAGCCATACCCTGCAAATCAGTGATTTGTTCCGGGACTCCGCGGATGCGGAGATTATCCCTGCGGGCCCTATTTTCAGCATCCTCTAGTTTGTCTCGCAGGGACTCCAGCTCTGCAGACAATTTATCCACCTCTTCTTCATGGCCTTCAAGAACAGTGGTTGCTAAGTCCATTCTTTGCTCTAACTGGTTAGTGCGGTGGCCTATCTCTTTAAGTCCTTTTACAAGGTCAGAGGACAGCTTGCGCGAGGCCTGTGTGATTTCATTTCTAACAATGGAGCGAAATTTGTTCAGCAAGGCATCTGAGTCTGCATGCAGGGGACTTACCAGATCCGTAGGGAACTGGTGCAGGCTATCGGCAGGGGAGGCAGGGTCCGCTGCCGAGTGTTGTGAGGAGTCGTCCGGCTCCGGTGGGTTTGGAGCCATTGCCCTTTTCCCCTTCCCTGTGGCCAGAGCTGATTTGGGTTGTGTGTTACACTTGTGACGGTTCTTCGTTGAGCGGTACATAACCGCTTGATGCTTTATGTGTTCCGGAACTGCGGGAGGCTTTCAGTGTGTGCCGGGTGCGGATTGTGCTATGCTAGCTGAGGTTTGCCATTCTGTTGGTGCGGAGCAGGGGAATCAGACATCCATTTTCCCTGTTCACGCGCATGCACCCCCCTAGGGCTGTGATTTCAGCTTTAATTACAGGGTCAAATCAATCTGTCCTTCCCTGGGGGTCACAGCCCGGCCGGCCAGAGTGATCCAGCCTCCAGGGGGGGCTTACCGGTCTCAGGGGAATCAGAATGATGATTGCCGGGTATAGCAAGATGGCCGCCGGGTGGAACAAGATGGCCGCTGTTCACAGGGCCGGAGCTGTTCTTTCGCCTGCAGGCTGCCTTGGAGGGGTGTCAGTGTGTGCCCTAGGTGGTGGGTGGTCTCCGGTTGCCGTGGAGAGTAATAGCCGTTGATAGGGAGGTCTGGGAGGCCAGGATTAGGCTCCAGCAGCGCGGCCGGGTGCAGCAAGATGGCCTCCGTTCACAGGGCCAGAGCTGTTTGTCTGCCTTCTAACAGCCGTGGAGGGGCATCAGTGGGTGCAACGGGTGGCGGGTGGTCTCCGGTTTCTATATGGAGACTGAGCAACTTAAAGGGAGGTCTGGGGGGTCAGGATTCGGCGCCGGGACCGCGGCCGGGTGTACCAAGATGGCCGCCGTTCACAGGGCCAGAGCTGTTTGTCTGCCTTCTAACAGACGTGGAGGGGCATCAGTGGGTGCAACGGGTGGCGGGTGGTCTCCGGTTTCTATATGGAGACTGAGCCACTTAAAGGGAGGTCTGGGGGTCAGGATTCGGCGCCGGGACCGCTTCCGGGTGTACCAAGATGGCCGCCGCTCCCGGGAGTAGGCCGGAGCCGCGGCCTGTCCTCCAGGCAGCCCCCAACACAGAAGACAGCCGCGATACAGGCACAGGCGACTCTCTGGCTGTCTGTTTAGCCCTGGATGTCTTGTGGGGACCGGGATTTGTTTTACCAGAGGTAGGATGGCAAGGATTCTGCAGGGGGATTACAGGAGCTCTGTGCAGCACGTCCTATTCGGATCTTGGTCAGGCCACACCCAAAAAAGTGCTAATTTTAAAGGCTTATATGCAAGTTATTGTCATAAAAAGTGTTTGGGGACCTGGGTCCTGCCCCAGGGGACAAGGATCAATGCAAAAATACGTTTTAAAAATGGCCGTTTTTTCAGGAGCAGTGATTTTAATAATGCTTAAAGTCAAACAATAAAAGTGTAATATCCCTTTAAATTTCGTACCTGGGGGGTGTCTATAGTATGCCTGTAAAGGGGCGCATGTTTCCTGTGTTTAGAACAGTCTGACAGCAAAATGACATTTCGAAGGGAAAAAAAGCCATTTAAAACTACCCGCGGCTATTGCATTGCCGACAATACACATAGAAGTTCATTGATAAAAACGGCATGGGAATTCCCCACAGGGCAACCCCGAACCAATATTAAAAAAAAAAAAATGACGTGGGAGACCCCCTAAATTCCATACCAGGCCCTTAAGGTCTGGTATGGATATTAAGGGGGAACCCCGGCCAAAATTTTTAAAAAAATGACGTGGGGTTCCCCCTAAATTCCATACCAGACCCTTCAGGTCTGGTATGGATTTTAAGGGGAACCCCGCACCAAAAAAAAAACAAAAAACGGCGTGTGGTCCCCTCAAAAATCCATACCAGACCCTTATCCTAGCACGCAACCTGGCAGGCCGCAGGAAAAGATGGGGGACGAGAGCGTGCCCCCCCCTCCTGAACCGTACCAGGCCACATGCCCTCAACATTGGGAGGGTGCTTTGGGGTAGCCCCCCAAAACACCTTGTCCCCATGTTGATGAGGACAAGGGCCTCATCCCCACAACCCTGGCCGGTGGTTGTGGGGGTCTGCGGGCGGGGGGCTTATCGGAATCTGGAAGCCCCCTTTAACAAGGGGACCCCCAGATCCCGCCCCCCCCCCTGTGTGAAATGGTAAGGGGGTACTTACCCCTACCATTTCACTAAAAAACTGTCAAAAATGTTAAAAATGACAAGAGACAGTTTTTGACAATTCCTTTATTTAAATGCTTCTTCTTTCTTCTTTCTTCCTTCATCTTCTTCTGGTTCTTCTGGCTCTTCTGGTTCTTCCTCCGGCGTTCTCGTCCAGCATCTCCTCCGCGGCGTCTTCTATCTTCTTCTCCTCGGGCCGCTCCGCAGCCATGGCATGAGGGGAGGCTCCCGCTCTTCTCTTCATCTTCTTCTTCATCCTCTCCTCTTCTTTCTTCTTCTCTTCTTCATTTTCTTCTCCTGGCCGCTCCGCATTCATGCTGGCATGAAGGGAGGCTCCCGCTGTGTGACGGCATCTCTTCGTCTGACAGCTCTTAAATAACGGGGGCGGGGCCACCCGGTGACCCCCGCCCCCTCTGACGCACGGTGACTTGACAGGGACTTCCCTGTGACGTCACGGGGAATGCCACAGGGAAGTCCCATCATGTCCCGTGCGTCAGAGGGGGTGGGGTCACCGGGTGGCCCCGCCCCCCGTTATTTAAGAGCCGTCAGACGAAGAGACGCCGTCACACAGCGGGAGCCTCCCTTCATGCCAGCATGAATGCGGAGCGGCCCGGAGAAGAAAATGAAGAAGAGAGGAGAGGATGAAGAAGAAGATGAAGAGAAGAGCGGGAGCCTCCCCTCATGCCATGGGTGCGGAGCGGCCCGAGGAGAAGAAGATAGAAGACGCCGCGGAGGAGATGCTGGACGAGAACGCCGGAGGAAGAACCAGAAGAGCCAGAAGAACCAGAAGAAGATGAAGGAAGAAAGAAGAAGCATTTAAATAAAGGAATTGTCAAAAACTGTCTCTTGTCATTTTTAACATTTTTGACAGTTTTTTAGTGAAATGGTAGGGGTAAGTACCCCCTTACCATTTCACACAGGGGGGGGCCGGGATCTAGGGGTCCCCTTGTTAAAGGGGGCTTCCAGATTCCAATAAGCCCCCCGCCCGCAGACCCCCACAACCACCGGCCAGGGTTGTGGGGATGAGGCCCTTGTCCTCATCAACATGGGGACAAGGTGTTTTGGGGGGCTACCCCAAAGCACCCTCCCAATGTTGAGGGCATGTGGCCTGGTACGGTTCAGGAGGGGGGGGAGCCCACTCTCGTCCCCCCCTCTTTTCCTGCGGCCTGCCAGGTTGCGTGCTCGGATAAGGGTCTGGTATGAATTTTTGGGGGGACCCCACGCCGTTTTTTTTTGGTTTTTTTGGTGCGGGGTTCCCCTTAAAATCCATACCAGACCTGTAGGGTCTGTTATGGAATATAGGGGGAACCCCACGTCATTTTTTTTTAAATTTTGGCCGGGGTTCCCCTTAATATCCATACCAGACCTGAAGGGCCTGGTATGGAATTTAGGGGGTCTCCCACGTCATTTTTTTTTTTTTTAATTTTGGTTCGGGGTTGCCCTGTGGGGAATTCCCATGCCGTTTTTATCAATGAACTTCTATGTGTATTGTCGGAAATGTAATAGCCGCGGGTAGTTTTAAATGGCTTTTTTTCCTTCGAAATGTCATTTTGCTGTCAGACTGTTCTAAACACAGGAAACATGCGCCCCTTTACAGGCATACTATAGACACCCCCCAGGTACGAAATTTAAAGGGATATTACACTTTTATTGTTTGACTTTAAGCATTATTAAAATCACTGCTCCTGAAAAAACGGCCGTTTTTAAAACTTTTTTTTGCATTGATCCATGTCCCCTGGGGCAGGACCCAAGTCCCCAAACACTTTTTATGACAATAACTTGCATATAAGCCTTTAAAATGAGCACTTTTGATTTCTCCCATAGACTTTTAAAGGGTGTTCCGCGGCATTCGAATTTGCCGCGAACACCCCAAATTGTTCGCTGTTCGGCGAACTTGCGAACAGCCAATGTTCGAGTCGAACATGAGTTCGACTCGAACTCGAAGCTCATCCCTATTGGCTACATACGTGGGGTCCTTATTATCCTTGGGTATTACAGAGATATATGCTTCTAACAAGCTTCTAAAAGAGCAAGCGGTATCAGACAGAGTGTTAAAGGCCTTGAGGAAACCTGGAGCCAGGAGGTCCGCAAAGCTTTTATAATACTGGGCCGTGCCTGGCTTCATGGTCCTCAAGGCCCCCTGCCACTCTTCCATCAACAACAGGGCTTCTAGAGCCTTCCAGTTGTGAGTCACTAGTGCTCAGGGACTATATTTCCTGAGAAAGTCTCTTATCAACTCTGAATGTGTACTTGCTTCTATCGGGTGAGGCTCATTTGATTTGAGGTCGTACAGTTTACTATAAAAGGAATGGAACTGCCTGGCAATGGCCTCATTTTTAGAGTGGGTCACCCCGTGCCTGTCCATGATATCTTGGATCGTAGAAGCAAGGGTACGTTTTTGCGTGGATCTGGCTAAGAGTCTCCCTGGTTTGTTGCCTTGTTCGTAATATAGTTTCTCTGATAACATCTGCCGCTTCCGGGCCCTTTTGAATAGTTCTTCCAGTAAGAACGCTCGTGTGTCCGCTAGTTCATTTGCTACCTTAAGAGCTATTGAGCCTTTGTGTTGTGCTTCTAATGTGGAGATTTTATCAGAAAGAGTTTGAATCAGAGTTTGGTGTTCCCTTTTTTCCTGGCCACGATGGCCAACAAGTGGCCTCGTACAACACACTTATGTGCCTCCCACTGAGTCATGGAAGATACATCTGGTGTGTCATTATGACAAAAGTATTCGCCAGTGGTCTGAGTGATGGTGGCCAGGTCACCAGGATCAGTAAGAAGGGAAGTGTCCATTCTCCAAATCTTGGTAGTTGTTACCTTCTGGGGGAATCGTAAGGTCAGAGTGATCGGGTGGTGGTAGGAGAGCACCATGGCCCTTTATTGTCGCATCATGGAGGTAGGATAAGTCTGTCTGGGGTATGAAGAGGTAATCTAGCCTCGAGTAGCGATTAGGTGGGGATGAGAAGAATGTATAGTCTTTCCCTCACGGGTTCAGGGTACGCCAGGTATCATGGAGTGTGAGAGAGGCCAACTGGAGAATGGGAAAGAAGAGGAGCCCGTGGATGTGTCAAGTTGCGGGTCTAGGGCCATGTTGAAGTCCCCCCTAGGATTAGAAGGCCTGTCTTGAATGTTGTTAGTTTCAGGATTAGGGATGGGCTGTCTGTTCGGGTCGAACATGAGTTAGACTGGAGCATTGGCTGTTCGCCTGTTCACCGAATAGCAAACAATTTGGGGTGTTCACGGCAAATTCGAAAGCCGTGAAACAGGAGACATGTATCAATGCAAAAAAAAAGTTTTAAAAACTGATGTTTTTTCGGGAGCAGTGATTTTAATAATGCTTAAAGTGAAACAATAAAAGTGAAATATTCCTTTAAATCCCGTGTTTACAACAGTTCAAGAGCAAAATGATGTTTCTAAAGGAAATAAAGTCATTTAAAAGTACTAGCGGAAGCGGCTATTAATGAATTGTTGGGTCTCTGCAATACACATAAAAGTCATTGAAAAAAATGGCATGGGGTTCCCCCACAGTGCATTACCAGGCCCTTTGGGTCTGGTATGAATATTAAGGGGAACCCCGAACCAAATTAAAAAAAAAATGTGTGGGGGTCCCCACAAATTCCATACCAGGCCCTTCAGGTCTGGTATGGATATTAAGGGGAACCCCCGTGCCAATTTTTTTTTTAAATGGCATGGGGGTCCCCCTCAAAATCCATACCAGACCCTTCAGGTCTGGTATGGATTTTAAGGGGAACCCCACGCCAAAATATAAAAAAAAATGGCATGGGGGTCCCCCTAAAAATCCATACCAGACCCTTATCCGAGCATGCAACCTGGCAGGCTGCAGGAAAAGAGGGGGGACAAGAGAGCGCCTCCCCGCTGAACCGTACCAGGCCACATACCATTAACATGGGGAGGATATCCCCATGTTGATGGGGACAAGGGCCTCATCCCCACAACCCTTGCCCGGTGGTTGTGGGGTTCTGTTGGCGGGGGGCTTATCGGAATCTGGAAGCCCCCTTTAACAAGGGGAACCCCAGATCCCGCCCCCCATGTGAAATGGTAATGGGGTACCCTACCATTTCACAAAAAAGTGTCAAAAATGTTAAAAAAGACAAGATACGGTTTTTGACAATTCCTTAATCCATTAATGTCTTCTTCTTTCCCTGCTTCTTCTTCCATCTTCTTCTGGTCTTCATTCGGTTTTCTTCCTCCATCTTGTTCTTCCACCGCTTCTTCTTCTGCTTCTTGAAGGGTCTGGTATGGAATATAGGGGGAACCCCACGTCATTTTTTTAAAAAATTTTGGCCGGGGTTCCCCTTAATATCCATACCAGACCTGAAGGGCCTGGTATGGAATTTAGGGGGTCTCCCACGTCATTTTTTTTTTTTTTAATTTTGGTTCGGGGTTGCCCTGTGGGGAATTCCCATGCCGTTTTTATCAATGAACTTCTATGTGTATTGTCGGCAATGCAATAGCCGCAGGTAGTTTTAAATGGCTTTTTTTCCGTCGAAATGTCATTTTGCTGTCAGACTGTTCTAAACACAGGAAACATGCGCCCCTTTACAGGCATACTATAGACACCCCCCAGGTACGAAATTTAAAGGGATATTACACTTTTATTGTTTGACTTTAAGCATTATTAAAATCACTGCTCCTGAAAAAACGGCCGTTTTTAAAACTTTTTTTTGCATTGATCCATGTCCCCTGGGGCAGGACCCAGGTCCCCAAACACTTTTTATGACAATAACTTGCATATAAGCCTTTAAAATGAGCACTTTTGATTTCTCCCATAGACTTTTAAAGGGTGTTCCGCGGCATTCGAATTTGCCGCGAACACCCCAAATTGTTCGCTGTTCGGCGAACTTGCGAACAGCCAATGTTCGAGTCGAACATGAGTTCGACTCGAACTCGAAGCTCATCCCTATTGGCTACATACGTGGGGTCCTTATTATCCTTGGGTATTACAGAGATATATTCTTCTAACAAGCTTCTAAAAGAGCAAGCGGTATCAGACAGAGTGTTAAAGGCCTTGAGGAAACCTGGAGCCAGGAGGTCCGCAAAGCTTTTATAATACTGGGCCGTGCCTGGCTTCATGGTCCTCAAGGCCCCCTGCCACTCCTCCATCAACAATGGGGCTTCTAGAGCCTTCCAGTTGTGAGTCACTAGTGCTCAGGGACTATATTTCCTGAGAAAGTCTCTTATCAACTCTGAATGTGTACTTGCTTCTATCGGGTGAGGCTCATTTGATTTGAGGTCGTACAGTTTACTATAAAAGGAATGGAACTGCCTGGCAATGGCCTCATTTTTAGAGTGGGTCACCCCGTGCCTGTCCATGATATCTTGGATCGTAGAAGCAAGGGTACGTTTTTGCGTGGATCTGGCTAAGAGTCTCCCTGTTTTGTTGCCTTGTTCGTAATATAGTTTCTCTGATAACATCTGCCGCTTCCGGGCCCTTTTGAATAGTTCTTCCAGTAAGAACGCTCGTGTGTCCACTAGTTCGTTTGCTACCTTAAGAGCTATTGAGCCTTTGTGTTGTGCTTCTAATGTGGAGATTTTATCAGAGAGAGTTTGAATCAGAGTTTGGTGTTCCCTTTTTTCCTGGCCACGATGGCCAACAAGTGGCTTCGTACAACACACTTATGTGCCTCCCACTGAGTCATGGAAGATACATCTGGTGTGTCATTATGACAAAAGTATTCGCCAGTGGTCTGAGTGATGGTGGCCAGGTCACCAGGATCAGTAAGAAGGGAAGTGTCCATTCTCCAAATCTTGGTAGTTGTTACCTTCTGGGGGAATCGTAAGGTCAGAGTGATCGGGTGGTGGTAGGAGAGCACCATGGCCCTTTATTGTCGCATCATGGAGGTAGGATAAGTCTGTCTGGGGTATGAAGAGGTAATCTAGCCTCGAGTAGCGATTAGGTGGGGATGAGAAGAATGTATAGTCTTTCCCTCACGGGTTCAGGGTACGCCAGGTATCATGGAGTGTGAGAGAGGCCAACTGGAGAATGGGAAAGAAGAGGAGCCCGTGGATGTGTCAAGTTGCGGGTCTAGGGCCATGTTGAAGTCCCCCCTAGGATTAGAAGGCCTGTCTTGAATGTTGTTAGTTTCAGGATTAGGGATGGGCTGTCTGTTCGGGTCGAACATGAGTTAGACTGGAGCATTGGCTGTTTGCCTGTTCACCGAATAGCAAACAATTTGGGGTGTTCACGGCAAATTCGAAAGCCGTGAAACAGGAGACATGTATTAATGCAAAAAAAAAGTTTTAAAAACGGATGTTTTTTCGGGAGCAGTGATTTTAATAATGCTTAAAGTGAAACAATAAAAGTGAAATATTCCTTTAAATCCCGTGTTTACAACAGTTCAAGAGCAAAATAATGTTTCTAAAGGAAAAAAAGTCATTTAAAAGTACTAGCGGAAGAGGTTATTAATGAATTGTTGGGTCTCTGCAATACACATAAAAGTCATTGAAAAAAATGGCATGGGGTTCCCCCACAGTGCATTACCAGGCCCTTTGGGTCTGGTATGAATATTAAGGGGAACCCCGAACCAAAAAAAAAAATGTGTGGGGGTCCCCACAAATTCCATACCAGGCCCTTCAGGTCTGGTATGGATATTAAGGGGAACCCCGTGCCAATTTTTTTTTTAAATGGCGTGGGGGTCCCCCTCAAAATCCATACCAGACCCTTCAGGTGCACCCCCCTCTGATGCACGGGGACTTCACGGGGACTTCCCTATGGCTTTCCCATAATGTCAGAGGGGGCGGGGTCACCCGGTTATGTAAGGGGTGACCCCGCCCCCCTCTGACACCACAGGGAAAGCCATAGGAAGTCCCCGTGCGTCTGAGGGGGGCGGGGTCACCGGGTGGCCTCACCCTCAGTTATATAAGAACTGTCAGAAGAACAGAAACGTCACACAGTGGGAACCTCCCATGGATGCGGATCATCCGAAGAACGAAGTGGGGAAGAAGAAGCCGGAGGAAGATGCGGACGAGAAGACTGGAGGAAGAAGCGGAGCAAGATAAAGAAAGAAGCGGGGGAAGAACAAGATGGAGGAAGACCAGAAGAAGATGGAAGAAGAAGCAGGGAAAGAAGGAGACATTAATAAAGGAATTGTCAAAAACCGTCTATTGCCTTTTTTAACATTTTTGACACTTTTTTTGTTAAATGGTAGGGGTACATTTGTACCCCATTACCAATTCACAATGGGAGGGTTGGGCGGGATCTGGAGGTCTCCTTGTTAAAGGGGGCTTCCATATTCTGATAAGCCCCCACCCACAGACCCCCACAATCACCAAGCAAGGGTTGTGGGTATGAGGCCCTTCTCCCCATCAACATGGGGACAAGGTGCTTTGGGTGGCTACCCCAAAGCACCCTCCCAATGTTGAGGGCATGCGGCCTGGTATGGTTCAGGAGGGGGGGCCGCTCACTTGTCCTCCCCTCTTTTCCTGTGGCCTGCCAGGTTGCGTGCTCGGATAAGGGTCTGGTATGGATTTTTGGGGGGACCCCACGCCATTTTTAAAAAAAAATTGGTGCGGGGTTCCCCTTAAAATCCATCATTTTTTTTTAATTTTGGCGTGGGGTTCCCCTTACTATCCATACCAGACCTGAAGGGCCTGGTATGGAATTTGGGGGGACCCCCACACTTTTATTTTTTAATTTTGGTTCGGGGTTCCCCTGTGGGGGAATCCCATGCCATTTTTATCAATGAACTTTTATGTGTATTGCCGGACCAACAATTCATTATAGCCGCGAGTACTTTTAAATGACTTTTTTCCTTTAGAAATGTCATTTTGCTGTCAGACTGTTCTAAACACGGGAAACATGCACCACTTTACAGGCATACTATAGACACCCCCCAGGTACGAAATTTAAAGGAATATTACACTTTTATTGTTTCACTTTAAGCATTATTAAAATCACTGCTCCCGAAAAAACGGACATTTTAAAACTTTTTTTTGCATTCATACATATCCCCTGGGGCAGGAAACAAGCCCCCAAACACTTTTTAAGACAATACCATGCATATAAGCCTTTTAAAATTAGCACTTTTGATTTTTCATGTTCATGTCCCATAGAATTGAATGGTGTTCGCGTGTTCGAACAAATTTTTTGCCTGTTCGCATGTTCTGGTGCGAACCGAACGGGGGGTGTTCGGCCCATCCCTATTCAGGATAATATCTTTCAGGAAGGTCACCTGTTTTGAATTGGGGCAGTATATTTGCCAAGGTCATGGGCCTGCCCTGCCAGGTCCCTTTCAGAAAAAGGAATCTGCCCTCTGGGTCAGCCATACGGTCCTCAATACAGAACGTGTGCGACTTTGCACACAGTATCGATACTCCTTTAGTTTTGGAGGTTGCGCAAGGGGCATGGTAAGCCTCTGGGAAGCGACCGTTAGTCAAGTGGGGGATGGAGCTTGATTTAAAATGGGTTTCTTGCAAGAGGATGATTTGAGCTCTATGTCAATGGGCTTTAGCAAGAAGACTGCTACGCTTTTCTGGGATATTAAGACCTTTCGCATTAAGGGAGTAAACCTTGAGTGATAGAGGAGCTGAGGAGTGCACTGCAGACATTTTAATATTTATGTCTACGTGACAGTATCGCCTCTAAGAAGCAGATGGAGAGGGCCCATGGGGGGTGGGAGAGGGAGAGTGGGGAGGGGGGGTTAGAAAGGGGATGAGGAAAGAGTCTGAAGAGTAAGGAGAGTAGAGCCTACCTTTGGCTTGTAGTTGCCCAAAAGATGCTCAGTAATCTAAAGATACCTGGTATCCTTATGAGGTAGGCTTCCCCTGCTGAACAACCTAGTCAGGGGGTAAAAAAAAAGTTTTGTAGGGGGTAAGGGGGAGGAAAACTATGCCGGTTGTTTTCAAAGGAGGATCCTGCCTCCCTGAGGTGGGGAAGAAGCCTAACACCAGAACAAGTATAGACACTCTATCATCCAGAGACCACAAAATACAGGTAGGAGTATTGAGGGAGAACCGGGCTTCGCTACTCGGGAACATCCCAATTGGGCCCATCCATAAATGGTGAATAGGGCCCTCTCAGAAGTGCCCCCAAGCAGTTGGGCCAGGGACCTTAGCATGTACGATCATATCAATTTAACATAATGACTCAGTGCCTGGTCCTCGGCAGAAGACTTGCCCACAGCTTTGTGTACCTGACTGGCCCACGGAGGTCCCAGAGCCCTGACACAGATGTTTTGGGCCTGCGTCCAGGCTACCTAGACCCCAGCACCCCAGCCTTTCCTGAAGCGGTCAGCCATTAGACCCTGTGTCAATTGGCAGAGCCAACTTAATCATTTTATGAACAGACTTATGAGTAAACTCTTATAACTACCAGTGAAATCAATTAACATAACTCTGTCATAGGGCTTCCCACTCCTCCCCCCGTGGTTGAAAACACCAGAGAGGGATAGGTGGTGGCCCTGATTCCACTGCCCTCCAACGATCCCCATGTTTACTTAATGGCTAATAACAGTGAATGGAGGTTCTCAGAGTCCCAAGCTCCAAGGACCCAGTACAACCTGTTGCCAGTATCACCAGGTGCTCCTGAGGCACAACACCCCACAGAAAAATTACAACAATAACAATAACATCAATGGCTATTGGTAAGCCACAACCCTCCCCCCCCCGGGCTTGTGAAAGAATAGTAGTGTACCGCTGCCTCAGCCCTGTATTTCCTGCGAAGGCTTGAGCCATCCCAAGAGATCCCCAGGGACCAACAAAAGGAAAGCATTGTAAAGGTTGATATTCCCAGAGCCTCTGTCGCTTTTGTCATAATGTTCCCCGGGCCCCTGATATAGTTGCAGACCCACATGGGTGATCGGCACCTCGCAACAGGTATGGGCTAGATAGGGTAGAGTACAAGGCTCTTTAGCAATCATGGGTAGCTTCCTTCTGTAGATTGCCATTTCTCTATAATATAGCAAGGGGAGGGGAGAAAGCGTCCCCCCAAGGTTACTCAGGGCCCCGTGTGAAGCGAGATCCTTCAGCGATGCAGGAGAGTTAGGCCAGGGGTCACAGGGTTATAGGAGTTTTTGCAAAAAGGAGCCCACCCCTGCCCCTTGTCATGACAGGGCCCTGTGGACTGAGTACCTGATGTATGATCTGATTGCTGTGGCGTTCATTATGACTAGAGTGTGTCCTTGAGCGGGAGCAGAGTGCCAGACTTCCCAATGCCAATGCAACAGAGGTTACTGGTCAGGGCAGGAGTAGCAGTACTTGCACCTGCCATTACCCAGCAATTTCACAACAGTAGCAGCTCTAAGCCAGAGCACAGGGAGGCCCATGTAACCCATAGCAACAGCCCGTGGGCATCAGCGGCCAGAAAATGGGGGTACAGGATATTAACTATAAGGTTCAGCTCACCTTAGCAGTATCTATAGATTCATTTGCAGAGTCAATGTTTGGTTTTGCGTCTCACTGAGGATGGAGACAATTGTGGGCTTTCATCTGTTTCCATGTTCCCACAAAATCTCGGCGGGGAGAGGGCCGAGGTTCTGCATCGTCTTTGTCTGCTTCTTTGCGACCATGGGGTGTCATCAGGTTGCATAGAGATCCAGGGTTCCGGTTGCATAAGCGCACCATACCAGTCAGGAATGCTGATTGCCGGTATGCCCAGGGTGTCGCAGAACAATGGTAGATCCGCTGGTGTTCTCAGTAGTGCTGTGCGATTTCCATTTGTAGCTTGCAGGCAGAAAGGGAACTTCCACTGATAGGGTATACGTCTTTCCCACAGGACTTGAAGGAGTAGGCGCAGGTCTCTTCTGTGCTGAAGAGTGATGGTGGAAAGGTCCTGAAATAACTGAATGCGCGCCCCTTCATGTTCCAGGTGTGCATGATTGCGGGCAAGTCGCAGTATTTCCTCTTTCTGAGTAAAGCTGACAAGACAGCATATTACGTCTCTGGGAGGGTCAGTGTCTCTTCCCCTAGCCCGAAGTGCTCTGTGGCATCTTTCCATCTCGACTGGGGCATCAGGTGGTCTGCCTAACAGGGTGTTGAAAATGGCCCACACCACAGTTTGCATTTGAGGATTTTCCACTGATTCTGGGATCCTTCTAATGCGCAGATTGCGTCTGCAACCCCTGTTGTCCAAATCTTTCATATGCCTGTGCATGTCCATAAGATGCTGTGTATGGGCATTTGTGAGCCTCTGTACTTGGTTGATGGCAGCGCCGTGTGTCATGGCAGCTGACTCCACATGTTCCAAGCGGGAAGCGATAGCTCTAATGTCCGTTTTTAGGTCAGATATAGCCGCTGACAAGGTACTTTTTATGTCTAGTGTAAACTGTTGTGGATCTGAGAGGCAGAGGAGTGGAGAGGGGTGTGCAGCGGACTTACCTCCATGTATGTTCGGCGGGTGCAGATTAGCCTGTGAGTCCGCGGTGGCGGCATAGGCCGCAGCACTATGATCCGAGGCCTGGGTCGCAGGCTGCGAGTCCGCGACCCAGAATCGCCAGGATGTGTTTGCTGAGCTGGGTGGAGGAGTCCTGCTGGGACCGGGAAGCCAACCGGCTTTTCCCGGACATCTTGGAGCTGACAGGCTGAGTTTCTCCCGCTGATTGAGCTATGCTTTGGGTCTCTGGATGTGGAGCTCTCTATTTAAGCGCCATCCTGCTCCGATGCCAAGCTACGCCCCCCCGAAAATTACTTTCTTTTATTAAAAGTATAGACTGAAGAGAGAGACACAATTTTGCCCTTGTAACAAGCATTAGTATGACCTAATCTGGAATGTGCAGTTCTGGTTGTCAACAAGTGACAAAAAAGATATTGGGAACCTAGAGAGAATGCAGATAAGGGCAACCAAAAACAAACTGATAAGAGGCATTGAGGATCTTGGCTATAAGGAAAGATTAGCTGAACCGATTAGTCATGTGTGGTTTGCTTAGTTCTGAATGGAAATTCGGATGTATCCAATTTCCAAATCACAACAGGAATAAATTTAAACAAATCTGAAAAGAGCTTAACAAAACAAAGTTTCGTCGGAAATAACAAATTATCTGAATTCAAAACAAATTTGAATCAAATTCAAAATTGAAATGAATTTAAAAATGCATTTGAAATGTAAACATGTTGCTGACTATTGCTCATGTCCTTCAAAAAACTGTGTGCAAGTGTACCTAAAAGAATTGATGCTGTTTTGAAACCAAAGGGTATTCAAATATTTATTTGCTTAATGCCGTGTATACACGGGCGGACTTTTCGACCAGACTGGTCCGACGGAACGAATCCGTCGGACAATCCAACTGCGTGTGGGCTTTATCGGACCTTCAGCTGACTTTTTCTATCGAAAATCAGACGGACTTTGGATTTGGAACATGTTTCAAATCTTTTCAACGGACTCGAGTCTGGTCGAAAAATCCGTTTGTCTGTATGCTAGTCCCACGGACAAAAAAGGACACAAGGGCAGCTATTGGCTACTGGCTATGAACTTCCTTATTCTAGTCCCTTTGTACGTCATCACGTTCATACCAATGGACTGTCGAACGGACTTTAATGCATTTGTGTGTGGGCAAGTCCGGTTGTCCGAAAGTTCGTCGTAACTCCGTCAAAAGTCTGTCTGAAAGACTGTCGGACGTTTGATGGTGAAAAGTCCGCCCGTGTGTACACGGCTTTAGACTTTTCTTCTGTTCTATCACTCTGCATTTTTTAAATTGATAAAAATTAACATGTAAAATACATATTTTTGAAAGAACTCTTACTTTACATTACTTCTTCACACCTGCCTAAAACTTTTGCACAGTACTGTACATAGAGACAGCAAAATGCTGAATTCAGATATTTCTTTTATGGGTAAGAACACTTCACATAGTCTGAATAAACTTATTAATACAAAAAAGAGTAACGTGTCAAAAATCAAACTGTCAATATTTCTGGTGAAGGAATAATTTTAGCATCATTTGTGTCCAGATCAACATACAGTATCTCACAAAAGTGAGTACACCCCTCACATTTTTGTAAATATTTTATTTTCTCTTTTCATGTGACAACACTGAAGAAATTACACTTTGCTACAATGTAAAAGTAGTAAATTTGTTGTCCCCTCAAAATAACTCAACACACAGCCATTAATGTCTAAACTGCTGGTAATAAAAGTGAGTACACCCCTAAGTGAAAATGTCCAAATTGGGCCCAAAGTGTGAATATTTTGTATGGCCACCATTATTTTCCAGCACTGCCTTAACCCTCTTGGACATTGAGTTCACCAGAGCTTCAGAGGTTGCCACTGGAGTCCTCTTCTACTCCTCCATGACGACATCACGGAGCTGGTGGATGTTAGAGATCTTGCGATCCTCCACCTTCTGTTTGAGGATGCCCCACAGATGCTCAATACTGTTTAGGTCTGGAGACATGCTTGATCAGTCCATCACCTTTACCCTCAGCTTCTTCGAAAAGGCAGTGGTTGTCTTGGAGGTGTGTTTGGGGTCATTATCATGTTGGAATACTGCCCTGCGGCCCCGTCTCTGAAGAGAGGGGATCATGCTCTGCTTCAGTATGTCACAGTACATGTTGGCATTCATGGTTTACTCCATGAACTGTAGCTCCCCAGTGCCGGCAGCACTCATGCAGCCCCAGACCATGACACTCCCACCACCATGCTTGACTGTAGGCAAGACACACTTGTATTTGTACTCATCGCTGGTTGCCACCACTCATGCTTGACACCATCTGAACCAAATAAGTTTATCTTCGTCTCATCAGACCACAGGACATGGTTCCAGTAATCCATGTCCTTAGTCTGCTTGTCTTGAGCAAACTGTTTTTGGGATTTCTTGTGCAACATCTTTAGAAGAGGCTTCCTTCTGGGATGACAGCCATGCAGACCAATTTGATGCAGTGTGTGGCGTATGCAGCAATTGCTGGCAGCATGTGATGCTGAGCACGTGCACTCAACTTCTTTGGTCGACCATGGGGAGGCCTGTTCTGAGTGGAACCTGTCCTGTTAAACCACTGTTAAACCACTGTATGGTCTTGGCCACCATGCTGCAGCTCCGTTTCAGGGTCTTGGCAATCTTCTTATAGCCTAGGCCATCTTTATGTAGAGCAACAATTCTTTTTTTTTTTTCAGATCCTCAGAGAGTTCCTCAGAGAGTTCTTTATCATGAGGTGCCATGTTGAACTTCCAGTGACCAGTATGAGAGAGTGATAGCGATAACACCAAATTTAACACACCTGCTCCTCATTCACACCTGAGATCTTGTAACACTACGAGTCACATGACAATGGGAAGGAAAAATGGCTAATTGGGCCCAATTTGGATATTTTCACTTAGAGGTATACTTACTTTTGTTGCCAGCGATTTAGACATTAATGGCTGTGCGTTAAGTTATTTTGAGGGGACAGCAAATTTACACTGTTATACAAGCTGTACACTCACTACTTTACATTGTAGCAAAGTGTCATTTCTTCAGTGTTGCCACATGAAAAGATATAATAAAATATTTACAAAAATGTGAGGGGTTATTATTATTAACATTGTCCGGTGGAAGGAGGCTGATTCCCAAGCTGTGTCAGTGTGTCTATCTAAGGCTTCCATCTGGTAAGCAGGAAATTGGTGTGTTTTGCGGCACGTTGTGTTATTCCTGCCATCCAACTATCCGGTGTTTGTTCTATATTCACTTTTATTCACTAAACATCTGGTAAGCAGTAACCCTGCAAGTTTTTTTTTGGGTTCACTCACTTTTGGGTTTATTTTCACTTATTCACTATTTCATATGTCACTTGCACAGAGACCCTGTGTGTGTCCATGGGCACTGGGTGTTTTTGTATGATCTTACATGATTTATCACTGTGTAAGGGCTCCTCTCTCTCTTTTAATATATTTTCTCTATATTTGTTGACAATATTACACTATGTTTTTTATTAATTGTTTTCGGAACGCATTCGCATGAATCCACGTTCACCCTTCACAAGTGGAAGGTTTACCCATTACACCGGGACTGGTTCCTTAAAGCCCCAGGCTGGGTTTAAGCCACCTGTTTGAATTGGCTTGCCATCTGGTAAGCATTCTACTTACTATTTGCCGTTCTATTTGATCCTTTTGGGATTCATCAATTTTTTCGTCACTGAAGATTTGAATTCATTTGTGGACTTTTATGCAATATATTGGACTGTTTAATATCCCTATTATACCTTAGTGGTATTCACATGTATTAAGTTAAGCGCGTTTTTTTTCTCTTTATTACTATTTGGTGTACCCCACTTATTACTGCAGCATATCTACTTATTTTCAGCGCAGTTTTTTTCTTTTTATATTATTATTATTTTCCTTTTCAGTCCCTTTAACCACTTGCCGACCAGCCACGGTCATTATACTGTGGCAGGTCGGCACAATCCCGCGAATCACTGTAGGTATACGTCGGCAATATTAAAGGCGATAGCAGGCGTGCACACACCGCCTGAGGCACGTGACCGTTGCATGGCTGGTGACCCGATGCACTGTCCGCTGGCCACCTGTGATCGCAGGCATGAGAGCCAGAACGGAGATGTGTGTATGTAAATACATAAATCCCCATTCTGACAGGAGAGGAGAGACAGATCAGCTGTTCCTAGTAATCAGGAACAGCGATCTGTCTGCTCCTCCAGTCAGTCCCATCCCCCCACAGGTAGACACATGAGGGAACACATTTAACTCCTTGAAAGCCCTCTAGTGTTAACCTCTTCTCTACCAGCGACATTTACACATTAATCAGTGCATTTTTATAGCACTGATCGCTGTATAAATGTCAATGGTCCCAAAACAGTGTCAAAAGTGTCTGATCTGTCTGCGGCAATGTCACAGTCCCGCTAAAAATCACAGATCACCTCCATATGCAGCCGCTGCAGCATTACCAAAGTTGAGTTCCACCTGGTGGGCATGTCATAAATCAGGCAGTTTACGGGCAGGTGGAATTCCCACTGAATTTCAGCCAACCAAACACTGGGATCTTGCAAACCTGGGAAAATGTTTAAAAAAAGGTTTAGCATGGCTACACATGTGCTAAAAAAGGCCCACACAGCTGAGCTGTGAGAAATGGGCTGGTAAATAATGGCTGAACAATCTATCTACTCTTCCATAATGGCTGCCTCTGGAGGACATCTTGCCTCATTAGGGTTGTTTCTACCACTCACTTTCCTCCTCTGCTATATCTGGTGCCCAAGTCGCATCAGTGACCTCATCATCATCATTCCCTCCATCACTGAAGCCAACTTGGCAATATGCTGCAGCTGGGGGAACATGACTGCCAATTTGTTGTTTATCAGTGTTCTCCCCTCTCTGTAGGCTCATGTTACTCCCTTCCTCTACCTCAGAACCAACATCAGAATCAAGTAATGTCTATGCATCCTCAAGAAGCAAGTGGCTGATGCTGTGCTCAAATAATTCAGCTGACTCCTCCATGCATGGTGGTGGGGCTATGGCAGGAGTTGCTGTGGACAAGGAGAAATTAGTTCTGGGCTGGCGAGGGCAGCAGAGAGATGACATCATCTCTCTGCTGCTTGTCTTCACTCTGGCAAGTGATAATCTGCACCTTAGCAGGCAAGTGACAATCTGCACCTTGTAGCAGGCAAGGAACAATCCGCAACGTGTGGCAGGTGACATGGCACGTGACAGTCAGCAACGTGTGGCAGGTGACATGGCAAGTGACAATCTGCAACATGTGGCAGGTGACGTGGCAAGTGACAATCAGAAACATGTGGCAAGTGACAATATGCATCTGGTGGCAGGTGTTGTGGCAAGTGACAATCCACAACATGTGGCAAGTGACAATCCCCAATGAGTGGCAGGTGACAATCAGCAACGTATGGCAGGTGATGTGGCAAGTGACAAACAGCAACATGTGGCAAGTGGCAATATGCATCTGGTGGCAGGTGGCGTGGCAATCGACAATCCACAACTTGTGGCAAGTGACAATCCACAATGAGTGGCAGGTGACGTGGCAAGTGACAATCCGCAATGTGTGGCAGGTGATGTGGCAAGTGACAATCTGCAACATGTGGCAGGTGACATGGCAAGTGACAATCAGAAACATGTGGCAAGTGACAATATGCATCTGGGTGCAGGTGATGTGGCAAGTGACTATCCACAACATGTGGCAAGTGACAATCCACAATGAGTGGCAGGTGACAATCAGCAACGTATGGCAGGTGACATGGCAAGTGACAATCAGCAACATGTGGCAAGTGACAATACGCATCTGGTGACAGGTGGCGTGGCAATCGACAATCCACAACTTGTGGCAAGTGACAATCCACAATGAGTGGCAGATGAGGTGACAAGTGACAATCCACAATGTATGGCAGGTGATGTGGCAAGTGACAATCCGCAATGTGTGGCAGGTGACGTGGCAAGTGACAATCTGCAACATGTGGCAGGTGACGTGGCAAGTGACAATCAGAAACATGTGGCAAGTGACAATATGCATCTGGTGGCAGGTGATGTGGCAAGTGACAATCCACAACATGTGGCAAGTGACAATCCCCAATGAGTGGCAGGTGACAATCAGCAACGTATGGCAGGTGACGTGGCAAGTGGCAATCAGCAACATGTGGCAAGTGACAATACGCATCTGGTGGCAGGTGGCGTGGCAATCGACAATCCACAACTTGTGGCAAGTGACAATCCACAATTAGTGGCAGGTGACGTGGCAAGTGACAATCCACAATGTGTGGCAGGTGACGTGGCAAGTGACAATCAGCAACGTGTGGCAGCTTACGTGGCAGGTGACAATCAGCAACATGTGGCAAGTGACAATCCACAACGTGTGGCAGGTGACGTGGCTAGTGACAATCCACAACTTGTGGCAGGTGACGTGGCAAGTGACAATCAACATCTGGTAGCAGGTGACATGGCAAGTGACAATCTGCATCTGGTGGCAGGCAAGTGACAATCTGCAACTTGTGGTAGGGATGTGGCAAGTGAATCCACATCTGAAGGAGGGTGACATGGCATGTGACACACTTGGGGCTCCCACTGATTCTGCATTATGGTAAGTTGAATTATTTTATTTTATAAAGCAATGTAATAATAGAAATAATGCGCTTCAATCATCCTGACACCATATCAACCATGGTCCTGTGATGATGGCAGTGCTAACACCAGCCATTGCCCCGATAAATTGCTCGCAAAAAAAATATTTTCTGACAGTGCCCCTCCAGAGACTAGACTCTGGATCCGCCCCTGTCAGTTACCAGCTCTTTAGTGGGGATGGGCTGTACCTTAATGGGGAGGGTGCGGCTCTTTTGGGGGAGAGGATGGCCAAAAAGTTGGAGGGGCTTTTAAACTAGGTGGCGGGGGAGGGTTTAAAAGAAGCAATATCCAGCAGTGAGTGAAGGACAGAGGGTACTAGTGGAGGCACTAGTAATAATATATCCATAATACCTAATCCTTGGGTGAGTGGGTTGACAAATCAAAATAGCAGAAAAAATAAAGCATTCCCACAGGGTGGTACTGTGGATGCAAATATAATGCTGTACCGATGCACAGATGCTGGAGAGCTTGACACTTTCATTGCTGACCTGGTGTTTGACTATGAGCCTTTAAGTAGGGGAGTTATTCCCGCGCTATCAAATATGGAAGCGGCTAGGAGTGGAAAAGCCGCATGCACCGATAAGGTAAACACCTGACCTTTTAAGTAGATATGTATATAAGTGAGTGGTGCTGCGCTGATCCTTAGTATGAAAACAATTGAAATGGGATAAAAAATATATAAATATTGAATAATAAATACGTGTGTCACAAATAAAGTGAAAATTCGTGAGAGGAAAAAAAATTGTACATATAACCCAAAATAAATATTCAATTACTTAGATGACTGGTGAAAAGGTGACATAAGTAAATTCTAAATAAATAATCACTTTAAATCCCCTAAAATAAAATTTGCATAATTTTAACTGCGTAAGCGTGATACTGGGACTACCTCAGCACCAATAGCTGACATTAGGTTAAGCATAAATAAAGTGCATAGTGAATGTAAACAACGTGCATCTGCAATTAGACCAGCAAAGTGTACGGTGCAAACAAAAAGGTGCAATGTGCAAACATAAGACTGAAGGAGTAATAACTTACTCTTATTCATATAGTGCATATGTGCAAAATGACATCAAAAATAAGTAAATAATTGAATGAAAAATATGAGATTGAGAAATGACAAAGAGAAAAAACATACAAAAATGCATAAAAAAGTCAGTTTAAAAATTGTGACAGCAACGTCCTAGCATGCACACGTTGCAATTAAAGTGCTGAAGTGAACCACATCAAGTGTTTTCTTCGTGTGCAAAACCACTCGGATAGGTAATGGCCCCTTACCTTAAGGTAATAGGGCAAAAGCATATATCAGGATAGCTGTTAAGGCGTCCACCTATAGGCTCCAACACGTCCCTCACTGTCCTGGATCCTAGGATGGGGTTCCCTCAGGTATGGTGCAGGGTGGGGTTGTACATATAGGGGGTAATCGGCAAAAGAAAAGCCAATAGTGTAATCCCGTTTGGTAAATGGTATTCTCTTTATTAAAAAATTATAGGTACTCACATAAAAGTTAAAAAACAGCGGTATCAATCCGACGAGCGGCGAGCTCGTATGCCTCTGTTTGTGTGTGCAGCCTGTCTCGTCCCTACGCGTGACGTCACACCACGTGACTTCATCCCCTGATGAAGTCACGTGGTGTGACGTCATGCGTAGGAACGAGACAGGCTGCACACACAAACAGAGGCATACGAGCTCGCCGCTCGTCGGATTGATACCGCTGTTTTTTAACTTTTATGTGAGTACCTACAGTGGCTTGCGAAAGTATTCGGCCCCCTTGAACTTTTCAACCTTTTGCCACATTTCAGGCTTCAAACATAAAGATATAAAATTTTAATTTTTTGTAAAGAATCACCAACAAGTGGGACAAAATTGTGAAGTGGAACGAAATCTATTGGATATTTTAAACTTTTTTAGCAATTAAAAAACTGAAAAGTGGTGCGTGCAAAATTATTCGGCCCCTTTACTTTCAGTGCAGAAAACTCACTCCAGAAGTTCAGCGAGGATCTCTGAATGATCCTAAATGACTGATGGTGATAAATAGAATCCACCTGTGTGTAATCAAGTCTCTGTATAAATGCACCTGCTCTGTGATAGTCTCAGGGTTCTGTTGAAAGCGCAGAGAGCATCATGAAGACCAAGGAACACACCAGGCAGGTCCATAATACTGTTGTGGAGAAGTTTAAAGCCGGATTTGGATACAAAAAGATTTCCCAAGCTTTAAACATCCCAAGGAGCACTGTGCAAGTGATCATTTTGAAATGGAAGGAGTATCAGACCACTGCAAATCTACCAAGACCTGGCTGTCCCTCTAAACTTTCAGCTCAGACAAGGAGAAGACTGATCAGAGATGCAGCCAAGAGGCCCATTATCACTCTGGATGAACTGCAGAGAACTACAGCTGAGGTGGGAGAGTCTGTCCATAGGACAACAATCAGTCGTACACTGCACAAATCTGGCCTTTATGGAAGAGTGGCAAGAAGAAAGCCATTTCTCAAAGATATCCATGAAAAGTCTCGTCTAAAGTTTGCCACAAGCCACCTGGGAGACACACCAAACATGTGGAAGAAGGTGCTCTGGTCCGATGAAACCAAAATCGAACTTTTTGGCCACAATGCAAAACGATATGTTTGGCGTAAAAGCAACACAGCTCATCACACTCAACACACCATCCCCACCGTGAAACATGGTGGTGCCAGCATCATGGTTTGGGCCTGCTTTTCTTCAGCAGGGACAGGGAAGATGGGTAAAATTGAGGGGAAGATGGATGCAGCCAAATACAGGACCATTCTGGATGAAAACCTGTTGGAGTCTGCAAAAGACCTGAAACTGGGATGGAGATTTATCTTCCAACAAGACAATGATCCCAAACATACAGCAAAATCTACAAAGGAATGGTTCACAAATAAACGTATCCAGGTGTTAGAATGAAAAATGGGAGCTATTCCTGCGCTACCACATTGGAAAAAAGTGTAGTAATCGTACAAAGTTCAAACTAAAATTCAAACTGAATTCAGAGAATGCATGAAACATATGCGACTGGACAGCTGCATGCACCAAAACAAGGGCCCAGACAGAAGCCCGAAACAAATGGAATAAGAGAAGAAGGGGGGGGTGCTGCGCTAACCAGAGAGTCTCTCAACTAATTATAGTAACTTAATGTTGTAGAGCAATAGGCCTCAGCGAAATGGAATAAATATACGTGTAAAAGTCGCATGAACTGAAGTGTTTAAAATGCATGAGTTGGTGTGATGACTAAAAATGGGGGCAAGTGGTTTGCATATATGTTGATCCAAAGGGGTGATAAACATAAATATAAACAATAAAACGTATGTCTAAAATCATCCAATCAAGTAAATAAGTGTCAACAATAAAATATATCAAAGTGCTGGTGCTCTCGTGCCTTAATTGAAATAATACAGACTGATAAATATTGTAAAATGCATGAATAATAATACAATAAAAGATCAATAAATCAAGTGGAGAAAAAAAAAGGAATAATCGCCAAATCCTGGTGTTGCAGCAAGTGCAAAGTGTAAAACTCGGTGTGGGTGATCAAATAAATAAATAAATATAATAATCCAATATAATTGCTAGTGTCCAAAAAATGATATAGTGTCCAGAGTTATTGCATATCCTATTAGTGAAACCAAAGAAATACGTGCAAACCAAAGGCAAATCTCATCAATGGTGCACAGAAGAAAGTGCTCAAATACAGCAATGAAATGACAGTGGGGTGATGGTATGCAGAAAAAACACTCTGTGTCCTCTTCGTGCAGCATGCGCTAGTGTAGGTAATGGCCCCTTACCTAGCGGTGCTAGGTCAACCGCATATAAGTTGTCTAATCACAGGGTCCTGGGTCTCTACTGCGTCTCTGTATCCACGCTTGCCGACTCTGCGGGATCCTATTGATGGCTGGATGTATCTAGCTATTGTCCTAGCTGGGGTCCTGGGACAGTGCGGCTCCTAGCTCCTCCTCCACATCTCATCTCAAACGTATATAAAATATACCTTAGAGATACGAAGCAGATGCTACAAATACTAGAAGACATTCCGAAAGAAGAAGGACCTTGGATTTTGGCTACCGCAGATGTTTCATCATTATATACAGTGATACTCCACCATCAAGCATGTGAAGCTACGAAATGGGGCCTTAGGCTATATACCAAGTTACCATGTGTCCAAAGGAAGTTCCTAGTGAAATGCTTAGACTTTTGTCTAAAAAACAATTATTTCTGGTATGACAAAAATTACTATCACCAAAGAACAGGGGTAGCTATGGGTGCCAAATTTGCCCCAAGTGTGGCAGGCCTGTTCATGGCCCAGTGGGAGGAGCAAAATGTCTTTAAGAACAGACCCATTGAACTAGCCGTCTACAAGAGGTACATTGATGACGTTTTTATACTCTGGAAAGGTGAAGCAGACCAACTTACTAGCTTCCTGGAGAACCTGAACATCAATGACCGAAACATCAGATTATCCTGGGAGACCAGCGAAGAAAAGGTGACATTCCTAGACTTGGACATCACACAAGAAGACGGCAAACTATCATCAAGCACGCATTTTAAAACTGTGGACAGAAACAGCTACCTCCCAAGAGACAGCTGTCACCACAGAAATTGGCTGTTCAACGTCCCCAGAGGTCAACTTATGAGGGTCAGACGGAACTGCACCCATCTAAACACTTATCTAGAACAGGCAGAACACATTGCACAGAAATTTACCAATAAAGGGTATGATCAGCAATTTATAAGAAATAAGATATTGGAAGTAAAAGAAATGGACCGAAATGAACTAATTAGAGATAAAATCAGAAAAGAAACGGCACCTGCGGTAGCACCACTAATTCTGGATTTCAATGTTCAACATAAAAGAATTGAAAAAATCATTAAGAAACACTGGCACATACTTCTAGCAGACAAAGACTTACAAGATAAACTCCCTCGCAATCCCAGATTTATATATAAGAAAGCACCCACCCTTAAAGATAAAATTGTAAAAAACGTTATCGACCCTCCAAAGAAAACGATTTCTTTCTTTACACGAAACGGTTTTTTCCCCTGTAAAAGATGTTTCCCTTGTTTGAGAACCAAGCGCCCAAATGAAAAGAAATTTCACTTTGCATCAAACAGTACTGGAGAGACATATGAGATCAAAGATTTCATCTGTTGCAACACGGAGGGAGCAGTATACGCCCTAGAATGTAGTTGCGGCCTACAATACATAGGTCGTACAAAGAGACCCCTCAGAGTCAGGATTAAAGAACACGTGAATAACATCTTGAAGGGGTACGACAAACACAGTGTATCTAAACACTTCCTGTTGTGTCACAATAAAGACCCCACAAAATTAAAATTTTGGGGAATTGAACCGTATGTTAGGCACTGGCGGGGGAGCCATAAAGTAAGAACCCTCAGCCAGCTTGAATCCAAGTGGATATATACTTTAGACACTTTTGCCCCTAGAGGTTTGAACATTGAGTTCGATTTGAACTGTTTTTTAAGCGATTTTTAATAAGTAGTGTGCACGACAATCTCTTCCCACACTTCAGTCTATGCAACATATATTGTCTAACATTATTTAAGGAACCTGTCCTGCCTTCCCCTTCTCCCCTCTTCCCCCCCCCCCAAACCCACCCCCCATCACCCCCCCCTCCTCCCCCCCCCCCCCCCCCCCCCTCAGATATATGCAGGTGTTTTTTATGTGAAGGTATACGAAGGAAATAAGCCTATTCCATCACCTCCTTGTGGAGTAGTCAACCACCCTAACACCATTGTTACTATCCCCCCCCCTTATATATATATGTTTCATATATATATATATATTTAAGATTAGTCATCATGAAATATTTTTTCCATTATTGAATAAACAAGTCCTCTTCATTTATTTATATATTTCTGGAGTTTTACAGACGTTTTTATGTAGAGAATATATTTGGCCTCTTTTCAACATTTTAACACTCTTAACATTTTTTAATACTTTTAACATTTTTATTAAATATTTTTTATCCACTTTTTAATAAATTTATAAATTTTCATTTTTTATAACTTTGCATATAGTATAGCAGCAGCCCATTATCAGCTCACTACTGAGCGATTTGTCAGCGAGTTTGAACTTTTGCAGTTAACAGAGTCTGCATTCACATAGTATGCTATGGAAACGAATTCTCCTGAAGGATATGAGACTGTGATGAGGTTTGTTCGCCCCATCACCATGGAAACATATAAGCTATTCGTTCCCCCCCCATCGAATATGGCGATTCCAGCCTTTTCCAACCAAAAAGATGGCCGCACACATCGGAAATTGAGTTATGGCCGGCGCGGCTACAAGAAAATGGCCGCCAACCTATTTCTATGGGAGAGACTATTTAAGACCAGCATTAGCCTATTTTGTTTATCCCCTGAAGAAGTCACGTGATCGGTGACGTCACGCGTAGGGACGGAATAGGCTTGTTTCTTCTCTGCTGTAAGCATTACGAGCTCGCTGCTCGTAGGATACAAGGCTGTGTTAACAAACTGCTTAATGTGAGTGCTCTGTCTATATGTGTACATGAATAAAGTGACCCCTATGAAAACATACTTCACTATTTGGGTACCTTGTCCTATATTTTATATACGTTTGAGATGAGATGTGGAGGAGGAGCTAGGAGCCGCACTGTCCCAGGACCCCAGCTAGGACCATAGCTAGATACATCCAGCCATCAATAGGATCCCGCAGAGTCGGCAAGCGTGGATACAGAGACGCAGTAGAGACCCAGGACCCTGTGATTAGACAACTTATATGCGGTTGACCTAGCACCGCTAGGTAAGGGGCCATTACCTACACTAGCGCATGCTGCACGAAGAGGATGCAGAGTGTTTTTTCTGCATACCATCACCCCACTGTCATTTCATTACTGTATTTGAGCACTTTCTTCTGTGCACCATTGATGAGATTTGCCTTTGGTTTGCACGTATTTCTTTGGTTTCACTAATAGGATATGCAATAACTCTGGACACTATATCATTTTTTGGACACTAGCAATTATATTGGATTATTATATTTATTTATTTATTTGATCACCCACACCGAGTTTTACACTTTGCACTTGCTGCAACACCAGGATTTGGCGATTATTCCTTTTTTTTTCTCCACTTGATTTATTGATCTTTTATTGTATTATTATTCATGCATTTTACAATATTTATCAGTCTGTATTATTTCAATTAAGGCACGAGAGCACCAGCACTTTGATATATTTTATTGTTGACACTTATTTACTTGATTGGATGATTTTAGACATACGTTTTATTGTTTATATTTATGTTTATCACCCCTTTGGATCAACATATATGCAAACCACTTGCCCCCATTTTTAGTCATCACACCAACTCATGCGTTTTAAAACACTTCAGTTCATGCGATTTTTACACGTATATTTATTCCATTTCGCTGAGGCCTCTTGCTCTACAACATTAAGTTACTATAATTAGTTGAGAGACTCTCTGGTTAGCGCAGCACCCCCCCCCCCCCCCTCTTCTCTTATTCCAGGTGTTAGAATGGCCAAGTCAAAGTCCAGACCTGAATCCAATCGAGAATCTGTGGAAAGAGCTGAAAACTGCTGTTCACAAACGCTCTCCATCCAACCTCACTGAGCTCGAGCTGTTTTGCAAGGAAGAATGGGCAAGAATTTCAGTCTCTCAATGTGCAAAACTGATAGAGACATACCCCAAGCGACTTGCAGCTGTAATCGCAGCAAAAGGTGGCTCTACAAAGTATTAACGCAAGGGGGCCGAATAATTTTGCACGCCCCACTTTTAATTTTTTTATTAGTTAAAAAAGTTTCAAAAATCCAAAAGATTTCGTTCCACTTCACAATTGTGTCCCACTTGTTGGTGATTCTTCACAAAAAATAAAAATTTTATATCTTTATGTTTGAAGCCTGAAATGTGGCAAAAGGTTGAAAAGTTCAAGGGGGCCAAATACTTTCGCAAGCCACTGTATAATTTTTTAATAAAGAGAATACCATTTACCAAACGGGATTACACTATTGGCTTTTCTTTTGCCGATTACCCCCTATATGTACAACCCCCCCGCACCATACCTGAGGGAACCCCATCCTAGGATCCAGGACAGTGAGGGACGTGTTGGAGCCTATAGGTGGACGCCTTAACAGCTATCCTGATATATGCTTTTGCCCTATTACCTTAAGGTAAGGGGCCATTACCTATCCGAGTGGTTTTGCACACGAAGAAAACACTTGATGTGGTTCACTTCAGCACTTTAATTGCAACGTGTGCATGCTAGGACGTTGCTGTCACAATTTTTTAAAAGGACTTTTTTATGCATTTTTGTATGTTTTTTCTCTTTGTCATTTCTCATTCTCATATTTTTCATTCAATTATTTACTTATTTTTGATGTCATTTTGCACATATGCACTATATGAATAAGAGTAAGTTATTACTCCTTCAGTCTTATGGTTGCACATTGCACCTTTTTGTTTGCACCGTACACTTTGCTGGTCTAATTGCAGATGCACGTTGTTTACATTCACTATGCACTTTATTTATGCTTAACCTAATGTCAGCTATTGGTGCTGAGGTAGTCCAAGTATCACGCTTACGCATTTAAAATTATGCAAATTTTATTTTAGGGGATTTAAAGTGATTATTTATTTAGAATTTACTTATGTCACCTCTTCACCAGTCATCTAAGTAATTGAATATTTATTTCGGGTTATATGTACAATTTTTTTTCCTCTCACGAATTTTCACTTTATTTGTGACACACGTATTTATTATTCAATATTTATATATTTTTTATCCCATTTCAATTGTTTTCATACTAAGGATCAGCGCAGCACCACTCACTTATATACATGACTATGAGCCTTGTTATGTGGCAGCCCTAGTTCATCCCTTATGAGGCTCATCTAGCTACTCCTCCCTACAAATTTTCTTATTAGTTACCATTGTGCTGCTTTACTATCTTTTAGCTCATGTCTGTTGATTTCCCCACCTACTGGTACACAGTGTAATCTGCGTTTTTAAAATACCCGGATAACTCTTGCCAGTTGATTATTATTGAATACAGTATTTACTTCAAGCTCCTGAAGAAGCACACCAGCGCGAAACATGCAGAACTTATTCTACACTTTACAGCAACCTATACCTGGCCTACCACAATATTGATGACCACATCTGTACAAACATTATGTCAAGTCACAGTTTGGCCTATAAATTGTCTGGTAGTTGTAATAGCCCTCAATGCTAGGAATTTTTAACTTCACCCTGTTTGTCCTTTTAATCCTTACTCTTTTGTATAAATACTAAAAATACATACTTTTGGATCACTATGTGTGTTGTGGTGCCCTTTAAAATCAGTTTTGAGTCTACTGGTTCAAATCAAAATCCCAGCCTCAGAATACCTAGGGAGAAAATAATTTGCTCTAGTGCAAAACAGAGGGCATGTACACAAATGCCAGGAGCCTAGCTAATAAAATGGAGGAACTGGAGCTTCTGTTACATGAGGAAGATTTGGGCTTTGTGGGAATAAAAGAAACTTGGTTTGGCAGCTCACATGATTTTCTGGCAAATATCCAGGGGTATTCCTTGTATTGAAGGGACAGGTAGAAGAAGGGGAGGGGTGTAAATATATATCA
This sequence comes from Lithobates septentrionalis, assembly GCA_037952835.1. Classification (NCBI taxonomy): domain Eukaryota; kingdom Metazoa; phylum Chordata; class Amphibia; order Anura; family Ranidae; genus Lithobates; species Lithobates septentrionalis. Next base: position 6,432,740 of record JBBDGP010000205.1, read on the forward strand.
AGAACGATTTATGGGTGGAAGAGAGGAATTACATCAGAGATGGGGCAAGGGGGAGGTGGAATCTGTGTGAGTGGAACTCCAAGGGAAGAAGCAAGTGGAAAATTAATGTTACAGGCCCCCTAACCTGAAGGAAGAGGAGGATTTGGATCTACTTTCACAGTTAGAAACAGTGGCGTCACTAGGGTTGGTGTCACCTGGTGCTGTAAAACATGGTGTCACCACCCCCCAATATTTTTTCCCATAAAAAACTGCATATAATGGCAATAGTAGTGCCGTTAACAACTATCAAACAATTGGCACATTTAAATAACAATATCATATGAAAATACTAAACATTAAAGTGGAGCTGAACTTCCACTGTAAGAAACAGAAAACAGGCAGGCTATTATTGAAGAAGAGACATGCTCTGTCTCTTCTGCAATAAAATACCCCTACCTGCCTGCTTGCTGTCTTTTCCAGCTCTGTAACCTGAGCCGCGGACCAGTTTCTGAGTGCCTGGATGACTAACTCCTGTCCATGCGCATGAGTGACATCATCCCCTGTTGGTTAATGAGGAGGCCCAAAGACTGGTACTCAGAAGAAGAGTATTTACCCTTTAGCTCCACTTTAAGTAAGGGCAGGCCACCCCCATGGCTGCCAACCCGAATGGTAACATGGACAAAGCTGTATACATGCTGAGGCTTGGACATATCACTTTGCAGCTGTGGCTGCAAAAACTTCTAAAAAAAAATAATAAATGCACATCTTTTTGCAGGTAAAAAAATGGGCATTTATTATTTTTTCTGTAGTAGGAGCCTGTAAAGCGTTGCACTAGTTATGAGAAGATCGCTAATGCCATGCAGGCCTCTGTCAGACACTGTCAGTGTATCTTCTTACCCATACACCCCATACGGGTAAGCAAATACTCGCTGACAGGAAGACTCAATAAACAGGTGTCTGATAGAGTTCCATTTACCTGGATTTTGGTTGTAGGGTTAGAGTACAAAGCCTCTATCCACCTAAGCATTTGCGGGCCTATGCCAAATTTATATAGTGTCCGCAACATAAAGTCCTGCTTGATCTTTCTCGATACAATCTGGCATATATAGTTTCAGTCTTTCGGCCAAAATTCTCGTATAAATTTTAACATCTTCATTAATCAGGGATATTGGCCTAAAGCTAGAACACAGTGTTGGATCCTTCCCTTCCTTAGCTAAGAGTGATATATAGGCCCCCAGAACTTCTTCACAAATCTTCAGGCCTTCCCCAATGGAGTTCATGTATAGATGATAAAAGGGAGTCAGGATACCTCAAAATTTTTTAAAGTATAAGGATGTATAACCGTCTGGGCCTGGGCTTTTACCGACCTTACTTTCCCTAATTGCCTGTTCCATTTCTTCCTTGGAAATATCCCTTTCTAATTTACTTGAATCCTCTTCTGATATCGCTGATAGCTTTATCTTCCGTAAGTGCTGTTCTATTTCGTTTCTTCTATTTTGTCTATCAACACCATTTTACATATCAGTGCCTTTCGTTTTCCTGTTAGTTCCACCATTACCTTATTATCATTTAAACTTTTGTGTATCTGTCCCAAATGCTGGATTTCTTGTAGGAGAGACTGTTTTTGTGCTATCCAATTTTTTTTTCTCTTGGCCTTCCTGCTATTTATCTCCCTCTCATAAATACTTTATGGTTCTCCCACAATACGTTTGGCACAATATTCTCTACATTATTCTCTTTAAAGAACAAACTCAAATCTTTTCCAAGTCCTCCACTACTGCGGTCATATAAGAGTTATTCACCCAACCTCCAGGATCTTTGCCTATCCTTTAAATCCAAGCTGACCATAACCGGGGCATGATCCAAGTGGGTGATAGATTTCACTTCTGCCTTTAATAGCCCCTCTAGAAGCTGATGATCTAAAAAAAACATAATCAATTCTCGAATAAGAGGAATGTACCTGAGAATAATATGTAAAGTCCCTCCCCCTAGGGTGAAAACTTCTCCAGGCCTCCACGAGCTGCTGCTGATGCAATTTTTGTTTAATTGCCTTGACATATTTCCCCTCTAAGCATAGAGAGAGGTTGGGTATCCAGGGTTAGATCGAGCACAAAATTGAAGTCTCCTGCCATAATCACTTTCCCCTCTTTTTAAAGTTTCCGAACTTATGCATTAATTTTCTCAAAAAAAGATAAGGGTGGATGTTAGGACAGTAAATGTTAACTAATGTGTATTCAATATTGAACAGGGAGCACTTAATAAACAGGTACCTTCCTTCGGAATCAGACTCCATTGCTTTTAAATTAAATGGTGTGTTTCTATCAAAACCTATTGCTATTAATTTAGATCTCTTATTAGGAGAGTATCCATGGAACCAAACTTAAATTTTTTTAGAATTCAGTCCGACCCTGGATTAAAATTTAAAATGAGTCTCTTGCTAAAAAACAATATTTGATGACCAACTTTTCAATTCCTGCAGTATTTGATACAGTTTCCTAGGGCTATTTAAACCTCTAACAATATAAGTCACTATCTTTCAGGGCACCATCTCTCTAAAGGGTGGAACATAAGCAACAAAAGACCTTTAATCATGGGAGGGAGATAAAATTCTTCCAGTTTTCCAGAGATGATTCACTCAACTAACAACACAAAATTCGACAAGACATAACAACACTCTAATCTATCCCCAATAGACTACTCATATAAACCCCCCTCCCCCTTCCCAACCCCTCCTCCATTAAATATCAATGATATGGCCTACCCGGCTGTCGCCCAAATTGTAGGCGTCCAGCCAGTCAGGGCATCCCTTGGGGGTTTTAGTATGCCTGCATGAATCCCTAGATCTCATTCCAAATTCAGAAATGGTTCTGAGGGCACAGGCAGGCATCGCTGGACCCCCATACGCCCCCGAGCGAGTCTTCTCCCCTACCGGTCCATCTTCCCTCTATCGCTCACTATGCTACTTATTTATTTAGCCCCTGTTATATTCTGTTATTGGAGCTCTATACTTTATTCCACTGCTGATCATTTAACTTCCCCCATTCGGGTTTTGTTTTTTCCCAGTCTTCTAAATGAATACATGGCAAATCTAATTTGCTACAAAATTCTTTCAAGTCGCAGTGTAGCTAAGGCACCTTCATTTTTAGCTACCAAGCATGCTGGGAAACCCCATCTATAAGAAATATTTTTTGCTTGTAACTGATTTATCAGAGGTTTCAAAGCCCTCCTACGGGCCAGGGTCTCTTGTGACCAATCTCTAAAGATAAGTATCTCAGTCTCATTGAATTCAATCGCTGCAGTACTTCTCATGCCATATGAAGCTTGTTGTTTTATTTTCGTAGTGAAAAAATCTCGCTATTACATCTCTTACAATATCTGTTGATGACGTAGTTATTTTTTGTGTCCTATATACTCTTTCAAAGCGTATAGGGGATGTTTCTTCTTTGTTCAGTATTTTATTAAACACCTCACGGACTGTTTTTTCTCAGTCACGATCTTTCACAGACTCTGGTAGTCCACGAATCCTTAAGTTATTTTGTCTGTTTCAATCTACTTGATCTTCCAGCCTATATTAAATATTCCTCATTTCCAGCTCAGCCCTCTCCCAGAAGTCCATAATCGCTTTTTTATGTTCATCTAAACATGCTTCGGATTCTTCTACCCTTTGTAATACATACTGTATGTCCATTCTGGTGGCATTCAATTCTCCTTTGATCTTGCATTCTAAATGGGACATCATCTCGGCCATATCTTGCTTTGTAGGAAGTGCTTGTAGGCTATCCGTGTCCTTTTCTCTTTCCATTTTCTATTGTTGTTGGTCCTTCTGCGGAGCTTCTTCTTCCCCCGAACCAATATTTTTATTTATTTGCCCTTCTGGGGGAGAGATTATTCCCTCTGCACCTTCAGCTACTTGTTCCATTCTTTGATCAGCTTTATCCTGCACCATTTATATTTTTATGGAATTACAATTTCCGCTATCTGCTTTATTGGTTTTTACCCCCTTTCTCTCCATTATTTATTTTCCCCGAGTTGTTTTTTTTTCTGTGCATTCACCGACTTGAAAATAAACTTTTTGTCAGATCGTACAGACCGCTGCACAAACAAAACAAAACAAAAAAAAAATGTTTCCTTTTCACTGTGCTCTTTACGTACACAACTACCAATGGTATATAAACTGTCTTATAATCTTATAATCAAAAGGGCAAAAAATTATTATACCGAAGGGTCTACACATAAATATACAGTTAGTTCATACAGATATGCGCACCTCTTGTGCAGAGATCAGCACAAATATTTTTACCACAAAGATAATTAAAATAAAGAACCTGGCCAGTTGATATTGGACCCTTTCAATCACAAATAAATGTACTGGTGACGCTACCGGCAGTCCATGAAGGCTTATGCGCACAGATTTACTCTTAGGTGTGTAAAAAAGTTAAATCATCAAATGAACATTTCACTTAAATTTCACAAAAAGAGTATGAGGATGAATTTGCAGGAAAAAATGTGAGAAAAAATGCGAGTAGATATGCAAAGCAATATGTAGAGAGATATACGGGTGTCTGCAGGTAAGTATGTAAGTAGTAATGCAGGCGGGAGTGGGAATAGGGACACAGGTGAAGATGAAAAGTAGTTTGTATTTGTTGTTCAAGTTATTATTCAAATTATTGTTCAAATACCTTCAGATGCATAGTTCACATTGCATATAGTAATTTGGCTGTTAAATAGTTATGCAAATAAGCAATAGCTGGCAAAGCAGATATAGGAAGCAAATAAAGACTTGGGCCTGTGCCGATATATCTGCTCTGTATATATATTTTAAACTTCTGGAGGAGCAAGTGCAGACAGTCCGGAGAGCAGTCTCTGCAACCAAGATAAAGCAATAACTGTAAACTGAAAAACAGTCCTTCCTCATTAGTTTACTTCGAGCATCTCCCTTGCTGGTGACCAAATACATCTTTTAGTCAGGGACAGGTTAACCCCCTGCTACTTTCACACAAAAGTCCTCCAGCTTGTCCTCCAACACTTTAAGACAATAAGGCTCTATATTTTTGTTTTATTTTTAACCATTTTTTTGTCAGTAGTTCCTACCTGGTCTTCAATCTTCAATCTGCCGAATCAGCTAGCACGTCCACACTGCAGGCCTTCTAACCATCTCTACCCAACTCTTCTATCTCCTCCAAGCACTTTCAATGAATCTTTCGGTCCTCTGAGGTGTTTCTGTAGGGCTGACTGCCTCACTACACTCCCTTATTTCCCGACCGGCTCAGCCACCGCACCAAACTCCGCTTGCAGGAACACCCGTCCCCCCTAGCCTCTCTCCCAGGCAGGGAGGAAGACAGCATCTAGCCAGGAGTCTAGAGTCTAGCCAGGAACACGGGAAGATAAGTGACAAAAGAGCATCTTGAGTCCCGAATGAAGAAGGCATCAAGCAGTATGTGATTTGCCGGAACGGGAGCAGTTTCTAGCATACTCTAGCATACTCACTCGGGGTAACGCACAGGGGCTTCACAGCTTCAGGCTACTACTTGACACCATCTGGTGACCCCGCCCCCACCTGCATAGCCTCTCATTTCACACAGACAGTCCCGACCCCCTTACTCCTGCCCCGTGCTGGTGACGTAATTTCCGTGGTTCAAGCTGGTCAGCATGAAGCCGACCACTTCCTGTTTTTTCCTTAAAGCACAGCCATTCAGCATAACACCATACTAGACCTCTTCCCAGCTACCTGGATCGTGCGAGGAGCCTGTGGGACGCAGTAGAACTGCCAGGACTGCATACTTATGATGAACATGACTTCCACTTTGTTTAGATGCGGTATTCGTAAATTCAAAAATCTAGAAATTTAAAAATCCAAAATAATAACTAACTAAAAATAACTAACTATTAAATTGTAGGTATTTTAATTTTTTTTCAAATTTGGCTGTTTATGAACGTAACAAATACAAATGTATCCAAAGTTATGAATTATCTGAAATAACAAATGCCACATCTAAATGAATGGAACGTAAAAAATTAATAATATTAAATAATAATAGAAAGTTTTTATTATTTATTATTATTAATTTGTTATGTTCCATTCATTTAAATGTGGCATTCATTATTTCGGATAATTTTTAACTTTGGATAAATTTATTTTCGTTACGTTCACTAACAGCCATATTTGAAAGCAAATTCCAAAACCTATAATTTAATAGTTAGTAATAGTTATTATTATTAGTTGTTATTATTGCAAATTTTTAATTTCTTTTTTGGATTTTCATTCTTATTTTCGTATTTTCAAATTTTCGAATTTACAAACTTTAGAATTTACAAATTTAGTTTATGACTGCCTATCTCATTTCTTGAGGTGCTAAAATGGCAGGGCAGTACAACCCCCCCCCCCCCCCAAATGACCCCTCTTTGGAAAGTAGACACCCCAAGGAATTTGCTGAGAGGCATGTTAAGTCCATTGAATATTTATTTATTTTTTGTCACAAGTGATTAACAAATGCCAAAAACACACCCCAAAATACATTCTGCTGCTTCTCCTGAGTATGGGGATACTACATGTGAGAGACTTTTTGGGAGCCTAGCTGCATATGGGTGCCAAAAACCAATCACCGCCTTTAGGATTTCATAGAATTTCAAAGGGCATAAATTGCTCATTTCCCTTCCTCACTGTGATATACCTGTGATAGGTATATCACAGTTTCGGAGGCCCTGAAATGTCAAGATAGCACAAAACTCCCCCAAATGACCACTGTTTGGAAAGTAGACACTCCAAGCTATTTGCTGAGAGGCATGTTGAGTCCATGAAATATTTTATGTCTTGCCACATGTTTCGGGAAAATTACATTTTTTTTAATTTTTTTTTACACAAAGTTTTAAAGTATAATTTTATTGGGTTTACACATAGGTTACAGAAATGAAAGCATGTAAGTAAATGTCACATATTGGCCCATAGCCAAGTAAAACAGTACAGAATGTTGTACGACATTATAAGTACAATAACATAGTATGAACAAAAGAACAAGGGAGCTACATTCAGAGATTTTGTAGGTGGTTTCCTACGTAGCGGGGGAATAAGCCTTAAGTTATGGTAAACTATATCTGTGTGAGATTCCCTTGTCGTTAAAATACATTGCCAGTTTGGTATGAAAAAATAAAAAAAACATAAAAAAAAATAAACCATAGTACGCTATCGTCCCAGACGCTATAGATAGTAATGCATTTACATCTACAATTAAGGCAAGGTGTGAATTATGTCAGTACAATGCAATTATATTTACATCCAAATCAGGGTGTGACTTAGGTCGTTATAATTGGAATTTAAAGTATCAATTTAAATGAAAATCGTTGTTAAAGCATATTGTTTTGTTTTCAATTAATTCATATCTCCAATTCCTCCTTTCTCTTCTCCTTATCATCCCGTTTGCACCCTTCTCCATTCCTCTGCATTCTTTCCTAAAGTCTTTCCTTATCCTTAACCGACCTTGTTTGCTCAGTTCCACCTCTGGGCACCCCTATTGGGAGCAATCTGTGCCCATTGTGGGACATATGCGGACATATGAGACAAAAGCATGTCGGGTCTGCCTAGTTAGCTTGAAAAAAGGTGTTACTGTGAAACCTATCAGGTCTCAGAACAGCAGCGAGGGATCCTTCAGATCATTAGTGATCCCTTGGGTGGTAGAGAGGGTCCTACGAGGGAGGGGGAAGGGGGAAAGAATGATGGAAGAACAATGTAAGCCCAAAGATAATTCCATGGATTAAGCAGCCGATTGTGTGTGCACTGTCTCCCCAGTCCTTTGAGGGGTGGGGTCAGTGGAAGTGTGCGGGATGTGGGCCGATTTGAAATGGGTCCAGCAGGCCCATATATGTTCAAACTTGGATGGTGTGTCATTGGATTGATGGATAAGGTGTTCCATTTCAGCTATTCTGTCTACTCTCTGGATCCATTCCTGAATAGTAGGGGGGGAGGTATCTCTCCAGTGGACAGGGATGCATAAGGTAGCTGCGTTGATGAGGTGGAGAACCAGAGATTTCTTGTAGGTGTGTTGTGGAAGTGAGGTGTGATGAAGCAGGTATTGGGCCGGGGTGAAATCAGGCGAGTAAGTCGTAATCTGTGAAATTAGTCGATGTATGTCAATCCAGTAGTTTTGAATGAGGGGACAGTCCCACCATATGTGTAGAAGAGTGCCCCTGGATGCGTGACAATGCCAGCAGAGGGGGGGAAGGTTTGGGTGGAATGTGTGTATCCTATCTGGAGTTCTGTACCATTTTGTAAAGATTTTATATCTGTTTTCCCGTGTGGAGATATTGAGAGAACCCTTGTGTATGTGAGTAAGGATGTGTTGCCAGTCTTCTGCAGTGAGGTCTAGATGTAAGTCCCTTTCCCATTGTAAAATCAGGCTATCAGATTTGATTTCTTGTGATGTGAATAAGAGTTTATATATAGACGAGATAAGGTGTCTGTGGGGCACTGGGTTATTGCAAAAGCTTTCAAAGGGTGTAAGATCTCTGTGTAAGTCTGCAATAGGTTGGATGCTATTAGCGAAGTGGCGTATCTGCAGGTATTTATAAAAGGGAATGTGGTAGTCTGGAAATGTCCGAGTCATGGTCTGGAAAGACATGAAAGTACCCTGTTGGAACAGTTGGTGTAGTTTAAGGTTGGGGCGATTCATATCCGTTGTTGGGGTCTTGGTATGTATTCCTGGTACGAAGTCAGGGTTGTTTTCCAGAGGTGTCAAGGGACCCGGTGTGGGTGTCAATTGGAGTAGTTTGCAGGCTGCTTTAAAAGTGTTTAGAGTTGCATCGATGAATTGGTTATGTGTAGCCCCATCAGGTATTTTATTTTGCTTAATCCAAGGTAAAAGATTTAGAGGTATTGCGGTAAAAGCATTTTCTACATGTATCCAGTCTTTGTTAGGCCTGTTATTGTGCCAGTCAACTATCCTAGCGAGGTGACAGACCCAATGATATTTTTGTATATCTGGTATGTGTAAGCCTCCTTGGAGTTTAGGAGACGTCAATCTGTTCCAGTTCAGTCTGGGTTGTTTGGAAGACCATACGAAATTCCTACATGTTCTCTTAAGTATGCCAAAGAAGGAAGGAGGGAGTTGTATAGGGATGGTTTGGAATAAGTAGAGCAATCTTGGAAGTATGTTCATTTTTAGAATCGCCGTCTTTCCGAACCAGGAAAACGGTCCCGAGCTCCATTTTTGTAGATCTGCTTGGACGGTTTGTAAGATGGGTAAAAAGTTTAGTTCATATAGGTCTGTCAATTTAGAGGGTATTTTGATGCCAAGATACGTAAGCGCATGAGGTTCCCATTCAATCGGGAAGTTAAGTTTACATTGTGTGACTATGTCATCAGGTAGAGATATGTTTAGAGCTTTGGACTTTGAAAAATTTATTTGTAGGTTAGAGAGAAATTTGAAGTGAGTAAATTCTTTAAGTAGTTTAGGGATGGTAGTGAGCGGGTCAGTGAGGAACAGCAGGATATCGTCCGCATAAGCAGCTATTTTAAAGTGTTTATTGTCAATTTCCAACCCTTTGATGTTCGGGTTGTCCCTAAGTTTGCGGAGGAATGGTTCTAGAGTGATAATGAAAATTAGTGGGGATAAGGGGCATCCCTGTCTAGTACCATTGGACACGGAGAAGGCGCTCGACAGGCGACCATTCACCCTCACTTTTGCTGTGGGGGAGGAGTACAGTGTCATGATCATCTGGAGTAAATGTGGAGGTAGTCCTATGGAGCGCAGGGTAGCTTCCATGAAGTCCCATGCCACCCTGTCGAACGCCTTCTCCGCGTCGAGGGATAAGAGGAAGCCTTTGGAGTTAGAGGTAGTGATCCAATGGTGTACGTTTAGCGCTTTAGTGGTGTTGTCTCGGGCCTCGCGACCGGGGACGAAACCTACCTGTTCTGTGGATATTAGTTTGGGAAGTAGAGGTAATAGACGATTGGAGATGGCTTTGGCAAACATTTTAATATCTACGTTTAGTAGTGAGATAGGGCGATAGTTGGTGACCATGGTTTCATCTTTACCTGGTTTCGGGATAAGGGAGATGTGTGCTTCTAATGTGTCTCTGGTAGCAATACTGGAAGGTGGGAAGTTGTTATACGCTTTAGCTAGAGGTGGGATTAAAATGTCAGTAAAGGCTTTGTAGTATCCTACCGTAAGTCCGTCTGGACCCGGACTTTTGCCTGGTTTCATCTGTTGTAAAGCTAGTGTAAGCTCCTTTGTCGTTAGAGGAGAGTCTAGTGCCTCTGCGTCCTCTGCCGTGAGTGGGGTCGGGGCGTACTGGGCTAGGAATTGGTTGATAGCTTCCTGTCTATCCTCTAGGGAATTTGGCGTATGGGGGGGTCGTAAGTTATATAATTTTGTGAAGTATTGGACAAATTGATGTGCTATGGCTTCAGAGGTAACATGACGTATACCAGAAGGGTCTTTGATTGTGTGTATGGTATGTGCTGCTCTCTTGGCCTGCAGTGCTCTTGCGAGGAGCTTTCCTGACTTATCACCAAATTCATAAAAATATTTCCGCTGTAAAATGTATTTGCGCTTTAATCGTTTGTGTAGTTCTGCTAATAAATCATTTCTGGCCTGCGTTAGGCCAGTAAGTGCCTCAGAAGCTAAGGATTGCTTGTGTTTTTGTTCTAAATGCGCGATAAGTTTAGTCAGTTCCTCTATTTTTGCTTTTCGAAGTTTGGTGCGTTGTGCGGCTGCAGAGATGAGTATGCCTCGTACCACACATTTGTGGGCTGCCCATACCACTTCAGGTGTGGACTCTCCCTCGCCATTTTCCATGAAGTACTTGGTAAGTTGATGGGAAATCGAGTTTGTAACAGCAATGTCGGATAGGAGGGAATTGTCTAAACGCCATATCGGGGAGTGCATTCTTTTAGCAGGCAGTTGTAAAGTCAATGATATGGGACTGTGATCTGATAGGACCGAGGGTTCAATGGTGGATTTTTTGACCATTGGTAGTTCGTCTTGGGAAATGAAAAAATAGTCTAACCGTGAGTACTTAGAGTGTGGTGGGGAGTAAAAGGTAAAATCTTTTTCATTAGGGTACAGAGTACGCCAGGTATCGTGCAATAGTAAGCCTCTCAGTTGCTGTTTTATGGCCCGAAGGGCTCTGTATGTGAGGGAAGAGTGACCATTGGATGTATCAAGGTTAGTGTTTAACGGGACGTTAAAGTCACCTCCAAGTATTAACAAACCTGATCGAAAGGACGTGAGTGTCTGAAGAGTGTCGCGGAAAAAGGAGACTTGTCGCGAATTTGGAGCATACAGGTTTGCTATAGTTATTGGTTGCTCATGTAGGGTGCCTTTTAAGAAAATGTATCTCCCAAGGGGGTCTCTATGGGTATCTGAAATAATAAGTGGGCAGTTTTTAGATATGAGGATGCACACCCCTTTCGATTTGGCCTCATCATTAGATGCGTGATAAATTGTCGGGAAATGCCGGTCCTGTAATTTGGGAATTGTGTCTGTTCTGAAATGTGTTTCTTGGATCAGAGCAATATGGGTCCGGGACTTGTGTAGAGAGGAAAGTAAGAGGGAACGTTTTTCTGGTGTGTTCAGACTGCGTATGTTGATGGATCGAAGATTTAGAAGAGCGGGAGATAGCTCCTTATCATCTGGTGCGTGATTAAGATCCATAGCCATCAATCACAAAAAAAAAAAGGGGGGTTTTTTGATTATCCGAAGAGATTACGGAGATAATCAATACCTTGATTATCCCGCCTTCTCGAGTCTAGAAAAGGGATCGGAAAAGTACAGCGTGGGTGCAGCGCCTATCCCGTGGGAAACGGGTTATTATACTGCACTGTTGCTGTGCGGGGGTTGGTGTAGACCTTACACTAGCTATTGACATTGGGGTTCAACGGGATGGGCAAAAGAGGTGATGGTTGAATCACCTCAGTGACCCTGAAGAACAACCAGTATGTGCTTTGCTCAAGGTAGGGTGTCATGTTTTCTTGTTTCGTTAAGAGTCACTCAGACCTCTGGAATCGCAGCATTGTCTGTGGGGATGTGCAACAAAGATTCCAGGGTGTGAGATTGAGCATAAGATATAATCTATATAGTATAGTAAATGAGCTTAAGACCTATTCTATGCTTAAGTCTACTAACCGTTACAGTATAAGGCTGAACATACCTTTGAAAAACCTTTATTAAACTTTAGAATTTAGACAAAATGCAGTCCATGCCAGTAGTGGATGCCTCAGGTAAAGTACTCTATGAGGCGTACCTGTAAAGAAAAAGGGGTTAGCGGAATCATCTGTAGTTAGTCAGCGGCTTTGATAGTAGGCATCTTCGGCTACATTGTGTGTCCTTATTTCCCAGAAGATCACAATAGCTCGAGTATCCGCTGTTATTCTGAGATCAAAGTGTGAAGTGGGATGTCCTTCAGTATTAGGGATCTGCAGTCCATCGGCCGGTCGGTCTGGTGGTATCAGGGTTCCCAGGAGATTAAGCAAGCAAGGCTGTAGGACATGGTGGTCATTTTTTCTTAGCCGTTAGTTTTTAGGTCCGGTACAAACGTGTACTGCGGTGTATGCTGCATTTGAGCCGTATATCGGATGAACTCATCCCGAACTTCTTAGAAGGTGGTGGCTCACAGGGGGAAACATGACTTCAGTGCATAGTGGGAATCCGGAACTTGAAGACCTGTTACCTTTGTTGAGACAGGGACTGTGAGGTGCGCTGACCAGGGAGCACTTGTTCTTTCCGATGCCAACAGGAAGGCAGGTGGTCATTTCCGGAATCAGCGCTAGAGGCATTATGGGGGTTGTAGGCAGCCGCTCATACCTCAATCTTTCTAGGCATGGGGTAGGCCGCTAAGGGGGAGCATACAGTCCCATTGGCGGATTCCATACAAGGCCTAACGGTCTGCGCTTACGCAGTAAATCTCGCCCTGTGATGACCGTTTTAGGAAAGTTGTCAGCAGTTGAGCACAAGCACTCACTATTCTGTTTTAATAAAGATAAAGATAACTGTTCGCCTAACATGGCATAACTACGTGGCTGGGCATCTGTGACATTAGGCGCTTCTCTGACCTGTTAACGGTCCCGTCTGGCCCTTCTCGAGGTGGGCGAGGTTGCTGCACTGAATTCCCGACGATGATAGCGGGAGGTGCCATGGTACGTCGGGGCAGAAGGCGACCGTCTCCTCCTGTGTCCTGCATTCAGGGTCTCCATAGGTTCTTCAGGCTGGCGTTCTCTACGGACAGCCGAGCGGCGAAAATCTGCATACCACTCCGGTACCTCCACAACGGGGATGTTCAAGGTTTCACAGAACTGGGGAAGATCCTCAGGTACTCTGAGGAACGCCGAGCGCCCTTGCGAGGATGCCGCGAGGCAGAAGGGGAATTTCCACTTGTACGGTATGCCTCTGGTACGTAAAGTGTCTAGGAGCGGCTTCAGGTCTCTGCGGTGCTATAGGGTTATGCCAGAAAGATCCTGAAAGATTTGTACCGTCTTTCCTTCATGGACGATTTGCGGGATGCTCCTGGCCTGGCGTAAGATGTCTTCCTTAACCTTGTAGTTCACCAGACAGCAAATCACGTCCCTGGGGGGTTCAGTGGCTTTTCCTTTGGGTCTCAGTGCACGGTGGATCCGTTCAAATTCAACCGGTGTCTGCTGCGGCCTATGCATTATGTCATTGAACAGGCTAGTTACTGAGGGCAAGAGTTGATCCCCCTCAATCGTCTCAGGGAGCCCCCGTATCCTTAGGTTCCGTCTTCTGCCCCGGTTATCGAGGTCTTCGAGATGCCTCTGCATATCCCTCATTTGGAGGGTATGTGTGTCTACTTGTCTGGTGGTTTTGCGGATTTGAAGGTCTTGCTGCTCTGCCGATCGTTCTGTCAGCGCTACCCTGTCTGTCAAGGCACGGATGTCTAAACGGAGTTCAGATACGGCTGCTGCGAGGGCGTCTTTTATGTCCGTGGCGATCATCCGTAAGTCGCTTATGTTTAAATGATGCTGGGGGAGCTCTTCTGTAGCATTCTCCCCTATTTGGCTGTTGGGTAGAGCTACTGGTGGTGTGCCCTGTGAGGAAGATGCGGCCTGGGCGCTTCTGTGGCGGGAAGACGCCATGTTTCCTCTGCTCGATCGGAACATGTCAGGGATATTGTGCCCGGGGTTGTCAGGCTGTTCCCTCTGCGATCTGGAACGGGATGCGGATGTGTTCCTGGATGCGGTTCCCATGTTTTAAGAAGGTTGTAGCTCAGTTTAACCTCCGTTATACTGGTCGTAGGTCGTGTGATGGCGGGGGCTGAGGAGTTAAGCTGCCATCTTCATGGAGGGTCAGGCCACACCGAAAGATGAAGGTTAATGAAAGTGGCTCACCAAGTTTAGTGGAAGAAAGGTCCACTTGGTATTAGGAAGGGTGGAAGAAAAAGCAATTAAGGTGTCCCTGAGTTAGGAAGATGGCCACCGTCTGCTATAGGTAGGCCAGAGCCTCAGCCTTTCCTAGGTGGTGGTCTGAAGAAAAGGTGGCAGGCTGTGGGTGTCCGAGATCAGCTTTTCCTAATCTTTTCCGGCCTTCAGGGTCTCTACAGCATGCATCTATCATCCGGATGTGTCTGAAATAAGAAGGGCCGGGTTGGTTATCGCTCGTACCGCCGATTGCGGAACTCAAGCCCGGGGACGCTGGAGGCTTCACAGGCCTCAAGATGGCAGCGGGCCGCGAGTGGTCTGAGGTATTTTTCACTATATTTGCCGGCTTGTACTGTGTCTGTACCCCTACCGATCCTCCCCCGGGAGAATATTAGTAGCTTTTGGCGATTCCTTGTCTCTTAATTCGGCCGATCACGGCACTCGAGCCTGGGGACGGTGAAGGCCTGTGGGCCGCAAGATGGCGGCGAGTCTCTGTTGTGAGGAGCCGGCCGCGGCCTAATAGCAACTCAATCGGCCAGCGAGACTCAGTAATTTCCCCAGGGCCAGATGTATCAGGTGTCCAGTGACTTATGTGGGAAGTTAGGAGGCTCACCAAGGTATGGGAATCGTAGGATGGTGTTGGATTGGGCCGGGTTGGTTATCGCTCGTACCGCCGATTGCGGTACTCGAGCCCGGGGATGCTGGAGGCTTCACAGGCCTCAAGATGGCGGCGGGCCGCGAGCGCTCCGAGCTAATCCTTCCGTGTTTGCTAGCATCCACAGTGACCGCTCACCATCTGACCTTCCCCTGTAACAGCCGCAGCAGATGGGGGCAATTCAGCTGTTCTGTGTTCGGCCAATTACAGTGTGTAAGCCTGGGGATGATGAGGGTCCGTAGGCCGCAAGATGGCGGCGAGTCTTTGGAGATGAGGAGCCGGAAGCAGCCTAAGATACACTCGATCGGCCAGGTGTCCTCTGAAATTTCCCCAGGGATCGGAGTAGCAGGTGCTCAGCAACTGTTGGGTGAGTTTTGGAGGCTCACCAAATCTTAGAATTCGCAGGATGGCGGTGGATTGCAATAGTCTCTGCGGAGCTATCAGTTAACACGTCCTGTCACTACAGAGTCCGGACACGCCCCCCTTTTACACAAAGTTGGCACTAAATTATATATTGCTCAGACATGCCATGGGTATATGTGGAATTACAACCCAAAATACATTCTTCTGCTTCTCCTGAGTATGGGAATACCACATGTGAGAGACTTTTTGGCTGTCTAGCCATGTACAGGACCCCTAAAAGCAATCACCGCCTTCAGGCTTTCTAAGGGAGTAAATTTCTTATTTCACTTCCTCACTACCTATCTCAGTTTTGGAGGCCCTGAAATGTCAAGATAGCACAACCCCCCCCCCCAAATGATCCCTTTTTGGAAAGTAGACACTCCAAGGTATTTGCCAAGAGGCATTGTGAGTATTTTGCAGATCTCATTTGTTGCCACAATTTTTGGGGAATTTAAGATATGTTATATGTTTTTTATTTTATATATATATATATATATATATATATATATATATATATATATATATATTTATATATATATATATATATATATATACTTTATATATATATTATATATATATATTTATGTATATTATATATATATATATATATATATATATATATATATATATATATATATATATATATATATATATGTATATATATACAGTGCCTTGCAAAAGTATTCGGCCCCCTTGAACTTTTCAACCTTTTGCCACATTTCAGGCTTCAAACATAAAGATATACAATTTTTATTTTTTGTGAAGAATCACCAACAAGTGAGACACAATTGTGAAGTGGAACGAAATCTATTGGATTGTTGAAACTTTTTTAACTAATAAAAAAATGAAAAGTGGGGCGTGCAAAATTATTCGGCCCCCTTGCGTTAATACTTTGTAGAGCCACGTTTTGCTGCGATTACAGCTGCAAGTCGCTTGGGGTATGTCTCTATCAGTTTTGCACATCGAGAGACTGAAATTCTTGCCCATTATTCCTTGCAAAACAGCTCGAGCTCAATGAGGTTGGATGGAGAGCATTTGTGAACAGCAGTTTTTAGCTCTTTCCACAGATTCTCGATTGGATTCAGGTCTGGACTTTGACTTGGCCATTCTAACACCTGGATACGTTTATTTGTGAACCATTCCTTTGTAGATTTTGCTGTATGTTTGGGATCATTGTCTTGTTGGAAGATAAATCTCCGTCCCAGTTTCAGGTCTTTTGCAGACTCCAACAGGTTTTCATTCAGAATGGTCCTGTATTTGGCTGCATCCATCTTCCCCTCAATTTTAACCATCTTCCCTGTCCCTGCTGAAGAAAAGCAGGCCCAAACCATGATGCTGCCACCACCATGTTTGACAGTGGGGATGGTGTGTTGAGGGTGATGAGCTGTGTTGCTTTTACGCCAAACATATCGTTTTGCATTGTGGCCAAAAAGTTCGATTTTGGTTTCATCGGACCAGAGCACCTTCTTCCACATGTTTGGTGTGTCTCCCAGGTGGCTTGTGGCAAACTTTAGACAAGACTTTTTATGGATATCTTTGAGAAATGGCTTTCTTCTTGCCACTCTTCCATAAAGACCAGATTTGTGCAGTGTACGACTGATTGTTGTCCTATGGACAGACTCTCCCACCTCAGCTGTAGTTCTCTGCAGTTCATCCAGAGTGATCATGGGCCTCTTGGCTGCATCTCTGATCAGTCTTCTCCTTGTCTGAGCTGAAAGTTTAGAGGGACAGCCAGGCCTTGGTAGATTTGCAGTGGGCTGATACTCCTTCCATTTCAAAATGATCGCTTGCACAGTGCTCCTTGGGATGTTTAAAGCTTGGGAAATCTTTTTGTATCCAAATCCGGCTTTAAACTTCTCCACAACAGTATTACGGACCTGCCTGGTGTGTTCCTTGGTCTTCATGATGCTCTCTGCGCTTTCAACAGAACCCTGAGACTATCACAGAGCAGGTGCATTTATACAGAGACTTGATTACACACAGGTGGATTCTATTTATCACCATCAGTCATTTAGGACAACATTGGATCATTCAGAGATCCTCGTTGAAATTCTGGGAGTGAGTTTCCTGCACTGAAAGTAAAGGGGCCGAATAATTTTGCACGCACCACTTTTCAGTTTTTTATTTGCTAAAAAAGTTTAAAATATCCAATATATTTCGTTCCACTTCACAATTGTGTCCCACTTGTTGGTGATTCTTCACAAAAAATTAAAATTTTATATCTTTATGTTTGAAGCCTGAAATGTGGCAAAAGGTTGAAAAGTTCAAGGGGGCCGAATACTTTTGCAAGGCACTGTATATATATATATATATATATATATATATATATATATATATATATATATATATATATATATATATATATATATATATGTATATATATATATATGTATATATATATATATATGTATATATATATATATATATATATATATATATATATATATATATATATATATATATGTATGTATATATATATATATATATGTATGTATATATATATATATATATATATATATATATATATATATATATATATATATTATATATATATATATATATATATATATATATATATGTATATATATATATATATATATATATGTATATATATATATATATATATATATATATATATATATATATATATATATATATATATATATATATGTATATATATATATATATATATATATGTATATATATATATATATATATATATATATATATATATATATATATATATATATATGTATATATATGTATATATATATATATATATATATATATATATATATATATATATATATATATATGTATATATATATATATATATATATATATATATATATGTGTGTGTGTGTGTGTGTATATATATATATGTGTGTGTGTGTGTGTGTATATATATATATATATATGTATTTTATTAAATCCAAGGAGAAGGCAGGTACAAAAGTGACTGAACTTGTTTTCCTGTCATCAGTCCGTTCAAAAGTCTGTTGGTTTGAATGTGATGACGTACAAAGGGACTAGAATAAGGAAGTTCATAGCCAGTAGCCAATAGCTGCCCTTGCATTGTTTTTTGTCCGTCGGACTAGTATACAGACAAACAGATTTTTCACCCGGACTCGAGTCCGTTGGAAAGATTTGAAACATGTTCTAAATCTAAAGTCCATCTGATTTTTCGACAGCAAAGGTCCGATGAAGCCCACACACAATCGAATTCCCGTCCGGTGGATTCGTTCCATCAGACCTTTGCTGTCGAAAAGTCCGCTCGCGTGTACACGGCATTACTGTTACTATTACTAGACACTCTAGACAACACAAGACAGTAGTTTCATGTCCTACAGGACGAGAATTCACGATTTGTGAATATATCAACTGTGGCACTAGTAATGTTGTATATGTTGTGGAATGTGATAAATGTAACAAACAATATGTGGGTTTCACCATGAGACCACTGAGAACTCAAATCAGCGAACATTTTCATGGTGCATCTTACAGTACTAACAAAGGCTTATCCAATGTGTCTAAGCACTTCAAGTATGAACATAACGACAATATGGCATCCTTTTTGTACTCAGGCTTGGAAAGAGTTAAATGATCCTCATGTTGGGGGGACATCCACCATGCACTTCTTTCACGTGAAGTCTGGTGGATTTTCCACCTACAGACAAAGGTACCTGCAGGAATGAACCACCACTATGATGTGGACCTTTTTAAGTTAAAATAAGTCCTGGAGTTATGGGCATTGTACTATGTTCATCGCTTGTGATACACTTTGAATGTGTACTATCTTTTATGTATAGCCTTTATATTTCACATCTCATGAATTTTTAAATTTATATATTTTTTCATTAAAGATTCTCTTATAGAGCTTTTAATATATGTACTTTCTCACGTGTCAAAATAGTCTTTGTATGTTTTGTATCTCATGTGTTGTATTATAGCTAGACTCTTTGCTTCTCTCGTGTCATCTTCACATCTGTTGACAATTTGTAACCAATCACCTGATTTCAGTTGAACACATTGTTGATTGGAGAGAAGCAGTAGTCATGTGATAGTCTTTATGCTTCTCAACATATATGTGTGCTGTGAACAAGGCTTATCGCCGAAACTAGTCTGATGCTGACTGTACTCACTTTGAAGACTTTACAATAAATATGCTTGATGTTATGGAGTTGCCGGCTGCTTCTTTTTCTTGATGACTGTTTGTCTATTGGTGTGTGGAAGGACACCTTGGCTTGGACACCCTGACTGCAAACTTCCAAAGTAAGACTTTGTTTTCCACTGCTCTGAGTCATACAACCTTTGATCAAATCACATACTGTATGTGTTATGGTTTTCGTGGGGTGTTTGTGAACCACATACACTTTTATATCTCATCACTTTGCATTTTTGATATGATTTTGTCATTTTTTGCTGATATATATATATATATATATATATATATATATATATATATATATATTTATACCTCCTTTGTACTTAGATTCTGTATGGTAAAATCATTTTATAAATATAGATTGAAAATATTACACACAGTCTTTAAGGTAAATCAGTAACATTCAGCAATATGTTTATACTTCAAATTTGTTTTAAAATTCAAATTTGTTTTCAAATTCGATTTGAAATTGTATTTTGGCTGAACTTTTGTTTCACTATTTTGGAACTGTTTAAAATTCTTACTATTGTACTATTCGGAAATTCAGATACATCTGAATAACACAATATTACTCAGAATTTTGATTCGGAACAAAACGAACAGCACATATTTAATCAATATGGGAAATAAAGCCCATCTCCAGCTTGGGGAAAGATGTACCCACCATCTGCTTTCATACTCATCTAATCTCTGGCACTGTCTCCCACAGACTCATCAATCCAGCAATGTAGCAATGTTCCTCTTCCAAGTTCAATGACCTCAGTGTCAATCTTTGCAGCATATTGAATCTGCCTACTGCCAAAAGAAGATTATGTGGAAGAGGACCCATAACATTTGACCTGGACAAAGATTTCTGTATAAAAGGTAAGTATACATTGCAAAGGCTGCAGTAGACGCAAAGTATGGAAGAGTTCTGATTTGGTGCAGTAAGAGATTGCTCAGGTTACAGCAATCCTGGATAATATTACTTAATATACTGTGGGGTTGATTTGCTAAAACGAGAGTGCAAAATATGTTGCAGATGTGCATAGTAGCCAAACAGCTTATAACTTCAACTTCAATTAGGCTTTGACAAAAAAAAAAACCTGGAAGTTGATTGGATTCTGTGCAAAGCTGCACCAGATTTTGCACTCTCCAGTTTTAGAAAATCAAATGCTGTGTGTCCATAAAACATTTAATAACATAGGGTTCAATTGTTCTTTTAGAACAAGCATTTTTTAAACAGTTTGCATGATTCTTCCTACAACTTCTGTTATCATTGTCCTTGACATATAGGTTCCCCTGCTGTTCTGCCTCAAAGAGGTATTCAAAAGGTTGTACTGCCTAATCCAGACTTTTTTATGCCTCGTACACACAAGCGGACTTTCCAGCAGACTTGGTCCGACGGTCTTTCCGGCGGACTTTCCAGCGGACTACCTAAACGGATGGACTTGCCTACACACAAACGGACTTTCTGGCAGGCTAGGTCCTCCCATCTTTCCGACTGACTTTTGCCGGAGTTACGGCAGACTTTCAGAATGAACGGACACACACGGACAAGTCCGTTCATTTTGAACGTGACTCGGGTACGACGGGACTAGAAAAGGAAGTGAATCTTGCCGCTTTTATTGGCGAGATTGACACCTTGCAAGCCCGGTCACAGGGCATACCAGGCCCTTAAGTCTGGTATGTATTTTAAAGGGAACCCGCTACGCCAAAAAAACGGCGTGGGATCCCCCCTAGAATCCATACCAGACCCCGATCCGAGCACGCAGCCTGGCCGGTCAGGAAAACCCTGGCCGTTGGTTGTCGGGGTCTGCGGCCGGGGGGCTTATCGGAATCTGGGAGCCCCCTTTAATAAGAGGGCCCCCAGATTCCGGCCCCCCACCCTATGTGAATGAGTATGGGGTACATGGTAACCCTACCCATTTACCTAGGGAAAAAGTGTCAATAATAAAACACACCCGGTGACCACGCCCCCCTAAAATGTCACAGTCCCAGCATGCCCAGGGACTGTGACAGCATAAGGGGGTGGGGTCTCCGCCTATATAAGTCACATCGGAGCACTCAGAGAGCATTCCAGCCTGAAAGACCGTCGTGGCAACATCGGAAGAAGCCCAGAAGCCAAGAAGCCAGAAGTCCAGGCCTCTGCTGGCAAAAGAGCGGCATGAAGATAGCGGAGGAGCCGGCAGAAGAACTGGAACACCGGGAGAAGAGGCCAGAGAGAGCAGAGAAGAACCAACTGGACGCCGGGAGAAGAGGAACCGGAGGGACCCCTGAAGTCGGAAGAAGACCCCTGAAGCTGGAAGAAGACCCCCCCGGAGCTGTCTAATAAATTACTTTAAAAACCTGTGTAGTGTGTTTTATTATTGACACTTTTTCCCTAAGTAAATGGGTAGGGGTACCATGTACCCTATACTCATTCACATAGGGTGGGGGGCCGGGATCTGGGGGACCTCTTATTAAAGGGGGCTCCCAGATTCCGATAAGCCCCCCGCCTGCAGACCCTGACAACCAACGGCCAGGGTTGTCGGAAGAGGCCCTTGTCCTCATCAACATGGGGACAAGGTGCTTTGTGGTGGGGGGCCCCCGCAGGATGCCCCCTCCCCCAAAGCACCCACCCCCCCATGTTGAGGGCATGTGGCCTGGTACGGTTCAGGAGGGGGGGCGCTCGCTCGTCCCCACCCCCTTTCCTGACCGGCCGGGCTGCGTGCTCGGATCGGGGTCTGGTATGGATTTTAGGGGGGACCCCACGCTGTTTTTTCTGTGTAGGAGGTTCCCTTTAAAAACCATACCAGACTTAAGAGCCTGGTATGCCCCGCGCTCACCGCAATAGGAAAATGTGTTTTTCCTATTGCAGCGAGCGTGAGATGCAATACCCTGCCCTTGCGTCGTATCTGGTCCATCAGACCAGCATACAGACGAACGAGGTGAACAGGCTTTCCGTCAGGAACTGAGTCCAGCGGACTAAGATTTGAAACATGCTTCAAATCTAGGTACGGCAGACTTTTGGGAAAAAAAAGTCAGCCGGAGCCTATACACGATCGGATTGTGCGGCGGACTCTGGTCTGCCAGACCAAGTATGCCGAAAAGTCCGCTCGTGTGCACGCGGCATCAGGAATCATCAGGCACTAAACTTTTCTTTTATCTGCAGCAGATTATGTTCTTTGGAGTGTCTGATCAAGCATCCATTCAAACTATCTTCCACTGAAAAGCCCAAAGGATATGTTCTGTTACCTTCTGATACCTTAACGAGCAGACAATCTTTGACTAGGAGATACTTATTGATCATAAAGCTGTTTATTTTTACATTGTGGTTTTAGTAAGCAAGGTAGACAGACTGAACAAAAGGATACAAACATGATTAAGGGTTGGTTTACACTGGGAATTGCACAGGAACTGTGCACTCCTGTGTGATTTCACATGCAGTTCTGTGTGGTGCAATTTTAGTACATTTATTTTGAATGGGCTGAAATTACATCAGATCACACCAAAAGTAAAACGTACTGCAACTAGATCACATCTCTGGTGTGGGCAAATGTACTGCATTTGCAACCTTAGTTTGGGGTGTCAATAACTTAATATTGATACCCGCTTTAGATTGCAACTGCAGTGCATTTTAGGTTTCCTGCACCTCATTCTGGTGTGAAATATGGACATATTTTGATCTATGCAAGTGCATAGAGGTACTTTTTTGCAGTGTAAGGCAGGTGAATTGTTATGTGTCAATGTACTTCTTTGTACATGCATTATTGTTACATGGATATTATTATTAATGTACATGCATTATTGATGTGTTTTGACTCTTTCTAATACATTATTGAAATTAGGATTTGGAGTGGATAGAGTTAACAGTCATTGATAAAGGCTTATCAATACCCTTTGCCAGCACGTTAAAATGTTTGTAGAATACATTTTAATGTACTGCTATTGACTTCTTTGTACCTACCAACACATTACCACAAAGAAAAATACCTTATTTTTCAAATCACACTGCAATGCAGCACAGGGATAAGAACAGACACAATTTTTATTGTGGAGAGGTTGGACACATGCATGTTAGCATGCTGCAATGTGTGCATTAAAACACAATAGGGTCCTAAAAGTTTGAACACACATTGACAATAAGCACTTTAACGGTTTCAATAAACTAGAAAAAATGTGTTAATGGTCAATTACTGTCACAACGTTAGTATTAACTTCCTAATGTATAATACAAGACCAGATACCAACTGGTTATAAGGGAACCCTTAGTTACCCAACAACATATGTAATATCCTGTTTAATGAGCATACAAGCACGTGTAAAAGTAAACAAAAAATAAAAAAAATAAGTAGCAACAAAAATACAACAATGGCAAAAAATTGTATTTTTTAACAATAGTTTAGGATTAAAAAAAAATGTACAGTAACAGCACAAACAGTTTACATACTGTATTGTATACTTGCATTCATATTTTCTAAGAAAAAATAGTGTGGTGCAGTTGTCCTTTTTTGCCTTAAATACCAACTAACTATGGTCTGGCACTTCCATTAACTATAAATCCTATAAGGAAGTATTATAATTTCACCTCCTTTAGAGATAGTACAATATTCTGATTTTGTTATACCTTATAAATATAGATGCGGTAAATCCAGCTTATTATGTTTTAGAATTTTTATCATTAAAATCTAAAGCTTGTCAAGCTTGTCATTGCTTTAGCCTTGAAGTTGCTTGTTTTATATGCTTTGTGTAATAGTTTCCTGATTTCCAGTGGTATTCTTTCTAAGATCAATTCCCTTGCTAGAGTCTGAAATATTCAACCTTTCTACTAAGGAGAAAGACATCCACAATATATTTAGTTAATGATTTCCCACTGGAGTTGAACCTAGAACCTGCTTATTATAAACCCAATGGATTATTTATTTCTCTATATGTCATTTACTGCTTGCTGCTAGTATTTATCAGTGCTTGCATAGTGCTAGTATGCATGTTCTAACTGAATTTGATTTGGGCAATTTTCTAACATAGAAACTACCTTTCGAAGATTTTATTAATATAAAGATAATATCAGAATTGCACTGGGATATCTATATTTTGCTAAATGCTAACTCTAATGTCCCGTACACATGGTCGGACATTGATCGGACATTCCGACAGCAAAATCCATGGATTTTTTCAGACGGATGTTGGCTCAAACTTGTTTTGCATACACATGGTCGCACAAAGTTGTCGGAATTTCCGATCGCCAAGAACACGGTCACGTACACCACGTACGACAAGACTATAAAAGGGCAGTTCAGAACAAAGCGCGGCACCCTTTGGGCTCCTTTTGCTAATCTCGTGTTAATAAAAGTTTGGTGAGAGACGATTCGCGCTTTTTCAGACTCGTGGTTTTCAGATCGTTTTCTGCTGTTCAGTTTGTGCTTGTGGGTTTGTATCTGGTCTTCAGTGCGTGCAGCGTGTTACGCGTGACTCTGTCATTGTGTTCTTGTTCGTCCGTTACTGTTTTTCAGGTCGCTCTTCACAGGCCTTGCTGTTCTTCAGTGCATTCTGTTACTTCGTTCTGAGCAGCCGACCGTTTTCTAGCCATGTTGCGTATACGTACTCCTCGTAGAGCTGTGCGGGGGCTTGGTGTTGGGGTCCTGACCTTGACACAAGTCCAGTCCATGAACAGGGTGGGGAGGAGTTCATGGACCAAGAATTAGTTGCTCCAGCGTGACCAGTTCTGTCATATGCCTTTGCTCCATGAGATCCGTGAGAATAATCCTGATGATTTCAGGAACTTTCTCAGGATGACGGACCCCGTATTTCACAGTTTGTTGGCTTTACTGACCCCTATATCAGCAGGCAGGATACCTGCATAAGGCAAGCCATCACTCTGGAGCAGAGGCTAGTTGCCACCCTGCGGTACTTGGCGACGGGGAGAAGTCTGCAGGACTTGAAGTTCTTGACAGGCATCTCCCCCCAGGCTCTGGGGATCATTATCCCGGAGACCTGTTCTGCCATCATCCAGGTCCTGCAGAAGGATTATATTAAGGTAAGATGTATCCTTTAATATCACATTTTTATTGTATAGAATGTTTGATAATGTATTGTATTTCTTTCCTCATTGCCTAATTACCATGATTGCAATATGCTGTGAATGTCCCCTTTGTCCTCATGCATGCTGGAATTTTAGTTTTTTTTTTGTCCTTCATACATATTTGCCATCACTTACCTCCCCAGCATGCTCTCCTGGCCCTATATTCACCTCCTGTAGTCAACTAAAAATGTATTTTGTCAGCTCCATAGTAGTGCTTTACCCTAAAAACCCCCTAAAATGTAGAAATTTGTGATGTGTGTTTGAAATTCTGGCAGCGTGCCAGAGGCTTTTTTTGTGTCCCAAAATCATTTGGAACCCCCCCCCAACTGCTAACTAAGCTGATACCAATCCTCTATCTGCTGACTTTGGCAAACCCATACACACTATACCCACCTCTTTAGTGGTCATATTTATGGATGAATTCCCCAAAGCATGTAGTGCAAGGGCCTGCCTGAATACTTACAAATGGTACTGTTTCAAGTTTTTGTATGCTATTATTATCTTGATAGGTAATAGCAGAATGTAAAAATGTTCTTCCATTTGTACAGTGTGTATTTTTATCTTTGTATTATGACACTTCTTACCTGTCCAGTGGGCTGCCAATAGTGTAAAGTAAGGAGGGGCTGGCCAAAGTAATACACATTATTTAGGCATTCATCTCTCAATGAAGTGGAGAAGGTTACCTGTCCCAAACATATCCCCCCCATAAAATTTTGCAAATGGCCCATGAGAGGGGGGGGGGAATCTGATAGGTGGACCTTATACCTTTGTCTTTAAATACTCCCTAAAATAACTTTTATACTGATGTTGGCCAAGAATGTTTGTGTCTAATCTGCTTTCCATGTTTATGTGCAAAATGATTAATTTTCTTTTCTTGTTTGACTCCACAGTTTCCTTCCACGCCACAGGAATGGCAGACTGTGGCCTCCCACTTTTCCAGCGATGGGACTTTCCTAACTGCGGAGGGGCAATTGATGGGAAACAGGTCCACATCGTCCCACCACCCAACTCGGGGTCATACTATTACAACTACAAGGGGTTCGATAGTATTGTGATGTTGGCGGTGGTGTCGGCTACTTATGAGTTCCTGTATGTGGACGTGGGGAAGAATGGCCGGATGTCCGATGGTGGAGTCATTGCCCAGATGGAGTTCTACTGGCGTCTCCAGAATAGCAGCTTGGACTTGCCACCTCCAGAAGACAATGTGGAAGGACTCCCATTCATCTTTGTTGCAGATGAAGCGTTTGCGCTGGGGACAATCTTATGCAGCCATTCCCTATGAGGACCCTCACCCCGGACCAGAGGGTTTTTAATTACCAGCTGGCCAGAGCCAGAAGAGTGGTGGACAACACATTTGGAATCATGGTCAGCCGGTTCTGCTATTTCTTACACCCATACACATGGCGGAGTATAAACTGAATCATATCATCCTGGCATGCTGTGTTCTCCACAACTTTTTAAGGCAAAATTCTGCCAACCATGCTGCCTCAGTTGGGCCTGAGGTCGGAATTCCTGGAACTGAAACAACCCTGATGGCGCTTGAGGCTGCCCATCCTGGCTTGCCCCCCCTGAGTGCCCGCAAGGTCCGTCTTAGCTACCTTGAATACTTTGCGGGTAGGGGGGCCATCAATATGCCAGACAATGTATGATAAATTTTTCAAATTAAAAAAGCATTTTAACTACTAAAATCTTTGGTGACATTTACTGCTTGTGTTTCTTTTAGCTGACCCTGACAGAAATGTGGGGAGTCCTGAAAATGGCGTGATTGTGTAACATAAAAAAGCACTGTTGGGTTTTATTTACTAAAGGAAAATCCACTTTGCACTACAAGTGCACTTGAAATTGCACTTGTAGTGCAAAGTGGATTTGCCCTTAGGAAATAACCACTATTGTCACTGAAAACCACAATTTTACCACCACAAAATTTAAAGAGCATTGAAACAATAATCCACACATTCTTGAGTATCAATCTTTTTAATACCAGCACAATCACATGTGCATTTATAAAAGGTTTTTAAATAAACCAACATGTTTGTTGTATAACAATTTTTTGGGTCACATTAATAAAAGTAGAAATGTCCATTTAAGGTAAAACAGGCATGTTTCAAACCAACAAGAAATACACAAATCTGGAAGTTACAAAGTTCAACTTTTGTAGAAATTGAAGGCAATTGAAGGTTTAACCTTAAACTACGTAGAGGGTTCTTTACTGTAAGAGCGGCAAGGATGTGGAATTCCCTTCCACAGGCGGTGGTCTCAGCGGGGAGCATTGATAGCTTCAAGAAACTATTAGATAATCACCTGAATGACCGCAATATACAGGGATATGTAATGTAATACTGACACATAATCACACACATAGGTTGGACTTGATGGACTTGTGTCTTTTTTCAACCTCACCTACTATGTAACTATGTAACTATATCAGACATGAGTATTTTGAAACTGTGTTTAATATTGCGCTCAGATGTGGTGAAGTCACCCCTGGAAAAGCCAAATTTTGAAGATGCACACAAATTGCAGAATGTCAACATGTGCTAGCTGCCATCACGGGGGATCAAGGGACGTGTTTTGGGGGTGCAACCCCTTCCTCACAGCTACTTTATTATTGAGGAAGGGGTTGCACCCCCAAAATGCCTACAATGATCTCCCGTGATGGCAGATGGCACATGTTGACACACTGTGTGCATCTTCAAAATTTGGCTGTTCTATAAAATGTCAAAAAATGTAACAAATTCTTCAATTACAAATACCACAAATACTCCCTAAAACATCAATGATGTTCTTCATTTTGTTTTTAACCTCATTGATGTTTTTCTGGATGTTTTCCCTATTACACCCCATGATCTCCCCGATCAGGATCTGGGCACTCTCACTGGTGAAATGACCTGGATCCACAACATCACGATCACCTACAAAAAAAAACAAAAAACAAAAAACATGTATTATAAATATGCCAACTTCCATCTCTTACCTGAGCCTGTGGTCGCAGACACTCACCTGTTGTGGTGACAATTTCCACCACGTCTCCTTCCTCCTCCTGCTCTGCTTGGCTTTGGGGGATTTCCCCTTCTTCCAGAGGTTGGGGGTCTGTGGTCTCCTCGGATGAGTGGTGTCCTCCGAGTCTTTTCTCCCCTATGTAAAAAAAATAGGTATACTTAGCACACAGATATTTGATGGCAGAAATAGGAATATGAAACATTGCTTGGAAGTGGGGTACAATTGTCTGTTTTGGCAGAGTTCCAAGATGAAGAAATATTGTTTTCCTTTGTCAAGCTTGAATACTTACCTGTTTTGTACAAGCTTCACAGATGGAGTCACCCCTATAGTATACACTGGAGCCCCTGTGTGGGACCCCCTAATAAAAAGGGTGTTCTGGTGTCCCACACTAGTGCTCCTGCGTCCAGATGTGTAAACAGCTGCTGAGTGTCCTCTCCTTACACAGAATCTAGTTTGCATTACATTCTAGTTAACGACCCATCTAGACTCCCAAATTATTTTAAGAGAAGTAGGCCAGAAAAAAAAGGTATTCAAATGCATATGGCCAAAACAATGGGGTTTTCTATGCCGAATGAACAATGTTTCACACGAACGAACAATGTGCCCATTAACATGAAAGTCGCCATTGTAAACTATACAACAGTAAAGAAAAACACACGGAGCAGCACGAACGTTATAAAAATCAAGAATAGGAACACAGGACAACTAATTACTTTTTTGCAGCACTCTCCTGATCCTTCTGTACTGCTCATGCTCCCTTAATTTGAGGTCTGACCACCGCTTCTTCAGTTGATCTTTCGATCGTCGTACCCCAAAATTCCGGTGCAGACTCTTGACTAGGGATGAGCTTCGGGTTCGAGTCAAACTCATGGTTAACTCGAACATGGGCTGTTCGCAAGTTCGCCGAACAGCGAACAATTTGGGGTGTTTGCGGCAAATTCGAATGCCGCAGAACACCCTTTAAAAGTCTATGGGAGAAATCAAAAGTGCTAATTTTAAAGGCTTATATGCATGGTATTGTCATAAAAAGTGTTTGGGGACCTGGGTCCTGCCCCAGGGGATATGTATCAATGCAAAAAAACGTTTTAAAAACGGCCATTTTTTCGGGAGCAGTGATTTTAATAATGCTTAAGGTGAAACAATAAAAGTGCAATATCTCTCTAAATTTCATACCTGGGGGGTGTCTATAGTATGCCTGTAAAGGGGCACATATTTCCCGTGTTTAGAACAGTCTGACAGCAAAATGACATTTCAAAGGAAAAAAAGTCATTTAAAAACTACTCGCAGCTATTAATGCATTGCTGGTCCGACAATACACATAGAAGTTCATTGATAAAAACAGCATGGGAATTACCCACAGGGGAACCCCGAACCAAAATTAAAAAAAAAAAAAAGACGTGGGGTCCCCCTAAATTCCATACCAGGCCCTTCAGGTCTGGCATGGGTATTAAGTTGAACCCCGGCCAAATTTTTTTTTTTTTTAAAAGACGTGGGGGTCCCCCTATATTCCATACCAGGCCCTTCAGGTCTGGTATGGATATTAAGGGGAACCCCGCCCCAAAATTAAAAAAAAAAAACGGCGTGGGGTCCCCCCAAAAATCCATACCAGACCCTTATCCGAGCACGCAACCTGGCAGGCCGCAGGAAAAGAGGGGGGGATGAGAGAGCGCCCCCTCCTGAACTGTACCAGGCCACATGCCCTCAACATTGGGAGGGTTTTTGGGGTAGCCCCCCAAAACACCTTGTCCCCATGTTGATGAGGACAAGGGCCTCATCCCCACAACCCTGGCCGGTGGTTGTGGGGGTCTGCGGGTGGGGGGCTTATCGGAATCTGGAAGCCCCCTTTAACAAGGGGACCCCCAGATCCCGGCCCTCCCTCCTGTGTGAAATGGTAAGGGGGTACAAAAGTACCCCTACCATTTCACTAAAAAACTGTCAAAAATGTTAAAAATGACAAGAGACAGTTTTTGACAATTCCTTTATTTAAATGCTTCTTCTTTCTTCTATCTTCTATCTTCCTTCATCTTCTTCTTTTTCTGGTTCTTCTGGTACTTCTGGCTCTTCCTCCGGTGTTCTCGTCCAGCATCTCCTCCGCGGCGTCTTCTTCCCTTCTTCTCCTCGGGCCGCTCCGCATCCATGGCATGGAGGGAGGCTCCTGCTCTTCTCTTCAGCTTCTTCTCTTCATCTTCTTTTCGGGCTGCTCCGCATCCATGCTGGCATTGAGGGAGGCTCCCGCTGTGTGACGCTTCTCCTCTTCTGACGGGTCTTAAATAACGGGGGGCGGGGCCACCCGGTGACCCTGCCCCCCCCGACGCACGGGGACATGATGGGACGTCCCTGTGGCATTCCCCGTGACGCCACAGGGAAGTCCCGTCAAGTCACCGTGCGTCAGATATTATTTAAGAACCGTCAGAAGAGGAGAAGCGTCACACAGCGGGAGCCTCCCTCCATGCCAGCATGGATGCGGAACGGCCCGAAAAGAAGATGAAGACAAGAAGATGAAGAGAAGAAGATGAAGAGAAGAGCAGGAGCCTCCCTCCATGCCATGGATGCAGAGCGGCCCAAGGAGAAGGGAAGAAGACGCCGTGGAGGAGATGCTGGACGAGAACACCGGAGGAAGAACCAGAAGTACCAGAAGAACCAGAAGAAGATGAAGGAAGATAGAAGAAAGAAGAAGCATTTAAATAAAGGAATTGTCAAAAACTGTCGTCATTTTTAACATTTTTGACAGTTTTTTAGTAAAATGGTAGGGGTACTTTTGTACCCCCTTACCATTTCACACAGGGGGGAGGGCCAGGATCTGGGGGTCCCCTTGTTAAAGGGGGCTTCCAGATTCCGATAAGCCCCGTGCCCGCAGACCCCCACAACCACCGGCCAGGGTTGTGGGGATGAGGCCCTTATCCTCATCAACATGGGGACAAGGTGTTTTGGGGGGCTACCCCAAAGCACCCTCCCAATGTTGAGGGCATGTGCCTGGTACGGTTCAGGAGGGGGGTGCTCTCTCATCCATTCATGTTCGTATCCCATAGACTTTAACGGTGTTTGCGTGTTCGAACAAATTTTTTGCCTGTTTGCATGTTCTGGAGCGAACCGAACAGGGGGGGTGTTCGGCTCATCCCTACTCTTGACTACTTTCGCCATGATCTTGGCCATTCTGACATTGGGGTTGGGGTAAGGTCCATACTTCCCATCATAGTGGGCCCTCTTCAGGATGTCGACCATCTCCAACATCTCCCCAAAGGACACATTTGATGCCTTAAATCGTCTCCTCTGGGATCGTGATGTTTCAAGCTCCGGGCTCTCCTCCTCCTCGTTGCTATAATTAGCACGCACCTGTTGTGTCTCCGCCATGTGCTCTTCCCCCACTGTGCCGAACGAGAAGGGGTGGGGAATAGACTAGAAAGAACGTCAGGGGCGGGCAGAGTTTCACGCATGCGCAGTGTATAAGTATGATCTGTGAGCGGAGGAAGGAGTATTGGAGGCGCCGATCGTGATAACAAAGGTAAGATCTAAACTTGGGCCTATACTGCTTCTAGATTGAGGTCTATATTGTAACAAGATTAGGAGAGTTTTGCATGACATTATGGTTTGTCTTGTGTTGTGTCTTTCAGATAAAATGGATGGCTTCAATGACCACAACTTCCTCCCCCTGTTCATAGACAAATACAGGGAGCTGCTCTGTCTATGGCAGATAAAACACCCCCAATACAACAATAAACAAAGGAGGCAGGCAGCGCTGGAGAAACTGCTGGAGTTGGTGGTCCCCACAGCAACCATCCCCTATTTAAAAGCCAAAATTGGTGGCCTGAGGAGCACTTATCTTAGGGAGCACAAGAAGGTCCAGGATTCACAGAGATCCGGAGCTGCAGCAGATGACGTTTATGTTCCCAGGCTGTGGTACTATGAGAGACTTTGTTTTCTGTCAGACCAGACTGGAGTCAGGGAATCCCTCTCAACCCTTCCTTCCACCCTATCTTCCACCCCAGCTGAGGCTTCCGATGTCCAACCTGGGACTTCCAGCCAGGAAGAAATGGAGGAGCCCAGCTGGAGCCAGGTATAGCATTGTTCTACAGATTTTGGGTCAATAAATAAATAATGTTTATTAGATGTTATTATTGATCACTAATTGCTGATTTCATAAAGTGTTTTACATATCAATAGACAGTAGTGGGCAAAAATATTTGGGACAAGAATGAAAAATACTGGGCTCAGAATGATAGTCTGTTATATTTGTTAACTTTCAATTAGCAACAGTCATGAGGTGAAAATTGTGTGTGATTGATGAAGAAAAAACTAAAATTATGTCCCTTTTTCATACACAGGAAGACCTCAGCCAGGATGAGGCTCTGGAATGTGGCACACAGGAGGAGGCGGGGCCAAGTGGCAGCCAGGAGGAGGCGGGGCTAAGTGGCAGCCAGGAGGAGGCGGGCTTAAGTGGCAGCCAGGAGAAGGCCAGGCCCAGTAGGAGCCTGACCGAATCGCAGGTTCCTCCCCTCCGCCTTCCAACCAAAAGACCCAGGAAGGGAAGTCACGTGCAGGATTCAGCACTCAGGTTGATTAAGGAGACTTCTGCATCCCTCAGAGCCTTACCCCCTCCTGAAGAGGCCTTTGCCTGCATGGCTGGCACAAAACTGCAGGGCATGCAGGAGGGCCAACACCTCATGTGTGAGGACCTTCTTTATAAAGTCGTAACTAAGGGGGTGAGGGGCGAAATCACACCCAAAACCCACCTGTGTGAGTTGGACCATCCTCCTTCTCCTCCTCCTCCTGCCACAACTCCACCACCAGAGCCACAGCATGGAAGGAAGACCAGAGAGTGATGGCCTGGGTTCAGTCTGGTCAGACAAAAGATGCAGGCTCTTGTATGACCACAGCCAGAGGACACAGATGTCATCTGCTGCTGTTCAGGATCTCTTGGACTTCTGGACCAGACTGCACTCCCTTATATATGGACTCCTCAGGCCACCAATTTTGCAGTAAAATAATTGATGTGTGCCCTGGGGGCCAAAGGCTTTGCCAATTTCTGCTGTTTCTCCAGCGTTGCCTCCCTCTTTGTTTGGTTCAGATCCCTTAATAAAGGAATTTTTGTTTCAATTATAATTGCCTATGTGTGTTTTCCTTCAAAAAGGACAGCTTGTTTGTGAGGAGGCAGGTACATTTCAAAAATACAATGTGAAATTAACAAGAGACACCAACACCAAGCAATCTCCTTGAGATTAAATAATACAAGATAATAATGGTGTTGTAACTTGACACACAAAACACACCCAAAAATATTCTGGAGTAAAAAAAATAAATAAAAAAATACGATCAGGCTTGAAAAAAATACAAACCCAACAATATAAACACATTGCTTTTTTGTCAGATGTGACAAATCAAAATATATTGATGAAATAATGATAAATAATAAAGAAAGAAGTTTGTAAGAACTCTGTGTGAATATGAGCAGCAAAACAACTTCATTCTTCTCACATTATAAAGAAGAAGAGAGTGCGCTGCATTAAACAATTTTAAACATTGCAGCCTGACGAAAGTGCTATATCCATTCCGAACGCTAATTTTACAAGACCGAGCTGTTCCGTCTCAGAATTTCTTCTGAGCGTGGGTGGCACTTTGTGCGTCGGAATTGTCCACACATGGTCGGAATTGACGCGATCAGATTTTGTTGTCGGAAAATTTTATAGCCTGCTCTCAAACTTTGTGTGTCGGAAAATCCGATGGAAAATGTCCGATGGAGCCCACACACGGTCGGAATTTCCGACAACACGCTCCGATCGCACATTTTCCATCGGAGAATCCGACCGTGTGTACGGGGCATAAAGCCTCATGATCGTAATTGTGTGATGACAGGCTGTTGGCGGAAAATCTAACTGTTTGTACACTCCATAAGACAATTGTTGGCCAACTTTCCATGGACAAATGTTGGATGGCAGGTTTATAAATTTTCCGCGGACACCGGTCTGTTGTCGGATTTTCCAAGCATGTGTACACAAGTCCATTGGACAAAAGTCCAAAGTACAAACACGCATGCTCGGAAGCAAGGAAGAGCCAGAAGTGGTCGGTCTTGTAAACTACCATTCATAATGCAGAATTACCATTTGTGACGTGGCAAATTATGAAATCTCGCAATGCAGCTCACATTCTCTTCTTCTTTAATGGGATACTAATGAAGCTGCTTTGCTGGTGATACTGATGGAGTTCTGCCAAATGTATTTTAAAAGGCTTTTATTTTCTAGTGATATCAAGAATAATATTATTATGCTTTTTTTTTTGTAATTTTTAAGATCAAAGATACAACTATGTTGGTGTCCCTTGTTAATTTTACATTGTATTTTTTTTTAAATGTAACTGCCTACTCCCAAACTGTCATTTAAAGTAAAACACATAGCCAAGTATTATTCGCCACAATTTTTTTATTGTGCATTAAAAAAAGAAAACAAATAAAATTAGACATGCTATCTGCCAATAGAACTTGGACATGAACCAAAAAGTGCATTCTGTGCATCCAAAAATATAGAAAATATACAAAATCAAATCATTATTCAACCAAAAAAATACAATAAAAGCCTCATGCATGTGTCCTGCTTCTTAATATAGGGGTCAACAATGCCAAGAGTTGGTGAAAGCAGGGGTCTGTCACCCAGAGATAATTCTGAAAATCATCTGGATTATTCTCCTGGAGCTCCCGCGGCAATGGCATATGACATAATTGGTCACGATTAATAAAGCAACCAATTTTTGGTCAAGAAATCCTCCTCCTTCTATTCCTAGACTGGACTTGGGTCAAAGCAATAACACCAAGGCCAATAATAAATAACACATTATCTCCTCTGATTCCGCAACATGTCTGGTTGACGAACGGCCATTCAGAAACAAACTGAAAAACACAAAATGAAAAGCATGAAATAAAAAGCGCAAAATGAAAAGCGCAAATCAACACTCACCAAACTTCTACTAACACGAAATTAGCAAAAGAAGCCCAAAGGGTGGTGCCTGACAATTGAACTTCCTCTTTATCGGCTCGTAGTACGTCTAGTACATCACTACGTTCATGGTTGTTGGCAGACAATGGTGTGCCATTTGTATGCAAGACAAGTTTTTGGCCAATGCCCTTCGGACAAAAGTCTGAGGCTTTGTCTGCAGAAAATCCGATCATGTGTATGAGGCTTTACACTAAAAGATATAAAAATTTTTGAGCATATTACTGAATATAAAGGAGGGTTATTATAACATACACTATATTGTCAAAAATATTGGGACACCTGCCTTTACAAGCATGAACTTTAATGGCATTCCAGTCTTAGTCCGTAGGGTTCAATATTGAATTGGATCACCCTTTGCAGCTATAAAAGCTTTAACTCTTCTGGGAAGGCTGTTCACAAGGTTTAGGAGTGTGTCTATGATAATGTTTGACCATTCTTCCAGAAGCGCATTTATAAGGTCAGACATTGATGTTGGACGAGAAGGCCTGGCTCGCAGTCTCCACTCTAATTCATCCCAAAGGTGTTCTATCAGGTTGAGGTCAGGACTCTGTGCAGGCCAGTCAAGTTCCTGTGACCCAAACTCGCTCATGCATGACCTTGCTTTGTGCACCGCTACGCAGTCATGTTCGAACAGGAAATTATTCCCACAAAGTTGGGAGTATGAAATTGTCCAAAATGTCTTGGTATGCTGATACCTTAATGCTGCGTACACACGAGCGGACTTTACGGCGGACTTTGCCCGGCGGACTGGATCTCGTCGGACAATTCGATCGTGTGTGGGCTCCAGCGGACTTTGTTTGCTCAAAAGTTGGACGGACTTAGATTTGAAACTTGTTTAAAATTTATCCGTTGAAATCGAGTCCGGTCGAAAAGTCCGCCGTCTGTATGCTAGTTCGACGGACAAAAAACCACGCTAGGGCAGCTATTGGCTACTGGCTATGAACTTCCTTGTTTTAGTCCGGTCGTACGTCATCACGTACGAATTCGACGGACTTTGGTGGATTGTGTGTAGGCAAGTCCGTTCATTCAGAAAGTCCGTCGTAAAGTACGTCGAAAAGTCCGCCGGGCAAAGTCTGCCGTAAAGTCCGCTCGTGTGTACGCGGCATAAGAGTTCCAACCCCAACCTCTGAAAAACAACCCCCTCCACCAAATGATTTGGACCAGTGCACAAATTAAGATCCAAAAAACATGGATGAGCAAGTTTGGAGTGGAGGAACTTGACTGGCCCGCACATAATCTGATAGCACACTTTGGGATGAATTAGAGCAGAGACTGCGAGCCAGGCCTTCCCGTCCAACATCATTGCCTGACCTCACAATTGCACTTCTGGAAGAATGGTCAAACACTCTCATAGATACACTCCTAAACCTTGTGGACAGTCTTCCCAGAAGAGTTGAAGCTGGTATAGCTGCAAAGGGTGCACCAACTCAATATTGAACCCTATGGACTAAGACTGGGATGCCATTAAAGTTCATGTACGTGTAAAGGCAGGCATCCCAAAACATTTGACAATATAGTGTAAGTTGGGCCTTTAGTTGCACAATTATTTCAAATGCCTAAAATAAAAATAAAATTGTTCATTTTGTATCATTTGCAAAAATCTGGCAGTGTTTAAAGTGACACTGATAATTAGCTATGAGCAGATTTTACTTGGGTTTGGTTCAATACGGGTTTGCTGAACATCATCCAAGTCTGAATGCCGAATGTGAACCTCATTGAAATCATTGAACGTCAGATGATAGAAATAAGTAATACCCATTTTTGGGCTAATGGTCAAGGGATTGCCAAACAAAGGTCATGGGGAGCTGGGCAGTTCCCTGTACTGTATATCAAAGCAAAAAGAAATTATAAGGTAGTAACGTAAAAAATATTCAATTCCTTTAATTAACATGCTTGGGAGATTCATGTTTTTTCAGAAGATTACAATGCTCAGGGACAGCATCAGCAACATCATATTGGGGCATCACTACATTGTTTACATTGCATGTGTACCGTAATAATTTTTTTTAATTTTACATTATTCAAATATACATACAGCAGCAGCAACCCAAAATAACTTCTAGTTCATTAGGAGGTTTTTTACAAAGACAATTGATTTTTTTTCTATCAATGATACTTACATTTTAGTAAATAACTCAATTTCAATCCAGAAAGCACCAAAACACCTTAAAACCACAAATGAGGCTGTTATGCCAAACTGAACAAAATAAACTGCCATGTTTAAGAGACAACAGCCAAGTATATGGCACAGAGGCTGAAGATATGCATTTTGATTAGGAACTGGGACAGCAGTGAAAGAGGGAGACATAATTCTTTATTTTATTTTTTTCAAGAAATAACAATAATACCGCCTACGGACGATTGGAATTTCCAACAACCAAACCGTGGATTTTTTTCCGACGGATGTTGGCTGAAACTTGTCTTGCATACGCACGGTCGCACAAATTTTGTCGGAAATTCCAAACAGCAAGAACACACTGATGTACAACATGTACGACGGCACTAGAAAAAGGAAGTTCAATAGCCAATGCGCCACCCTTTGGGCTCCTTCTGCTAATCTCATGTTAGTAGGAGGAGTTTGGTGAGAGACGATTCGCGCTTTTCAGCCTCATGCTTTCATTACTGCTCTTCAGTTTGTGCTTGTGGGTTCGTTTTTAAGTGCGTGTAGTCAGTTTGTATCTTTTTTTTTTAGTGCATTCTTGTCCGCTTATTTCTGAATTTCAGCTTGACCTTTTCAGGCCTTTTTGATTTTCAGTGCGTTCTGTTAGTTCATTCTGACCAGCCGACCATTTTGAAGCCATGTTGCATTTACGTACTCATTAGGGATGAGCTTCGTGTTTGAATCGAACCCATGTTCGACTCGAACATTGTCTGTTCCGTTGTTCGCCAAATTGCGAACGATATGGGCCGTTCGCGCCAAATTCGAGTGGCGCGTCACGGCCCATAATTCACTGCGGCATCGCAGTTCATTGCTGGCTGATGATTGGCAAAGCATGCACTATGACCTGTATGCTTGGCCAATCACAGCACCGTCTGTACAGAGAGCTGTAATTGGCCAAAGCCAGGGTGGCTTTAGCCAATTATGGCTCAGGGGGTTTAGTACACGCCCCACACTATATAAGGCCGCCTGCACGTCGGCCCTGTGTAGTGTGGTCTGGCGTTGAGAGACAGAGACAGAGAGACAGTGTCATTTGATTTAAGTTAGATAGATTAGGCAGGACAGTCAGTAAGTTAGCTGCACCTACAGTGTATTGTGTATATATATATATATATATATATATATACACTACCGTTCAAAAGTTTGGGGTCACATTGAAATGTCCTTATTTTTGAAGGAAAAGCACTGTACTTTTAAATGAAGCTAACTTTAAACTAGTCCTAACTTTAAACAAATATACTCTATATATTGCTAATGTGGTAAATGACTATTCTAACTGCAAATGTCTAGTTTTTGGTGCAATATCTACATAGGTGTATAGAGGCCCATTTCCAGCAACTATCACTCCAGTGTTCTAATGGTACAATGTGTTTGCTCATTGGCTCAGAAGGCTAATTGATGATTAGCAAACCCTTGTGCAATCATGTTCACACATCTAAAAACAGTCTAGCTCCTTCCAGAAGCTACAAAACTGACCTTCCTGTGAGCAGATTGAGTTTCTGGAGCATCACATTTGTGGGGTCAATTAAACGCTCAAAATGGCCAGAAAAAGAGAACTTTCATCTGAAACTCGACAGTCTATTCTTGTTCTTAGAAATGAAGGCTATTCCATGCGAGAAATTGCAAAGAAATTGAAGATTTCCTACAACGGTGTGTACTACTCCCTTCAGAGGACAGCACAAACAGGCTCTAACCAGAGTAGAAAAAGAAGTGGGAGGCCGCGTTGCACAACTAAGCAAGAAGATAAGCACATTAGAGTCTCTAGTTTGAGAAACAGACGCCTCACAGGTCCCCAACTGGCATCTTCATTAAATAGTACCCGCAAAACACCAGTGTCAACATCTACAGTGAAGAGGCGGCTGCGGGATTTTGGGCTTCAGGGCAGAGTGGCAAAGAAAAAGCCATATCTGAGACTGGCCAATAAAAGAAAAAGATTAAGATGGGCAAAAGAACACAGACATTGGACAGAGGAAGACTGGAAAAAAGTGTTGTGGACGGATGAATCCAAGTTTGAGGTGTTTGGATCACAAAGAAGAACGTTTGTGAGACGCAGAACAAATGAAAAGATGCTGGAAGAATGCCTGACGCCATCTGTTAAGCATGGTGGAGGTAATGTGATGGTCTGGGGTTGCTTTGGTGCTGGTAAGGTGGGAGCTTTGTACAGGGTAAAAGGGATTCTGAATAAGGAAGGCTATCACTCCATTTTGCAACGCCATGCCATACCCAGTGGACAGCGCTTGATTGGAGCCAATTTCATCCTACAACAGGACAATGACCCTAAACACACCTCCAAATTGTGCAAGAACTATTTACAGCAGAAGCAGGCAGCTGGTATTCTATCGGTAATGGAGTGGCCAGCACAGTCACCAGATCTGAACCCCATTGAGCTGTTGTGGGAGCAGCTTGACCGTATGGTACGCCAGAAGTGCCCATCCAACCAATCCAACTTGTGGGAGCTGCTTCTAGAAGCGTGGGGTGCAATTTCTCCAGCTTACCTCAATAAATTAACAGCTAGAATGCCAAAGGTGTGCAATGCTGTAATTGCTGCAAAAGGAGGATTCTTTGATGAAAGCAAAGTTTGATGTAAAAACAATGTTATTTCAAATACAAATCATTATTTCTAACCTTGTCAATGTCTTGACTCTATTTTCTATTCATTTCACAACGTATGGTGGTGAATAAGTGTGACTTTTCATGGAAAACACAAAATTGTTTGGGTGACCCCAAACTTTTGAACGGTAGTGTATATATATATATATATATATATACACTACCGTTCAAAAGTTTGGGGTCACCCAAACAATTTTGTGTTTTCCATGAAAAGTCACACTTATTCACCACCATACGTTGTGAAATGAATAGAGAATAGAGTCAAGACATTGACAAGGTTAGAAATAATGATTTGTATTTGAAATAACATTGTTTTTACATCAAACTTTGCTTTCATCAAAGAATCCTCCTTTTGCAGCAATTACAGCATTGCACACCTTTGGCATTCTAGCTGTTAATTTATTGAGGTAAGCTGGAGAAATTGCACCCCACGCTTCTAGAAGCAGCTCCCACAAGTTGGATTGGTTGGATGGGCACTTCTGGCGTACCATACGGTCAAGCTGCTCCCACAACAGCTCAATGGGGTTCAGATCTGGTGACTGTGCTGGCCACTCCATTACCGATAGAATACCAGCTGCCTGCTTCTGCTGTAAATAGTTCTTGCACAATTTGGAGGTGTGTTTAGGGTCATTGTCCTGTTGTAGGATGAAATTGGCTCCAATCAAGCGCTGTCCACTGGGTATGGCATGGCGTTGCAAAATGGAGTGATAGCCTTCCTTATTCAGAATCCCTTTTACCCTGTACAAAGCTCCCACCTTACCAGCACCAAAGCAACCCCAGACCATCACATTACCTCCACCATGCTTAACAGATGGCGTCAGGCATTCTTCCAGCATCTTTTCATTTGTTCTGCGTCTCACAAACATTCTTCTTTGTGATCCAAACACCTCAAACTTGGATTCATCCGTCCACAACACTTTTTTCCAGTCTTCCTCTGTCCAATGTCTGTGTTCTTTTGCCCATCTTAATCTTTTTCTTTTATTGGCCAGTCTCAGATATGGCTTTTTCTTTGCCACTCTGCCCTGAAGCCCAAAATCCCGCAGCCGCCTCTTCACTGTAGATGTTGACACTGGTGTTTTGCGGGTACTATTTAATGAAGATGCCAGTTGGGGACCTGTGAGGCGTCTGTTTCTCAAACTAGAGACTCTAATGTGCTTATCTTCTTGCTTAGTTGTGCAACGCAGCCTCCCACTTCTTTTTCTACTCTGGTTAGAGCCTGTTTGTGCTGTCCTCTGAAGGGAGTAGTACACACCGTTGTAGGAAATCTTCAATTTATTTGCAATTTCTCGCATGGAATAGCCTTCATTTCTAAGAACAAGAATAGACTGTCGAGTTTCAGATGAAAGTTCTCTTTTTCTGGCCATTTTGAGCGTTTAATTGACCCCACAAATGTGATGCTCCAGAAACTCAATCTGCTCACAGGAAGGTCAATTTTGTAGCTTCTGGAAGGAGCTAGACTGTTTTTAGATGTGTGAACATGATTGCACAAGGGTTTGCTAATCATCAATTAGCCTTCTGAGCCAATGAGCAAACACATTGTACCATTAGAACACTGGAGTGATAGTTGCTGGAAATGGGCCTCTATACACCTATGTAGATATTGCACCAAAAACTAGACATTTGCAGTTAGAATAGTCATTTACCACATTAGCAATGTATAGAGTATATTTGTTTAAAGTTAGGACTAGTTTAAAGTTAGCTTCATTTAAAAGTACAGTGCTTTTCCTTCAAAAATAAGGACATTTCAATGTGACCCCAAACTTTTGAACGGTAGTGTATATATATATATATATGTATATATATACACACTGTATTCAGTTTAGCTAGATCTGTTCTTGTTATTCTCTTCCTACTGACAGGCAGGCAGGTGTTGTTGCTCTAACCTAGTGCATTACCACTAATAAACTTTATTGCAGCATAAAAACAGCAAAAATTATACTCACAAACGAGCTATCGAAACCAGCTTTAAAAAGGGCGCAAGTGCGCTGTTCTGTGGATCGACACAAGCCTAAATGGGTAGGTGTTGCTGTTTGTGAGGGGGCGTCGCTACCAATTGGGTGTGGCAGACACAGGTACTTATGCACACACATATATACATCTATAGAGAGGCAATTTCGAGAGACCAGCCATTGCCCGTTCAGGCTCTGAAGAAGGGGGTGCTCCCCTGAAACGCGTTAGCCATTGGCCATTTGCACCGGTCTGACCCTCTTGGCAATAGGTCCTGGTGTGTCGATCCACAGAACAGCGCACTTGCGCCCTTTTTAAAGCTGGTTTCGATAGCTCGTTTGTGAGTATAATTTTTGCTGTTTTTATGCTGCAATAAAGTTTATTAGTGGTAATGCACTAGGTTAGTGCGCCCTCCTTCTTTTTCTGTTTTTTCTAGCATGAATACCCATTGTTCAGAGGAGGGCTGCAAGACGCTAGGCAATACCTTGTTATAGGTGGTCGCACCACATGTTCAGTTCCTGGACACCTGAGCGCAGGAGAGATTTGTTTTGTGTTAGGCAGGTGTTGTTACAGTGTTTACAGCTACCTGAAGAAAATTGCTGGTGTTCTTCTGATCCTATTAGTACCACAGTCAGGCAGCTACAGTATTCACAGTTAGTGTAGTGCATCCTCTGCAAAGTGTTCAGCTAAAGCTACCTGTAGAAGATTGGTTGTGTTTTTCTGATCCTATCACTACCGCAGGCAGCTACATTATTTAAACATTATTGTAAAGCAGTTGACCTGATTGGGCCCCACAATTACCATAACCATGTCTCCATCCCTGTATATACATTAAAAAGCAAAAGAGAGGGGCAGTGGGACTTTAAATGAGGCATGGGTAGGTCTTTGAAAAAGTCTAGGATACCTTATGTTAGATTAACTATCACCACCCCTAAAGGGGCTTAAAAGCTGTATAGCCATAGAGAACTGCTAATCAAAGAAATGCATAGACATCAATTCATGAGTAATATAATAATAATAATAATAATATAATGCATCATAATATACAATACATAAATCATGCACATCGAGGCACAATAAAAATAGTAGTCATGTTGATAGAAACGTTGTTTATAAACGCTGTTTGAGAATGATTGATACAAGCAATCACAGTTCTAAAATGGGTATACAAAAAAGGTGAACAA
This sequence comes from Lithobates septentrionalis, assembly GCA_037952835.1. NCBI lineage: Eukaryota > Metazoa > Chordata > Amphibia > Anura > Ranidae > Lithobates > Lithobates septentrionalis. The sequence goes on from JBBDGP010000205.1 coordinate 6,476,231, forward strand.
GGTATTCCGAATAACAATGTTAGTGAGTATATATGGTATACGATAGAATTCATAGATGAACCAAACTTGAAATGGCAACCCTGAGTGTAGACTCTACGCGTTTCATGGCGTTTAAAGCCAATCATCAGGAGTGGGATGCATCAAGAGATGACTAGAAAAATAAATAAAACAAATCAATAAATAGATCATTGAAGTCTCAATTAGAATCATGCTTACACAAGGTAAAGCAGGTATTTTAGAATATATAAATACACATTACCTTTTGGCAACAACCCAGTACATAACCCAACAGTCCAATTGTGGAATGATGAAAGTGGCCCTGAGAGAGCTGTCTCCCCCGGGGTTGAGGCCAAGGACACACAAGGCTAACCCCCAAACCGAAAGTCTCCATGGGGGCTGGAGAATCGGAGAGGGGATGTAGAGGAACAGCAGCCAGGGAGAGAGCCAGACAGCCAAAACACACTTCCCAAGTAGGAGGCATACATGTATGGGCCACAGATGAAGTTCTGCAATAAATGAAAGAAAAAAGAATAATGAGGAGGAGATGTGTAACAAGGAGATGGGGATGAGTGTGTCAAAAAAAAAAAAAAAAAAAAAAAAAAAAAAAATTAAAAATAAAATAAAAATAAAAAAATAAATAAATAAAATATAGAACAATGTTGTGAATGAAGGAAAGTAAAATGTAAAACCAAGCTGGCACTAGAGTGTATGTCTGACACCTGCCCCAAAAATAACTGGGTGGTGAGAACCAACAAACAAAAGATATATATAAATAATGTATACTAGCATGTTGCCAATGTGTTGGTATTTAAATGAAAGGCATAAAAATAAATAAATAAATAAAGCACACCTGTGTAAAGAGAAATCAAGCATGATGTGAATGGGTGTGTGATAATGAGGAGAAACAGCCTGATTACCTGAGGTGTGGATGAAGACCCATATATCCTCTCCTCCTGAGAAAAAAGTGTGGAATGAACTGCCAGCTCATCCCGACCTTTGTATCCTCAGCCTGGGGGCGTGTCCCAGCCAACGTCATGCAATCACGTTTGGCCAAAGAAATAGACGGGGCAGACAACCAACTGAGGCACAGAGATCTCAGCAGCAGTTCATCCCCGCCCATCAAGCCTATTTAAACATTAGTGTAGTGCGACCTCTGCACAGTGTTCAGCTAAAGCTACGAGTTAGTCTAGTGCAACCTCTGCACAGTGTTCAGCTAAAGCTACAAGTTAGTGTAGTGCGACCTCTACACAGTGTTCAGCTAAAGCTACCTGTACAAGGTTGGTGGTGTTTTCCTGATCCTATCACTACCGCAGGCAGCTACATTATTTACAAGTTAAAAGGTTTTGGGTGGAATGTCCCAATAGATACGGCACCTCATCCCTAAACAAATATGTATAATGGAGCAGGGAGAAGGGGATTATGGTGGTGCCAGAAACATTTTAAGACACAATTATTATAAAAATATCCAATCTTTAATAGTATACAATTCTAAAAAACATACATATATATTATTTTATATGAATAAAATACACAAGGAGCTCTTTACAGTTTTGTATATTGACCGACACCAGTGATGTTGATAGGTAGTCGAAGGTCAATTCATCCCTACTAGTTTCGCTAATACATTGGCTTCATCAGGGGAATAGATAGGTAGTAGAAAAGAGTAAAGACACTGATCACAAAGCAAAAATATCACAGCACAAATCATTGAGCGATTGATAAACAGGGAGATCACAAATTTGTCTGACCAAAACCCCACGCTTCCCAAGCAACCACATCAAAGACATACCGAGTCAAGCTCCCAGGACATAGATTGAACACCGTCAAGCAGCTGGGGACGATAGTCAAACTCAGCCCTGTAATTGGCTACAGGGGGCCCAAAAGGGTGCCTGTAAAAACTAAAATTGACAAATTGGTAAGGGCTACTTGAGTGTAGTAAAATGGGTTAATTCCTATCCATTGTTATTCACATAGGCTGATAAGCCTCAAATACATACCAAAGCTAGAAGCGTGAAAAAAAGCAAAAACATGCACTGGGTGGGTCAATGCGTAGTACTTGAATATATTGGAATCAAAGAATATGTATTGAAACCAGGGAAACAACAGTGTAATGCATATTAATAGCATTAATATAGATGTTAGTGGTGCTTTAAAAGAAATGCACCCTGTATATGACAATCAAAAAACATTGGAGTATAAAAAAATATGTATATAGGCACTTACCCTGAAATCACAAAAGCCAATGAGAGCAATAGAATGCTCAATAAACTTTGGGTCAGGCAGTGTAGAGAGCTGGACATAGAAACCCCAAAAAAGTCCATAGGACTTGGTTATCTAAATATAAATTCAGTAAATGCATACAGTCAGCAAATAAACTGCCAATCAGCATATAAGTAAATGAAGAAAAGGAGGAAATAAACGCTCCTTCCAAATGTATGGAAATTTTTGTTTTTTCTTGTTTTACTTGTTTTACCAAGGATGTCCAAGCACATGCGCTCATATGCGAGGACATCCATGACAACGACATTGCATCAGCAGGCTTAATAACCAGGTCAGGGTGACATTGTAGTTCTCCATTCAAGTAGCCCTTACCAATTTGTCAATTTTAGTTTTTACAGGCACCCTTTTGAGCCCCGCTGTAGCCAATTACAGGGCTGAGTTTGACTATCGTCCCCAGCTGCTTGACGGTTTTCAATATATGTCCTGGGAGCTTGACTTGGTATGTCTGTGACGTGGTTGCTTGGGAAGCGTGGGGTTTTGGTCAGACAAATTTGTAACCTCCCCGTTTATCAATCGCTCATTGATTTATGCTATGATATTTTTGCTTTGTGATTGATTTTTTTCTTCTCTTCCATTGTCTTTACTCTTTTCTACTACCTATCTATTCCCCTGATGAAGCCAATGTATTGGCGAAACTAGTAGGAATGAATTGACCTGTATTTACAAGTTAGTGTAGTGCATCCTCTGCACAGTGTTCAAATAAAGCTACAAGTTAGTGTAGTGCGACCTCTGCACAGTGTTCAGCTAAAGCTACCTGTAGGAGATTGGTGGTGTTTTCCTGATCCTATCACTACCACAGGCAGCTACATTATTTAAATGTTAGTGTAGTGCGCCCTCTGCACAGTGTTCAGCTAAAGCTACCTGTAGAAAGTTGGTGGTGTTTTTTTTGATCCTATCACTACCGCAGGCAGCTACATTATTTAAACGTTAGTGTAGTGGGTCCTCTGCACAGTGTTCAGCTAAAGCTAAAAGTTAGTGTAGTGGGACCTCTGCACAGTGTTCAGCTAAAGCTACCTGTAGAAGATTGGTGGCGTTCTCATACTAATAATACTACAGGCAGGCAGTTGATTTTGCTAGCTGCAGTATCAGTATATATATATCTTGTGAGGTTGGGGGATGTCTAGCTCAGTGGTAGATGCCTTTTCAGCAAGTTCATAGCGAATAGGAACTTTAGTTTAAGGGCATGGTAGCCCACTTTTATTAAAAGGAACAAAATAAAGGAAAGTTCATACATGCACTTGGAGGCCCACACAGGGTTTCTTCTCCCAAAACAATAACACATGAAAAATGCCAAGCCACCTGGCTCTCTTCAGCAGTACTGCCACTTAGACTTTTACGCTTCAGCCCTCTTGGCCATATAACAGGGTTCCCGTACAACTACTGTACCTCGTTTCAGCTTCCTCGCTACTCAGGCCTTCACATTCAGGCTCTCATCTGTCTCCTTAGATGCACACAGCGTCTATCTAGAAAGCAGCCCCTCACTGCTCTGATCCTCAGACTTGGGTCTCTGGCTTTCACTAGTGCACACCTGCACTCTCTGGACTCCTGGAGACCTCCTGTCTCTCTGGGTGGAGTCCAGAACTCGTGTCCTGACTCTGCTATAAGCCCAGGACCCACCTGCTCAATCAACCAGCCAGACTCCTGGCTGTTCCCAAAACCCAGTCCCAGGATTGGAGATTCCGTCCCACCCATAACGCTATGGAATCTCCGGGCTCCAGGTCCCCAAATGGATTTTACAAACTTTGTTACTCTTGTTAATAATTGCCACTGATAAAACGGAAACTGATAAAACGGATTCCTCCACATTAAATACCCCTGGAGCCCTTCAGCCTGCCTATTTGAGAACCCTGGGTGACAATTACTAGGACAGGGAACTGTACTGTCACATATCCCTCCCCCTTGTTTCGAACCCGAGGGCGAAACACATAGTTTCCTTTTGGCACTTATGTGCCAACTACCTCTTACAGAAGTCAAACCCTGTCCAACCCCACTTCTTTTAAAGGGGAACTCAACCCACCACTTCCATTGGTGTCTCTCTCTTTGCCCCCCTGTCAATCTGCTATGGGTTTTGACACCTTCCCGACTCTTTTTCTGGGTGCATTTCCATAGGGATTTCCTCTCCTGAAATGTTAACAGAGTACCCCTGGTCTTTCTACCAACCCTTCTGCCTCCGTGCTTCAAGTTTCCTGGTTTAACAAAACCTCTCTCAGCATTACTGTTCTGAGACTGTAGGGGGCCTATTTCTATGGTGTTTATAACGGGACTCCTCCTCTTATTTCTGGTACCTGACTCAGCAGTCACTAGGGATGAGCTTTGAGTTCGAGTCGAACTCATGTTCGATTCGAACATCGGCCGTTCGCAAGTTCGCCGAACAATTTGGGGTGTTCCCGGCAAATTCAAATGCCGCGGAACACCCTTTAAAAGTCTATGGGAGAAATCAAAAGTGCCAATTTTAAAGGCTTATATGCAAGTTATTGTCATAAAAAGTGTTTAGGGACCTGAGTCCTGCCCCAGGGGACATGGATCAATGCAAAAAAAAGTTATAAAAACGGCCGTTTTTTCAGGAGCAGTGATTTTAATAATGCTTAAAGTGAAACAATAAAAGTGTAATATCCCTTTAAATTTCATACCTGGGGGATGTCTATAGTATGCCTGTAAAGGGGCGCATGTTTCCCGTGTTTAGAACAGTCTGACAGCAAAATTAAATTTCAAAGGAAAAAAGTCATTTAAAACTACTCGCGGCTATTGCATTGCCAGTCCGACAATACACATAAAAGTTCATTGATAAAAACGGCATGGGAATTCCCCACAGGGGAACCCCGAACCAAAATTAAAAAAAAAAAAAAAAATGACGTGGGGGTCCCCCTTAATTCCATACCAGACCCTTCAGGTCTGGTATGGATTTTAAGGGGAACCCCGCGCCAAAATTAAAAAAAACGGTGTGGGGTCCCCCCAAAAATCCATACCAGACCCTTATCCGAGCACGCAACCTGGCAGGCTGCAGGAAAAGAGGGGGGGACGAGAGAGCAGCCCCCCCTCCTGAACCGTACCAGGCCACATGCCCTCAACATTGGGAGGGTGGTTTGGGGTAGCCCCCCAAAACACCTTGTCCCCATGTTGATGAGGACAAGGGCCTCATCCCCACAACCCTGGCCAGTGGTTGTGGGGGTCTGCGGCCGGGGGGCTTATCAGAATCTGGAAGCCCCCTTTAACAAGGGAACCCCAGATCCTGGCCCCCCCGTGTGAAATCATAAGGGGGTACAAAAGTACCCCTACCATTTCACAAAAAAACTGTCAAAAATGTTAAAAATTACAAGAGACAGTTTTTGACAATCCCTTTATTTAAATGCTTCTTCTTTCTTCTATCTTCCTTCATCTTCTTCTTCTGGTTCTTCTGGCTCTTCCTCCGGTGTTCTCGTCCAGCATCTCCTCCGCGGCGTCTTCTATCTTCTTCTCCTCGGTCTGCTCCGCACCCATGGCATGGGGGGAGGCTCCCGCTCTTCATCTTCTTCTCCTTCTCTTCTTCTCCGGGCCGCTCCGCATCCATGCTGGCATGGAGGGAGGCTCCCGCTGTGTGACGCATCTCCTCTTCTGACGGTTCTTAAATAACGGGGGCGGGGCCACCCGGTGACCCCACCCCCTCTGACGCACGGGACATGACGGGACTTCCCTGTGGCATTCCCCGTGACGTCACAGGGAAGTCCTGTCAAGTCACCATGTGTCAGAGGGGGGCCCCGCCCCCGTTATTTAAGAACCGTGACAAGAGGAGACGGGTCACACAGTGAGAGCCTCCCTCAATGCCAGCATGGATTCGGAGCGGCCCGAAAAGAAGATGAAGAAGAGAAGAAGATGAAGAGAAGAGCGGGAGCCTCCAAGAAAGAAAGAAAGAAGCATTTAAATAAAGGAATTGTCAAAAACTGTCTCTTGTCATTTTTAACGTTTTTGACAGTTTTTTAGTGGAATGGTAGGGGTACTTTTGTACCCCCTTACCATTTCACACAGGGGGGGCCGGGATCTGGGGGTCCCCTTGTTAAAGGGGGCTTCCAGATTCTGATAAACCCCCCGGCCGCAGACCCCACAACCACTGGCCAGGGTTGTGGGGATGAGGCCCTTGTCCTCATCAACATGGGGACAAGGTGTTTTGGGGGCTACCCCAAACCACCCTCCCAATGTTGAGGGCATGTGGCCTGGTACGGTTCAGGAGGGGGGGCCGCTCTCTCGCCCCCCCCCCTCTTTTCCTGCGGCCTGCCAGGTTGCGTGCTCGGATAAGGGTCTGGTATGGATTTTTGGGGGGACCCCACACCGTTTTTTTTTTTTAAATTTTGGCGTGGGGTTCCCCTTAAAATCTATACCAGACCTGAAGGGTCTGGTATGGAATTTAAGGGGACCCCCACAACATTTTTTTTTTTAATTTTGGCCGGGGTTCCCCTTAATATCCATACCAGACCTGAAGGGCCTGGTATGGAATTTAGGGGGACCCCCACGTCATTTTTTTAAAAGATTTTGGTTCGGGGTTCCCCTGTGGGGAATTCCCATGCCGTTTTTATCAATGAACTTTTATGTGTATTGTCGGACCGGCAATGCAATAGCCGCGAGTAGTTTGAAATGACTTTTTTCCTTTGAAATGTCATTTTGCTGTCAGACTGTTCTAAACACGGGAAACATGCGCCCCTTTACAGGCATACTATAGACACCCCCCCCAGGTACGAAATTTAAAGGGATATTACACTTTTATTGTTTGACTTTAAGCATTATTAAAATCACTGCTCCTGAAAAAACGTCCGTTTTTAAAACTTTTTTTGCATTGATACATGTCCCCTGGGGCAGGACCCAGGTCCCCAAACACTTTTTATGACAATAACTTGCATATAAGCCTTTAAAATTAGCACTTTTGATTATTCATGTTCGTGTCCCATAGACTTTAACGGTGTTTGAACTAACTTTTTTCCTGTTCGCATGTTCTAGTGCGAACCGAACAGGGGGGTGTTCAGCTCATCCCTAGCAGTCACTAATTGTTTACCAGGTTTACCTATACCTTTGGACACCACATTATCATGTATCATTAACACATTACTTGGTTCATCATTGACAGACATATTCAAACCAACATTAGACCTCTCAATGTTGCACATGTCACCAATGCCTTTTTTTCCTACATTTGCTAGGGCAGAGTCTGCAGAGGGCACACATACCAGAGGGCCGCCATCACCCACGGGAACCTCACAGGACATCACCTCCCCTGGGTTCAGCCACTCTGCAGGCAGCTGTCCTACCACTTGACCTGTTCTGATGCCATCTGTATTTTTATCCACCTGAACAGACAAGCTCTTGTCTGATCCACTTACAACTTTTGCCATATTCCTTATCCGTTCTCGGGGACCTTATTAGGTTTATCACCTAAACCAAACATTGGACTGGGGACCCCAGTCTCTTTAACCACCTTCATTTGAGCCCTGGTCAGGATTTCTGCTGCTTTCAGGTCCACACTTGGCCCTTCCATCTCATGTGGTTTTTCCACTGGTGCAGTATACGCGCCCTTCACCGACAACTGACAAGCACCACCCTGGACTATAGCAGCAGCTTCCCATCTGGCTGTTAGGAGGTGAAACCACAGACATTTTAGGCTTATTTTCCATTTCTCCAAAGTCTCTCTCAAACATTATTTCTTCTGGACGTAATCCAGCAGCATACACAGTGGCAACTTTTAACAAGAGTAACAAATTCAGGAATAAACCATTCCTGTCCTGTTGTTCTTTGTTCTGTACAGCTTGCCATTCAGTGCTCCACCTAGTGGTACTCCGCAGTACCAGACCATCAGACTGTGGAGGAGACGCACTAGTATAGATTGGCTGTACATACAAAAGTTCAAGCATCTCTTAATGCTTGGTTATAAACCAGGCACTTGACTCCAGACCCAAGTCTTTCCTGGGGACTTTCATGACACTGGGGATGCAGAGAGACCCACTTGCTGAGATTTGAAAAGTTGCAACGGTTAATGGAACCTCCTCCCAGCTGGAGGTAAACACAGCCTGGTGCTCCACCAGAGCGCTGCCAGGTGCTGGACTCATACCCAACTTCTCAGGTTCAGCATCAGTGAACTGCTCAAGAACATTACCAGTGACAACGTCACTTTGACACTCCATGTCAACCTCAGTTTTGTGGGTCACGGACAATGTCTCTGCTGTGCGCTCGCCCTTATTTGGTTCATCCTGATCACGAGGGTTAACCTTTGCAGCAGCCACCGCGCCCTCCGATACAAGCTGTTCTGCAGTCCCTCCTGCTGGCACAGCAGAAACTTTGTCCACCTTATTTTTGTGCATAAAAGCCTTATCTATCAGGGAGATAAGATTTTTACCCCAACTATCCCAATCTATTGTATGTGCGCTCCCTTCAGCGGTACTCCTCAGCACAGGTCCATCCGCCCAAGGAGACACATAAGAACAGACTGGCTTAGCTGCAGATTCATTACCCAAATTATAAATCATGTAAGATTGTGGTAACACAGGTTTTAACACAGCAGGTTGCAATATACCATATTCACCACCTTGCTCGGCTGGTGCTTCATAAACCTCACACACCTTTGCATTTTTCACAGGTTGGGTTAACCCACTGTTTGGAAAAAGGTTAAAAACTGCGCATAGGTGAAAAATGTGTAAACAAAAAATAATAAATAAAGCTGCAAGTTCCTATGTATAACACAGACATAAAGTGAACAATTGGGAAAAAATGGAACCGCGCTAATGAAACAAACTATGCAAATCACATCTGTCCATCATGCTGTGTACCAGCAGGACAGGCTGTCTGCGGGCATCAGGCCGGTGCCCCAGACTTCTCTTCAGTCGTTCAACATTCTGAAACTATATGTGAGTGTTTAATAATTTTTACCTAATAAGCCTTATGATTTTACACTATTGGAGCTCTCTTTTCCATTTATGGTTAACCACGTTGCTGAGAGTTTGACGTCCCGCCATTGTGCCATTAATCCATCTGACATCGAGGCCCCTGATATCTCATCGTAGTGATACTATTTGGTTCCTTGACGGTGGTCTGAAGCAACCAGTTTTAACGGCTTACCCAGACCCTCTGTAGTGGGGGGGGGGGGGGGGTCATGGGTCTCTTGTAAGCGGCCAGTATCTTCATTGGTGGTGGTGGATCAAACACTTTATCCTTAGTTTTCAGGATTTAAACCAAATCTCAATCAACACCTGGGTGATTTATCCCATTCACTTATATGGACTTTATTAAATTACTTTGCAATTTTTACTATTGCACATGGAATATGCACTTTTGTATGTCCATTTAATGCATATGTTTAGTGATGTGTACTATATATATGTTTCATATACCTTTTACCTGTTTTTTCACTAAATGATGGACAGAGGTAATTTGCATAGTTTGTTTCATTCAATTTTTTCCCAATTATTAACCTGCACATTTTTAGTACTAGCTGCTTGTACTAACACATTACCATTACATAGTACAATCCCACTCTGTCCCACCAGAGTGACATCGCAGTTGTCCAGGGCAACCTCCGACTCCAATACATGAAGTTCCCTGGAGATTTCTGGGGACAACTGTGCTGTCTTACCACCAGTTGCTACAGGCAATGGCCCATTTGTGATAACTTTGGCTCTGAAAGAACCTGGGGTTTTCCCAACAGCAGCAAACTTTTCATTAACAGTAACACTTATAGCATTTTTAGCTCTTGCAGGCTGTCCTAGCCCACTGCCAACTTGAGACTGACAGTCATTAGACACAACACATTTAGTCATCAACACAGGTTTTGTTTGGACTTTAACCCCTGCATTCCCACTGGGTAGGGAAAAGTCATTTTCAAGCACACATTCAGTGGCCCCACTAACTGGGATCACTCTGACATCCTGGACAGTCTCGTAACCAGTCCTTTTATACATGAAATCAGCAGTTCAAGCCATCATTTCATTAAAGACAGTCTTACCCACCGCAGTAGTTGGGGTCACCATCTTCATTTGAGTACGTTGTCTTATGAACCAATCCTCTGCTGCACTTTTACTGGCCAACTCCCCCTGGTGGCCACGGGATGAAACTACAGCAGGTATCTCCCACTGTTTAGCAGCCCCTGCAGGCACAACAGGAAACTCCTCCTTGTTGCTAGGGGTGACTGAAAACATATTTGCACAGGAATCTGGGCCTTTTGCTCAGCAACATTATCTCCAGCCGTATTCCATAACCTAGGGCAAGAAAATATGCCATGCCCCAGCTGACCACATTCCAGGCATGGTACTGGACGATTTTTTTCCAAAGCGCTTCTCTCCTGGTGATTCCCAGCTGGCTGGAACGCACAGGCCTCTTTGTGGGGACGCTGAGCCAAATCTCCACTGCAGCTCCTCCTTTCCGGCACCACTTTCACTCTTGTTGCCATGGGAGACCGCACTCTCCCAGTAGAACTTTGCTGGCTCTCTCCAACATGCTGTATCAGCTCCTGCTTAAGCCAGTTGCCACGATCATTATTAGACATAGCCCATGGTACACAGACAGCCCGACTGGCTTCCTCTGCGTTGCTATGGGCAACCACTCTCAGTCTCAGCCTTTGATCTGCCTCTCTTCTGGCAGATAACACAGGCTTCCCTCCGCTGGACCCTGTCTCAAGCTGTGTCACTTTCACACTTTTCGCAACAGCTGCTGGTTTAACTGCAGCAGTGTTGCCAGGGGCAACAACACCCCTCTCCCAGGTATGGACATCCGGCAGCTTTCTCTTTGTATAGAAGGTTGGCTTGCCTTCCACTTTAGCTTGGTCCATTCCTGCCAGGTGCCGCTTGCACCAATCCACTGCAGATTCAAACGCTGGTGGACTCTCCATACCAGCAGTCACCTGTGCACTCATTGCACCAGTGTTGCTAGGGACAACCCCAGCCCTTTTTCTTCTTGGTAAACTCAGATCAGGCATGTATGGGGCTCGTTCGGGCAGTAACAACCCCTCCAGCCACATAGCTCTGTCTCTCATCTCTGCAAACCTTGCTTCTTTTAGGAGCTTTGATTGCCCCCATACTTAGGTCACTCCAGAATAGGGATGAGCTTCGTGTTCCAGTCGAACCCATGTTCGACTCGACCATCGTCTGTTCGCCCGTTCGCCGAATTGCGAACGATATGGGCCGTTCGCGCCAAATTCGTGTGGCGTGTCACGGCCCATAATTCACTGCGGCATTGCAGTGCATTGCTGGCTGATGATTGGCCAAGCATGCAGTATGACCCGCATGCTTGGCCAATCACAGCGCCGTCTGAACAGAGAGCCGTAATTGGCCAAAGCCAAGGAGGCTTTGGCCAATTAGGGCTCAGGGGATTTAGTACACGCCCCACACTATATAAGGCCACCTGCACGGCGGCCCTGTGTAGTGTGTGTTCCGGCGTTCATAGATAGAGAGAGAGAGAGAGACAGACAGTGTCATTTGATTTGAGTTAGATAGATTAGGCAGAACAGTCAGTTAGCTGCACTTACAGTGTATTGTGTATATATATGCATTCCAGGTGTTGCATATATATATATACACTGTATTCAGTTTAGCTAGATATGTTCCTGTTATCTTCTTACTGACAGGCAGGCTTGTCTTGTTACAGTATTTACAGCTACCTGAAGAAAATTGCTGGTATTTTTTTGATCCTATTAGTACCACAGTCAGGCAGCTAGACTATTTACAGTTAGTGCAGTGCATCCTGCTCACAGTGTTCAGCTAAACCTACAAGTTAGTGGGGTGCGTCCTGCTCACAGTGTTAAGCTAAACCTACAAGTTAGTGGGGTGCATCCTGCTCACAGTGTTCAGCTAAAACTACAAGTTAGTGTCGTGCGTCCACCTCAGTGTTCAGCTAAACCTACAAGTTAGTGTGGTGCGTCCACCTCACAGTGTTCAGCTAAACCTACAAGTTAGTCCAGTGCGTCCTGCTCACAGTGTTCAGCTAAAACTACAAGTTAGTGCGGTGCGTCCACCTCACAGTGTTCAGCTAAACCTAGAAGTTAGTGCGGTGCGTCCTGCTCACAGTGTTCAGCTAGATCCATTCCTGTTATCTTCTTACTGACAGGCAGGCTTGTCTTGTTACAGTATTTACAGCTACCTGAAGAAAATTGCTGGTGTTCTTTTGATCCTATTAGTACCACAGTCAGGCAGCTAGACTATTTACAGTTAGTGCAGTGCGTCCTGCTCACAGTGTTCAGCTAAACCTAGAAGTTAGTGTGGTGCGTCCACCTCACAGTGTTCAGCTAAACCTACAAGTTAGTGCGGTGCGTCCACCTCACAGTGTTCAGCTAAACCTAGAAGTTAGTGCGGTGCGTCCTGCTCACAGTGTTCAGCTAAAACTACAAGTTAGTGTGGTGCGTCCACCTCACAGTGTTCAGCTAAACCTAGAAGTTAGTGGGGTGCGTCCTGCTCACAGTGTTCAGCTAAACCTACAAGTTAGTGGGGTGCATCCTGCTCACAGTGTTCAGCTAAACCTACAAGTTAGTGGGGTGCGTCCTGCTCACAGTGTTCAGCTAAACCTACAAGTTAGTGTGCTGCGTCCACCTCACAGTGTTCAGCTAAACCTACAAGTTAGTGCGGTGCGTCCTGCTCACAGTGTTCAGCTAAAACTACAAGTTAGTGCAGTGCGTCCTGCTCACAGTGTTCAGCTAAAACTACAAGTTAGTGTGGTGCGTCCACCTCACAGTGTTCAGCTAAACCTACAAGTTAGTGCGGTGCGTCCTGCTCACAGTGTTCAGCTAAAACTACAAGTTAGTGAGGTGCATCCTCCTCACAGTGTCCAGCTAAACCTACAAGTTATTTTTTTTCCGAGCTCTGCACAGTGTTCAGCTAAAGCTACCTGTAGAAGGTTGGGCGTGTTTTCCTAATCCTATCACTACCGCAGGCAGCTAAAAAAGCTACAAGTTATTTTTTTGCGAGCTCTGCACAGTGTTCAGCTAAAGCTACCTGTAGAAGGTTGGTGGTGTTCTCATACTACAGGCAGGCAGTTGATTTTGCTAGCTGCAGTATCAGTACACACATATATATATATATATACACACATATGTATACACATATGTATACACATATATATATATATATATATATATATATATATATATATATATATATATATATATGTCCCAGCTTAGTGCAGCTACAGGCCATTAGCATGTCTGGAAGGCCAAGAAGGAGAGGCAGACAGTCACAAGCCAATAAGAGAGGGCAAGCAGGCTCTGTGTCTAGTGCTGGTCAAGGAGACGGTGCATCCTCATCAGCACGTGGCCGTGGGACACGCTTGGCCTTTTTTTCGGCAGCTGGCCGTGTTGAGCCGCAACATGCGGAAGACTTGGACGAGTGGATGACCAAGCCGTCCTCATCCTCCTCATCCTCTCTCACCCATGCCCAGGGTACTTTGTCTGGCAAAGCAGCGGCCTCTTCCCTTGGCTCAATGACATCAGTGACTCCTTCCCTAGCCCCACCATGTCCTCCTGAGGAGTCCCTCGAACTGTTTGACCACAGTGTTGGGTACATGCTCCAGGAGGATGCCCAGCGTTTGGAAGGCTCTGATGATGATACTGAGCTCGATGAAGGCAGTAACATGAGCACGGACAGAGGGGGTGCCCAAGAAGGACAGCAATCTGGCAGTCATGCTCCCCCTGCTGCAGCATACTGCCAGGTTTGCTCAATTGATGAGGAGGGAGGGGATGATGAGGTCACTGACTCAACATGGGTGCCTGACAGGAGAGAGGAGGAGGAGGAGGAGGTGGCACATCACCAACGAGGCAGGATGCCCTCCAGGGGCCAGCCTAAGGGCAGCACATTGGCTGCATCACACCCCAAAGCTCCACATGTGCAGGGCGCTGCAGTGTCTGCGCGTTATTCAAAAAGTTCTTTGGTGTGGGCCTTTTTTGAGACGAGTGCATCAGATCGCACTGCTGCTATTTGCAACATATGTCTCAAGCGTATCTCGCGTGCCCAAAACATCTCCCACTTGGGTACCACATGCTTGACCCAGACATATGTTGACCTGCCATGCAGTTCGTTGGCAAGCGTATCTAAAAGACCCACACCAAAGAACAAAGAGGACCTCTCCTTGCTCCTCATCAGCTGAGATCTCCAACCCCACTATACCTTCAGTCCTCTCTGAGACCTGCACTGAGAGGAATGAAGGTGTAGAATTAGGTGTGTCACAGCCAAGTACTTGTACACCGACGTCAGATTGTACCAGGCAAATTTCCCTGCCCCAGCTGCTGCACCGCCGAAAGAAGTTTGCTCCCAGCCATCCACATGCGCAGCGGTTGAATGCTAGCTTGGCAAAATTGCTAGCACTTCAACTGCTGCCTTTTCAGTTGGTAGACTCTGCCCCCTTCCGCGAGTTTGTGGAATGTGCAGTTCCTCAGTGGCAGGTACCCAAACGCCACTTTTTCTCACGGAAGGCGATTCCGGCTCTCTACCGGCATGTGGAAGGCAATGTCCATGCCTCGCTGGACAGGGCGGTCAGCGGTAAGGTGATATTACCGCTGACTCATGGTCCAGCAGGCATGGACAGGGACGTTACCTAAGTTTCACGGTGCATTGGGTGACTCTGCTGGCAGCTGGGAAGGATGCAGGACAAGGTGCAGTAGTGTTGGAGGTTGTTCTGCCACTACGCCTCCAAAATGCTAATGATTGTGACACACCTCTCTCCTCCACCCCTTCCTCTTCTTCCTCCTCCATGGCCTCTTCCTGTGCTTTGTCCTCGGAACCAGTGGTGCTCCGTAGCCGTTCAAGGGGCTACGCAAGTACGCAGGCCAAAAGATGCCATGCGGTGCTTGAGCTGGTGTGCTTGGAGGACAGGAGTCACACTGGGGCAGAGGTTCTGTCAGCTCTGCAGGGGCAGGTTCAGAGGTGGCTGACGCCATGCCAACTTAAGGCAGGAATGGTGGCTTGCGACAATGGCACCCAACCTGCTCTCCACCCTCCGACAGGGACAAATGACCCATGTGCCCTGTTTGGCTCACGTCCTTAACTTGGTGGTGCAGCGGTTCTTGGGCAGGTACCCGGGCTTACAGGATGTCCTGAGGCAGGCCAGGAAAGTCTGTGTGCATTTCCGCCGGTCATATAATGCCAGTGCTCGGCTGGCGGACCTCCAAAAGGAGTTTAACCTGCCCAAGAACCGCCTAATCTGTGACATGCCCACCAGGTGGAACTCAACGTTGGCCATGCTGCAGCGGCTGCACACGCAGCAGAGGGCCATCAATGAGTACCTGTGCGACTATGGCACCAGGACAGGGTCAGGGGAGCTTGTTTTTTTTTCCCCACGCCAGTGCGCCATGATCAGGGATGCATGCACTGTCCTGTCACCATTTGAGGAGGCCACGAGGATGGTGAGCAGTGACAGTGCATGCATCAGTGACACTGTCCCCCTTGTCCCCCTTGTCCACCTGTTGGAGCACACGCTGCATGGAATAATGGACAGGGCACTTGAGGCAGAACAGAGGCAGGAAGAGGGGGACTTCCTTAGCTCTCAAGGCCCCCTTTATCCAGACAGTGTTCCTGCGTGCCCACCGATCACACAGGAAGAGGACGAGGAGGAGGAGGAAGATTGTGTCAGTATGGAGGTGGAGCCTGGCACTCAGCATCAGCAGCAGTCTTTAAGGGATCAGTCCCAAGAAACACATGGACTTGTACATGGCTGGGAGGAGGTGGCTGGGGACCATGTCATCCTTAGTGACCCAGAGGACTCCGGACCGAATGCCTCAGCAAACCTACGCTGCATGGCCTCCCTGATCCTGCAAAGCCTGCGTAAGGATCCTCATATTCGTGGTATCAAGAAGAAGGACCAATACTGGCTGGCAACCCTCCTTGATGCACGTTACAAGGGTAAGGTTGCGGACCTTATCTTGCCATTGCAGAGGGAGCAGAGGATGAAACATCTTTGGGAGGCCTTGCAGAAAGGTCTGTGCAACGCACTCCCAGAGACTGGGAGGTTACGAACTCCTGTTTCTGGACAACGTGTTGCTGAGGCTTCGGTCAGTCAAAAAAGGAGCGGTGGAGAAGGTGGCTGTCTGACCGATGCGTTCAGACAATTTTTGGGTCCGCAGCCCCAAGGTATGATCGGTTCCAGCAACCTTTCCCACCGAAAATCCTCTGGGTTACTGGGTCTTGAGGATGGATCACTGGCCAGAGCTTGCACAGTATGCAATTGAGCTACTGGCCTGTCCTGCATCCAGCGTTCTTTCGGAACGCACATTCAGTGCTGCTGGAGGCTTTGTAACCGATCACAGGGTGCGTCTGTCCACCGACTCGGTCGATCGACTGACCTTCATAAAAATGAATCAGTCTTGGATCACCACCAGCTACCAAGCACCTGATGCTGATGTAACCGAATAATTTTTTTTGAAATCTCAGATCCCTTCAAAGACTGCCTATGCTGATGCTGAGTGACTATCCCTGAGTAATTATCCTCTTCCTCCTCAATCATCACGCTGATAGCTTGTAAAAACATTTTTGGTTCTGGGCGCTACCACCAGTGCCTAAGGCCCAATTTTTCAGCCCCTGTTTAACAGGGGCGTGTAATTACAATTTTTGATGCAATACTTTGCAGCAGGGCTCGTTCCTGCGTTCCAACTAGAGTGTCTGTGAGGGGTTGCAGTGTTGTGGCACCAGCACCAGTGCCTAAGGCCTAATTTTTCAGCCCCTGTTCAACAGGGGCATGTAATTACAATTCTTGATCTAATACTTCACAGCAGGGCCCATTTCTGCACCCACCAAGAGCGAGTGAGGACTTACAGTGTTGTGGCACCAGCACCACCACCACCAAAGGCCCAGTTTTTCTGCCCCTGTTCAACAGGGGCATGTAATTACAATTCTTGATCTAATATTCACAGCAGGGCCCTGTGAGGGCTTACAGTGTTGTGGCCACAAAACCTAAGGCCCAAATTTCTGCTTAGTATATAGGGCAGGCCCCTACTTTCAAATAACTAACTTACAAACGACTCCTACTTGCAAACGGAAGGAGACAACAGGAAGTGAGATGAAATCTACCCTTAGGATTGGAAATTCTCTCCTGTAAGAGTTAATGTGGGAAAAACATTTCTCCTTTCCACTGATGCTTTCCAATCCTTGTTCCACAAAAAAACCCAAATTTTCAAAAAAACATTTGTCATTGGGACAAAAAGTGAGGTGAAATCTTTTGAAGAGGAGGAAAGACAGCAAAACAAATGTCACAGGGGTGATAAACCTTCCCTATGTTTTCCAAAAAGCTTAAAAAAGATTTTTTGGCTGGAGCTAAACACGTTAAAAATGTACCCGTTCAAAATTACAAACAGATTCTACTTAACAACAAACCTACAGTCCCTGTCTTTTTTGCACCGCCTGTATACTGCTGTTCAGAGTATATAGGGCCTGGTGGCCCCACACCTTTCCTTATTTTAATTTGGGTGCGGGGTTCCCCTTAATATCCATACAAGACCCAAAGGGCCTGGTAATGGACTGGGGGGTACCCATGCCGTTTGTCTCACTGATCGTCATCCATATTGCCAGGACCCAACATTACATTAAACCCGCAAGCAGTTTTAAATGAGATTTTTTCCTTTAAAAATGACATTTTGTGCAGGGACTGTTCTAAGCACGGGAAACACGCGCCACTTTACAGGCATACTATAGACACACCCCAGGTACGATATTTAAAGGAATATTTCACTTTTTTTTTTTACTTTAAGCATCATTAAAATCACTGCTCCCGAAAAAAACGGCAGTTTTTAAAAGTTATTTTTGCATTGATACATGTCCCCTGGGGTAGGACCCGGGTCCCCAAACCCTTTTTAGGACAATACCATGCAAATTAGCCTTTAATATTAGCACTTTTTATTTCGAACGTTCGAGTCCCATAGACGTCAATGGGGTTCTAACGTTCGTGTAAATTTTCGGTCCGTTCGCAGGTTCTTTAGTTTAAGGGCATGGTAGCCCACTTTTATTAAAAAGGAACGAAATAAAGGAAAGTTCCTACATGCACTTGGATGCCCACACAGGGTTTCTTCTCCCAACACAATAACACATGAAAAATGCCAAACCACCTGGCTCTCTTCAGCAGTACTGCCACTTAGGCTTTTACGCTTCAGCCCTCTTGGCCATATAACAGGGTTCCCGTACAACTACTGTACCTCGTTTCAGCTTCCTCGCTACTCAGGCCTTCCACTTCAAGCTCTCATCTGTCTCCTTAGATGCACACAGCTTCAACGCACACAGCGTCTATCTAGAAAGCAGCCCCTCACTGTTCTGATCCTCAGACTTGGGTCTATGACTTTCACTAGTGCACATCTGGACTCCTGGAAATCTCCTGTCTCTCTGGGTGGAGTCCAGAACTCTTGTCCTGACTCTGCTATAAGCCCAGGACCCACCTGCTCAATCAACCAGCCAGACTCCTGGCTGTTCCCAAAACCCGGTCCCAGGATTGGAGATTCCGTCCTACCCATAACGCTATGGAATCTCCGGGCTCCAGGTCCCCAAATGAATTTTACAAACTTTGGAGGAAACTGATAAAACGGATTCCTCCACATTAATTACCCCTGGAGCCCCTCAGCCTGCCTATTTGAGAACCCTGGGTGACAATTACTAGGACAGGGAACTGTACTGTCACAATATATATCTATATATCTATATATATATATATATATATATATATATATATATATATATATATATATATAGCCCAGCTTAGTGCAGCTACATCTCACTGCAGGCCATTAGTATTTCTGGAAGGACAACAAGGAGAGGCAGACAGTCACAAGCCAATAAAAGAGGGCAAGTGTGTCTAGACGCAACAGTGCTGGTCGTGCACACGGTGCATCCTCATCAGCACGTGGCCATGGGACACGCTTGGCCTTTTTTTCGGCAGCTGGCAGTGTTAAGCCGCAACATGCGGAAGACTTGGTCGAGTGTA
The DNA here is from genome assembly GCA_037952835.1 of Lithobates septentrionalis. Classification (NCBI taxonomy): domain Eukaryota; kingdom Metazoa; phylum Chordata; class Amphibia; order Anura; family Ranidae; genus Lithobates; species Lithobates septentrionalis. The sequence goes on from JBBDGP010000205.1 coordinate 6,495,404, forward strand.
TGACCAAGCCGATCTCATCCTCCTCATCCTCTCTCATCCATGCTCAGGGTACTTTGTCTGGCAAAGCAGCTGCCAACCCAGCCTCTTCCCTCGGCTCGATGGAATCAGTCACTCCTTCCCTAGCTCCACCATGTCCTCCTGAGGAGTCCCCCGAACTGTTTGACCACAGTGTTGGGTACATGCTCCAGGAGGATGCCCAGCGTTTTGAATGGTACTCAGCTAGAGGAAGGCAGTAACATGAGCCCAGACAGAGGGGGTGCCCAAGAAGGACAGCACTCTGGCAGTCATGTTGCCCCTGCTGCAGCATACTGCCAGGTTTGCTCCAGTGATGAGGAGGGAGGAGATAATGAGGTCACTGACTCCACGTGGGTGCCTGATAGGAGGAGGGGGAGGCACATCACCAATGAGGCAGGATGCCCTCCAGGGGCAAGCTTAAGGGCAGCACACTGACTGCATCACACCGCAAAGCTCCGCATGTGCAGGGCGCTGCTGTCTCGCGTTATTCCAAAACTTCTTTGGTGTGGGCTTTTTTTGAGACGAGTGCATCAGATCCCACCGCTGCTATTTGCAACATATGTCTCAAGCGTATCTCGCGTGGCCAAAACATCTCCCGCTTGGGCACCACATGCTTGACCCAGACATATGTTGACCTGCCATGCAGTTCGTTGGCAAGCGTACCTAAAAGACCCACACCAAAGAACAAAGAGGACCTCTCCTTGCTCTTTATCAGCTGAGATCTCCAACCCCACTATACCTTCAGTCCTCTCTGAGACCTGCACTGAGAGGAATGAAGGTGTAGAATTAGATGTGTCACAGCCAAGTACTTGTGGGCAATCTGCTATGGGTACACCAACGTCAGATTGTACCAGGCAAATTTCCCTGCCCCAGCTGCTGCACCGCCAAAAGAAGTTCGCTTCCAGCCATCTACATGCCCAGCGGTTGAATGCTAGCTTGGCAAAATTGCTAGCACTTCAACTGCTACCTTTTCAGTTGGTAGACCCTGCCCCCTTCCGTGAGTTTGTGGAATGTGCAGTTCCTCAGTGGCAGGTTCCCAAACGACACTTTTTCTCACGGAAGGCGATTCTGGCTCTCTACCGGTATGTGGAAGGCAATGTCCATGCCTCACTGAACAGGGCGGTCAGCGGTAAGGTGCATATTACCGCTGACTCATGGTCCAGCAGGCATGGACAGGGACATTACCTAAGTTTCACAGTGCATTGGGTGACTCTGCTGGCAGCTGGGAAGGATGCAGGACAAGGTGCAGTAGTGTTGGAGGTTGTTCCACCACCACGCCTCCAAAATGCTATTACTGGTGATTCTGACACACCTCTCTCCTCCACCGCCTCCTCTTCTTCTTCCTCCATGGCCTCTTCCTGTGCTTTGTCCTCAGAACCAGCGGTGCTCCGCAGGCGTTCAAGGGGCTATGCAACTACGCAGGCCAAAAGATGCCATGCGGTGCTTGAGCTGGTGTGCTTGGGGGACAGGAGCCACACTGGGGCAGAGGTTCTGTCAGCTCTGCAGGGGCAGGTTCACAAGTGGTTGACGCCACGTCAACTTAAGGCAGGAATGGTGGTTTGCGACAATGGCACCAACCTCCTCTCCGCCCTCCGACAGGGACAGATGACCCATGTGCCCTGTTTGGCTCACGTCCTTAACTTGGTGGTGCAGCGGTTCTTGGGCAGGTACCCGGGCTTACAGGATGTCCTGAGGCAGGCCAGGAAAGTCTGTGTGCTTTTCTGCCAGTCATATAATGCCAGTGCTCAGCTGGCTGACCTCCAAAAGGAATTTAACCTGCCCAAGAACCGCCTAATCTGTGACATGCCCACCAGGTGGAACTCAACGTTGGCCATGCTGCAGTGGCTGCACATGCAGCAGAGGGCCATCAATGAGTACCTGTGCGACTATGGCACCAAAACAGGGTCAGGAGAGCTTGTTTTTTTTTCCCACACCAGTGGGCCATGATCAGGGATGCATGCACTGTCCTGTCACCATTTGAGGAGGCCACGAGGATGGTGAGCAGTGATAGTGCATGCATCAGTGACACTGTCCCCCTTGTCCACCTGTTGGAGCACACGCTGCGTGGAATAATGGACAGGGCACTTGAGGCAGAACAGAGGCAGGAAGAGGAGGACTTCCTTAGCTCTCAAGGCCCCCTTTATCCAGACAGTGTTCCTGCGTGCCCGCTGATCACACAGGAAGAGGAGGAGGAGGAAGAGGAGGTTTGTGTAAGCATGGAGGTGGAGCCTGGCACTCAGCATCAGCAGCAGTCTTTAAGGGATAATTTACAGTCCGAAGAAAGCCATGGACTTGTACGTGGCTGGAAGGAGGTGGCTGTGGATCATGTCGTCCTTAGTGGCCCAGAGGACTCCGGACCGAATGCCTCAGCAAACCTACGCTGCATGGCCTCCCTGATCCTGCAAAGCCTGCGGAAGGATCCTCGTATTCGTGGTATCAAGGAGAGGGATCAATACTGGCTGGCAACCCTCCTTGATCCACGTTACAAGGGTAAGATTGCGGACCTTATCTTGCTGTCGCAGAGAGAGCAGAGGATGAAACATCTTCAGGAGGCCTTGCAGAAAGGTCTGTGCAACGCGTTCCCAGAGACTGGGAGGTTACAAACTCCTGTTCCTGGACAATGTGTTGCTGAGGCTTCGGTCAGTCAAGGAAGAAGCGGTGGAGAAGGTGGCAGTCTGACTGATGCGTTCAGACAATTTTTTAGTCCGCAGCCCCAAGGTGTGGTCGGTTCCAGCAACCATCGCCAGCGTCTGTTTTACATGACATACCTAGGGGCAAGATATTACTTGGACACCTTTCCCACCGAAAATCCTCTGGGTTACTGGGTCTTGAGAATGGATCACTGGCCAGAGCTTGCACAGTATGCAATTTGAGCTACTGGCCTGTCCTGCATCCAGCGTTCTTTTGGAACGCACATTCAGTGCTGCTGGAGGTTTTGTAACCTATCACAGGGTGCGCCTGTCCACCGACTAGGTCGAACGACTGACCTTCATAAAAATGAATCAGTCTTGGATCACCACCAGCTACCAAGCACCTGATGCTGATGTAACCAAATAATTTTTTTTGAAATGTCAGATCCCTTCAAGACTGCCTATGCTGACGCTGAGTGACTATCCTGTTATGCTCAGTGACTATCATCTTCCTCCTCAATGATCATGCTGATAGCTTGTAAGAATATTTTTGGTTCTGGGCACCGCCACCAGTGCCTAAGGCCCAATTTTTCAGCCCCTGTTTAACAGGGGCGTGTAATTACAATTTTTGATGGAATACTTTGCAGCAGGGCTTGTTCCTGCGCTCCAACTAGAGTATCTGTGAGGGGTTGCAGTGTTGTGGCACCAGTGCCTAAGGCCCAATTTTTCTTCCCCTGTTCAACAGGGACATGTAATTACAATTCTTGATCTAATATTTCATAGCAGGGCCCGTTTCTGTGCCCACCAAGAGTAACCATGAGGACTTACAGTGTTGTGGCACCAGCACCACCACCACCAAAGGCCCAATTTTTCTGACCCTGTTCAATAGGGGCATGTAATTACAATTCTTGATCTAATATTTCACAGCAGAGCCCATTTCTGCACCCACCAAGAGTAACTATGAGGGCTTACAGTGTTGTGGCAACACCAACACCTAAGGCCCCAATTTCTGCAGAGTATATAGGGCAAGCCCCTACTTTCAAACATCCACTTAACCCCTCCCCGCCCCCTAGTGGTTAACCCCTTCACTGCCAGTGCCATTTACACAGTAATCAGTGCATTTTTAACTGCACTGATCGCTGTATAAATGACAATGGTCCCAAAAATGTGTCAAAAATGTCCGACATGTCCGTCATAATGTCGCAGTCACAATAAAAATCGCTGATCGCCGCCATTACTAGTAAAAAAAAATTATTAATAAAAATGCCATAAAACTATTCCCTATTTAGTAAACGCTATAACGTTTGCGCAAACCAATTATTAAACGCTTATTGTGATTTTTTTTTTTACCAAAAATATGTAGAAGAATACGATCGGCCTAAACTGAGGAAAAAAAATGTTTTTTTATTTATTTTTGGGGGATGTTTTTTATAGCAAAATGTAAAAAATAATGCGTTTTTTTTTAAATTGTCGCTCTTATTTTGTTTATAGCGCAAAAAATAAAAATCGCAGAGGTGATCAAATACCACCAAAAGAAAGCTCTGTTTGTGGGAAAAAAAGGACGTCAATTTTGTTTGGGAGCCACGTCGCACGACCGCGCAATCGTCAGTTAAAGCGACGCAGGGCTGAATCGCAAAAAATGCTCTGGTCAGGAAGGGGGTAAAATCTTCCGGGGCTGAAGTGGTTAATATCCATACAAGACCCAAAGGGCCTGGTAATGGATGGGGGGGTACCCATGCCATTTGTCTCACTGACTTTCATCCATATTACCGTGACCAGACATTACATTAAAGCCGTAAGCAGTTTTAAATGACTTTTATTTCTTTAAAAATGTCATTTTGTGCAGGGACTGTTCTAGGCATGGGAAACACGCACCACTTTACAGGCATACTGTAGACACTCCCCAGGTATGATATTTAAAGGAATATTTCACTTTTTTTTCACTTTAAGCATCATTAAAATCACTGCTCCCGAAAAAACGGCCGTTTTAAAAACTTTTTTTTTGCATTGATACATGTCCCCTGGGGCAAGACCCAGGTCCCCAAACCCTTTTTAGGACAATACCATGCAAATTAGCCTTTAAAATTAGCACTTTTGATTTCGAACGTTCGAGTCCCATAGACTTCAATAGGGTTTTAAAGTTTGCGCAAATTTTTGGTCTGTTCGCAGGTTCTGGTGCGAACCAAACCAGGGGGTGTTCGGCTCATTCCTAGTACTCATCATAGAGTTCGTGCTATGCAGGGGCTTGGTGTTGGGGTTCTTACTTTGACCCAAGCCCAGTCCATGAACAGAGGCAGGAGGAGTTCATGGACAAAGAATTGGTTGCTCCAGCATGGCCAATTCTCACATATGCCTTTGTTGCGGGAGATCCAGGAGAATATTCCTGATGATTTCAGGAATTATCTCCGGATGACGGACCCCATTTTTCACAGTCTGTTGGCTTTGCTGTCCCCCTATATTACCAAGCAGGACACCTGCATGCAGCTAGCCATCACTCCAGAACAAAGGTTAGTTGCCACCTTGCGTACTTGGTGACGTGGAGAAGTCTGCAGGACATCAAGTTCTCAACAGGCATCTCCCCCAGGCTCTGAGAATCATTATTCCAGAGACCTGTTCTGCCATCATATAGGTCCTGCAGAAGGACTATATTAAGGTACATTTTATCCTTTAACATCACATTATATGTATTTAATGTTTGCTAATGTATTGTATTTATTTCATAATTCCCTAAATACCATGATTGTAATATGCTGTGAATGTCCTCTTTGTCCTCATGCATGCTGGAAGCTTTTAATGCTCCTTTTTTGTCCTTCATGCATATTTGCCTTCACTAACCTCCCCAGCATGCTATCTTGGGCCCATACACACCTATCCTAGTCACTTAACAATGTATTTTGTCAGCTCAATTGTAGTGCTTTACCCTAAACACCCCCTAAAATGTGTACAAATGTTATTTTTGTCCTTAAATTCATGCATAGTGCAAGGGCACTAAAAGCATGTAGTGCAAGGGCCTGCCTAAATACTTTCAAATGGCACTGTTTAAAGTTTTGTTCTCCTATTATCTTGATATGTAATTGCAAAATGTAAAATTGTGCTTCAATGTGGACAGTGTGTATTAATATTTTTGTATTATGACACTTCTTACTTGTCCAGGGGGCTGACAGTAGTATAAGTAAGGAGGGACTGGCCAAAGTAACACACATCATTTATGCATTCAGCTCTCAATGAAGTGGAGAGGGTTACCTGTCCAAAACATCTCCCCCCACCATAAAATTTTTACACTGGGCCATCAGAGGGGAGGAGGCATCTGATAAGTGGACCTTATACTTTTGTCTTTAAATACTCCTTAAAATAAATGTTATACTTATGTTGGCCAAGAATGTTTGTGTCTAATCTGCTTGCAATGTTTATGTGCAAAAGTACTAATTTTTTTCACTTGTTTGACTCCACAGTTTCCTTCAACCCCAAAGGAATGGCAGACTGTGGCATCCCACTTTGCCCAGTGGTGAGACTTTCCCAACTGCGGAGGGGCAATCAATGGGAAACACGCCCACATTGTCCCACCCCCCAACTCGTGATCATACTATTATAATTACAAGGATTTTAATAGTATAGTGATGTTGGCGGTGGTGTCGGCGATATACGAGTTCTTGTATAGGGACGTGGGGAAGAATAGCCGGATGTCGGATGGTGAAGTCATCGCCCAGACGGAGTTTTACAGATGGCTCCAGAATGGTGGCTTGGGCTTGCCACCTGTGGAAAACAATGTGGTTGGTCTTCCATTTGTGTTCGTCGCTGATGAAGCGTTTGGGCTAGGTGACCATCTCATGAGGCCATTTCCAATGAGGACCAGAGGGTTTTTAACTACCAGCTGGCCAGAGCCAGAAGAGTGGTGGATAATGCTTTTGGCATAATGGCTAGCCGGTTCCGCCTATTTCTAACACCCATACACATGACGGAATATAAACTCAACCATATAGTGCTTGCCTGCAGCATTTTGCACAATTTCCTAAGGAAAAATGCTACGAACTATGTGACCTCAGTTGGTTCCAGATCAAGCAACCCTGACAGCACTTGAAGCTGGCCATCCTGGCTTGCCCCCCCAAAGTGCCCGCAAAGTCAGACAAAAATATCTGGAGTACTTTGCGGGTAGGGGGGCTATTGATATGCCAGCAAATGTATAAAATATTTTTAATATAAATTTTTATTTTAAAATGAACTATTATTTCATTTGATTTCCTGCTTGTGTTTCTTTTAGCTGTCTCCTAGGTTCTCCAATGGGCTTTTCTTTTTGGCCATTTTCTTCAATAGTGCAAATGTAATTTATTTGATACATGAGGTGACAATCTCTTCTTCAGCAAACTATTATGTTGTGGGTCTGCTACACACACACACACATTGTTTTTCTTGTTAATGTATGTAATGCATTAAAGATAAAAATAATCATCCTTTTCAGCATCATGAATTAATTGTTTGGAGTCCCTAATATGGCCTGATTGGGGCCAATTTTAGAGCACTGTGTGGGTTATATACTAAAGGCAAATCCACTTTGCACTACAAGTGCACTTGAAAGTGCACTGAAAGTGCACTTGTAGTGCAAAGTGGATTTGCCTTCAGTAAATAATCCCCATTGTCACTGTAAACACAAACTTACTCCAAAAACTGGTATTGAGCATTGAAAGAAGAAGCCACACAATGTTGAGTATAAAACATTTTACGCTGTGCACATTTACATGTGTGTTAGAAAAGAGTTTTTGAACACACCAACATCTTTGATGTATAATATTTTTATGGTTGACATTATAAACATCCTTTTTTTGATTAAACAGGCATGTTTAAAACCATAACATACACAAGTCAGGAACTTGCAAGGTTCAACTTTGAAAAAGTGAAGGCAATATCAGACATTAGTATGTTAAAACTGTGTTGATCTTTCCTTTATCAGATGGGGTGATGTCACCCCTGTAAAAGCCAAATTTTGAAGATGCACACAAATTGGGAGTGAAGATGTGGATTTCCCTCCTGATCCCATGCCTAATGTCAACATGTGCTAGCTCCCATCATGGGGGATTAATGGACGTGTTTTGGGGGTGCAACCCCTTCCTCTCACCTACTTGCGTTGCGAGGAAGGGGTTGCACCCCCAAAACGCATACCTTGATATCCCATGATAGCAGATAGCGCATGTTGACACACTGGGGGTTATTTACGAAAGGCAAATCCACTTTTCACTACAAGTGCAAACTACAAGTGCAAAGTGCACTTGAAATTGCACTGAAAGTGCACTTGGAAGTGCAGTCACTGTAGATCCGAGGGGAACGTGCAAGGAAAATAAAAAACAGCATTTTAGCTTGCACATGATTGGATGATAAAATCAGCAGAGCTTCCACTCATTTCAGATCTACTCCTCAGGTTTACAGCAACTGCACTTCCAAGTGCACTTTCAGTGCAATTTCAAGTGCACTTTGCACTTGTAGTTTGCACTTGTAGTGAAAAGTGGATTTGCCTTTCGTAAATAACCCCCATTGTGTGCTTTTTCAAAATTTGGCTTTTAAAATACTTTAAAACTTTAATTAAAATTAAAAAGTCCTCGACAAAATGGTACAATTTTTGTGTGTTTTAGATTCTGCCGAAAACATCAATGATGTTCTTCAATTTTTGTTGAACATCATTGATGTTTTCCTTTATCTTTTCTAAATCACGATTGCACACCATGATCTCCCCCATGAGAACGTGTGCACTTGCACTTGTGAAATTGTTTTTTTCTTCCACAACATCCACATCACCTAAAAAGAATAAAACACACCATCTTTAGAAGGTTGGGGTCCCTGGTGTCCTCTGATGTCGCAAGTCTTTTCTCTCCTATGTGAATAAAAAAAAGGTATACTTAGCACACAGATATTTGAGGCAAGAAATATGAATATGAAACATTGCTTGAAGTGTCGTACAATTGCCTGTTTTGGCAGAGTTCCAAGCTGAAGACATGTTTTTTTCCCTTTCTTCAAGCTGGAATACTTACCTTTTTTTTGTAAAGTTTCCCACATGGAGACACCCCTAGTATCCACTGGAGCACCTGTGTGGGACTCCCTAAAAAGGGTGTTCTGATGTCCTACACTAGTGCTCCTGCGTCCAGATGTGTAAACATCTGCTGAGTGTCCTCTCCTTACACTGAATCAAGTTTGCATTTCATTCTAGTTACAAACCCATCTAGACAACAAACTTCTTTTAATACAAATAGACCTGAACAAATGTAGTTAAACTGCACCTGCCAAAAACATTGTATTAGTGAGCGAACAACAATTTTTACTACGAACGATTACTGTGCCCACAAACCTGAAACTTGCCATTTTAAACGCCAGGGAGCTGCCCTGTCTGTGGCAGGGGAAACACCCTTTTTATAATAATAAAAGAAAGAGGAAGGCAGTGCTGGATCAATTGCTGTAATTGGTGAAGCCGGTGATTCCCACGGCAACCATCCCCTATTTGAAGTGCAAAATTGGTAGCCTGATGAGCACATATAATAGGGAGCGCAAAAAGGTCCAGGATTCCATGAGATAAGGAGCAGTGGCAGATGACGTTTATGTCCCCAGGCTGTGGTACTACGACAGACTGTGGTTTTTGTCAGACCAGACTGAAATCAGGCCATCACTCTCAACCCTTCCTTCCACTCTTTCTTCCACTCTTCCTTCCACCTCAGATGAGGCTTCAGAAGTCCAACCTGGGCCTTCCACCCAGGAAGATGTGGAGGAGCCCAGATTGAGCCATGTATAGCATTGTTCAACATATTTCTTGTCAAAAATTAATGATGTTAACTAGATGTTATTATTGATCACTAATTTCTGATGTAACAAAGTGTTTTATATATCAATAGACAGTAGTAGCCAAAAATGATTGGGACAAGAATGAGAAATGCTGGGGTCAGAAGAATAGTCTTTTTCTATTTGTTAAAATTCAATTTGCAACAGTCATGAGCTCAAAATTGTGTGTGATTGATGACCAAAAAACTAAAACGTTGTCCCATTTTCATACACAGGAAAGTCTCAGCCAGGAGGAGGGCATGGAAGGTCTCAGCCAGGAGGAGGCAGTGGAAAGTGGCAGCCAGGAGGTGGCCGTGGAAAGTGGCAGCCAGGAGGTGGCCGTGCCCAGTAGCCTGACCGAATCACAGGTTCCTCCCCTCTGCCTTCCAACAAAAAGGCCCAGGAAGGGGAGTAATATGGAGGAAGTAATATGGAGGAGTCAGCGCTTTCTTTGATTCGGCAGGCTACTGTGGCCCTCAGAACCACCCCCTATCTTCAAGAGGCCTATGCCTGCATGGCAGCCAGCACAATGCAGGAAATGGAGGTGGGCCAACGCCTCATTTGTGAGGAAGTCATGTATCAGGCCCTAAATAAGGTGGTGATGGGCAAACTCACAAAAAGTCATGTATGTGAGTGGGACCATGCTCCTCTTCCACCTCCTGCCACAACTCCAACACCACAGCCACAGCCTGGAAGGAAGCGTGGAAGTAAGACAAGAGTGTGATGGCCTGGGTTCGGTCTGGTCTGGCAAAAGACACAGGCTGTTGTAAGACCACAGTCTGGGGACATATATGTCATCTGCTGCTGCTCCCGATCTCTCGGAGTAATGGACCGGATTGTGCTCCCTATTAAATGTACTCCTCAGGCTACCAATTTGGCCTGTCAAATAATTTATGTCTGCCCTGGGGTACAAAGGCTTTGCCAATTTCAACAGTTTATCCAGCTTCCTCCTTATTTTGTTATAACCCCTAATAAATGTCTATTTTTTTCACAAATACTTGGCTATTTGTTTTAATTCAAAAAGCACAGTTTGTTTGTGAGTAGGCAGGTACATTTAAAAAAAACAATGTCAAATTAACAAGGGACACCAACACCAACCAATCTCCTTGAGGTTAAAAAATATAAGATAATAATGGTGTTGTGGTAACTTGACACACAAAACGAAAAAAAAAAACACTGTTAAAAAAAAAAGAGATCACTATAAAAAAAAATAGAAACATTATTCTGGAGATCTGGCAAAAAAAAAGATTCTTCGGGAGATCAGGAGAAATAATAAAGAAATCATTATCTCAGAACTCTGTGTGAATATCAGCAGAAAAACAACTTAATTATTCTAGCATTATAAAGAAGAAGAGAATGCGCTGCATTAAAAGATTAAAAAAATTGCAGCTTGACAACTGTGCTATCTCCATTACGAACCCAAGTTTTACCAGACCTAGCGCTTCCGTCTCTTACTTGATTCAGAGCATGCATGGAATTTTGTGCGTCGGAATTGTCTACACATGCTCGGAAGTTATGACAACAGATTTTGTTGTTGGAAAATTTGAGATCTAGCTCTCAATCATCTGTTGTTGGAAATTCCGACACGAAATGTCCAATGGAGCCTACACACGGTCGGAACTTCCAACAACAAGCTCACATCAAACATTTTTGGTCGGAAATTCCGATCGCGTGTATGCGGTATAAGACTGTGATATTTCATAAACAGCAGCCACAAATGTTACAAAGATTTTCAAGCAGTTTTGCTAAGAAGCAATATCAGAGGGAGAGAACATTTTTTTTCTGGAATAAACAAATAAGTGTCTTTTTTTATGAGGCTCAGGACCAAAAATGTTACATATTTACAGCAGAATTTTTGTATTGCCTTTTTACATTGCTCTATTTCAGAGGGAGAGCACAGTCTATTTTCAAAGACTGAAAATTTGTACATATTTAAAGAACATCTTTATAGATCACCATGAACATCAACAATCTTTATAGATCACCATGTTTGAGGGAGTGAAAAAGCAGATTGTCACTGGAAATAAAAAATAGATGCCTTTTTCTTGAGATTGAAGATGCTACAAATTTGCATTACAACTATTAAGCCTTTTGAGCGAGGACACAATTTCAGAGTTACTGAGCAGGCATATATTGCACATGGAAACACAAAACTTAGCGTTTCATTGTTTGAAATTGGAAACAGACAAATTTAATGCATTTGTGCCACAGTAGGCACATTGCATCTGGAAAGTAAAAAATAGCGTCTTGATTTGGAGACTGAAGATGTTTACGGTTTTGCACCACAGTTATTAATTTAGTGAGCATATTGTGTCTTTTTGTTTTAGAGAAAAATTTTACAGCTTTCCATTTATCTTTGAAGCCTTTGAGCCATATTGCATCTGGGAATAAAAGATTATTGTCTGGTTTTAGAGACTGGTGAAGAAGACAGTTAACACATTTGTACCACAGTTGCTAAGCCTCTTTGGAAAGGCCACTATTTTACCTCTAAACTAGTAACTAGAGCAGGCATATTGCATCTGGAAAAACATTTCCTTTTTTGTCTTTAGTTTAAAAGTAAAAAATTGTACAGAATTGCACCACACCTTTAAAGCTTTGATTAGATAGGTCAGAATTTATGCTGGAGAGAGTAATCAAATTGCATCCTCTGTAATAATAGGCAGATCTGAAGGGAGGCAGTTATCTTATGTCAGCCAGAAATATTACATGAAACTGTAGTTTTTCAGACAAATATTATGGAAATTTTAAAGAATTGCTGAAGAGTCTCATCCTTTTCGTCTTTTTTTTTTATAGCAGGCAAATTTGTAGGCCTATTTCAGCTGCTAATATTACACAAAACTGTATTTTTTTTCAGACACATATTTGAAACAATTTGACAGGTTTGCTGAATTATGCCCTTTTTAATGGGAGGAAAAATAGAAGGTAGAACTTCAGGCCAGAATTATTGAAAGAAAATGAATATTTTCAAAGACGCTATATGAAAATTTTACATATTTGCTAAACAGAATCTCATCCTTCTTGCAGTAAGTTGATTTCAGAGGGAGAGAGTAGGCATATCTGAGCTATCTAGTGTTCATCAATATATTTGTAGTATTTTTAGCATAAATGTTTTTTTTTATACATTTTTTGGAGTTTTATTATACGCAGGAGAGCCTCCAGCAATCTATTATCACCTCTCCCATAGTTTTTATCAGTACTGATATTAGTTATGTATTAATGTACTTGCTAATATACATTACTTTACGTAGAACGATCACTCAAGATGAGTGATATAATTATGTGACTTGGTCTGGTCATTTCATTAAGCTGGTGTGTGACTGGGAGTTTTCTCCATTCACCCCGGCGTCATCAGTGGAGCGCAAGCGTGGTACGCAATGCATTCCAGTTACCTAATTTCCGGCTAGCATGTTACCTGGGATGTTAAGCCTTCCATGATGTATGCCAGCCATGGAGCGCAAGTGCAGTGCGTGATGCGTTCCAGTTACTTCATTTCTGGCTGGCGCATCATCTGTGAAGTTCAGCCTTCCATGATGCACATTATCTGTGATTTAGATAAAAGGGTGTGCTTGCATCACCTGACCATGCCTCTGATAATATCCAATTTTATGAAACATGTCAGGCAGGCAGATGCAAGCACACTGAGTGCCACAGCCGCTACATATCATAATGTCTGTTATCCTGTTTTTACCTGTAAGTTCACTACAATAAATAGCTACTTTTATACTAGATGGGCTTCACTATTTGCTGCATTATTTTCTCATTGGGTGTTGCTGACCTTTTGTTTGGATGATTACACTCACTACTGATTTGAGTTTGGGATCTTGGTGGCTTCATGTGAGCGGTGCCTGATGCAAGTTGTATTCCATGATTGGATCTAGAGATGAGCCGAACACCCCCCAGTTTGGTTCGCAGCAGAACATGTGAACAGACCAAAAATTTGTGCGAACATGCAAACCCCATTAAAGTCCATGGGACTCAAACGTCCCCAGGGGACATGCATCAATGCAAAATAAGTTTTTTCGGGAACAGTGATTTTAATAATGCTTAAAGTGAAACAATAAAAGTGTAATATTCCTTTAAATATCGTGCCTGGGGGGTGTCTATAGCATGCCTGTAAAGTGGTGTATTTTTCCTGTGTTTAGAACAGTCCCTGCACAAAATGACATTTCTAAAGGAAAAAAGTCATTTAAAACTGCTTGCGGCTGTAATGTAATATTGCCCCACCAGCCCATTATCGGCCCTTTGGGTCTGGTATGGTTATTAAGGGGAACCCCGCACCCAAATAAATAAAAAAGGCATGGGGCCCCCAGGCCCTATATACTCTGAACAGCAGAATACAGGCGGTCCCCGGGTTACAAACAAGATAGGGACTGTAATTTCTATGAGGGGATGATGAGTAGGGGGCGGAGCGCCAACACGTAGGCATGCTCCGGGCATGCTCTGGAAACCTCGGCCCCGCCCGCACCCCTGCTCTGCTCATGGTCGGCATGACAAGACGCCAAGCTCCCGGCACTGAACGATAGAGCCCGTCCCGCTTGGCGTGTTACCGTCCTTAGCCCTCAGCAATGGATGACCGATCGTATGACCAGCGGTGCTCCCCTCCACCGCCATACAATCCCGGATGCCCCCGACCTCCTATCAGAGGAAGCATAGTAACTTAGGCAGCTGAGGAGACATTTTACTGGAGCTCCTTTACTTGGCTCTTTCATTGGTGAGGACGTTGTAACTGGAAGGGGGAGTTCTGTAGCAGGACCCTGCTGCTAGTCGAGATGGAGGAGGTGAGTGTTTTTTGTTCCTATGGATGAGGAAACTGCCTTAGAGCTTTGTAAAGAAGTGATCGGATATCCATATGGAATAAAGCCAGATAACTTTGACTGTAAGGGGTGAAAGGTACCCAGTTAATGCTGGTAAAGAGACTGTTGTGGAGTCTATGCCCCCCCTCTGGTGAAATATCAATATAGCATGTGGATGGGAGGACAACCTAGGACTATATTATTTTTTCACCCAGCATAACATGACTACATCAAGGAACTAATTACCCCCCTGTGCCATATCCATGCTATAATATAAAGACTTGGAAGCTGGGGGACAGATGATGAATTGTGTATGGTAACCCAGAGGAGGCTTCATGGTTTCTTTTCTTATTGCTTATATTATGTGAACTGTAAATGTTTGTTCCCTTAACCACTTCAATACCAGGCACTTAGGCACCTTCCTGCCCAGGCCAATTTTCAGCTTTCAGCGCTGTCACAATTTGAATGACAATTGCGCAGTCATACAACAAAGTACCCAAACAAATTTTTTATCATTTTGTTCCCACGAATAGAGCTTTCTTTTGGTGGTATTTGATCACGTCTGCATTTTTTATTTTTTGCGCAACAAATAAAAAAAGACTGAAAATTTTGAAAAAAAGCAAGTTTTTCTTTGTTTCTGTTAAATTTTTTTGTAAATAAGTACGTTTTCTTCTTCAATGATGGGCACTGATATGGCTGCACTGACGGGCACTGATAAGGCAGAACTGATGGGCACTGATGAGGTGGCACCAATGAGGTGGCACTGATGAGGTGGCACTGACGGGCACTGATGATGGGCACTGATAGGCGGCACTAATGGGCACTGATAGGCGGCACTGATGGGCACTGATAGGTGGCACTGGTATGCGGCACTGATGAGCACTCATAGGTGGCACTGATGGGCACTCATAGGCGGCACTGATGGGCACTCATAGGCGGCACTGATGGGCACTTATAGGCGGCACTGATGAGCACTCATAGGCGGCATTGATGGGTACTTATCGGTGGCACTGATGGGTACTTATGGGTGGCACTGATAGGTGGCACGGATGGGCACTGATGGGCACTGATAGGTGGGCACTGATGGGCATGGATGGGCACTGATAGGTGGGCACTGATGGACACTGATGGGTGGCAATGATGACACTGATTGGTGGCACCAATGACACTAATGGGTGGCATTGCTGGGCATCACTAATATATAATGGTGCCAGTCAGTGCCCATTTCTGGGCACTGATTGGCACAGATTGGGCATAATTTGCACATGTGGATGGCCATGGGGTACATACCTGGCCATCCACATGTTGCCCCCTTCCCTGGTGGTCCTGGCAGCTTCCCTGGTGGTCTAGTGCGGGCATTCGAGGGGGGCTGTGCTGATAAACAATCAGCGCAGACACCCCCGTCAGGAGAGCCGCAGATCGGCTCTCCTCTACTCGCGTCTGTCAGATGCGAGTGAGGAAAAGCCGATCAACGGCTTTTCCTATTGACATTGTGATCAGCCGTGATTGGACACGGCTGATCACGTGGTAAAGAGCCTCCGCCAGAGGCTCTTTACCAAGATCGGTCTAGCGGTGTGTCAGACTGAAACATCGCTCCACCGATCCCCACGATGCACGCCCCCACGGGCGCGCAGCAGCTGTTATCCTGCTGGACGTCATATGACACCCAGTCAGGATAACTGAACCACCGTCCGGATGTCAATCTGCTATAGGCCGGGTGGGCAGTGGTTAAATATCTGAGTTTTACTGGATATTAATCCAGGACTGAACAAAGACTACACTTTATTTCAGTGGGGGAATAAACTGAAATGGAAATGAGGGGGGAAAACAAATAAAGCAGGCAAAGGTGACCCACCTATGTTAAGCCCTGGAGGTATTCAGCGCTATATGTCCACGGATACCAGCATAGCGGAAGAAGCACAGGGTAGCCCCAGGTTGGGGGCCCCAATGCGCTCAGGGACAAATAGACAGAAGGTGGTGGAAGAGGACAATAAAGCAGGGAAAGCCTATGATGGTAAAACTATGAGGCCAAGAAGCAATGGGAATAACCTCCAGGGAAGCTCTGAGGCCCAAGAGTGGAGGAAAAGTGGAGGGGAGGACGAACCAGCGGGAGGAAGATCTATACAATCAGTAATGCAGGAGGGAGTCCCGCATATCAAAGAGATGTTAGTAGAGATGTTGGCAAAATTGGAGGCATCATTGAAAGTGGATATCACTGCAGTAAGGACGGATATCGGGCAAGTCCTAGGAAGGGTGGAACAGATTGAGGGCAGATTAGATGATCACGATCAAAGATTTGAGGACATAAGTGAACAAATCAATTACCTACAAAGAACAAATAGAAGCCTCCTCTATAAATTAGAAGATCAAGAGAATCACAGTCGACGTAAAAATCTGCATATCAAAGGCCTCCCAGAGAAACATAGGAACGAGGAATTGATAACAGTAATGCAGCAGTTATTTAACCCCTTATTGGAAAGAGAAATGACAGAGCCCCTGAAAATAGACAGAATCCATAGGATCGCACGTTATTCTATCCATAGGTCAGAGAGCCCAACAGATGTGATAGTGAGGTTTCACTATGCGGAAGAAAAATCTAAAATCATGGAAAAAATGCGGAATTTACCAGGAATGTGCTTTGAAGGAGCAGAACTACAGGTCTATGCAGACTTGTCGGCTGAGACTTTAACAAGAAGGAGACTTCTAAAACCTTTGACTGAGCTGATGAGGGCATCGGAGATACACTATCAATGGGGTTTCCCAGCCTGCTTGATATGGAAAAAATGGCAGAACTGCAGTTCTGAGATTCCCTGAAGATTTGGGGGACTTCTGTGGCAAACTGGACATTCCACCTCCCCCCATACCAGGATGGGGATAGGAGAAAGGGGTATTATCTCATCAAAAGAAGCAGAGATGGAATAAAGGGGGGAGGGGACATAAGAGGGGGTAGAGGCCCCAATTAGTAGTAAGAATCAGGGCCTAACGGAAAGAGTTAGGAAAAGTGGGAGCGGGGTGGGGGGAGGGGCCGGGGGACCAGGGGGGTCTGGAGGGGTCGGAGGCGGGAGCCCATTGGGAGATATGGCAACGAGGCAGTATCAGGTTGATGTCAGCAAGGCCCATGCATTGAACAAAAAAGGGTCCTTCCCAGGTGTTTTGTTCCAGAAAATGGTGGAGGTGATTGGGGGGGGGAGGGGTCTGGGGGTTTTGGAGGGGGGAGGGGGTTTGGGTAGGAATTGAGGGATGTTGGAATTTTTTTTTCTTTCTTTCGTTTATGTCTCTCTCTCTCTCTCTCTCTCTCTCTCTCTCTCTCTCTCTCTCTCTCTCCTATATGGGGTTGGCCAGACGCTCCTCACAGGGTGAAGTATGGTGGTGGTAAATTTGGTCATGTATATTTTAAGAGGATTAAATACAGCAAAAAAAAGGTATAAAATAAATAAGGAGCTGCAGTTCCTGGGAGAAAATGTGGCGTGTCTCCAGGAGACTTATATTACGCATGCATCGGGGGGTGGCTTGGCGTCGCATCAGTTCCCGAAGTGGTTTTATGGGGACACAGGATCAACGCACTCAAGAGGTGTGGCCATCGGATTTGATAGGATGATAATGTTTGTGGAAGGAGAGCGTCTGGCTGATCCTGAGAGGAGGTACCTCTTTATAAAAGGGAAATTGTTCAACATGATGTGTACAATAGCAAATATTTACTCTCCAAATAGAGACCCTGATAAACTCTTAAAGAAAGTAATGACAAAAACTTGAAACTTTTAAGGAAGGCAAATTAATTGTTGCAGGTGATTTACACTGGAGTATGGATCCAAGAGTGGATACCTCAGGGGGCGCTCTTAGATTTACAGCCCAAAGGTGGGAGGCTTTAAAAAAAATTGATGAATTCTCAGTTGTTGGATGCATGGAGGATTAGACATCCAAAGAAGTGAGACTATACCTACTATTCTCATGCCCACCGTTCATTTTCAAGGATTGACTATATCCTAATAGAACATCAGCTAGCCCCATGCCTCAAGGGTGCAGAAATCAAAGCAATCACTCTGTCCGATCATGCCCCAGTGAAAATCCAATTGGAGATCATGGGGGATGCTCTGACCGGGAAGAACTGGAAACTGAACAACTCCCTTATTCAGGACCCGGATTTAATTAGAAGGATAGAACAGGAATTGGAGGCCTATTTTGAGATCAATGGCACAGCAGGAATATCTAAGGCAACTCTCTGGGAATCACACAAAGCCTTCATAAGGGGGATTTTGATTGGGACTGGAGCAGGGAAAAAGAAAGAGAGGGGGAAAAAAATGACACTCCTATATAGGGAGATTCAGGAACTTGAACAAAGTATGAGACCGAGAGGGATCCCAGAAAGGCAAGAACTTATAGTAAAAAGAAGAGATAGAAGAACTGTTAGAACAGGAAAGGAAATGTTCCTTCCATATCATAAACAGGGAAAAATATTAGGGGGGCAATAAATCAGGGAATGGATGGCGAGAAGGGTAAAAGAAAAAAAGAATAGGGCCTTCATAGAGATGGGCTAGAATTTTCTTCCCCCAACAACGCCAAAATATTCCACTCTTATTATAGTGCTCTGTATAATGTGAATCAGAGAGGAGATGAGGGGGAGAAGTGGAAGAAGGCAATGATGGAGTATCTGCGGGACCTAGACCTTCCCAGGGCAGAGAAGGAGGAGGTGGATTTTCTTGAAGCTCCTATCTCGCAGGAGGAGGTGGATAGGGCGATAAGGAATATAGCCCTGGGAAAGAGCCCGGGTCCTGACGGATACTCCATATTATACTATAAAAAGTTTTCCAAACTCCTAATACTTAAATTGTGCAACTATTTGAATGCACTGGGAGAGGGAGAGATGCTCCGCGAGGAGTCACTATTGGCACATATTACTCTTATTTTGAAAGAAGGGAAGGATCCAGCATCTACAGGAAGTTATAGACCAATATCGCTATTAAATACAGATATAAAATTTTTTGCCAAAATAATAGCAGGAAAACTGAAATATGGCTACCTAGGTGGGTACATAACGATCAGGTGGGGTTTGTTCCTGGGAAGGAGGGGAGAGATAACTCTCTGAAATCCATTTTTCTGATTCAGGAAGTGATCAAGAGGGCTACCCCGGCAGTCCTCATGTCAATCGATGCCGAAAATGCTTTTGACAGAGTTGATTGGGGGTTCATGTTTGAAACATTGAAGCATTTGGGGTTGGGGGAGAGGATGATGAGATGGATCTCGTCCCTCTACCAACACCCAATGGGCTAGCATTAGAATAAATGGAACCCTGTCTTCTCCCCTTGAATTAATTAACGGGACAAGACAGGGTTGCCCCCTGTACCCAATTTTGTTCATAATAACATTGGAACCCCTATTAGCAGCAATACGCAAGAATCCAGATATTAAAGGAATCTGGGTGGGAGAAAGGGAGTACAGAGTAGCAGCATTTGCGGATGACCTGCTCTGTTATATCTCCAACCACAGAACAACAATCCCTATAGTACTGAAGGAGTTTAGTCGCTATGGGGAATTAACAAATTTCAAAATAAATATGGCTAAATCTGAGCTTCTAAATATAACCCTTCTAATGAAAGAGCAGAAGGCAATTCAACCTAGGTTCCCTTTTATGTGGTGTAGGAAGGAGCTGGGTATTTGGGTATAAAATTGACATCAACCCCCGGCGATCCGTTTAAAGCCAACTATATCCCCTTGTTCAATAAGATCAAGGACCAATTAAATAAGATGAGATATAAAACCCTATCATGGATTGGCAGGATAAACGCAGTTAAAATGTTTGTACTGCCAATGCTAATTTATACCTTCCAAATTATCCCAATAGCACTCCCCCCAGATTTCTTTAGGAAATTGCAATCCATGGTATTAAAATATATCTGGGCGTGTAAATGCCCGCGGATTGCGTACAACACACTGGTTAAAGGGAAAAAGCAGGGGGAATTGGCAGCACCAGATTTAAAAAAGGACTATCAAGCGATCTCTATCTCTAGAATAGCAAATTGGATGTATAACAAAAAAGAGAAAAGTTAGGTTAGTTTAGAAATTGCACAAAGTAGAGTTGACATAGAGAAAATGATATGGATACCACCACAATTTCGTGAATTAGGATAAGCAAGTAAAGGCACAATAAACTGGACATCCCTATATCACCATCATGTAAGTGACAGAAAATAATTATGACTAATATAGTCCATAAAAAGTCTATATAGACAAACAAACTCAATTTAAAAATTCAAAAGTCCACACTGATGGCTGCCTTCCAGGAAAAGCTGAAACTAAGCCCCAAAGATCTGCAGAAAAAACACAAGGAGAGGAGGCGCCTCTAAGTGCAGTATTTAAAACCAAATTTAATAAAAAACACTGTGCAGGGCACTCACATTTAGTAGAATAAAATAAAGCGTATAATGTAGTTAGGTTCCAGGAAGAGGGGAGTCCGTCTGATCCATCACAACATCGCTGTTCCTGCTGTGCGTACGGCTGTGCTTGAACCACCGCTAGAGTCGGCCGCGGTGATGAAGTACTCCAAAGCGAGGCCTGGGACGCTGGTGGAGAGCAGGCGCGGGGCTGTGACGTCACTGGAATGCGACGCGTTTCGTGAGCATACGGGCTACGATGTCACGGTAGCCGCGCTCCTTCATCAAAGCTACGTGTGGATCGTGGGAATGGCTTAAAACGAAAATGGGGGCGGGAATAAGAGGCCAAAGGGGAGGAAAGAGAGAACGGAATGACAAAAGGAAGAAGAGAGGGGGGGGGAAGGGAGGGGGGGCGGGAGAGGAAGGCTATATATGTAGGTTATTCTATACAGATAAAAGGGGGGGTGCCTATCAAAGAATGCATATCAAAAGGATAGTCTCAATGGATAGCGAAACTTGGCAGTTAATCAATGTGTGTATATATATATAAAAAGGGCAAACGGAAGAAAAATATTGACAAACGGAAGAAAAATAATAATAAAAAATAAGTAAGTAATAAAAAATAATAAATAAAAAATAAAATATAATGAATGATAAATAAAAAATATATATAAAAAGGCCACGTCAGAGTGATTGTAACAATGATTATGAAAAACAATCAAAACCTAAAAGCAAAAAATATATATATATAATATATAATTATAATCATATATATATAATTATAGTATATAAATTAAATTGAGAAACTGAGAGAATTAGTTTGTCATGGAATAATGATATGGAAAAAATATAATAAAATATATGATATATATGAAGAGAATGAATAGTTAGGTATAGATAAAACTGAAACCGACAGTTTCTCACAGTATTGGGAACTAGAAAGAGTTGAAAGTTGGTAATAAAATTGAGTAGAAAAAATACATCTATGTACATATACATCTATGTGCATATATGTGCACAGATATGCATCTAATCATAAGCATACGTACACAAAAGAGACCCTCTACCAAGTGGCCCCCATACATACACAGCTCATAACAGTAATAATAATAAATAAGGAAGAGGGGCCTACTCCTATAAGAAGAACCCATGTATATAAAAATGTACATGGGTTCTATGTAGTTCATAATTATTTTAAGAGAAAGCAGAAAATATATATTTTGAGAAAAAACATGTGGTGTAATGAGCCCATTTAGCCTTTAGGGGTCAGTGTGTGGTTGTCATTAAGACAGCTCATTCATTAGGTTATAGATGGTAAACAGATGTAGACAGATGTAAACAGATGTATTGAGGTATGTATATTGTGTTTACAGAATAGTTGCGATCTCGATACTTTCATTGATTCCTCCTGGTGAGAGTATGTCTAAGGTATAAATCCAAAAAGTCTCACGTGCACAGAGCTTTTTGAATCTAGAAAACCCGCAAGCAAAAGCCAGTGGGTAAGGAGGAGGAGGTGGGACTTTATATGAAGCCAATGGTTTGCAAGCCGACACAAATTATTGCTCTATCTTGATATTACCAGATTGTTATCATCCTGCCCCTATTGATTTCTTGGGAGCCTCACCTGTGTTTACCTTTTTGTCATTTTTTACCAGTTCCAATCGTACATGCCATGTTTCTTATCCTGGTACTAGGTTTATCAATTTCATGGTCAACCCTTTCTAAATGGTGGTCCAACCCAATTGTGGGTGGGTGGTTGTGGCTGGCCGGTGGGCCGTCCGGCCCTTGCCTGCCCGGGAGCTGCGATGGGCACTGCCGGCCTCTGGGCCCCCCCCTCCCCTTTCTTCGCCCGCCTCCTTTGGTGGGCGTGTGTGTGGGGGCGGGGCTTGCCGCCACTGCCCATCGACGTCACGTCACCAGCGGTGGACGTACGCCGCGCCTCCTGGCGCCGCCGCGCCCCTCACGCTGGTTTTCATGCTCGCAGGCTTGGTGGGTTGGTCTCAGCGGCCGCCGACCAATGGTCGGCCTCCCGCTCTGGCTCCTCCCACCCTCGGCCATGCGGACGTGACGTTGGCGGACCTCCCCGCGGCGGCGTCTATATATGGGCGTCTTGTTCACCTGGGCTGATGCGGCGCTCGAGGTACACTACCGCTACACTTCACCATGGTGGTGGTTGCTCTACACCACCCTGTCACACAGGTAAGCTCACTCCTTACCCCTGTTCGTGCACATGTCATCCTCCAGCTTTCCCATCCCTCTTTCCCTCACTCCATTACTCACTCCACTCACTCACACACTCCTCCATCACGCTCACTCTCCACTCTTTCCCCCCCCCCTTTTTTACCCCCCTTTCCCCCCCCCCCCAACCCTTACCTTTTTCCCCCCCTTTTTTCCCCCTCCCTCTTCCCCCCGCTGCACATACACTCCCTGCATTATCACTCATCTTCCACTCTCAACTCTAGGGTGCCTCGTGGCTCTGCATCGCCCTGGGGGGGATTGCCTGTTTTGGTCGCCGCGGCGGGGGGGCCCGCCTCAGCTCCCGACCCGGCATTAGTTCCGGATGGTTGCCGTACCTGGCCATTCACCATTTACCCACAGTTGCCGTGAGTACTTTTCAATTTTTGGAGGATTATTTAGCCCTCTGTACCCATTTTTACCTTGGCCCTTGATATTATTATCATTTTTATTTCCAGAAACATGACATGTCTGCTCCTGATGAGTGGTCTTGAACCACGAAACGCGTCGAGCTACCGGTTGTCATTTACTGTCCCAACCCATGTTATACCGAGTTTTACCCCTTAACAGGAACTTGAGGCCAGCTATCAGGCAGGCATTACTTTGTTTTAACCATGTACGCATTCTGACACTAGGTGATCCCTGGTCTATCTTCAATAATATTGCTTATACTCATGTTACTATCCATGTTACCTGTATATCTTTTATATCCTTGATAACTATACTACTGGTCCTTATGTTGATCTCTGGTTATCATTGCTAACATTTTACCAAGTGTTATATTGATATTGTCTGATACCATTGTTTGTATGAACATGCAAATAAAGAATTTTATTGACCCACCGTTTGTGTCGGCTTGCAAACCATTGGCTTCATATAAAGTCCCACCTCCTCCTCCTTACCCACTGGCTTTTGCTTGCGGGTTTTCTAGATATTGTGTGATAGGGATGGAAACGTGCGACCTCTACCCGGCGCAGTTTCATACAAAGTCCCACTTCCCCTCCCCCTTGCTGTTGTTTATATGAATAGGGATGGAAGCCCATGGTTTGCTCTATTGCTCTATCTTGATATTACCAGATTGTTATCATCCTGCCCCTATTGATTTCTTGGGAGCCTCACCTGTGTTTACCTTTTTGTCATTTTTTACCAGTTCCAATCGTACATGCCATGTTTCTTATCCTGGTACTAGGTTTATCAATTTCATGGTCAACCCTTTCTAAATGGTGGTCCAACCCAATTGTGGGTGGGTGGTTGTGGCTGGCCGGTGGGCCGTCCGGCCCTTGCCTGCCCGGGAGCTGCGATGGGCACTGCCGGCCTCTGGGCCCCCCCCTCCCCTTTCTTCGCCCGCCTCCTTTGGTGGGCGTGTGTGTGGGGGCGGGGCTTGCCGCCACTGCCCATCGACGTCACGTCACCAGCGGTGGACGTACGCCGCGCCTCCTGGCGCCGCCGCGCCCCTCACGCTGGTTTTCATGCTCGCAGGCTTGGTGGGTTGGTCTCAGCGGCCGCCGACCAATGGTCGGCCTCCCGCTCTGGCTCCTCCCACCCTCGGCCATGCGGACGTGACGTTGGTGGACCTCCCCGCGGCGGCGTCTATATATGGGCGTCTTGTTCACCTGGGGTGATGCGGCGCTCGAGGTACACTACCGCTACACTTCACCATGGTGGTGGTTGCTCTACACCACCCTGTCACACAGGTAAGCTCACTCCTTACCCCTGTTCGTGCACATGTCATCCTCCAGCTTTCCCATCCCTCTTTCCCTCACTCCATTACTCACTCCACTCACTCACACACTCCTCCATCACGCTCACTCTCCACTCTTCCCCCCCCCCTTTTTTACCCCCCTTCCCCCCCCCCCCAACCCTTACCTTTTTCCCCCCCTTTTTTCCCCCTCCCTCTTCCCCCCGCTGCACATACACTCCCTGCATTATCACTCATCTTCCACTCTCAACTCTAGGGTGCCTCGTGGCTCTGCATCGCCCTGGGGGGGATTGCCTGTTTTGGTCGCCGCGGCGGGGGGGCCCGCCTCAGCTCCCGACCCGGCATTAGTTCCGGATGGTTGCCGTACCTGGCCATTCACCATTTACCCACAGTTGCCGTGAGTACTTTTCAATTTTTGGAGGATTATTTAGCCCTCTGTACCCATTTTTACCTTGGCCCTTGATATTATTATCATTTTTATTTCCAGAAACATGACATGTCTGCTCCTGATGAGTGGTCTTGAACCACGAAACGCGTCGAGCTACCGGTTGTCATTTACTGTCCCAACCCATGTTATACCGAGTTTTACCCCTTAACAGGAACTTGAGGCCAGCTATCAGGCAGGCATTACTTTGTTTTAACCATGTACGCATTCTGACACCTGGTGATCCCTGGTCTATCTTCAATAATATTGCTTATACTCATGTTACTATCCATGTTACCTGTATATCTTTTATATCCTTGATAACTATACTACTGGTCCTTATGTTGATCTCTGGTTATCATTGCTAACATTTTACCAAGTGTTATATTGATATTGTCTGATACCATTGTTTGTATGAACATGCAAATAAAGAATTTTATTGACCCACCGTTTGTGTCGGCTTGCAAACCATTGGCTTCATATAAAGTCCCACCTCCTCCTCCTTACCCACTGGCTTTTGCTTGCGGGTTTTCTAGATATTGTGTGATAGGGATGGAAACGTGCGACCTCTACCCGGCGCAGTTTCATACAAAGTCCCACTTCCCCTCCCCCTTGCTGTAGCTTTTTGAATCTCTCAGCCGCTGGAAAAGACCTCGGAATCTGTTCAATAACCCACACCTTCAGGCCCTCAGTAGAACCTTGGTGGGCTGAGGCAAAATGTCTTGGAACACTATGGGGACCTGTTCCTCCCTCTATAAGCCTTCTGTGTTCCCCAAATCTTCGTCTTAAGGCTCTAATTGTCCGGCCCACATACATTAGGCCACATGGACACCTTAGGCCATAAATGACGAAATCGGACGAACAGTTGAAAAATTCTTTTAGCACATAGGTCTTGCCTTTAGTGGTGAAGGATTTTTGTCCGTGCTGAACAAATTTGCAGGTTTTACATAAGGCCTTACGGCATTGGTACATACCTACTAGAGGGATCAATGTGGGTACAGACGGTATTGTTGAGGTGGGTTTAAACTTGCTGGGTGCAATCTTATTTTTAAGATTGGGAGCCCTGCGATAAATGACCTTGGGACGAGGTGGAAGTAATGTTTTTAGGTGGGGATCTTGGTGTAATATCCCCCAATGTTTTTCCAGAATCTTCTCCATACTTTTATGTTTGTTGTGAAAAGTAGTTATAAATTTGCTAGAACCATCAAAAGTGGATGGATTGGTTTTGGGTTTTGTTGGTTTACCGTGCAGGTAATATCTGAAAGCGTCTTCCACCAGGGGTTCGGGATATTTTTTGTCATAGGAACTTTCTTTTGAGGGTTTCACTTAGTTCGACATAATCTGAATCCTTAGTGCAGTTCTGCCGAAGCCGGCAGAACTGTCCTTTTGGAATATTTGTGACCCATTTGGGGAGATGACAGCTTTTAAAGTGTAAATAGGAATTACCTGCTGTAGGCTTGGTATAGTTTTTTGAGGTAATAATGGGACCATCATGTCCTAGTTCTAGGTCAAGAAAAGCAATAGTAACTGGGTCAGTGGCTGACGTGAAGGACAGCCCATAGGGATTGGTATTGCAATGTTGAACGAAGGAGGTTATCAGGTCAGTATCACCGTCCCAGATGATGATTAGGTCATCGATATATCTACCGAAGAATATAATATTGGCGCAAAGGGGTTGTTTTTGTAAATGAAGTTATTTTCCCAAAAACCCATCGCAAGGTTAGCGTAAGGTTAGCACCATCTTACGCTAACCTTACGATGGGTTTATGGGAAAATAACTTCATTTACAAAAACAACCCCTTTGCGGCCAATATTATATTCTTCGGTAGATATATCGATGACCTAATCATCATCTGGGACGGTGATACTGACCTGATAACCTCCTTCGTTCAACATTGCAATACCAATCCCTATGGGCTGTCCTTCACGTCAGCCACTGACCCAGTTACTATTGCTTTTCTTGACCTAGAACTAGGACATGATGGTCCCATTATTACCTCAAAAAACTATACCAAGCCTACAGCAGGCAATTCCTATTTACACTTTAAAAGCTGTCATCTCCCCAAATGGGTCACAAATATTCCAAAAGGACAGTTCTGCCGGCTTCGGCAGAACTGCACTAAGGATTCAGATTATGTCGAACTAAGTGAAACCCTCAAAAGAAAGTTCTATGACAAAAAATATCCCGAACCCCTGGTGGAAGACGCTTTCAGATATTACCTGCACAGTAAACCAACAAAACCCAAAACCAATCCATCCACTTTTGATGGTTCTAGCAAATTTATAACTACTTTTCACAACAAACATAAAAGTATGGAGAAGATTCTGGAAAAACATTGGGGGATATTACACCAAGATCCCCACCTAAAAACATTACTTCCACCTCGTCCCAAGGTCATTTATCGCAGGGCTCCCAATCTTAAAAATAAGATTGCACCCAGCAAGTTTAAACCCACCTCAACAATACCGTCTGTAACCACATTGATCCCTCTAGTAGGTATGTACCAATGCCGTAAGGCCTTATGTAAAACCTGCAAATTTGTTCAGCATGGACAAAAATCCTTCACTACTAAAGGCAAGACCTATGTGCTAAAAGAATTTTTCAACTGTTCGTCCGATTTCGTCATTTATGGCCTAAGGTGTCCATGTGGCCTAATGTATGTGGGCCGGACAATTAGAGCCTTAAGACGAAGATTTGGGGAACACAGAAGGCTTATAGAGGGAGGAACAGATCCCCATAGTGTTCCAAGACATTTTGCCTCAGCCCACCAAGGTTCTACTGAGGGCCTGAAGGTGTGGGTTATTGAACAGATTCCGAGGTCTTTTCCAGCGGCTGAGAGATTCAAAAAGCTCTGTGCACGTGAGACTTTTTGGATTTATACCCTAGACGTACTCTCACCGGGAGGAATCAATGAAAGTATCGAGATCGCAACTATTCTGTAAACACAATATACATACCTCAATACATCTGTTTACATCTGTCTACATCTGTTTACCATCTATAACCTAATGAATGAGCTGTCTTAATGACAACCACACACTGACCCCTAAAGGCTAAATGGGCTCATTACACCACATGTTTTTTTTTCTCAAAATATATATTTTCTGCTTTCTCTTAAAATAATTTTGAACTACATAGAACCCATGTACATTTTTATATACATGGGTTCTTCTTATAGGAGTAGGCACCTCTTCTTTATTTATTATTATTACTGTTATGAGCTGTGTATGTATGGGGGCCACTTGGTAGAGGGTCTCTTTTGTGTACGTATGCTTATGATTAGATGCATATCTGTGCACATATATGCACATAGATGTATATGTACATAGATGTATTTTTTCTACTCAATTTTATTACCAACTTTCAACTCTTTCTAGTTCCCAATACCGTGAGAAACTGTCGGTTTCAGTTTTATCTATACCTAACTATTCATTCTCTTCATATATATCATATATTTTATTATATTTTTTCCATATCATTATTCCATGACAAACTAATTCTCTCAGTTTCTCAATTTAATTTATATACTATAATTATATATATATGATTATAATTATATATTATATATATATATTTTTTGCTTTTAGGTTTTGATTGTTTTTCATAATCATTGTTACAATCACTCTGACGTGGCCTTTTTATATATATTTTTTATTTATCATTCATTATATTTTATTTTTTATTTATTATTTTTTATTACTTACTTATTTTTTATTATTATTTTTCTTCCGTTTGTCAATATTTTTCTTCCGTTTGCCCTTTTTATATATATATACACACATCGATTAACTGCCAAGTTTCGCTATCCATTGAGACTATCCTTTTGATATGCATTCTTTGATAGGCACCCCCCCTTTTATCTGTATAGAATAACCTACATATATAGCCTTCCTCTCCCGCCCCCCCTCCCTTCCCCCCCCCTCTCTTCTTCCTTTTGTCATTCCGTTCTCTCTTTCCTCCCCTTTGGCCTCTTATTCCTGCCCCCATTTTCGTTTTAAGCCATTCCCACGATCCACACGTAGCTTTGATGAAGGAGCGCGGCTACCGTGACATCGTAGCCCGTACGCTCACGAAACACGCCGCATTCCAGTGACGTCACAGCCCCGCGCCTGCTCTCCACCAGCGTCCCAGGCCTCGCTTTGGTGTACTTCATCACCGCGGCCGGCTCTAGCGGTGGTTCAAGCACAGCCGTACGCACAGCAGGAACAGCGATGTTGTGATGGATCTGACGGACTCCCCTCTTCCTGGAACCTAACTACATTATACGCTTTATTTTATTCTACTAAATGTGAGTGCCCTGCACAGTGTTTTTTATTAAATTTGGTTTTAAATACTGCACTTAGAGGCGCCTCCTCTCCTTGTGTTTTTTCGTGAATTAGGATCTAGCTCAAGTTTTTTGACAAGGAACACATTAAAGATTTGGGATGGATTAAGTAGGAGATTTCACTGGGACTACAACTCACCATTAATGTCACTAATAGACACTAATTATTTTAAGCCAGGGAAGGAGGAGCACATATATTTCACTAGGTGGGCTAAAAAAGAAGTCATACTACTGCAAGATGTTATGAGGGGAAATAGACTCTGCACTTATACAGAAATCACACGGGAATGGGGAAACAAACCACTTGATAAATGGAGTTATGCTCAATTACAGCACTTTACACAATCACTCCCTCAACCACTGAGGGGCAGAGGTCAATTGAGAGCAATAGAAAAACTACCAAGCTCCCCCTTAAGCTTAATTAGAAGCACATCTAAAATATACAAAATACTGAGGGGGGAAGTAGAATATGGATACCCATCCTATCTGGAAAAGTGGGAAGGAGAAAAAGGGCCCCTTAGAGACAAGGAGCACAGGAATAAGATACTAAGATTTATACTGGTTTATTTATCAGCAAGAGACACCCAGACATATGAAATGTGCTATAAGTTGATGGCGAGGTGGTACATGACCCCCCAGACAACGCATGGGTTCGGGATAGAAAACCCCCAACTTGTTTGAGGGGGTGTGATGCCATGGGGACTTTTGCGCATCTGTGGTGGGAATGCACCAAAATACAATCCTATTGGGATGGAATTATAGAAGCAATTCTACAGATAACAGGTGAACAAATTAAAAAAAAACCCATGGACATGCTTGTTTCATGATACGGAGAAGGAGGTGCCCCAATATAGAAAGACATTTGTTCCATGTCTTCTGAACGCAGCTAAAGCTCTGATCCCACGTCTGTGGAAAACTCAGGAGGCCCCGAGGTTGAAGGAGTGGATAGCAAGGGTGGAGTGGGTGAGATCTATTGAAGAGTCAATACACCTGACAGAAGACACATGGGAGAAATACCAAAAGATATAGCAAAAATGGCTTGAATTTAGAAATACAGAGAAGTACATGTTATTGATGGAGGTATAGAGGGGGGAGAGAGAGGGGGAGTGGTGGTGAAATATATATATATTTTTTTTGGGGGGGGTGGGGGAGGGGAGAAATTAATGTGCGAATTTCATAAGGATTGTTAATGGTCTTATGGACACTGTTGTATTTTTGTATAATAAAATAAAATAAAGAATATAAAAAAAAAGATAGGGACTGTAGGTTTGTTGTTAGGTCTATTTGTAATTTGGAACAGGTACATTTTTTAAGTGTAGCTCCAGCCCAAAAATCTAGTTTTAGGCTTTTTGGATAATATAACATTTTTTTTGCTGTCTGTGTCCCTGTTCAGAAGATTTCACCTCACTTTCTTTCCCAATGACAATTGGATTTTGAAAATTTTGGGTCATTAGGGAAACAAGGATTGGTGATAAAGCATCAGTGGAGACACCTTTTTCCCATATGAACTCTTACAGGAGAGAATTTCCCTTTCCCTACATTTCCTCTCACTTCCTGTTGTCTCCCTCCATTTGTAAGTAGGAGTAGTTTGTAAGTCTGATGTTTGAAAATAGGGGACCGCCTGTATATACTATACGGCCTGCCCTATACACTCTGTGGAAAATTGGGCCTTAGGTGTTGGTGGTACCAGAACACTGTAAGCCCTCACAGTTACTCTTGGTGGGCGCTGGAATGGGCACTGCTGTGAAATATTATATCAAGAAATGTAATTACATGTCCCTGTTAAACAGGGGCAGAAAAACTGGGCCTTAGGCGGTGGTAGTGGTGGTGGTGGTGGCACAACACTGTAAAACCTCACAGATACTTTTGTTGAGCGCAGGAATATGCCTTGCTTTGAAATATTAGATCAAAAATTGTAATTACGTGCCCCTGTTAAACAGGGGCAGAAAAATTGGGCCTTAGGCAGTGGTGGTGGTGGCACAACACTGTAAAACCCTCACTGATACTCTTGTTGAGCGCGGGAATGGGCCCTGCTGTGAAATATTAGATAAAAAATTGTAATTACAATACAGTGCAGCCGTAGTGCAGTTGCTACTACTTTTCTAGTGGTGTACACAGTACACAATACAGTGTAGTGCAGTGTTGCAAAACAAAATATACATCATGTCCAGAAGGCCACCAAGGAGAGGCAGATGCTCACAGGCCACTAAAAGAGGACAAGCAGGCTCTGTGTCTACAGTCAACAGTGCTGGTCCTGGACATGGTGCATCCTCTGCCGGTGGCCGTGGGGCACACTTGGCCTTTTTTTCTGCTGCTGGTCATGTTATTGAGCCAGAACATGCAGAAGAGTTGGTGGAGTGGATAACAAAGCCGTCCTCATCCTCCTCATCCTCTGTCACCCAGGCTCAGAGTAGTTTTCCTTCCTATGCAGCTGCCAACGTGTCTTAATCCACTGGCTCCTTGTCCAGAGTCCCTCCTTCCGTAGCCCCACCATCATGCACGGAGGAGTCCCCTGAATTATTCGTCCACAATGTCAGGTACATGCTGCTGGAGGATTCCGCAACGATTTGAAGGCTCCAATGTTGGTTCCCAGTTTGAGGAAGGGAGTAACGTCAGCCTAGAGAGAGGGGGTGCCCAAGAAGGACAAGAAACTGGCAGTCATGTTCCCCCAGCTGCAGCATAGTGCCAAGTTTGCTCCAGTGATGAGGAGGGAGGTTATGATGAGGTCACTGACTACTTGGGTGCCTGATAGAATAGAGGAGGCATAACTCCAATGAGGCAGGATGTCCTCTAGGGGCAATTTAAGGGCAGCCACCCTACTGCATCACACCACAGAGCTCCACAAGTGCAGGGGGCTGCTAACTCCCCACTGATTTTGAAAAGTTGCTTGGTGTGGGCCTTTTTGGACACGTGTGCAGCAGATCGCACCTTTGCTCTTTGCAACATATGTCTGAAGCGTATCAAGCGTGGCCACAACAGCAGCAGCTTGGGCACCACATGCTTGACCAGACATATGATGACCTCCCATGCAGTCTTTTTCCCGTATACTATATTTGAGATTTAATATCTCTCAGATATGATTTGGGTTAAATGAGAGTTCTTTGACCATGAGTGAAAGCTTTAACACAATAACAACATTTATTGGTGAGTAGTTGAAAGTCTATCTAATACACAACCAGCTATCTTTAGTCTACACCAAGGAAGAAAATATTAGGTTAAAATAAGAGAATTAAGGAATACAGAGTATATTCCTGAAAACGTTAATATGCAAACATATTTAGTTACAAGTAAAATGCAGACGTTTCCCATAATTACCCTTTGCACCAAGGTTCCATTCTGATGGTTGCTCTCCCATAAAGGTGTGTGTTTCCCTCCCATCTAGTCTGTGTATATCATTACATGCTGATGCCTCATTGGTTGGCATAGCGCGGCTCTGATTGGTGAGCTTCCCTATTCCTGGTTAAGGAATGGCTACATCTCTAATCCCTATACTTGCATAAGTCAGCCCCCTTTATTGCAAATTCTTGAGATTATTCTGAGCAGGAGCTTGAATTTTCCCAGGAAGTTAAGTATTGATTACGGGTTGGCCTCCCTTCATTGCATATCCCAGCATGGGATTCTTTTGAAGTATGTGTAAAACAATGAGGTTTGGATCCCATTGTTTGTATACACAAGCCTATGCACCGACTTGTCTGATCTACCAGAGATTTCTGTGAAGATAATATGTTTCAACCTACATATATAAAAGCTAAATTAAATATATTGATTGAATATAAATAAATTAAATATAAAATGTATAAATATAAATAATTCAATATAAATGAAATATATTCATATGTCCAATATTTTACAGCTATTAATGTAATTTCACATAAACTCATAAGGCAAGAAGTCCGTAGACCCACATCAAAGAAAAAGGCAGACTTCTCCTTGCTCCTCATCTGGGATCTCCAACCCTACTCCAGTCCTCTCAAAAACCTGTACTGAGAGGAATGAATGTATAGCAATAGGTGTCCCAAGTACTTGCAGCCAATCTGCTAGCAGTACACCACCATCTGAGTTTAGCAGGCAAATTTACTGTAAAAAGAAATTCGGTCCCAGCCATCCACATGCTCACAGTCTGAATGCTAGCTTGAATACCAGCTTGATAATTATACAAAAAAATGTGTAGCGCTAAAATGGCAAGATGCCTTAAAACTAATGAGTATAAAAGGCCTATACTTAAAGTATAGTGTACATATAAACATACATGCGGAGTATGACTAAAAATCAAAAAATCAAAACAGAACAGTCACTACGTTGGAATTGAGTGGGTTGCTACCCCAAACGTGAAGTGAGGAGCGCCTTCACCAACATATAACAGTTTCAAAAGGTAACGTTCTATAGTAAATTGAAAAGTCTCGTCAATACATGGGATAGTCCATCTAGAAACCAAACTCCTATCGAACACCACTGTGTCTTCAAAACATGCAGTGCACTTGAATATTAAAGATGGAGGCTTACCGGAGGGTTTGAACCCAAGACAGCATATACTGTGAGGGTCAAACCAGCTTTTATTGCACCCTGGCAATGGTGGGAAGATCTTTGTGGCCTGAGGATAGTGAGAAGGTCTTTTCTAAAGATGTATCTTCTCCACACGTAATGCTGGATCTCTCCAACCAAGGTTCATAGAGGGCACAAAAAAGGGACTACATAGCGTGATACCGTAGACACCGTAATTTATTAAATAAAGGAATACACTTACATGATAAAGTTGATAAAAAGCGCTTGTACATAAAAAGGGGGCGGCAGTGGGGTCCTCCCGACGCGTTTCGTCTGAGTAGACTTCGTCCTGGGGTGCCCTCCACTGCAGCCCGACCCCCTAATATAGGAACTGTAATCATCCTGATGTGAATCCAGCCCAATCGATTCCAAAAAGCAGCACTTCCGGGTTGCCCAAGATGGCGGACCCGCGTGCGTTCCAGACCTCGTTTTAGTGGGTGTGTCCATGCGTTCCACCCTCCAAAACGGAAGTCAGATGTTCCCCATATTTCTAAAGTAAAGAGCTGTTGTCTTATTATGATAAAACAAGACATATGTTTCAGTTTAGCTGGTTATTAGAGCTGATAAGTAATGCTTCCTGTTGTCAATCGAATATCAGCGAGATCCCGCCGTATCTCGCGATATAATGCTATAGCGTCGCGACGCTGAGGGAAAGGTGTCCACAAGAAGCGTCACGACGCTAAGGCGGAAGTGTTCTCACGAAACACCTCGCCTGCGTTCCACTGATGGTTACCGGAAGTCCGCGGGTCTCAGCTAATCTCGCGATATCGTGCTGTGACACCACAACGCAAAAAATGGAATTGGTTGTATAGGTCAACCACTTGCGTACCACCTATGATTAAGGTGGAGCAACGGGTTGAGACTAGCTTCACTAGAGTGGCTTATCAGTCAATTACTGAGTAAAGAACTGGGGACCGATAATTACTCGCATAATGTACCCCACAAAAGGGCGATGTGACGACAGCGTAATCGACTCAGTGTCACCCAGTTACAATACAACTGGAAAAAACAAAAATAATTTGTATGACTATGAACCGTTATGTTTTAGTTTAACGGAATCAAGTGAGCTGGATGCATATAGGTGTGCCCGTTTTATAGCATATATCACATATGTGGCCCCACAGAAGGTTCCAGCCACATATAAATACATCCAAAATGCAGACATAGAGATAAAAAATAAAAAATAAAAAATAAAAAATAAAAAAATATACAAGAATGCATACTTGGGAATGGATATTGTATCCCTTATGACTCATCCAGAAAGGCATTAACATCAACCTCTACGTTGAGCCCCGACGGGGCAAAAGTTTTTAGCTCATATGCCCAGAACATTTCGAGGCGTGACACACCCCTTATTCTAGCACCCCCTCTCCAGGGTGGTGTGTATTTATCAATAATAACGAACTGCGATCCCTCTGGATTTCCACCATGGAATTCTTTGTAGTGCCTAGGGACCGTATGTTTGGGGTCTCTGCTTTTAATTAGGGCAATGTGTTCACCCACCCTAATCGAAAATGTTCTGGTAGTGCGGCCAATGTACTGCTTAAGGCATGGGCAAGTAATGAGAACACTACAAATCTCGTGCTGCAAGTGCAGAATGGTTTTATCGTGTATCTCCTTCCAGTCACTGTAGAGGCAAATTCAGATACTTTACGTGTTCTAATATTGTTATGCTGACACACCGTGCATTTCCTACACGGAAAGAAACCGGTCCAATCATGAAAAAACTGGGGACGGATGGGAGGGTTTATAATATTGGGGGCTATCTGTCCTTTTAGGGAGGGTACACCCCTGAAGATAACATTGGCTTCCTCTGGGATAAGAGGGCCCAGAATACTGTCTTGCTTCAGGACGCCCCAATGTTTCCTCATGATGTTTTTAATTTGTCTGTGCTGTGTTGAGAAAGAGGTTAGCAGAGCCCATCTGAACCTCCCGTCAGATTCTCTTTTAGGTTTGACTTCCAGCAAGGATTTCCTGTCAATATTGACAGCTTTTTGAATCTCCAGGTTCAAGTCGTCAGTGTTGTACCCCTTATCCTCAAACCTGGATTTCAAAATTTTGGCCTGTTCGAAAAATGTCTCCTTTTCAGTGCAGTTTCGTCTGAGTCTTAAAAATTGGCTCCGAGGAACCGAATTTAACCACGAGGCATGGTGGCAGCTATCAACGGGAATAAACCCGTTGCGGTCTGTGGATTTGAAATAAGTACTGAATCTAAATTCATTATTGATGATCTCTATCTGTAATTCCAAAAAGTGAATCTTGGTCTTACTGGCTTGGTACGACAGAGCTATACCCCTGTCATTATTATTCAGACACACGAAGAACTCCTCCAACGTTTCCATGGTGCCATTCCATAGGAGAAGGATGTCGTCTATGTAACGGGTCCACAAAACCAGGGACCTGGTCTCGTGGACATAGACGACATCCTCCTCCCACTTGGCCATGAACAGGTTCGCGAGACTAGGCGCGAATTTTGCCCCCATGGCCACTCCCCGTTGCTGGAGATAAAAATTGTGGTTAAACCAAAAGTAGTTGTGTTTTGCCGCGAACTCTAATAGTTCGACAAGATATTCGCACTGAAAAGAGGCCAAAGAGTGTTCCTGAGATAGGAAGTATTTGACGGCATCAATACCCCTATCGTGTGGTATGCACGTATACAGTGACGCCACGTCCGCCGTAGCCATAATATAGCCCTCCCTTAAAGGGATATTCTCAAGGAGTCTAATTGTTGAGCTAGTATCTTTTAAATATGATGGTGTTTTCTTTACTAGGGGCTGTAGGAAAAAATCTATATATTTGCCCATTCTGGCCGTAATGGAATTTATGCCACTTACAATTGGCCTACCGGGGGGGGGCAAACTGGATCCTTATGGACTTTGGGCAAATAGTATATGGTGGGGATTCGAGGTGCTATAGGAATCAAGAAATCTCTCTCTCTCTTGTTCAGGATCTTTGATTCATATCCTTTTAAAACCAGTTGTTGTAATTTTTGTTTAAATTTGTGTGTAGGATTATTAGGTAGCAGCTGATAAGTCCCTGGTTCGCTCAAGATGCGATGCATTTCTGCTTCGTACTGGCACTTGTCCAAAATCACTATCCCTCCACCTTTGTCCGCTGGACGGACCACCAAATCTTTACGCGCACACAGAGATTCCAAACCATCTCTTAATAATGGAGGATGGTGAGTGCGTTTATTGGGCAGTGAAGCTAAATCCTGTAAGACAAGGTCCCTAAAGATTTTTACAGCAGGGGCTGTGGGGACTGGGGGAGAGAAGAGGGAGGGGTTCAATAGGCCGGAATGAACCGTTCCTGATGTGGATGCCGGGTAGTCAGTACGGACCGGGTTGGAAATCAAATACCTCTGTATATTGACCTTACGGATGTATTTGTGAACATCCATGAACGTATGGAACTTATCAAGTTTCTTGGGGGGGGCATATTTAAGGCCTTTGTCTAATAAAGATAGTTCTGCTTCCGTGAGGGTTTGAGAGCTCAAATTATAGACACCTTGGCCTTTTACAGTCTTTGCCTTTTTTCTTCTTTGTACTCTCCTCCCCCCTCTGCATCCTCTCTTTGGTTTGGGCCTCGTTTCCTTGAGTGAGGGGCCTCGCGAAAAAACTGGTTCCCATGTGTGTAGGGATTATGTATGTATGGAGATTGTTCATACTCATCTCTCCTGCGTTCAGGGCTGTAAATCTCCCTGAGGGGTGAGAACCTATTGTGGGTGCGTATAGGGGAGGGGTAGTGATGGTAGGGTTCATCCCTCTGTTGAGACTCATGACCTGATCTATGATGTCTGGGGGAAGGGTGGTATGTACCATATTGGGAGCTGGTATCGGAATATTGTGCCCTACCCAAGGTGTTACCTCTAATCCCCCCTCCTCCCTCTTGTGTTGTTTCTGCCCCTCCGAGGGGTTTGAGGGCTATAATGTTGCACCCGCGACTGGGAAACATGGGAAGCTCCACCACGTTTGTTTCCACCCCTCTGTACACCACGACCACGAGAGTGAACACCCGTGGGCTGAGAATGTACAATGGTGGTGTTTGAAGTAGGAAGGCCACCTGTTGAAAGTGTGCCAGACGTGGTGTTAGAGGAGACCTCCATGGGTGGGGTGACCTGCAACAGTTTTTGATTTTTAGTCATACTCCGCATGTATGTTTATATGTACACTATACTTTAAGTATAGGCCTTTTATACTCATTAGTTTTAAGGCATCTTGCCATTTTAGCGCTACACATTTTTTTGTATAATTATTTATCTGTTGGGCAACGATTCTAGTTGTTGTGTTAGCTGCTTATAACTTTTAGACTTGTTTCAGAGTAAGCGCAAATTTACCAGTAGTGTGATTTTTGAATACCAGCTTGGCCAAATTGCTAGCACTGCAACTACTGCCTTTTCAGCTGGTAGACTCTGCCCCATTTCGTGAATTTGTGGAATGTGCTGTACCTCAGTTGCAGGTTCCAAAACACGATTTCTTTTCATGAAAGGCCATTCCAGCTCTCTACCGGCATGTGGAAGACAATGTTTTTTGTCTTGTTGGACAGGGCGGTCAGCAGTAAGGTGTATATTACTGCAGACTCATGGTCTAGCAGGCATTGGCAGGGATGTTAGCTTTCCTTCACAGCGCACTGGGTAACTCTGCTGGCAGCTGGGAAGGATGCAGGACAGGGTTCAGTATTGTTGGAGCTTGTTCCACCACCATGCCTCCAAAATGCTAGCAGTGATTCTGCCACAGCTCTCTCCTCCTCCCCCTCCTCTTCTTCTTCCTCTATGGCCTTTTCTGCAGATTTGTTCTCTGAACCAGTGGTGCTCCGTAAGCGTTCAAGGGGCTATGCAAGCACTCAGGCAAAAAGATGCCATGTGGTGCATGAGTTACAAGGTTACATAGGAGGTGAGGCTGAAAAACAACAAAAGTTCATCAAGTCCAACCTATGTGTGTGATTATATGTCACTATTACATTGTATATATGTTGCGGTCGTTCAGGTGCTTATCTAATAGTTTCTTGAAACTATTGATGCCCCCCGCTAAGACCACCGCCTGTGGAAGGGAATTCCACATCCTTGCCGCTCTTACAGTAAAGAACCCTCTACGTAGTTTAAGGTTAAACTACAGCTTAGGGGACAGGAGCCACACTGGGGCAGAGATTCTGTCAGCTCTGCAGGGGCAGGCTCAGAGGTGGTTGACACCAGTCCAGCTTCAGCCAGGAATGGTTGTGTGCGACAATGGCACCAACCTTCCCTCCGCCTTCCATCCACCTTCCATCAGGGACACTTGACCCATGTTCCATGTTTGGCACACATCCTGAATTTGGTAGTGCAGCGGTTCTTGAGCAGGTACCCAGGCTTACAAGGTCTCCTGAGGCAAGCCAGAAAGGTCTGTGGTCATTTCCAGTGGTCATACAATGCCAGTGCTCGGCTGGCTGACATTCAAAGAGAATGCAACCTGCCCAACAACAGCCTCATTTGTGACATGTCCACCAGGTGGAAGTCAACGTTGGCAATGCTGCAGCGGCTGTACACGCAGCAGAGGGCCATCAATGAGTACCTGTGTGAGTCAATAGATATATACAAGAAAAAAGCTTTCTTATAATTGGAACTGCCTATATCAATGGACACAAAAAACAAATTAAACCAAAAAAATGTCTTTAAGCTCAATCATGGTAAAAAGATCATAGATCACCTTATACCTATAATAACATAATTACAAATAGGAGAAGTTAAGATTAGTTCCCAATAATATTAAACATATTGAGAATTGCTAAATATATAAAATTATTGGATGGATATAGT
The DNA here is from genome assembly GCA_037952835.1 of Lithobates septentrionalis. Taxonomy (NCBI): domain Eukaryota; kingdom Metazoa; phylum Chordata; class Amphibia; order Anura; family Ranidae; genus Lithobates; species Lithobates septentrionalis. The sequence continues at coordinate 6,535,021 of JBBDGP010000205.1, forward strand.
TAAATAATAATAATGATAATAATAATAAAAATAATAAAAAATGAATAATAAAAAAACAAAAATAAATATAAATAAGTGGCAGATTAATATGACAATGTGCCACCCTAAATGACTCAAAATTAGGAGGTCAAAAAAATACGGAATATAGATAATCATCCCAAAAAATATTCATCACTTCATAAACCTCAGAAGTTTGAATTTATATTATATATGAAGTTGATGATATATAATGTGAATGATCATGAAAGACCATACAAGCAAAAAAATATCTTTAAAACGCATTATAAATGTATATAAGCAATTGTTGTGCTTGATCAGCGACAACTGAATAAATAAATTAATTAAAATAAATAAATAAATGAGCCCCCACATCCGTGTCTCAGACCAAGTATAGTTCTAGCTTTGTATATCCATGACATTTCAAGTTTGGAGATATCCCTCACAATAGAACTCCCCCGCCAATTAGGACTAAACGTATCAATCCCTAAAAAAAGGGTATTGGCAGGGTTTTTATTATGTGTCAACAAATAGTGCTTGGACACTGAGTGGTTCCTGAAGCCTGATATGATGTTTGTAATATGTTCATTTAACCTGACCTGTAGAGGGCGTTTGGTCCTCCCTATATACTGTAATCCACATGGACATTGGAGTAAATAGACCACACCCACTGAGGAACAAGTAATGAAATGTTTGATATCATGGTAAATCTGAGTGCTAGTGGATAGAAAACTGGTAGTTCTATGGGTACAACTGTTAAATGAACATACCCTGCACTTACGACATTGATAATAGCCCGTTATTGACTAAAGAAACCAACACCCCTTATGGGTGTATCAAGAATGTTGAGAGACACCCTATTCTTCAATGAGGGTGCTCCCCTAAAAATCACCTGTGGGTTTTCAGGCAGAATGTTCCCCAACACTCGATCGTTACGGACTATATGCCAATGTTTAGAAATCATTTGTTTAATGTTCCTATGCTGTAATGAGTAAGTGGTTAAAAACGGAACTCCTTGGAAATACATATCCACATTCTGAGGCGGCTTTTCCAAGAGAAGATCTGCTCTGTTTAGTAATTTGACTGAATCCAAGGCAGTCTCTAAACTTTCTTTTGTATATCCCTTCTCAAGAAACCTTTGAGTGAGAATCTCAGCCTGTTCCAGGAAAACATCCTCTCTAGAACAGTTCTTCTTGAGCCTCATGTACTGGCCTTTTGGAACTGATCCAAGCCAAGGTCTATGGTGACAACTATTAATGGGGATAAACGAGTTCCTATTGGTTGACTTGAAATAGGTGGAGGTAGCAACATGGCCACCCTCCACCTTAATTTTCAAATCCAAAAAAATTATTTCAGTCTGACTCATTTCATACTTTAGCTCTATGCCTCTTTGATTATTGTTAAGAAATGTCATGAACAACTGAAGTGACTGAAAGTCACCCTCCCATAGGAGGAGGATGTCATCTATGAAAGTCACCCTCCCATAGGAGGAGGATGTCATCTATGTAACGAATCCACAGGACCAACTGGGGTATGTCCCGGGCATAGATGACATCCTCCTACCATCTGGCCATGAATAGATTAGCCAAACTGGGGGCATATTTAGCCCCCATAGCAACACCTCTATTCTGGTTATAAAATTGATTACCGAACCAAAAATAGTTGTGGGTTGCTGCAAATTCTAATATCTCCATAAAAAAGAAATCTGAACAGGGTGAAGGCCAGAATCTCGGACAAGAAAGCCAGAAACAGCCTCCAAACCCTGGCCATATGGTATTATGGTATAGAGAGATGTGACGTCTGCTGTCACCAGCAGTGTATCGGGTTTAATGTTTACCTGAGACAAAATATTAAGAACATGCCTGGAATCCTTAACAAAGGATGGCATCTGACGAACGAGGGGCTACAAATAAAAATCAATGTATCTGCCCACCTGGGACGTAAGTGAGTCTATTCCACTAACAATAGGACATCCCGGGGGGCAGATAGGGTTCTTGTGAACCTTAGGCAAATAATATATTGTTGGGTATTATATATTGATGTAGACGTAAATGCCTTCATTGATAATTCCTGAAGTTCAGATTTTGTATACTTGGTCTGAGACACGGATGTGGGCGCTCATTTATTTATTTATTTTAATTAGTTTATTTATTCGGTTGTCGTTGATCAAGCACAACAATTGCTTATATACATTTATAATGCGTTTTAAAGATGTTTTTTTGCTTGTACAGTATGGTCTTTCATGATCATTCACAACATTATATATCATCAACTTCATATATAATATAAATTCAAACTTCTGAGGTTTATGAAGTGATGAATATTTTTTGGGATGATTATCTATATTCCATATTTTTTTGACCTCCTAATTTTGAGTCATTTAGGGTGGCACATTGTCATATTAATCTGCCACTTATTTATATTTACATGTTTTTTTATTATTCATTTTTTATTATTTTTATTATTATTATCATTATTATTATTTAACTATATCCATCCAATAATTTTATATATTTAGCAATTCTCAATATGTTTAATATTATTGGGAACTAATCTTAACTTCTCCTATTTGTAATTATGTTACTATAGGTATATGGTGATCTATGATCTTTTTACCATGATTGAGCCTAAAGACATTTTTTTGGTTTAATTTGTTTTTTTGTGTCCATTGATATAGGCGGTTCTGAATATAAGATATTTTTTTCTTGTATATATCTATTGATACACAGTCCTTAGTGGAATCATTTATTTGGGGGTTTAATTTATTTTAGTTAACCTGCACTTGCTCGCTAACTAAGATGTCCAGATTTGTTTTTGTATTGCGATATGGTATCAGTTGCCCAGATTAAAGATGGCGACTTTACACTCACATCTGGGACTCAGACCAAGGTGTGGTACTATAAGAGGTGGTGATTCAGCATGCTGCCCGTTCCCCATTGATAATGTTAGCTATGACGAAACGCGTCTCAGGAGGTACGTGCTGACGTCACCACGCTGTCTCGTTGAGGAGGACGGGACTTGTTTGCTTATGCCGGCCGGCTCCACATTTTCCATGTGAGTTATTCATCGTTTGTTTGTAAGTTTATTTCCTTTATTCAATAAATTAGTTTTGATGATATCATGCCATTGGTCTGCATATCTTTTCTGGGTATATATCGGCTGACAACCCTGTGAGATTATCACATTTATCTGCTGTGTGATTGATCGATACTTCATACAAGTCATCCCTGAAGTAGACCATGGCTCCGTTCCCTGTTGGTTCATTTATTTGCTCAGCTTGATCTAGGATCTGGTAAGGAGGCCTTTTCATGTGGTGACGGTTCCACTTTAATTCATTCCTCCACTGGGTGGATGTTTGACTCCCTATTGGCTATATTCTACATGCTTTCTCTCCATTTAAATCTGGTAAGAAGGTCCTCTGTCTGGTGAAGGCACTTCCAGTGTTATTTATTCACGGGGTGAATTTACACTTTTTGCTCACGTTTGTTTGTTCTCAATGTGAATACCTTTCTATTTTTCACATAAATTATATATTTGACCTTATCACGCTATGTACACATGTTTTGTTTCCATTTATACTATCTTTGGAATTGATGTTAACCCATGCTGAGGAGTTTGTGAGGCCCACGCTTCATGCTGTGCTTGTCATCGACCCGGGCTGGGGTATTAGCCACTTGCCTATTTTGGCTTACATTCTGGTAAGCATGCACTTCTTATGATTCCTTTGTGAAGAACATTCAGCTTACCCTGATTATTGAAGCATTTGGAATTTTCTATATGCACTAATTTTTTGGACTTTATAGCGCAATTTTTTCTTTGTTATTTTTTTCTGTGTTTATCCCACATTTATTGCAGCTTGGGGATTTGTCCACCCTATTGGTATATTAGATTAGCGCAGTTTTTTCTCTTTCACCTGTGTGAGTATGGCACCAGGACAGGGTCAGGGGAGCTTGGCTTCTTTTTGCCACGCCAGTGGCTACTGATAAAGGATGCATGCACTGTTCTGCCACCATTTGATGAGGCCATGAGGATGGTGAGCAGCGACAATGCATGCATCAGTGATACTGTCCCTCTTGTCTTCCTGTTGGAGCACACGCTTCATGGAATAATAGACAGGGCACTTGAGGCAGAACAGTGTGAGGAAGAGGAGGACTTCCTTACCTCTCAAGGCCCCCTTTATCCAGATATTGTTCCTGCAAGCCCGCCAAACACATAGGAAGAATAGGAGGAGGATTGCGTCAGCATGGACGTGGAGGATAACACTCAGCAGCAGTCTTCAAGGGATGGTTTTCAGTCCCCAGAAACCCAAGGAGTTGTACGTGACTGGGAGGAGGTTGTTACGGATCATGTAATCCCTAGTGACCCAGAGGACTCAGAATCGAATGCCTCTGCAAACTTTTGCAGGCTTTGCAGAATCAGGGAGGCCATGCAGCGTAAGGACCCTAGGATTCGTGGTATCAAAGAGAAGGAATCATTACTGGCTGGCAACCCTTCTTGATCCACGTTACAAGGGTAAGGTTGCAGAACTCATCCTGCCTTCGCAGAGGGAGCAGAGGATGAAACATCTTCAGGAGGCCTTGAAGAAAGGTTTGTGCAATGCATTTCCAGATCCTGTGAGGTTACAATTTCCTGGTGCTGGACAATGTGTTGGTGAGGCTTCTGTCAGGTCGCCTGAGGCCAGGTGACAGATGCATACCGTTGGGGTCAGGAGTGCACCACAAAGGTAGTGGACCCTACGGCTGGCTGCTGCGGATGGGAGTCTAGGTGGTTAAGGAAGGCAGGTCTGCTGGAACACCAACATGGATCCCACAGGGGCTAGAGCGTAAGATTCCCCAGGGCGTGGAGTCTAAGAGCCAGCAGGTGTTCACCAGAGCTTCTAGTGTGAGGATGGACTGGGCTGCATCTGGCTCCAGGTCGTGACCCCCAGGGTCTCTAAGCTCACGCCCACCGTAGGCTACAGGAGGACAGAGATAGTAAGGGAATAAGCCAAAGGTCGGGGCGACTAGCAGACAAGGATAAACATGGAACACGCCAAAGGTCAGGGTCACAAGCAGGCAGGGATAGTCGAGAACAAGCCAAGATCGGTAACTGGAATCAGACGTAGAAGACACAGTAAGATGCACACGGAAGCTAAACACACAAAGGTTGATCAGCAAGGCAGACTTGCAGTGAACAGGTTAATATAGAGTTCCCTGATAGGGGCTGGGGTGGAGCCATGCTTTGAGGAGAGATTATTTAAGTAGCCAGGTGAGAGTGGCTGGCCTCTAAAGGTGAACACATGGAGGAGAGGTTAGCTGCCAGACAAGGATTACTGCATAACATGACAGCTTCGTTCAGTCAGAGGAGGAACAGTGGAGAAGGTGGCCGGCTGACCGATGCCATTACACAAATTTTCAGTCCTCAGCGCCAAGGTCTGATTGGTTCAAGAAACCATCACCAGCGTCTGCATTACATGGTGCAGGAATATCAAGGGGCAACACTTGGAGACCTTTCCAACAGAGCATCCACTGGGTTACTGGGTTTTGAGTATGGACCACTGGCTAGAACTTGCTCAATATGCAATTGATCTACTGGCCTGTCCTGCATCCTGCGTTCTTTCTGAACACACATTCAGTGCTGCTGGAGGGTTTGTAACGGATCATAGAGTGCGCCTGTCCACAGACTCCCTTGATAGGCTCACATTCATAAAAATGAATCAGTCTTGGATCAGCAGCAGCTATCAAGCACCTGATGCTGATGTAACTGATTGATTTTTCTAGTGATGTGGGATCCCTTGAAGACTGCCTATGCTGAGTAGGGATGAGCCGATCACCCCACTGTTCGGTTCGCACCAGAACTTGCGAACAGGCAAAAAATTAGTTTGAACACAAGAACACCGTTATAGTCTATGGGACACAAACATTAATAATCAAAAGTGCTAATTTTAAAGGCTTATATGCAAGTTATTATCATAAAAAGTGTTTGTGGACCTGGGTCCTGCCCCAGGGGACATGGATCAATGCAAAAAAAAGTTTTAAAAACGGCCGTTTTTTCGGGAGCAGTGATTTTAATAATGCTTAAAGTGAAACAATAAAAGTGTAATATCCCTTTAAATTTGGTACCTGGGGGGTGTCTATAGTATGCCTGTAAAGGGGCACATGTTTCCCTTGTTTAGAATAGTCTGACAGCAAAATGCAAAATGACATTTCAAAGGAAAAAAAATAATTTAAAACTACTTGCGACTATTAATGAATTGCCGGTCTGACAATACACATAAAAGTTCATTGATAAAAGGCATGGGAATTCCCCACAGGGGAACCCGAACCAAAATTAAAAAAAAAATGACATGGGGGGTCCTCCTAAATTCCATACCAGGCCCTTAAGGGCTGGTATGGATATTAAGGGGAACCCCGGCCAAATTTTTTTTTAAAAATGGCGTGGGGTCTCCCTCAAAATCTATACCAGACCCTTATCCGAGCACGCAACCTGGCAGGCTGCAGGAAAAGAGGGGAGGACGAGAGAGCGCCCCCCCCTCCTGAACCGTACCAGGCCACATGCCCTCCATATTGGGAGGGTGCTTTGGGGTAGCCCCCGAAAACACCTTGTCCCCATGTTGATGAGGACAGAGGCCTCATCCCCACAACCCTGGCCGGTGGTTGTGGGGGTCTGTGGGCAGGGGGCTTATCGGAATCTGGAAGCCCCCTTTAACAAGGGGACCCCCGGATCCCGGCCCTCCCCCTGTGTGAAATGGTAAGTGGGTACTTGTACCCCTACCATTTTACTAAAAAAGTGACAAAAATGTTAAAAAAGACAGTTTTTGACAATCCCTTTATTTAAATGCTTCTTCTTTCTTCTATCTTCCTTCGGTTTCTTCAACCATCTTCTTCTTCTTCTGGTTCTTTCTCCGGTGTTCTCGTCTGGCATCTTCCTCCACGGCGTTGGCGTCTTCTTCCCTTCTTCTCCTCAGGCCGCTCCACATCCATGATGGCATGGAGGGAGGCTCCCGCTGTTTGACGCTTCTCCTCTTCATCTTCTTCTCTTCATCTTCTTTTCGGGCCGCTCCGCATCCATGATGGCATGGAGGGAGGCTCCCGCTGTGTGATGCTTCTCCTCTTCTGACGGTTCTTAAATAACGGGGGGGCACCCATTGACCCCGCCCCCCTCTGACGCACGTTGACTTGACGGGACTTCCCTGTGGCGTCACAGGGAATGCCACAGGGAAGTCCCGTCAAGTCCCCATGCGTCAGAGGGGGCGGGGTCACCGGGTGGCCCCGCCCCCCATTATTTAAGAATTGTCAGAAGAGGAGAAGCGTCACACAGTGGGTGCCTCATTCCATGCCATCATGGATGCAGAGCGGCCCGAAAAGAAGATGAAGACAAGAAGATGAAGAGAAGAAGATGAAGAGAAGAAGATGAAGAGAAGAAGATGAAGAGAGAACACACACAGCGGGAGCCTCTCTCCATGCCATCATGGATGCGGAGCGGCCCGGAGAAGAAGGGAAGAAGACGCCGACGCCGCGGAGGAAGATGCCGGATGAGAACACCAGAGGAAGAACCAGAAGAACCAGAAGAAGAAGAAGATGGAGGAAGAAACTGAAGGAAGATAGAAGATGGAAGAAAGAAGAAAGAAGAAGCATTTAAATAAAGGAATTGTCAAAAACTGTCTCTTGTCATTTTTAACATTTTTGACACTTTTTTAGTTAAATGGTAGGGTATCCCCTTACCATTTCACACAGGGGGAGGGCCCTTGCCTGCAGACCCCCACAACCACCAGCCAGGGTTGTGGGGATGAGGCCCTTGTCCTCATCAACATGGGGACAAGGTGTTTTGGGGGGCTACCCCAAAGCACCCTCCCAATGTTGAGGGCATGTGGCCTGGTACGGTTCAGGAGGGGGGGCGCTCTCTCACCCCCCTATTTTCCTGCGGCTGCTAGGTTGCGTGCTCGGATAAGGGACTGGTATGGATTTTTGGGGGGACCCCACGCCATTTTTTTTTACATTTTGGCACTGGGTTCCCCTTAAAATCCGTACCAGACCTGAAGGGTCTGGTATAGATTTTGAGGGGTACCCCACGCCATTTTTTTTTTTAACTTTGGCTGGGGTTCCCCTTAATATCCATACCAGACCTGAAGGGCCTGGTATGGAATTTAGGGGGACCCCCCACATCATTTTTGTTTTTTTAATTTTGGTTTGGGGTTCCCCTGTGGGGAATTCCCATGCCATTTTTATCAATGAACTTTAACTGAGTAGTTTAAATGACTTTTTTTCCTTTGAAATGTAATTTTGCTGTCAGACTGTTCTAAACACGGGAAACATGCGCCCCTTTACAGGCATACTATAGACACCCCCCAGGTACAAAATTTAAAGGGATATTACACTTTTATTGTTTCACTTTAAGCATTATTAAAATGACTTCTCCCGAAAAAACGTCAGTTTTTAAAACTTTTTTTTGCATTGATCCATGTCCCCTGGGGCAGGACCCAGGTCCCCAAACACTTTTTATGACAATACCATGAATCAAAGCTGATCCCCAATGCTGAGTGACTATCCTATTCCTCCTCAATCTTGATGATGCTAGCTTCCAACAATATTTTTGGTTTAGGGCACCACCACCACTACCTAAGGCCCAATTTTTTTGTCCCTGTTTAACAGGGGCATGTATTTACAATTTCTGATCTAATATTTCATGGCAGGGCCCGTTCCAGCAAGAGTATCTGTGAGGGGTTACAGTGTTGTGGCACCACCAAAAGCCCAATTTTTCTGCCCCTGTCCCAGCAGCAGAAAAAAAGGACAAGCCTGCCCCATGGCCACCTGCAGAAGATGCATCATGTCCATGACCAGCACTGTGGACTGTAGACACAGAGCCTTCTTGCCCTCCTTTAGTGGCCTGTGAGCATCTGCCTCTCCTTGGTGGCCTTCCAGACATGATGGGGATTTTGTTTTGCAACACCACACTACACTGTATTGTGTACTGTGTACACCACCAGAAAAGTAGTAGCAACTGCACTATGGGTGCACGGTACTGTGTACACCAACAGAAGTGTAATAACAACTATGGGTTTACTGTATTGTGTACACCACCAGAAAAGTAGAAGCAACTGCACTATGGGTGCATGGTATTGTGTACACCACCAGAAGTCTAATAGCAACTATGGGTGCACTGTATGTATTGTGTACTGTTTACACCACCAAAAAAGTAGTAGCAACTGCACTAGGGGTGCATGGTACTGTGTACACCGCCTGAAGCATATTACAAAAAGTATACTAGGAACGGCCTGCAGTGAGATATAGCTAAACTGTATGCAGTGGATATATGTGTATAGTGTATATATATATATATATATATATATATATATATATATATATATATATATATATATACACTACCGTTCAAAAGTTTGGGGTCACCCAAACAATTTTGTGTTTTCCATGAAAAGTCACACTTATTCACCACCATACGTTGTGAAATGAATAGAAAATAGAGTCAAGACATTGACAAGGTTAGAAATAATGATTTGTATTTGAAATAACATTGTTTTTACATCAAACTTTGCTTTCATCAAAGAATCCTCCTTTTGCAGCAATTACAGCATTGCACACCTTTGGCATTCTAGCTGTTAATTTATTGAGGTAAGCTGGAGAAATTGCACCCCACGCTTCTAGAAGCAGCTCCCACAAGTTGGAATGGTTGGATGGGCACTTCTGGCGTACCATACGGTCAAGCTGCTCCCACAACAGCTCAATGGGGTTCAGATCTGGTGACTGTGCTGGCCACTCCATTACCGATAGAATACCAGCTGCCTGCTTCTGCTGTAAATAGTTCTTGCACAATTTGGAGGTGTGTTTAGGGTCATTGTCCGGTTGTAGGATGAAATTGGCTCCAATCAAGCGCTGTCCACTGGGTATGGCATGGCGTTGCAAAATGGAGTGATAGCCTTCCTTAGCTTTTATCCTGTACAAAGCTCCCACCTTACCAGCACCAAAGCAACCCCAGACCATCACATTACCTCCACCATGCTTAACAGATGGCGTCAGGCATTCTTCCAGCATCTTTTCATTTGTTCTGCGTCTCACAAACGTTCTTCTTTGTGATCCAAACACCTCAAACTTGGATTCATCTGTCCACAACACTTTTTTCCAGTCTTCCTCTGTCCAATGTCTGTGTTCTTTTGCCCATCTTAATCTTTTTCTTTTATTGGCCAGTCTCAGATATGGCTTTTTCTTTGCCACTCTGCCCTGAAGCCCAAAATCCCGCAGCCGCCTCTTCACTGTAGATGTTGACACTGGTGTTTTGCGGGTACTATTTAATGAAGATGCCAGTTGGGGACCTGTGAGGCGTCTGTTTCTCAAACTAGAGACTCTAATGTGCTTATCTTCTTGCTTAGTTGTGCAACGCGGCCTCCCACTTCTTTTTCTACTCTGGTTAGAGCCTGTTTGTGCTGTCCTCTGAAGGGAGTAGTACACACCGTTGTAGGAAATCTTCAATTTCTTTGCAATTTCTCGCATGGAATAGCCTTCATTTCTAAGAACAAGAATAGACTGTCGAGTTTCAGATGAAAGTTCTCTTTTTCTGGCCATTTTGAGCGTTTAATTGACCCCACAAATGTGATGCTCCAGAAACTCAATCTGCTCACAGGAAGGTCAGTTTTGTAGCTTCTGGAAGGAGCTAGACTGTTTTTAGATGTGTGAACATGATTGCACAAGGGTTTGCTAATCATCAATTAGCCTTCTGAGCCAATGAGCAAACACATTGTACCATTAGAACACTGGAGTGATAGTTGCTGGAAATGGGCCTCTATACACCTATGTAGATATTGCACCAAAAACTAGACATTTGCAGTTAGAATAGTCATTTACCACATTAGCAATGTATAGAGTATATTTGTTTAAAGTTAGGACTAGTTTAAAGTTAGCTTCATTTAAAAGTACAGTGCTTTTCCTTCAAAAATAAGGACATTTCAATGTGACCCCAAACTTTTGAACGGTAGTGTATATATATATATATATATATATATATATATATATACACACGACTATCTGCATATATATATATATATATATATATATATATATATATATATATATATATATATATATATATATATATATATAATACACTGCAGCTAACTGAATCACCTGCCTGCCTGAAGTATATTAGAAACAGTACACAAGGAATAGCCTGCAGTGAGATATAGCTAAACTGTATGCAGTGGCTATATATACAGTAGGGCAAAAAAGTATTTAGTCAGCCACCAATTGTGCAAGTTCTCCCACTTAAAAAGATGAGAGAGGCCTGTAATTGTCATCATAGGTATACCTCAACTTTGAGAGACAAAATGTGGAAACAAATCCAGACAATCACATTGTCTGATTTTTGAAAGAATTTATTTGCAAATTGTGGTAAAAAATAAGTATTTGGTCATCTACAAACAAGCAAGATTTCTGGCTCTCACAGACCTGTATCTTCTTCTTTAAAGTGGATGTAAACCCACTCCCATCTTTTTTAAAGTACTGCCATAGAGGTGATCTATAAGGATATACATGCCTCCTGCATGTATCCTTACCTTTCAAATGTCTCCCCTCTGTCTGTTTGGAGCCCCCAAAAATGCCGGATTCAGTGGGCAGGTCCGTTGTACGGCGCTCTGTGTCATGACATCACCACCTTCACCTAAGTACCTCTGATTAGTGTCCACTTGTGTCATGGGTGGAGACCTTATGATTCTCCCATTTAGAAGAGTGTAATGCTCTCATGGTTCAGAGATGCAGGATCTCCCACTCCATGGATAGTGTAGGACCCACTGATTATGGGGTACTTTGTCGCAGTAAGTGGGCTTAGCGCCATATAGCAATATGGTGTGACCAAATCCCCATATTTTTTAAAATCTTATACTCTACAATATGACATTAAAAAAAATTTGGGTTTACATCCACTTTAAGAGGCTCCTCTGTCCCCCACTCATTACCTGTATTAATAATGGCACCCATTTGAACTTGTTATCAGTATAAAAGACACCTGTCCACAACCTCAAACAGTCACACTCCAAACTCCACTATGGTGAAGATCAAAGAGCTGTCAAAGGACACCAGAAACAAAATTGTAGACCTGCACCAGACTGGGAAAACTGAATCTGCAATAGGCAAGCAGCTTGGTGTGAAGAAATCAACTGTGGGAGCAATAATTAGAAAAGGAAAGACATACAAGACCACTGATAATCTCCCTCAATCTGGGGCTCCATGCAAGATCTCACCCCGTGGGGTCAAAATGATCACAAGAACGGTGAGCAAAAATCCCAGAACCACATGGGGGGACCTAGTGAATGACCTGCAGAGAGCTGGGACCAACGTAATAAAGGCTACCATCAGTAAAACACTACGCCGCCAGGGACTCAGATCCTGCAGTGCCAGACGTGTCCCCCTGCTTAAGCCAGTACATGTCCGGGCCCGTCTGAGGTTACCTAGAGAGCATTTGGATGATCCAGAAGAGGATTGGGAGAATGTCATATGGTTAGATGAAACCAAAGTAGAATTGTTTGGTAGAAATACAACTCGTCGTGTTTGGAGGAGAGAGAATGCTGAGTTGCAACCAAAGAACACCATACCTACTGTGAAGCATGGGGGTGGCAACATCATGCTTTGGGGCTGTTTCTCTGCAAAGGGAACAGGATGACTGATCCGTGTACATGACAGAATGAATGGGATCATGTATCGTGAGATTTTGAGTGCAAACCTCCTCCCATCAGCAAGGGCATTGAAGATGAAATGTGGCTGGGTCTTTCAGCATGACAATGATCCCAAACACACCGCCCGGGCAATGAAGGAGTGGCTTCGTAAGAAGCATTTCAAGTTCCCAGAGTGGCCTAGCCAGTCTCCAGATCTCAACCCCATAGAAAACCTTTGGAGGGAGTTGAAAGTCCGTGTTGCCCAGCGACAGCCCCAAAACATCACTGCTCTAGAGGAGATCTGCATGGAGGAATGGGCCAACATACCAGCAACAGTGTGTGACAACCTTGTGAAGACTTACAGAAAACATTTGACCTCTGTCATTGCCAACAAAGTATATATAACAAAGTATTGAGATGAACTTTTGATATTGACCAAATACTTATTTTCCACCATAATTTGTAAATAAATTCTTTCAAAATTCAGACAGTGCGATTGTCTGGATTTGTTTCCACATTTTGTCTCTCATAGTTGAGGTATATCTATGATGACAATTACATGCCTCTCTCGTCTTTTTAAGTGGGAGAACTTACACAATTGGTGGCTGACTAAATACTTTTTTGCCCCACTATATATATATATATATATATATATATATATATATATATATATATATATATATATATACAGTGGCTTGCGAAAGTATTCGGCCCCCTTGAACTTTTCAACCTTTTGCCACATTTCAGGCTTCAAACATAAAGATATAAAATTTTAATTTTTTGTAAAGAATCACCAACAAGTGGGACAAAATTGTGAAGTGGAACGAAATCTATTGGATATTTTAAACTTTTTTAGCAATTAAAAAACTGAAAAGTGGTGCGTGCAAAATTATTCGGCCCCTTTACTTTCAGTGCAGAAAACTCACTCCAGAAGTTCAGCGAGGATCTCTGAATGATCCAATGTTGTCCTAAATGACTGATGGTGATAAATAGAATCCACCTGTGTGTAATCAAGTCTCTGTATAAATGCACCTGCTCTGTGATAGTCTCAGGGTTCTTTTGAAAGCGCAGAGAGCATCATGAAGACCAAGGAACACACCAGGCAGGTCCATAATACTGTTGTGGAGAAGTTTAAAGCTGGATTTGGATACAAAAAGATTTCCCAAGCTTTAAACATCCCAAGGAGCACTGTGCAAGCGATCATTTTGAAATGGAAGGAGTATCAGACCACTGCAAATCTACCAAGACCTGGCTGTCCCTCTAAACTTTCAGCTCAGACAAGGAGAAGACTGATCAGAGATGCAGCCAAGAGGCCCATTATCACTCTGGATGAACTGCAGAGAACTACAGCTGAGGTGGGAGAGTCTGTCCATAGGACAACAATCAGTCGTACACTGCACAAATCTGGCCTTTATGGAAGAGTGGCAAGAAGAAAGCCATTTCTCAAAGATATCCATAAAAAGTCTCGTCTAAAGTTTGCCACAAGCCACCTGGGAGACACACCAAACATGTGGAAGAAGGTGCTCTAGTCCGATGAAACCAAAATCGAACTTTTTGGCCACAATGCAAAACGATATGTTTGGCCTAAAAGCAACACAGCTCATCACACTCAACACACCATCCCCACCGTGAAACATGGTGGTGCCAGCATCATGGTTTGGGCCTGCTTTTCTTCAGCAGGGACAGGGAAGATGGGTAAAATTGAGGGGAAGATGGATGCAGCCAAATACAGGACCATTCTGGATGAAAACCTGTTGGAGTCTGCAAAAGACCTGAAACTGGGATGGAGATTTATCTTCCAACAAGACAATGATCCCAAACATACAGCAAAATCTACAAAGGAATGGTTCACAAATAAACGTATCCAGGTGTTAGAATGGCCAAGTCAAAGTCCAGACCTGAATCCAATCGAGAATCTGTGGAAAGAGCTGAAAACTGCTGTTCACAAACGCTCTCCATCCAACCTCACTGAGCTCGAGCTGTTTTGCAAGGAAGAATGGGCAAGAATTTCAGTCTCTCGATGTGCAAAACTGATAGAGACATACCCCAAGCGACTTGCAGCTGTAATCGCAGCAAAAGGTGGCTCTACAAAGTATTAACGCAAGGGGGCCGAATAATTTTGCACGCCCCACTTTTCATTTTTTTATTAGTTAAAAAAGTTTCAAAAATCCAAAAGATTTCGTTCCACTTCACAATTGTGTCCCACTTGTTGGTGATTCTTCACAAAAAATAAAAATTTGATATCTTTATGTTTGAAGCCTGAAATGTGGCAAAAGGTTGAAAAGTTCAAGGGGGCCGAATACTTTCGCAAGCCACTGTATATATATATATATATATATACATATATATACATATATATATATATATATATATATATATATATATATATATGACTATCTGTATATATATATATATATATATATATATATATATATATATATATATATATATATATATATATATATATATATATATATATATTGAATACACTACATCTAACTGAATCACCTGCCTGCCAGAAGTATATTAGTGTTTTGGACCGAACCAGAACCGTTCGGTACTTTTGTTTCTGTCCCCCTGGCCAAATTAACCTTCAATGTAAAAGTGTGCACACTTGAAGTAAATTACTGAGACATACATGAGTTCAGTAGACTGATACTTCTCCTTTATTACTTCCTGGACTCTAGCTAATATGCCGTGAGCCGGATATTTTGTTATCAAATCAAATATCAAATAAGACAAGCGTATGCATATACATATTCATTATTGTGACAAAGTATAAGCTTTTAGCTGGGTTATATCTATATAAGGGAATAGTAAACTATCATAGCTAAATAGGGTGTCTTGTTTCCAGTTCTTGAAAACAGGCGCAATCTTCTTTAACTTGTTCTTAACTCTTGCAGTTCTGTTCCACATGAAGGGGGAGGGTAAGCTGGCAGACATCTAACTGAATATGGTTAAGGCTGATAGCAGAGGCTGAAGTAAGCACTTATATCTACATGGTTATATTGAAAATAGGCATTTCACCATAACACTCATAGTCACATCCATTACAGTTCCCCCCTTGAAATGCTTATTTCACAAAACTGTCCCTCACACTGAAAGACCTACACCCAGCCCATCCCCCTCTGCAACTCTTTTAAGCCGTATGTAGAGAAAGAGCAGCGACTAGTTCACTACCCCCCCAATACAGCTGGAGGAGTGCGGCCAGGTGCTATCTGTCCATATAGCCCTACGGTGTTGCATCTCGGGGGAGGGTGACTGTAACGGAGTGTAACACATAATTTTCATTAAGGCCTTACATAGACATTGTCAACATCATCTGATATCTCTTGGTTCATGAACGAGGGGGTAGTTTGGTCAACAGCCTTTTCCACACACTTCCTGATGCAGGGGAGAACGCAGCAGATTATAGCCACCATTACCAGGATAGCTATTCCTATCTGGGTCAATAATCCCTGCCATCCTTCCTTTATCCAGGTAAAATACTGATCCCAGGGGTTGGTGAGCCCTGAATTCTGTTTTAATTCTTTGAACAAGTCCTTAAGTTTCTGTATGGCTAAAGTCACTTTACCATTTGGGCCGGTGATGTCTGGGATGTAAGTGCAACATGTGCTTGTCTCGGGGGATGATTTTACATACACCCCCCTTTTCAGCTAGGAGCATGTCTAAGACCATACGGTTTTGGAAAGTCATGTGTGAAGCTGCTTCCAACTGTTCGGCTAAACCTTGGAGTGCATCTCTGGTGTAATTGACAAATCTTTGTTGATTATAGTAGATGTAATTTATCCAGTCTACATTTTATATACAGTGATAATGGGAATCCGTGACTCAAAACCTGCTGCTACTTGGTCTCTTGCTTTGAACTCATCTGGGACCCCCCTTGGGACCCCTATGGCATCTATGTATACATGAGGATCAGAACTTCCTGCTGGGGCACTCCTGCATCTTCTGTTTAGTTTGGGTACATCGCTTGCTTCTGGCTCTGGGTCTTGTGAGAAAATATGCAGGGGCATTATGGCTTTAGCCATTGCACATTCTCCTGTCCACTGTCCTGTCATTCTACTTCTAATTTTCATGTCTCCACAGATCCAGTACACATCCCCTAAGGACTGAACTTGATTTTGTGCTAGATCTGCAGACACCTCACTGTAAGACTCACAGTAACCTTTGGTGAAATTTCCAAGGGGCTTTCCCGCTCCATAGTACTTTCCATAACATGTCTAATTGCCAGGATATATGGTGATACCTTCTGCTGGCTTGGGAGCCTTAGTGGCTATAGGGTACTCTTTTTTCCAATGCTCACACAGGGAGTAGTTAGTGGTTGTGTTGGTGAATAGGCTAAGGACACAGGTCTCATGTTCTGGGAGTACATTAAGGGGCACTGTTCCTAGATGTGGTTTAGAGCCCCAACACACATAACAGTTGGTCTTATTGTGCTTCCCTGCATTGTACCTCATCCATTCAAGCCACAAGTTGACATCTGAGAAACCGGTTTCTGCAGCCATGGTGTCCTCAAAGATAGGGTCTACTATGGCCACCATGTCCCCTAATGTTTGCATGTGAGGCTTTAGGGGTTTAGAGTTGGATGTAGATTGGGGAACTGTCCACTCTGGGTTATTGAACATGTCTTTCAGTTGGATAGGTTTTCTAAAACCGTAATACCCATTTCCCCACCACAGGCCCAATGCATAGGTCCCACTGTCCTCTGGGCTGGGATTCTCAATGGTCAGTCTGAACTCTTTGGTGAAGTATTGATCTGTATGCTTGCTTGATTGTCATTCTATCTAAGAGTGACTTCCCATTTTTGTCCTTTCTATTCTGGGCAGTTTCAGGCTTGTACCCCCATTTTTCATCCCCAGTGTTCCAACCCACTGCTCCCCAATAATCACAGTTGTTGCCCCAGTAGGTTTCAGTGACACATACATACACAGTCATGGGACCTTTTGCTCTCTCATTGAACCGGACACTGTAATCAGTACCTGGAAGTATCTTATTATAAGGGCATATGAAAGTGGCAACATGTGTATTGGATGAGTTATACCAGAATTGAGTTATACCATCTTTCTGTTTGATGGCCACCTCCTGGGCCTGAGCAAAAATCACAACAAAATGGATAAACAGGATCATGGCTTGGTCTCTTTAGCCTCTTCTTCGGGCACAGGGACTTTCTTGCAGTGAGACGCGCGTATCCACAAGTTCCTTACAGGCACTTTTACTGATGTGGTAGTTGTCAGAAAGACTTGGAAAGGACCATCATATCTGGGTTCAAGGGTGTGTTTCCTCACAAACTTCTTTACCAGGACCCAGTCACCAGGAACCAGCTTGTGCGTTCCTGTATGTAGCTCAGGATCTGGAATGGAAGAAAACACTTCCGAATGGATACGGGTTAATTCTCGAGATAAAACAGTCACATAATCAGTAAATACATCAGATTATTTTTATCATATATTATATATCATATATGATATTATATATCAGATACTTTTGTACCCCCTTACCATTTCACACAGGGGGGGCCGGGATCTGGGGATCCCCTTGTTAAAGGGGGCTTCCAGATTCTGATAAGCCCCCCACCCGCAGAACCCCACAATCACAGGGGGGCAAGGGTTGTGGGGATGAGGCCCTTGTCCTCATCAACATGGGGACAAGGTGCTTTGGGGGGGACCCCCCAAAGCACCCTCCCAATGTTGAGGGCATGTGGCCTGGTACGGTTCAGGAGGGGGGTGCTCTCTCATCCCCCCTCTTTTCCTGCGGCCTGCCAGGTTGCATGCTCGGATAAGGGTCTGGTATAGATTTTTGGTGGGACCCCACGCCATTTTTTTAAAAATTTTGGTGCGGGGTTCCTCTTAAAATCCATACCAGACCTGAAGGGTCTAGTATGGAATTTAGGGGGATCCCCAAGCCATTTTTTAAAAAAAAATTGGTTCAGGGTTCCCCTGTGGGGAAATCCCATGCCATTTTTATCAATGAACTTTTATGTGTATTGTCGGACCAACAATTCATATAGCCGCGAGTACTTTTAAATGATTTTATGACAATAACTTGCATATAAGCCTTTAAAATTAGCACTTTTAATTATTCATGTTCAAGTCCCATAGACTTTAACGGTGTTCGCGTGTTCGAACAATTTTTTTGCCTGTTCGCATGTTTTGGTGCGAACCAAACCGGGGGGGGTGTTCGTCTCATCCCTGGTGCACATGGGCCAGAAGCAAATGAGTGGGGATGCCAAACAAATCACTGAACCCCACCCACACCAAATTTAACTACCACATCCACCCCACATTGTTTAAGCACAAGAACATATCCTACCCTTATCCGGAAAATGAGCAGCACCTCCTCTTTGCTAAAGAGGGACCTCGCCATGTCCACCTAGATGGAGATCCTGACCAGCACAGGAACTTCCAGGTGATTACAATGACTCTTTTGATCGCTGCTGTGAATATTTGATTGCAACCACAATTAGAATTTTATTATTTTTGTTTATTTGCAGATATGCAAACTTGTATTTCTACTTATATTTAAAGGCATTCGATAAGAAATGGTGTCCCTGGGTTAGCAGCAGGTGAATGACAAAAACAAAAGGCCCAGTTTGAGCCCTGGTTCACACTGACAGAGGGAGGAAATCATTCAGCTGAAATCACACAATTTCATTCCCGCATGTCAGTCCCGATTGCAGGGGGAATTTCAGAGACATCTGTGCAAGTTTCTGCACTGATATCAATACAAATTGCACCCCAAAGTCGCACCAGTTAAAACAGTGCAATTGCCACCACTTTGACATGTCAAATCGCACCAATGTGAACTAAAGCTGACACATACAACACTGTCTATCCACCAGCTGAATTCATTACCTGCAATTCTCCACAGCTGTTATATATAAAGATTCCACCTTTATCATTTATTTGAAGGTGAGCAGAAGCCTAGGTTTACATTGGAGCGATTTGTCATGCGATTTGAGAGATCAAATCACATGACTATTGGCAGCAATGGCACTGTTCCAATCGATGCGACACTAATTTTGTGGCACCGCACCAATTTGCTAAAGTAGTTCCTACAATACTTTTGCCGATTTCAGGTGCGACTTTAATAGATATTTTGTATGAAGCCACACCGATGTCTATCAAGTAGCACAAGAAATCACGCTGACCTTGCTACTTCAAGTGAAGTAGCGCGATTTCAATGTAGCATCAATGTGAACCAGGGAAAAGAGATTAATTTTTTGGTGCACAAATACATATTGAAATAAAATATAAGATATTGCACTTTCCCAAAACCACCACCCACAAAAACTAAAGAGAAAGAAAGTAGAAGAAAAAAAAAACACCACAACAAAGCTCAATAATGTACTTTTATTTTTACCAGCAGAAAAAAAAATTACATTCATTTACTAGCTTCAAAAAAAATTTGGACAGGATATATGGTGTTACATTTAGCAATGGGGTTTTAAGGGCCCTGCTCATAGGAGCTTACAATGTAAAATTTGACAAAACCTTAGAGTGGACACCGCTTTAATTTCAGCGTATAACGGGCAACACATCACATTTTGATCTGCAAGATTATAGAAACACACTTAACAGTCATTCTTACAAAGCATTCCAACATAATGTTAAAAGACTTATTCAAAACACCCACCACCAGCCCACAATCCACACATACATACATTGGTGACCATGTTCTGCTGGAAGCTGCATTTCGGTGTACACGATTAAACAAGATCAAAAAGGGTAGAAAGTCAGCAGATGCTTCCAAACCAGTATCTTTCAATCTACCTGTTCATGTATGTCTAAAGTGATTGCACCTGATGAGCAGGAACACATAATACTATTCGCAACTGTGTTAGCCTTGGCTATGTGCATCAAATCTCCAACTACAGGACAAAGATCAAAGTCCATTTGCATCCACATAAACAAAGCAACAGTTTTCTAAGCAAATGTACCTGTGCAGTGTAAACCCTAAAATGTGAAATGTCCCTGGGCATGATTAGTGCTAATAAACATCAGTCCCTGGCTGCAATGAGCTTCCAATCTAAAGTCCAATATTAACTTTCTTACATTAGAACCTATTTCGACAGGAAACAAATAGAGTGCCAGCATGTCTTTGGATTGTGGTGAGAAACCCACACAGGGAGAACATATAAACTTCAACACAAGGATTAGCATATTGGGGAATTGAACCAACATCCCAGATGCTGCTAGACAGAACTGCTACCCACTTAGCCACCAGGCAGCCTCGCATGTGTTTTCTGCATCTCTGTGGTGTGAACCAGCCCTAAGTCCATAGCCATGCTCAGTGTCACAAGCAATATACAATATATAGGCCTAAGTATTGGGACGCCTCCCTTTAAATGCACATGAACTGTAATGGCATCCCAGTATTAGTATTGGGTTCAAAACTCATTTGGCCCACCCTTTGCAGCTATAACAGCTTCAGCTCTTCTGAGAAGGCTGTCCACAAGGTTTAGTAATGTGTCTATGGGAATGTTTGACCATTCTTCCAAGTGCATTTGTGAGGTCAGGCACTGATGTTGGATGAGAAGGCCTGACCTACAGTCTCCTCTCTAATTCATCCCCAAGATGTTCTGTTGTGTTGAGGTCACGACTCTGTCCAGGCCAATCAAGTTCCTCCACCCCAAACTCCCTTGTCCATGTCTTTATGGACCTTGCTTGTGCACTGGTCCAAATGATTTGGTGGAGGGGGGATTATGATGTGGGGTTGTTTTTCAGGGGTTGGGCTTGGCCTCTTAGTTCCAGTTAAGGGAACTCTTAAGGCGTCAACATACCAAGACATTTTGGACAATTTCATGCTCCCAACTTTGTGGGAACAGTTTGGGGAAAGCCCCTTTCCTGTTCCAACATGACTGCACACCAGTGCACAAAGCAAGGTCCATAAAGACATGGATGAGCAAGTTTGGGGTGGAGAAACTTGACTGGCCTACACAGAGTCCTGGCCTCAACATGACAGAACACCCTTTGGCTGAATTAGAGTAGAGACTGCAAGCCAGGCCTTCTCATCCTACATCAGTGCCTGGCCTCACAAATGCACTTCTGGAAGAATGATCAAACATTCCCATAGACACACTAAACCTTGTGGACAGCGCAGAAGCTGTTCTAGCTGCAAAGGGTGGGCCAAATCAAATTTAAACCCTACAGACTAAGAGTGGGCTGCCATTAAAGTTCATGTGTGTGTAAAGGCAGGCGTCCCAATACTATTGGCTAAATAGTGTATCTGGAAAAGACTTACAACGGTGGTGGAACCCTCCTACACATAAATACTGCATTTAGACATAGTTATAGGACCTAGGAGATGAGACAACTTCCCTACATGCAGCAACATGGTTGGGATTTGAACACAGACACTCAGGGATAACTAAGCAGAAGTTCTAACCTCTAAGCCATGGAGCTGCCACATGTGAGAGTCTCCTACACATAACTACACATAAATACTATAGTTATTCTTCTTGATTAATTCTATGATATTTGGTGTTTTTTTGTGGGTGAGAGTAGAATATTACCCTCAAATTTTTGGGAATTACATTTTGCTTTCTGATGTTGGTACACATATCACATATTTTGGGCTCAAATTATGAATATTTGGAAATAATAAAAAGCACAAAAAATTGTGATTCATTTTAAATTTGCATCAGCAATGGTATTGTTTGTGGATTGTAAAGACAGCTGTGTGAGTTGGGGTAAAGATTGTTGTGAGATGGAGAGTAACAAGTGAAAGTGACAGAGACAAATATATTTTACCAAAACATTCCACATTCTAGTATTCTTAAAAAACAAAATATTTTAATTAGAAGCAACAATGTTGCAAAGGAAAATTTATTTCAGAGAAAGATACATTTCATCTCAACATTAAAAGGCTTTTTTTGTGAAAGTAAGAATTGTTCCATTAAAATCAATGGCTGAAACTTGATTTGGACTAGAATAGAGCAGATTTTCACTTCAAAAAAATGCTCTCTAGTTAGCTCTCATTTTGGTATTTACTATAGCGCCGGGTAAAAAAGACACTTGAGTTAAAATGAGAGTTATTTTCAGGTCTGAGCATGCTCAGTTGTGTTGGCACTTAGTTGTCCAAAACGGGGAATTTTTCACTTCTCAGACTTTTAAAGATATTTCAGTGAAGAAATCACTTTTTCACACAGTTTAAAAGCAGATTATCTTTAAATAATATACCGCATATTTCAGTAGCATTTAGGAAATTATATCATGTTCTAAACATTATTTCCATGTGCACTACTCCATGTTTTAGCAGAGTAAGGGTTTGGTTGCTATTTGGTTTCAGGGAACTATAGTAAATTCGATTGTGGGAGTGTTTTCTCACCAGAGCTATAGTGAATACTGTTTTAGCACTAATTAGCGCTAATTAGTGCTAATTACCGGCAATTAGCGCCACAGCTCTATACTAAATGATCCCCTATCTGTGTATATATATATATATAAAATACACTGCAGCTAACTGAATCACCTGCCTGCCTGAAGTATATTAGAAACAGTACACCAGGAACGGCCTGCACTGAGATATAGCTAAACTGTATGCAGTGGATATATATATATGCAAGACTATCTGTATATATATATATATATATATATATTATATATTAAATACACTGCAGCTAACTGATTTGCCTGCCAAAGGTATATTAGAAAGAATACACCTGGAATGGCCTGCAGTGAGATGTAGCTAAACTGTATGCAGTGGATATATATATTAAATACACTGCAGCTAACTGAATCACCTGCCTGCCAGAAGTATATTGGAAAGAGTACACCAGGAATGGCCTACAGTGAGATATAGCTAAACTGTATGCAGTGGATATATATATATATATATATATATATATATTAATACACGAGACTGACTGTATATATATATATTAAATACACTGCAGCTAACTGAATCACCTGCCTGCCTGAAGTATATTAGAAACAGTAAACTAGGAAAGACCTGCAGTGAGATATAGCTAAACTGTATGTAGTGTATATATATATATATATATATATTTATGAGACTATCTGTATATATTTATATATATAAAATACACTGCAGTTAACTGAATCACCTGCCTGCGTACAGTTTAGCTATATCTCACTTCAGGCCGTTCCTGGTGTACTGTTTCTAATATACTTCAGGCAGGCAGGTGATTCAGTTAGCTGCAGTGTATTTATTATATATATATATATATATATAGATGTATAGATATATAGATAGATATAGATCTATATCTATATCTATCTATCTATCTATCTATCTATCTATCTATCTATCTATCTATCTATCTATCTATCTATCTATCTATCTATCTATCTATCTATCTATCTATCTATCTATCTATCTAGATAGTCATATATAGATAGATATATATAGATATATATAGAGAGATATATCTATATCTCTCTATATATATCTATATATATCTATATATATCTATATATATATATCTGTATATATAAATTAAATACACTGCAGCTAATGGAATCACCTGCCTGCCTGAAGTATATTAGAAACAGTACACCAGGAACGGCCTGCAGTTTGATATAGCTAAACTGTATGCAGTGGATATAGATGCATGCAGTGTGTATATATATATATATATATATATATATAACTGTAGGCATATATATATCCAGTGGATTGAATCGCCTGCCTAAAGTATATTATAAACAGTCCACCAGGAACTGCCTACAGTTAAACTGTATACAGTGGATATATATATATATATATATATATATATATATATATATATATATATATATATATATATACGAGAATGACTGTATATATATATATATACACAGGTAAAAGCCAGTAAATTAGAATATTTTGAAAAACTTGATTTATTTCAGTAATTGCATTCAAAAGGTGTAACTTGTACATTATATTTATTCATTGCACACAGACTGATGCATTCAAATGTTTATTTCATTTAATTTTGATGATTTGAAGTGGCAACAAATGAAAATCCAAAATTCCGTGTGTCACAAAATTAGAATATTGTGTAAGGGTTAAATTTTGAAGACACCTGGTGCCACAAACTAATCAGCTGATTAACTCAAAACACCTGCAAAGGGCTTTAAATGGTCTCTCAGTCCAGTTCTGAAGCCTACACAAACATGGGGAAGACTTCAGATTTGACAGCTGTCCAAAAGGCGATCATCGACACATTGCACAAGGAGGGAAAGACACAAAAGGTTATTGCTGAAGAGGCTGGCTGTTCTCAGAGCTCTGTGTCCAAACACATTAATAGAGAGGCAAAGGGAAGGAAAAACTGTGGTCAGAAAAAGTGTACAAGCGATAGGGATCACCGAGCCCTAGTCAAGATTGTGAAAAAAAAACCCTTCAAAAATGTGGGGGAGATTCACAAGGAGTGGACAGCTGCTGGAGTCAGTGCTTCAAGATCCACCACCAAGAGACGCTTGAAAGACATGGGTTTCAACTGCCGCATACCTCGTGTCAAGCCACTGTTGACCAAGAAAAAGCGTCTCACCTGGGCTAAGGAAAAAAAGAGCTGGACTGCTGCTGAGTGGTCCAAAGTCATGTTTTCTGACGAAAGCAAATTTTGCATTTCCTTTGGAAATCGAGGTCCCAGAGTCTGGAGGAAGACAGGAGAGGCACAGGATCCACGTTGTCTGAAGTCTAGTGTAAAGTTTCCACCATCAGTGATGGTTTGGGGTGCCATGTCATCTGCTGGTGTCGGTCCACTCTGTTTCCTGAGATCCAGGGTCAACGCAGCCGTCTACCAGCAAGTTTTAGAGCACTTCATGCTTCCTGCTGCTGACCTGCTCTATGGAGATGGAGATTTCAGGTTCCAACAGGACTTGGCGCCTGCACACAGCGCAAAATCTACCCGTGCCTGGTTTACGGACCATGGTATTTCTGTTCTAAATTGGCCAGCCAACTCCCCTGACCTTAGCCCCATAGAAAATCTGTGGGGTATTGTGAAAAGGAAGATGCAGAATGCCAGACCCAACAACGCAGAAGAGTTGAAGGCCACTATCAGAGCAACCTGGGCTCTCATAACACCTGAGCAGTGCCAGAAACTCATCGACTCCATGCCACGCCGCATTAATGCAGTAATTGAGGCAAAAGGAGCTCCAACCAAGTATTGAGTATTGTACATGCTCATATTTTTCATTTTCATACTTTTCAGTTGGCCAACATTTCTAAAAAATCCCTTTTTTGTATTAGCCTTAAGTAATATTCTAATTTTGTGACACACGGAATTTTGGATTTTCATTTGTTGCCACTTCAAATCATCAAAATTAAATGAAATAAACATTTGAATGCATCAGTCTGTGTGCAATGAATAAATATAATGTACAAGTTACACCTTTTGAATGCAATTACTGAAATAAATCAAGTTTTTCAAAATATTCTAATTTACTGGCTTTTACCTGTATATATATATATATATATATATACACGGTATATATATATATATATATATATATAAAATACAATGGGGGTCATTTAGCTGCGGCGCTAATTAGCGCTAATTCGCTGTAATTAGTGCTATTAGCGCTAAAAAAGTATTCACTATAGCGCTGGTGAGAAAATACTCCCAAAATCGAATTTACTATAGTTCCCTGAAACCAAATAGTGCCCAAACCCTTACTCTGCTAAAACCTGGAGTAGTGCACATGGAAATAATGTTTAGAGCATGATATAATTGCCTAAATGGTACTGAAATATGCGGTGTATTATTTAAAGATAATCTGCTTTTAAACTTTGTGAAAAAGTGATTTCTACACTGAAATATCTTTAAAAGTCTGAGAAGTGAAAAATTCCCCGTTTTGGACAACTAAGTGCCAACACAACTGAGCATGCTCAGACCTGAAAATAACTCTCATTTTAACTCAAGTGTCTTTTTTACCCGGCGCTATAGTAAATACCAAAATGAGAGCTAATTAGAGAGCATTTTTTTTAAATCAAAATTTGCTCTTTTTCTCTGTCACTTTCACTTGTTACTCTCAATCTCACAACAATCTTTACCCCAAACTCACACAGGTGTCTTTATAATCCACAAACAATACCATTGCTGATACAAATTTGAAATGAATCACAATTTTTTGTGCTTTTTATTATTTCCAAATATTCATAATTTGAGCCCAAAAAATGTGATATGTGTACCAACATCAGAAAGCAAAATGTAATTCCCAAAAATTTGAAGGTAATATTCTACTTTCACCCACAAAAAACACCAAATATCACAGAATAAATCAAAAAGAATAACTCTTGAGTAATGTAATTCCATCACTTGTATGCCCAAAGAAATGCAGTATTTATGTGTTTTTATGTGTATTTATGTGTAGTTATAGGTAGGAGGCTCTCATATGTGGCAGCTCCATGGCTTAGAGGTTAGAACTTCTGCTGTGCATCCCTGGAGGTCTGGGTTCAAATCCCAACCATGTTGCTCCTTGTAGAAAAATTGTCTCATTTCACAGGTCCTATAACTATGTCTAAATGTAGCATTTATGTGTAGGAGGGTTCCCCCACCATTGTAAGTCTTTTCCAGATACACTATTTAGCCAAAAGTATTGGGACGCCTGCCTTTACACACACATGAACTTTAATGGTAGCCCAGTCTTAAGCTGGCCATACACCATACAATTTTCCTGTTCAATTTTCTTTAGATTTACCTTCAACTAATTAGTACAAGGGCCTGCCTGATTGCATCCAAATTGAAAGTGTTTAGGTTTGACCTCCTATTATATGGTTTTGGTAAATCTAAAGGAAAGTTGAACAGGAAAATTGAATAGTGTATGGCCAGCCTTAGTCCGTAGGGTTAAAATTTGATTTGGCCCACCCTTTGCAGCTAGAACAGCTTCTGGGAAGGCTGCTCACAAGGTTTAGTGTGCCAATGGGAATGTTTGATCATTCTTCCAGAAGTGCATTTGTGAGGCCAGGCACTGATGTTGGATGAGAAGTCCTGGCTCGCAGACTCTACTCTAATTCAGCCAAAGGGTGTTCTATCGGGTTTAGGCCAGGACTCTGTGCAGGCCAGTCAAGTTTCTCCACCCCAAACTTGCTTATCCATGTCTTTGTGGACCTTTCTTTGTGCACTGGAGTGCAGTCATGTTGGAACAGGAAGGGGCTTTCCCCAAACTGTTCCCACAAAATTGGGAGCATGCAATTGTCCAAAATGTCTTGGTATGCTTAAGAGTTCCCTTAAATGGAACTAAGAGGTCAGGCCCAACCCCTGAAAAACAACCCCACATCATAATCCCCCCTCCACTAAATCATTTGGACCAGTGCACAAAGCAAGGTCCATAAAGACATGGATGAGGGAGTTTGGGGTTGAGGAACTTGACTGGCCTGGACAGTTGAGTCCTGACCTCAACACAACAGAACACATTGGGGATGAATTAGAGAGGAGACTGTAGGTCAGGCCTTCTCGTCCAACATCAGTGCCTGACCTCACAAATGCACTTGGAAGAATGGTCAAACATTCCCATAGACAAACTCCTAAACCTTGTGGACAAGAAGAGTTGAAGCTGTTATAGCTGCAAAGGGTGGGCCAAATGAGTTTTGAACCCAAAACTAATACTGGGATGCCATTACAGTTCATGTGTGTTTAAAGGCAGGCGTCCCAATACTTAGGCCAATATATTGTACTATTGCTTGTGACACCAAGCATGGCTATGGACTTAGGGCTGGTTCACACCACAGAGATGCAGAAAACAAGTGTGGGGCTGCCTGGTGGCAGCAGTTCTGTCTAGCAACACCTGGGATGTTGGTTCAATTCCCCAACATGCTAGTCCTCGTGTTGAAGTTTATATGTTCTCCCTGTGTGGGTTTCTCACCACAATCCAAAGACATGCTGGCATTTTATTTGTCTCCTGTCGAAATAGGTTCTAATGTAAGAAAATAGTATTCACAACTGTGTTAGCTCTTGGCTATGTGCATCAAATCTCCAACTACAGGACAAAGATCAAAGTCCATTTGCATCCACATAAACAAAGCAACAGTTTTCTAAGCATATGTACCCGTGCAGTGTAATCCCTAAAATTTGAAAAGTCCAAGTCCCTGGGCATGATTAGTGCTAATAAACATTAACATCAGTCCCTGGCTGCAATGAGCTTCCAATCTAAAGTCCAAAATTAACTATGTGTTCCTGCTCATCAGTTGCAATCACTTTAGACATACATGAAGAGACAGATTGAAAGATACTGGTGGGCGTGTACTTCTATTGGGTGTGCGAGTGTGCTAACAATACAACCTCTCTTATATAAAGGCCTGCAGTAGTGGGGTTTGTTTGGCCTGAGAAGGTCAGGTTTTTTGTTGTGATTTGTGGGGGAGAAGGAGGGCCTAAGAACAGGCCAGAACCTTCCTTACAGAGTGCTGCTCAGCCTCCTGACTTACGATCCGGTGTCATATTCACCTAGGTTTTGAGTTGGAGGTGTTCTGGGGGCCCCTCTTCTGGGGGGACCCCCGGATAAATGAGAGGCCAAATAAAGGCGGAACCAAAAAAGGACATCGCCATGTCGCGAGGTCTGATGCGTTTGAGAAATTCAATGAGAATCCAGGTAAAGCCTGAATATCGTGGTGAAGTGGGTCTGAAGACGATCGCTGTGGATGTTTTACAGAAGTTGCTGAATTTACAGGTCAGTGATATATTTGCTCTCCAAGATTTTGTGGTCAGTGGTCAATATGATGTTTCTTTTCATACTGAGTAGGGATGAGCCGAACACCCCCCGGTTCGGTTCGCACCAGAACCCGCGAACGGACCGCAAGTTCGCACGAACGTTAGAACCCCATTGACGTCTATGGGACTCGAACGTTCGAAATCAAAAGTGCTCATTTTAAAGGCTAATTTGCATGGTATTGTCCTAAAAAGGGTTTGGGGACCCGGGTCCTACCCCAGGGGACATGTATCAATGCAAAAAAAACTTTTAAAAACGGCCGTTTTTTCGGGAGCAGTGATTTTAATGATGCTTAAAGTAAAAAAAAAAAAAGTGAAATATTCCTTTAAATATCGTACCTGGGGGGTGTCTATAGTATGCCTGTAAAGTGACGCGTGTTTCCCATGTTTAGAACAGTCCCTGCACCAAATGTCATTTTTAAAGGAAAAAATCTCATTTAAAACTGCTTGCGGGTTTAATGTCATGTCGGGTCCTGGCAATATGGATGAAAATCAGTGAGACAAACGGCATGGGTACCCCCCAGTCCATTACCAGGCCCTTTGGGTCTTGTATGGATATTAAGGGGAACCCCGCACCCAAATTAAAATAAGGAAAGGTCCCTATATACTCTGAACAGCAGTATACAGGCGGTGCAAACAAGACAGGGACTGTAGGTTTGTTGTTAAGTAGAATCTGTTTGTAATTTTGAACATTTTTAATGTGTTTAGCTCCAGCCAAAAAATCTTTTCTAAGCTTTTTGGAAAACATAGGGAAGGGTTATCACCCCTGTGACATTTGTTTTGCGTCTTTCCTCCTCTTCAGAAGATTTCACCTCACTTTTTTGTCCCAATGAAAAATGTTTTTTGAAAATTTGGGTTTTTTTGTGGAACAAGGATTGGAAAGCATCAGTGGAAAGGAGAAATTGTTTTCCCATATTAACTCTTACATGAGAGAATTTCCCTTCCTATGGGTAGATTTCATCTCACTTCCTGTTGTCTCCTTCCGTTTGCAAGTAGGAGTCGTTTGTAAGTTAGATGTTTGAAAGTAGGGTCCTGCCCTATATACTCAGCAGAAATTTGGGCCTTAGGTGTTGCTGTGGCCAAAACACTGTAAGCCCTCACAGGGCCCTGCTGTGAAATATTAGATCAAGAATTGTAATTACATGCCCCTGTTGAACAGGAGCTGAAAAATTAGGCCTTAGGCACTGGTGCTGGTGCCACAACACTGCAACCCCTCACAGACACTCTAGTTGGAACGCAGGAACGAGCCCTGCTGCAAAGTATTGCATCAAAAATTGTAATTACACGCCCCTGTTAGACAGGGGCAGAAAAATTGGGCCTTAGGCACTGGTGCTGGTGCCACAACACTGCAACCCCTCACAGACACTCTAGTTGGAACGCAGGAACGAGCACTGCTGCAAAGTATTGCATCAAAAATTGTAATTACACGCCCCTGTTAGACAGGGGCAGAAAAATTGGGCCTTAGGCACTGGTGCTGGTGCCACAACACTGCAACCCCTCACAGACACTCTAGTTGGAATGCAGGAACGAGCCCTGCTGCAAAGTATTGCATCAAAAATTGTAATTTCATGCCCCTGTTAGACAGGGGCAGAAAAATTGGGCCTTAGGCACTGGTGCTGGTGCCACAACACTGCAACCCCTCACAGACACTCTAGTTGGAATGCAGGAACGAGCCGTGCTGCAAAGTATTACATCAAAAATTGTAATTACACGCCCCTGTTATACAGGGGCTGAAAAATTGTGCCTTAGGCACTGGTGGTGGCGCCCAGAACCAAAAATGTTCTTACAAGCTATCAGCGTGATGATTGAGGAGGAAGAGGATAATTACTCAGGGATAATCACTCAGCATCAGCATAGGCAGTCTTTGAAGGGATCTGAAAAAAATTATTCAGTTACATCAGCATCAGGTGCTTGGTAGCTGGTGGTGATCCAAGACTGATTCATTTTTATGAAGGTCAGCCGATCGACCGAGTCAGTGGACAGACGCACCCTGTGATCGGTTACCACGCCTCCAGCAGCACTGAATGTACGTTCCGAAAGAACGCTGGATGCAGGACAGGCCAGTAGCTCAATTGCATACTGTGCAAGCTCTGGCCAGTGATCCATCCTCAAGACCCAGTAACCCAGAGGATTTTCGGTGGGAAAGGTGTCCAAGTCTGATCTTGCCCCTAGGTATTCCTGCACCATGTAAAACAGACGCTGGCGATGGTTGCTGGAACCGATCATACCTTGGGGCTGCGGACCAAAAAATTGTCTGAACGCATCGGTCAGACGGCCACCTTCTCCACCGCTCCTTCTTTGACTGACCGAAGCCTCAGCAACACGTTGTCCAGAAACAGGAGTTTGTAACCTCCCAGTCTCTGGGAACGCGTTGCACAGACCTTTCTGCAAGGCCTCCCGAAGATGTTTCATCCTCTGCTCCCTCTGCGATGGCAAGATAAGGTCCGCAACCTTACCCTTGTAACGTGGATCAAGGAGGGTTGCCAGCCAGTATTGGTCCTTCTCCTTGATACCACGAATACGAGGATCCTTACGCAGGCTTTGCAGGATCAGGGAGGCCATGCAGCGTAGGTTTGCTGAGGCATTCGGTCCGGAGTCCTCTGGGTCACTAAGGACAACAACGTCCGCAGCCACCTCCTCCCAGCCACGTACAAGTCCATGTGTTCCTTGGGACTGATCCCTTAAAGACTGCTGATGCTGAGTGCCAGGCTCCACCTCCATACTGACACAATCTTCCTCCTCCTCCTCCTCCTCGTCCTCTTCCTGTGTGATCGGCGGGCACGCAGGAACACTGTCTGGATAAAGGGGGCCTTGAGAGCTAAGGAAGTCCTCCTCTTCCTGCCTCTGTTCTGCCTCAAGTGCCCTGTCCATTATTCCACGCAGCGTGTGCTCCAACAGGTGGACAAGGGGGACAGTGTCACTGATGCATGCACTGTCAGTGCTCACCATCCTCGTGGCCTCCTCGAATGGTGACAGGACAGTGCATGCATCCCTGATCATGGCCCACTGGCGTGGGGAAAAAAAACCAAGCTCCCCTGACCCTGTCCTGGTGCCATAGTCGCACAGGTACTCATTGATGGCCCTCTGCTGCGTGTGCAGCCGCTGCAGCATGGCCAACGTCGAGTTCCACCTGGTGGGCATGTCACAGATTAGGCGGTTCTTGGGCAGGTTAAACTCCTTTTGGAGGTCCGTCAGCCGAGCACTGGCATTATATGACCGGCGGAAATGCACAGAGACTTTCCTGGCCTGCCTCAGGACATCCTGTAAGCCCGGGTACCTGCCCAAGAACCGCTGCACCACCAAGTTAAGGACGTGAGCCAAACAGGGCACATGGGTCAGTTGTCCCTGTCGGAGGGCAGAGAGGAGGTTGGTGCCATTGTCGCAAACCACCATTCCTGCCTTAAGTTGGCATGGCGTCAACCACCTCTGAACCTGCCCCTGCAGAGCTGACAAAACCTCTGCCCCAGTGTGGCTCCTGTCCCCCAAGCACACCAGCTCAAGCACCGCATGGCATCTTTTGGCCTGCGTACTTGCGTAGCCCCTTGAACGCCTACGGAGCACCGCTGGTTCCGAGGAAGAGGCCATGGAGGAAGAAGAAGAGGAGGGGGTGGAGGAGAGAGGTGTGTCACAATCAGCATTTTGGAGGCGTGGTGGCGGAACAACCTCCAACACTACTGCACCTTGTCCTGCATCCTTCCCAGCTGCCAGCAGAGTCACCCAATGCGCCGTGAAACTTAAGTAACGTCCCTGTCCATGCCTGCTGGACCATGAGTCAGCGGTAATATGCACCTTACCGCTGACCGCCCTGTCCAGCGAGGCATGGACATTGCCTTCCACATGCCGGTAGAGAGCCGGAATCGCCTTCCGTGAGAAAAAGTGGCGTTTGGGTACCTGCCACTGAGGAACCGCACATTCCACAAACTCACGGAAGGGGGCAGAGTCTACCAACTGAAAAGGCAGCAGTTGAAGTGCTAGCAATTTTGCCAAGCTAGCATTCAACCGCTGGGCATGTGGATGGCTGGGAGCAAACTTCTTTCGGCGGTGCAGCAGCTGGGGCAGGGAAATTTGCCTGGTACAATCTGACGTCGGTGTACCCAAAGCAGATTGCCCACAAGTACTTGGCTGTGACACACCTAATTCTACACCTTCATTCCTCTCACTGCAGGTCTCAGAGAGGACTGAAGGTCTAGTGGGGTTGGAAATCTCAGCTGATGAGGAGCAAGGAGAGATCCTCTTTGTTCTTTGGTGTGGGTCTTTCAGATACGCTTGCCAACGAACTGCATGGCAAGTCAACATATGTCTGGTCAAGCATGTGGTACCCAAGCGGGAGATGTTTTGGCCACGCGAGATACGCTTGAGACATATGTTGCAAATAGCAGCGGTGCGATCTGATGCACTCGTCTCAAAAAAGGCCCACACCAAAGAACTTTTTGAATAACGCGCAGAGACTGCAGCGCCCTGCACATGTGGAGCTTTGGGGTGTGATGCAGTCAATGTGCTGCCCTTAGGCTGGCCCCTGGAGGGCATCCTGCCTAGTTGGTGATGTGCCACCTCCTCCTCCTCCTCCTCCTCCTCTCTCCTATCAGGCACCCACGTTGAGTCAGTGACCTCATCATCCCCTCCCTCCTCATCACTGGAGCAAACCTGGCAGTATGCTGCAGCAGGGGGAGCATGACTGCCAGATTGCTGTCCTTCTTGGGCACCCCCTCTGTCCGTGCTCATGTTACTGCCTTCATTGAGCTCAGTATCATCATCAGAGCCTTCCAAACGCTGGGCATCCTCCTGGAGCATGTACCCAACACTGTGGTCAAACAGTTCGAGGGAATCCTCATGAGGACATGGTGGAGCTAGGGAAGGAGTCACTGATGACATTGAGCTGAGGGAAGAGGCCGCTGCTTTGCCAGACAAAGCACCCTGGGCATGGGTGAGAGAGGATGAGGAGGATGAGGACGGCTTGGTCATCCACTCGACCAAGTCTTCCGCATGTTGCGGCTCAACACGGCCAGCTGCCGAAAAAAAGGCCAAGCGTGTCCCATGGCCACGTGCTGATGAGGATGCACCGTCTCCACGACCAGCACTAGACACAGAGCCTGCTTGCCCTCTCTTATTGGCTTGTGACTGTCTGCCTCTCCTTCTTGGCCTTCCAGACATACTAATGGCCTGTAGCTGCACTAAGCTGGGATAGAACACCTGTAATTTTCTTCAGGTAGCTTTATATACTGTAACCAGACAAGCCTGCCTGTCAGTAGGAAGATAACAGGAACGGATCTAGCTGAACACTGTGAGCAGGACGCACTGCACTAAATGTAAATACCAGGAACGGATCTAGCTGAACACTGTGAGCAGGACGCACTGCACTGAATGTAAATAGCAGGAACGGATCTAGCTGAACACTGTGAGCAGGACGCACTGCACTGAATGTAAATAGCAGGAACGGATCTAGCTGAACACTGTGAGCAGGACGCACTGCACTGAATGTAAATAGCAGGAACGGATCTAGCTGAACACTGTGAGCAGGACGCACTGCACTGAATGTAAATAGCAGGAACGGATCTAGCTGAACACTGTGAGCAGGACGCACTGCACTAAATGTATATAGCAGGAACGGATCTAGCTGAACACTGTGAGCAGGACGCACTGCACTGAATGTAAATAGCAGGAACGGATCTAGCTGAACACTGTGAGCAGGACGCACTGCACTAAATGTAAATACCAGGAACGGATCTAGCTGAACACTGTGAGCAGGACGCACTGCACTGAATGTAAATAGCAGGAACGGATCTAGCTGAACACTGTGAGCAGGACGCACTGCACTGAATGTAAATAGCAGGAACGGATCTAGCTGAACACTGTGAGCAGGACGCACTGCACTGAATGTAAATAGCAGGAACGGATCTAGCTGAACACTGTGAGCAGGACGCACTGCACTGCATGTAAATAGCAGGAACGGATCTAGCTGAACACTGTGAGCAGGACGCACTGCACTGAATGTAAATAGCAGGAACGGATCTAGCTGAACACTGTGAGCAGGACGCACTGCACTGAATGTAAATAGCAGGAACGGATCTAGCTGAACACTGTGAGCAGGACGCACTGCACTGAATGTAAATAGCAGGAACGGATCTAGCTGAACACTGTGAGCAGGACGCACTGCACTGAATGTAAATAGCAGGAACGGATCTAGCTGAACACTGTGAGCAGGACGCACTGCACTGAATGTAAATAGCAGGAACGGATCTAGCTGAACACTGTGAGCAGGACGCACTGCACTAAATGTAAATACCAGGAACGGATCTAGCTGAACACTGTGAGCAGGACGCACTGCACTGAATGTAAATAGCAGGAACGGATCTAGCTGAACACTGTGAGCAGGACGCACTGCACTGAATGTAAATAGCAGGAACGGATCTAGCTGAACACTGTGAGCAGGACGCACTGCACTGAATGTAAATAGCAGGAACGGATCTAGCTGAACACTGTGAGCAGGACACACTGCACTAAATAGTCTAGATAGAAGATAACAGGAACGGATCTAGCTAAACTGAATACAGTGTATATATATATATGCAACACCTGGGATGCATATATATACACAATACACTGTAAGTGCAGCTAACTGACTGACTGTTCTGCCTAATCTATCTAACTCAAATCAAATGACACTGTCTCTCTCTCTCTCTATCTCTCAGCACACCGGAACACACACTACACAGGGCCGCCGTGCAGGCGGCCTTATATAGTGTGGGGTGTGTACTAAATCCCCTGAGCCATAATTGGCCAAAGCCACCCTGGCTTTGGCCAATTACAGCTCTCTCTACTGACGGCGCTGTGATTGGCCAAGCATGCGGGTCATAGTGCATGCTTGGCCAATCATCAGCCAGCAATGCACTGCGATGCCGCAGTGAATTATGGGCCGTGACGCGCCACACGAATTTGGCGCGAACGGCCCATATCGTTCGCAATTCGACGGACGGTCGAACAGCCGATGTTCGAGTCGAACATGGGTTCGACTCGAACACGAAGCTCATCCCTAATACTGAGGATACCTGCCAAGCTGCATATGAGAATTGGGTGAAGGCAGATCTGGGAGGAAATTTGCTAACTAAGAAGATGGATGCCAGTTTATTGTTTGATCCCGGATTGAAGACCATGACTGTACATTCTTATAATCCTTTTTTGGAGCCAGAATTGGTGAGACAATTTTTGTTGCGGTATTGTGTGGGGCTGATCGAGGAGAGAAGCTTTATAACCAGTATGGCATGTATAGAGGTAAACTGCGTTTTAAAGTACGCATGAAGAGGGACGCATCAGGTTTTTGTGGCGTGTCACCTTCCCCCGGCATTTACCATTGCTGGGGAGCGGTGTACTGTCTTCTATTCTGGGCAACCCCGTTACTGCAGGGGGTGCTTTCAGTATGGACATATTCGTGAGGACTGCCCTTCTAAGCTTTGCTGTAGAGTGTGCTTGAAGCCGGGACACAATGCAGCGGAGTGCAAGGAAAAGAAATGTGATCTGTGTGGTTCAGGGGAGCATATGGTTAGAAACTGTCCGAAAATAGTGGGGAGGAAGATGTTCTCGTATGCAGAGGCTGTGCAGAGATGGCGGTTTACAGGGCAGAATGTGAGCCGACAACCGGAGGAGCATGAGACTGAGCGGGCGGATGACGGGGGTGAGCAGGTGGCCGGCACGAAAGGTGGAAAGGTGCCGACTTCCCCAGACGCTGAAAACCCCGGTAGTAGCTCCAAGGAAGGTGTCGGACAGGAACTGCAAGGGAGTATGGGTAAAAGTGGAATGAATATTAATCTGACAGAGGGGGCTAATGAGATGCAGGTTAGTGAGTCGGAAGAAGCTGTGGTGGATGAAGGCATGGAGGGAGGGAGGGAGGTGAGTGGAGTGTGTGAAGAGTTGATTGCTTTGATAAAACAGGTGGAGGCAGAACAGGAGCGTCAATATGTAGATGAGGAGCTTGGTGAGTGGGCTGAGGATATGGAGGTGCTGGAGGTGAGGAGGAAGGAGGGGTCAGGATCAAAAGACCTTTTAATCGCTACTCAAAGACAAGGGCCTGAGGTGGAGCAGGAGAGTGAGGCATGAGGAAAGAAGCCTAAATGGGATTTGTCTCTGGGTTCGAGCCCAGGTGGTGGTGGGTGTGTACTGCCGAGTTTAAGTATGGATTCACAAGTGTCAGATGATTCAAGTGGAGCAACATCACCATTGGGCTTGGTAGGCAATACTTGGAGAGTGAATCAGTTGATCCTCTTGTAAAAGGTACAGGGAACAGAAGTGGAAAAGAGCTTCCTGATGGAGGGGTTTAGTGTGTTCTGCAGGATTTTTTTGGTCCTTCTCATGGCTTTGTCTATATGTAGTGTGAATGTGCGTTCAATTGGGTCTGTCTATCATCGTGCAGCTGTTTTGTCTGAGTTGGCTAAGATTGAGTGTGATGTCTTGTGTTTGCAAGAGTTTGGTTTGTGGTATGCTCCAGGCCATGGGGACTGGTCTGCAGGGCCAGCGGTTTGGTCTTGTGCTGCGGAAAATAGAAGTGAAGGGGTGGGGGTGCTCTTTAAAAATCCAGAAATTAAAGTTGAATCATGGGAGGAAGTGGTGATAGGAAAAGTTCTGAGTGTAATGTTTACCTACCTGGAAGAATCCTTTAAGTTGGTATGTGTTTATGCACCAGTGCGAAAAAATGCCAGGATGGATTTGTTGAAAATTTTGAGGCTCCACCTTGTGGGGAGAGGAAAGACCATTGTTGCTGGAGACTTTAATCTTATTAGGACTGCTGAAGATAGAGTTGGCCAAGGTGAAAGCCAGACCGATATCACCAGCACAGCTTTTAATGCAATTTTGCAGGATTTTTGTTTGCAGGATGGAGCGGTTTGCTACTATGGAAATGGTAAAGCCCCAGCAACCTTTTTTTCAGATAAGGGAAGCGTGAAATCCAGAATTGACTTTATTTTAGGTTCCAGGGCACTGAAGGTCGCAGAGTGGAAGCAATGGGAGGTGTCTTTCTCTGACCACCAGGTTTTGGTGGGAAAGTTTATTTTTGATCAAGATGTCAAGACTGGGAGAGGAATCTGGAAATTAAGTAATCTGTTATTGGAAGACCAAGGGATTTTTGATAAGTTTGCACTGCAATATAAAGTGTGGTTGGGAAGGAAGAGGGATTTTGAATCCTTTTTCGAGTGGTGGGACTGGCTGAAGGAGTGGATCAAGCTCTTTTTTCTTCAAGCAGGTGTAAAGAAGGCAAGGAAAGAGAAACAAGAAGGGAGGGCTCTCCAGCATAGGTTAAGACTCCTGCTTAAATTAAGGCAGGGAGGCTGGGAGTTAGAAGAGGAGATTGGAAAGCTTCGGGAGGAGATATAGAAAGCTTGGGTGATGAGAGGGAAGAAGCTAATCTTCCAAGCTAAAGTGAAGGACATGGAGGAAGGGGAGACATGTTCGTGGTTCTTCTTCAAGAAACTCTTGAGGGGACGCAATGTGATGATATCGGTGATGGTGCAGGGACAGGAGGTGAATGGTGAGAAGGTGATGGAGGCGGTGAGTGAGTTTTATACGGATTTGTTTGCAGGCGGACGTGGAGTAAGTGCTGAGAAGATGCAAGAGTATTGCGAGAAAGTGGATGCAAGATTGTCTGAGGAGGATAGGTTTGGTATGTGTGTGGTTGTGTCTGAGGAGTAGGGATGAGCCAAACACCCCCTGTTCGGTTCGCACCAGAACATGCGAACAGGAAAAAAGTTAGTTTGAACACGCGAACACCGTTAAAGTCTATGGGACACAAACATGAATAATCAAAAGTGCTAATTTTAAAGGCTTATATGCAAGTTATTGTCATAAAAAGTGTTTGGGGACCTGGGTCCTGCCCCAGGGGACATGGATCAA
Source organism: Lithobates septentrionalis (assembly GCA_037952835.1). NCBI lineage: Eukaryota > Metazoa > Chordata > Amphibia > Anura > Ranidae > Lithobates > Lithobates septentrionalis. Next base: position 6,574,179 of record JBBDGP010000205.1, read on the forward strand.
TGCAAAACAAAGTTTTAAAAATGGCCATTTTTTCAGGAGCAGTGATTTTAATAATGCTTAAAGTCAAACAATAAAACTGTAATATCCCTTTAAATTTCGTAGCTGGGGGGTGTCTATAGTATGCCTGTAAAGGGGCACATGTTTCCCGTGTTTAGAACAGTCTGACAGCAAAATGACATTTCGAAGGAAAAAAGCCATTTAAAACTACTCGCGGTCATTGCATTGCCGGTCCGACAATACACATAGAAGTTCATTGATAAAATCGGCATGGGAATTCCCCACAGGGGAACCCCGAACCAAAATTAAAAAAAAAATGATGTGGGGGTCCCCCTAAATTCCATACCAGGCCCTTCAGGTCTGGTATGGATATTAAGGGGAACCCAGGCCAAAATTTTTAAAAAAATGACGTGGGGGTCCCCCTAAATTCCATACCAGACCCTTCAGGTCTGGTATGGATTTTAAGGGGAACCCCGCACCAAAAAAACAAAAACGACGTGGGGTCCCCCCAAAAATCCATACCAGACCCTTATCCGAGCACGCAACCTGGCAGGCCACAGGAAAAGAGGGGGGACGAGAGGGCGCCCCCCCTACTGAACCGTACCAGGCCACATGCCCTAAACATTGGGAGGGTGCTTTGGGATAGCCCCCCAAAACACCTTGTCCCCATGTTGATGAGGACAAGGGCCTCATCCCCACAACCCTGGCCGGTGGTTGTGGGGGTCTGCGGGCGGGGGGCTTATCGGAATCTGGAAGCCCCCTTTAACAAGGGGACCCCCAGATCCCGGCCCTCCCCCCTGTGTGAAATGGTAAGGGGGTACTTGTACCCCTACCATTTCACAAAAAAAAGTGTCAAAAATGTTAAAAATGACAAGAGACAGTTTTTGACAATTCCTTTATTTAAATGCTTCTTCTTTCTTCTATCTTCCTTCATCTTCTTCTTCTTCTTCTGGTTCTTCCTCCGGCGTTCTCGTCCAGCATCTCCTCCGCGGCGTCTTCTATCTTCTTCTCCTCGGGCCGCTCCACACCCATGGCATGGGGGGAGGCTCCCGCTCTTCTCTTCATCTTCTTCTCTTCTTCATCTTCTTCTTTTCTTCTCTTCTTCTCTTCTTCATTTTCTTCTCTGGGCCGCTCCGCATCCATGCTGGCATGGAGGGAGGCTCCCGCTGTGTGACGGCGTCTCCTCGTCTGATGGTTCTTAAACAACAGGGGCGGGGACACCCGGTGACCCCGCCCCCCTCTGACGCACGGGACATGACGGGACTGCCCTGTGGCATTCCCCGTGACATCACAGGGAAGTCCCGTCAAGTCACCGTGCATCAGAGGGGGACAGGGTCACCAGGTAGCCCCGCCCCCCCGTTATTTAAGAACCGTCAGACGAGGAGACGCCGTCACACAGCGGGAGCCTCCCTCCATGCCAGCATGGATGCGGAGCAGCCCGGAGAAGAAAATGAAGAGAAGAAGAGAATAAAAGAAGAAGATGAAGAAGATGAAGAGAAGAAGATGAAGAGAAGAGCGGGAGCCTCCCCCCATGCCATGGGTGCGGAGCGGCCAGAGGAGAAGAAGATAGAAGACGCCGCAGAGGAGATGCTGGACGAGAACGCCGGAGGAAGAACCAGAAGAGCCAGAAGAAGAAGAAGATGAAGGAAGATAGAAGAAAGAAGGAAGAAGCATTTAAATAAAGGAATTGTCAAAAACTGTCTCTTGTCATTTTTAAATTTTTTTTAACAGTTTAACAGTTTTTTAGTGAAATGGTAGGGGCAAGTACCCCCTTACCATTTCACACAGGGGGGGGCTGGGATCTTGGGGTCCCCTTGTTAAAGGGTGCTTCCAGATTCCGATAAGCCCCCCGCCCGCAGACCCCTACAACCACCGGCCAGGGTTGTGGGGATGAGGCCCTTGTCCTCATCAACATGGGGACAAGGTGTTTTGGGGGGCTACCTCAAAGCACCCTCCCAATGTTGAGGGCATGTGGCCTGGTACGGTTCAGGAGGGGGGGTGCTCTCTCGTCCCCCCCTCTTTTCCTGCGGCCTGCCAGGTTGCGTGCTCGGATAAGGGGCTGGTATGGAATTTTGGGGGGACCCCACGCCGTTTTTTTTTTTGGCGCAGGGTTCCCCTTAAAATCCATACCAGACCTGAAGGGTCTGGTATGGAATTTAGGGGGACCCCCACGTCTTTTTTTTTAAATTTTGGTTCGGGGTTCCCCTGTGGGGAATTCCCATGCCGTTTTTATCAATGAACTTCTATGTGTATTGTCGGACCGGCAATGCAATACTTGCGAGTAATTGTAAATGGCATTTTTCCTTTGAAATGTCATTTTACTGTCAGACTTTTCTAAACACGGGAAACATGCGCCCCTTTACAGGCATACTATAGACACCCCCCAGCTATGAAATTTAAAGGGATATTACACTTTTTTTGTTTGACTTTAAGCATTATTAAAATCACTGCTCCTGAAAAAACGGCCATTTTTAAAACTTTTTTTTGCATTGATCCATGTCCCCTGGGGCAGGACCCAGGTCCCCAAACACTTTTTATGACAATAACTTTCATATAAGCCTTTAAAATTAGCACTTTTGATTTCTCCCATAGACTTTTAAAGGGTGTTCTGCGGCATTCGAATTTGCCGCGAACACCCCAAATTGTTCGCTGTTCGGCGAACTTGTGAACAGCCAATGTTCGAGTCGAACATTAGTTCAACTCGAACTCAAAGCTCATCCCTACTGAGGAGGAAGTGAGGCGAGTGATAGATGGGATGAACCGGAATAAGACACCAGGAAAGGATGGATTGACTGTTGAGTTCTTTTGTAAAGCGTGGGAGGTGATGAAGAATGAGGTGTGTGAGTTGGTGAGGCTGGTGTTTGAAGTGGGGGAGATGCCAAAATCCTTAAGGGAGGGGGTGATTACCCTCATCTATAAAAAGGGCGAATTTAGTATATGGAGGACAGAAATAGTTTTCCCTAAAGCACCACATCCCAATTAGAAAAGTATATATAAGGACATGGACATGGGGCAATTATATCCCCGGGATTTTGACGGTGCTACAGACAATTTAATTCAAGGCAATTCAAGCTACAGGGAATGTGTATATATGCAACTAAACAATTGTATAAAAAAACACAATTTTTATTTGGAAAAAATACATATATAAAAATACAAATAATCACATATGGTTAAAAAGAGATCCACTTTTTGAAACGGCACCTAGGGCCAATCATTTGATGAATACCACTTTGCGACTCAACATGTTTCGCTCAACTTCTTGAGCTTCATCAGGAGTTTATGGTACATAAATGGTCTCAACTGTGAATGACAAAGAGGACATAAGTATAAACCAACAGGTTTAAATGCAAACCATGCTACCATGGGTGAAAGACAATAGTTGCATGTGGTTATTCCATGGGTTACATCAACATACTTGATATATATTCAAAAAGATTATTAACATATGACATTCAAATCTGAATGTCTAAACATAGTGTTAGAAAGAAACATATATGGATTCACAAGAATAAGTAAATACAACTATCTTACCAAGCCTGTTTAAAAGAAAAAAGCACTGTGCAATGATTGTGAATATAGGAACGCAGAATATTGCATTGCCAATAATAAGCCGGTCTTCCGATACCAAGCATCTCCCTCGTATAATGGTCACAGAGGGACTAATGTAAGGAGTTTGTGATAAGACACTGCAAAAAATAAATAAAAAAAATAAAAAAAGGGAATAGGGAATCTATAACTGTAACTAGAACTGTGTTGTAAGGCCAGATAGCAAAAATTTGATACCTGAAGCATTTAAGGGTTCATAATGAATGAAAAGTTACCTTAAATTGAATCAACAGTAGGTGTGGTAGGGGGCCTTACCAAGACCAGTCAAGATATAGAGTCATTTGTTTGCAGGTCTCATATAGGATGAAAGCTGCCAACAGACTGAATCAATAGAGATATCAGAACCAAGCAATGCACAGAAGCTGCAAGGAAAAATGACAGGTATCAGGGGAGGGCCGTTTTCCCATACAGGGTGTAAAACAAATAAGCTGTTCAGATTACCTGAGTGTGATGAGATGAATGGGCCAGCAGGGACGGGAAGGGACAGCACTACCTCCCCTTACACCAAGAAGCCTCAGACAGAGCGGTGGCGGCTGCAAGGCCGCTACATATAGTCCCATCCATCACGGCGGCGTCTGACGTCACCGCCGCGATGCGGACAGACAGTGAGGCATTCCCCCACATTAATGCAGCGTCACGATGAGGAGTGGGTGGGAGGTGACATCAGGCTAAACCGGCCAATCAGGCCGGCGCCTGAGATTCAGACGTCAAAGGCGCAGAATGACTCACTGCGCATGCGCCAATCAACGGCGGCGTACAGGATAAGGTCTTCCTCTGTGATAGGAGTCCTTAAGCGCCATCTTTGTCCAGGGAAAAAAAACAGCCCTTTAATCAACAAAGTGACTACATGGTACCATAAATCAAACAGAATAGATGTTAAACAAGTACAATGCCCTTAGTTTAAAGGTAAAATCAGAAAAAACAGAAAAAACAGAGGGAAGAACTTAGACATTAAATTAAATAAGCCAAAATTTAATGAAAAATGTAGACCCTCATTTTTGGACTTCTGCAAAAAGTGGAGATATGCGCCTCTAGGGCCCCCAAGTGGCACGCGATTGATTATTCGCAAACCTCTTAAGTGCCCGTGGTGTCCGTGTGAGCCAACAGAAAGGGAGAAAATGACATGGTGCAGGAGACCGGTTTGTAGAATCAATTAGTAAATCAATCAAATAATAATATATGGGAGAACTTATAACAGGCTTGGACAGACAGTCAGCTGCATACTTAGGCACTACACAGTATAAAAACAAGACAAGAATATATGTACAAAAGTCACATTTACAAGCACTCGCAATGTTGGGTTACAATCTAGTAATTTGTAATTTGCAGACATTTACATCGGCCTATTTGAGGAGGGAGAGAAAGAAAGAGAAAATGGAGAAAAAAGAGGAAGTAGAGGGAAGTCCTGTCAGAGTGTTATAAAAACGGTTTGAAGCTGAAGGCGTCATTGAGGCCTGGATGCTTCAAAGCCGAAAGGTCATGAATCCAGCGGGCCTCTCGTTGCAGGAGTAATTTATCATAATTGCCTCCTCTTTCCCCAGGAGGGATGTGCTCTAGGGCATAGAAGTGCATTTTGCTGCTGTCGAAGTTATGGTAAAGGCCCATGTGTCGGCTAATAGGGGTTTCCATTTTTTTCTTCTGGACTAGGGATACATGGTCCCTGATCCTACAGAAGAAGGGACGTTTTGTTTTGCCAACATAAAAACTTTGGCATTCGCATATCATCAGGTATACGATACCAATAGATTGGCAAGTGACGGAAAAATTTGGTTTAAATAGACGACCATTAGGGAGTCTGATACTCCTAGCAGCAAATATGAACCTGCAAAACTGACAATTGTGACAAGGCCTACTACCCTTTTTGGATTCTGGTGATAATTTGGTACTGGTATCGTGATGACTATGCACTAAGGCATCTCGTAACGAACGAGAGCGCCTAAACGTAATTTCTGGATAGACTTTGAGATGCTTCGAGATTTTGTCATCCCCCATTAAAAGGTACCAATATTTTTGGATGATATCTCTGACTTGTTTCTGTTGGCCCGAGAATCTCGTGATAATTCTGATATTTGAATCAGTTTCCTTAGGTTTCGCTTGGTGTATGAGCAAAGACCTATTTTGTTTTTTTGCTTTTAAGTAGGCCCTTTTGAGGCATCTATTGCTGTAGCCTCGTTCACGTAGGCGAGACTGAAGCAGCTTGGCCTCTCTTTCAAAGTCGGAGTCATCGCTACAGTTCCGTCTAACTCTGAGATAATGTCCATAAGGTAAATTATTCTTGAGGGGGACCGGATGAGAACTTGTGGCGTGGAGTAAGGAGTTTCCAGCAGACGATTTCCGGTATAGAGTGGTCCTGATGGTGCCATCCTCATTAACTAAAATTTGGACATCTAAGAAAGTCAGTTGATGCTGACTAATATCAAAAGTAAACTTGAGATTATATTTGTTTGTCTTGAGACTGTCCAGAAAAGAGAGGAGGGTGTTTTTACTACCATGCCATATGAAGAAAACATCATCGATGAAGCGTCGCCACACCGGGATGCATTCAAAGTAAACCTGCATGTCATCCCTGTAGAATATCTCCCGCTCCCACCCCCCCAGGTACAGGTTGGCATACGATGGGGCACACTTTGTCCCCATCGCTACCCCCTGCACCTGGAGGTAGTGGGAGCCCCCAAAGAGAGATGTTATTGGACAAAATAAACAGGAGCATATCCAAAATAAATTTGTTATACTCTGCCGAAAGTTCAGGGTTTTCAGATATGAAACCCTCCACAACTTCCAACACCAGATTATGGGGGATGGAGTTGTAGAGGGCTTCCACGTCCAAAGCTACCAACCAAGAATTCGGGGGCACAGAGATACCATCCAAGACACGAAGGAGGTCACCCGTATCCTGAAGATACGATGTGAGTCCTTCAACATGGGGCCTCAAAAAATCATCCACCAGTTTGCAGGCCATCTCTGTAAGTGATCCGTTCCCGGATACTATAGGCCTACCTGGGGGCTTTTTTGTATCTTTGTGTATCTTGGGAAGTGCATAAAGGGTGGGGGTTCGAGGTGAATCTACATTAAGGAATTCCCAGGTGTTTTTACTAATGAGTCCCTTATGGTATGCCGTGCCTATGAGATGTTTATATCGAGTGATGGTTAAGGTAAGATGACTGGGGGAAACTTTTCGATACCACTGGTGATTCTGGACTATAGCCAAAACCATAGCCTCATATTGATTTTTGTCCATAATGACCAAGTTGCCCCCCTTGTCGGAGGGCTTGATCACGATGTCTTTGCTATTTTGTAAAAGTTTGAGGGCCTCTAGTTGTGAGGTAGTTAGATTGGAGAAAGATAAATCCTTCCACTTCGTTTGTGTAATTTCTTTTGTCACCTGGTTGGTGAAAGCCCATATATTGGGATTTCCTTGTAGAGTGGGGAAGGTTCGGGATTTGGGTTTATATTCCCTAGGTGGAAGCGAAGTCATCAAAGGGGGGACAGCAAGGACGGAGGGTGGAGGTGTGTGAGGGGGGGGCCCGCTGCCTGATCGAGGGAGTCGGCCTCAGCAAGGTCACTCTCCTCCAGGCCACCCTCCTCCCACAGCTCCATCAACTCCTCCATGGCTTTAATATCTGCGATGGTCATACCTTCCCAATCAGAGCTAGTGGAAGTAGAGGCCTGGTCACCATTGGGTGTTTTGGATTTGTCAAACAAAACTTTAAACATTAATTTTCTAGAAAATAGATTGATATCTTTGATTAATTCAAATTGATCTATTTTTTGAACTGGACAAAAAGTCAAACCGAGCTTCAGTACAGATAATTGTTCAGGTGAAAGGGAGTAGGAGGAAAGATTTATGACTTCAAATTGGTTCTCAACGATTTTGAAATCTGCGAATCCGCAATCGTTACCTTTTTGGGATCCGTGACAGGTTGGGAGAAGATAGGGGCTGGACGAAAATCCGGTTGGGAAGACACAGGATTAGCGTGACTTACCTGTGAGTTTAAAGATGTTAAAGAGGCATTGGGGAGAGAAGTGCTCGAGTGAACGTCACTGTGACCCGGTACGTGGGTTGTTGGGGTTTTGGCCATACTTGCGCGAGTGGTCATAGGGGCTTTTGTGCTCGGGGTGCGCCTTACAGTGCCCGTAGTTCCATTATCCTTATTGTACTTGGTTACTTCCTGAGTTCTAGTACTTTTCATATCCTGTGCCTGCAGGGAGGAAGCAGAAGAAATGGATGAGTCCGAGTCATTGGGTTCACTTGTAGGTTGTTTAGGGTTACGCATTTGGTTATTGCGTCTTCTAGATTTATTAGTTTTTTGACCCCAATGATATGCTTGTTTATTGTCATATGCCAACTTATCCCTAACAAACTTCTTTTCCTTTGTTTTGAGAATTTCAGTAACATATCCCTCCAAATTTGTGTTTAGAGTACCCTCCCGTGTGGGGAAAAGGTCATCTACAGTAATAGGTAAGTTATCTTCATATAATCTCTCAATTTCCTTATCCACCAAGGTAAGGTCATTCGAATATTGTTTACAAAGCAGCTCCATCATCTTGAGGGAGCAGGTTTGTAAATTGTCCTCCCATTCCTGTCTAAATTCTACATCAACATGGGTAATGGAGGGGAAGATTTGGATTCTGAGGCCCCATGGTACTATGTGATCTTCGATGTATTTAGTAAAATACCATTTGTTCCAGAATAACCTGGACTGCCCCCGAATTCTTGGTTGGTAGCTTTGGACGTGGAAGCCCTCTACAACTCCATCTCCCATAATCTGGGGTTGGAAGTTGTGGAGGGTTTCATATCTGAAAACCCTGGAGTTTCGGCAGAGTATAACAAATTTATTTTGGATATGCTCCTGTTTATTTTGTCCAATAACATCTTTCTCTTTGGGGGCTCCCACTACCTCCAGGTGCAGAGGGTAGCGATGGGGACAAAGTGTGCCCCATCGTATGCCAACCTGTACCTGGGGGGGTGGGAGCGGGAGATATTCTACAGGGATGACATGCAGGTTTACTTTGAATGCATCCCGGTGTGGCGACGCTTCATCGATGATGTTTTCTTCATATGGCATGGTAGTAAAAACACCCTCCTCTCTTTTCTGGACAGTCTCAAGACAAACAAATATAATCTCAAGTTTACTTTTGATATTAGTCAGCATCAACTGACTTTCTTAGATGTCCAAATTTTAGTTAATGAGGATGGCACCATCAGGACCACTCTATACCGGAAATCGTCTGCTGGAAACTCCTTACTCCACGCCACAAGTTCTCATCCGGTCCCCCTCAAGAATAATTTACCTTATGGACATTATCTCAGAGTTAGACGGAACTGTAGCGATGACTCCGACTTTGAAAGAGAGGCCAAGCTGCTTCAGTCTCGCCTACGTGAGCGAGGCTACAGCAATAGATGCCTCAAAAGGGCCTACTTAAAAGCAAAAAAACAAAATAGGTCTTTGCTCATACACCAAGCGAAACCTAAGGAAACTGATTCAAATATCAGAATTATCACGAGATTCTCGGGCCAACAGAAACAAGTCAGAGATATCATCCAAAAATATTGGTACCTTTTAATGGGGGATGACAAAATCTCGAAGCATCTCAAAGTCTATCCAGAAATTACGTTTAGGCGCTCTCGTTTGTTACGAGATGCCTTAGTGCATAGTCATCACGATACCAGTACCAAATTATCACCAGAATCCAAAAAGGGTAGTAGGCCTTGTCACAATTGTCAGTTTTGCAGGTTCATATTTGCTGCTAGGAGTATCAGACTCCCTAATGGTCGTCTATTTAAACCAAATTTTTCCGTCACTTGCCAATCTATTGGTATCGTATACCTGATGATATGCGAATGCCAAAGTTTTTATGTTGGCAAAACAAAACGTCTCTTCTTCTGTAGGATCAGGGACCATGTATCCCTAGTCCAGAAGAAAAAAATGGAAACCCCTATTAGCCGACACATGGGCCTTTACCATAATTTCGACAGCAGCAAAATGCACTTCTATGCCCTAGAGCACATCCCTCCTGGGGAAAGAGGAGGCAATTATGATAAATTACTCCTGCAACGAGAGGCCCGCTGGATTCATGACCTTTCGGCTTTGAAGCATCCAGGCCTCAATGACGCCTTCAGCTTCAAACCGTTTTTATAACACTCTGACAGGACTTCCCTCTACTTCCTTTTTTCTCCATTTTCTCTTTCTTTCTCTCCCTCCTCAAATAGGGCGATGTAAATGTCTGCAAATTACAAATTACTAGATTGTAACCCAACATTGCGAGTGCTTGTAAATGTGACTTTTGTACATATATTCTTGTCTTGTTTTTATACTGTGTAGTGCCTAAGTATGCAGCTGACTGTCTGTCCAAGCCTGTTATAAGTTCTCCCATATATTATTATTTGATTGATTTACTAATTGATTCTACAAACTGGTCTCCTGCACCATGTCATTTTCTCCCTTTCTGTTGGCTCACACGGACACCACGGGCACTTTGCAAATAATCAATCGCGTGCCACTTGGGGGCCCTAGAGGCGCATATCTCCACTTTTTGCAGAAGTCCAAAAATGAGGGTCTACATTTTTCATTAAATTTTGGCTTATTTAATTTAATGTCTAAGTTCTTCCCTCTGTTTTTTCTGTTTTTTCTGATTTTACCTTTAAACTAAGGGCATTGTACTTGTTTAACATCTATTCTGTTTGATTTATGGTACCATGTAGTCACTTTGTTGATTAAAGGGCTGTTTTTTTTCCCTGGACAAAGATGGCGCTTAAGGACTCCTATCACAGAGGAAGACCTTATCCTGTACGCCGCCGTTGATTGGCGCATGCACAGTGAGTCATTCTGCGCCTTTGACGTCTGAATCTCAGGCGCCGGCCTGATTGGCCGGTTTAGCCTGATGTCACCTCCCACCCACTCCTCATCGTGACGCTGCATTAATGTGGGGGAATGCCTCACTGTCTGTCCGCATCGCGGCGGTGACGTCAGACGCCGCCGTGATGGATGGGACTATATGTAGCGGCCTCGCAGCCGCCACCGCTCTGTCTGAGGCTTCTTGGTGTAAGGGGAGGTAGTGCTGTCCCTCCCCGTCCCTGCTGGCCCATTCATCTCATCACACTCAGGTAATCTGAACAGCTTATTTGTTTTACACCCTGTATGGGAAAACGGCCCTCCCCTGATACCTGTCATTTTTCCTTGCAGCTTCTGTGCATTGCTGGGTTCTGATATCTCTATTGATTCAGTCTGTTGGCAGCTTTCATCCTATATGAGACCTGCAAACAAATGACTCTATATCTCGACTGGCCTTGGTAAGGCCCCCTACCACACCTACTGTTGATTCAATTTAAGGTAACTTTTCATTCATTATGAACCCTTAAATGCTTCAGGTATCAAATTTTTGCTATCTGGCCTTACAACACAGTTCTAGTTACAGTTATAGATTCCCTATTCCCTTTTTTTATTTTTTTTATTTATTTTTTGCAGTGTCTTATCACAAACTCCTTACATTAGTCCCTCTGTGACCATTATACGAGGGAGATGCTTGGTATCGGAAGACCGGCAATGCGATATTCTGCGTTCCTATATTCACAATCATTGCACAGTGCTTTTTTCTTTTAAACAGGCTTGGTAAGATAGTTGTATTTACTTATTCTTGTGAATCCATATATGTTTCTTTCTAACACTATGTTTAGACATTCAGATTTGAATGTCATATGTTAATAATCTTTTTGAATATATATCAAGTATGTTGATGTAACCCATGGAATAACCACATGCAACTATTGTCTTTCACCCATGGTAGTAGGGATGAGCCGAACACCCCCCGGTTCGGTTCGCACCAGAACCCGCGAACGGACCGAAAGTTCGCACGAACGTTAGAACCCCATTGACGTCTATGGGACTCGAACGTTCGAAATCAAAAGTGCTCATTTTAAAGGCTAATTTGCATGGTATTGTCCGAAAAAGGGTTTGGGGACCCGGGTCCTACCCCAGGGGACATGTATCAATGCAAAAAAAACTTTTAAAAACGGCCGTTTTTTCGGGAGCAGTGATTTTAATGATGCTTAAAGTAAAAAAAAAAAAGTGAAATATTCCTTTAAATATCGTACCTGGGGGGTGTCTATAGTATGCCTGTAAAGTGACGCGTGTTTCCCATGTTTAGAACAGTCCCTGCACCAAATGTCATTTTTAAAGGAAAAAATCTCATTTAAAACTGCTTGCGGGTTTAATGTCATGTCGGGTCATGGCAATATGGATGAAAATCAGTGAGACAAACGGCATGGGTACCCCCCAGTCCATTACCAGGCCCTTTGGGTCTTGTATGGATATTAAGGGGAACCCCGCACCCAAATTAAAATAAGGAAAGGTGTGGGGCCACCAGGCCCTATATACTCTGAACAGCAGTATACAGGCGGTGCAAACAAGACAGGGACTGTAGGTTTGTTGTTAAGTAGAATCTCTTTGTAATTTTGAACGGGTACATTTTTAACGTGTTTAGCTCCAGCCAAAAAATCTTTTTTAAGCTTTTTGGAAAACATAGGGAAGGGTTATCACCCCTGTGACATTTGTTTTGCTGTCTTTCCTCCTCTTCAGAAGATTTCACCTCACTTTTTTGTCCCAATGAAAAATGTTTTTTGAAAATTTGGGTTTTTTTGTGGAACAAGGATTGGAAAGCATCAGTGGAAAGGAGAAATTGTTTTCCCATATTAACTCTTACAGGAGAGAATTTCCCTTCCTAGGGGTAGATTTCATCTCACTTCCTGTTGTCTCCTTCCGTTTGCAAGTAGGAGTCGTTTGTAAGTTAGATGTTTGAAAGTAGGGTCCTGCCCTATATACTCAGCAGAAATTTGGGCCTTAGGTGTTGCTGTGGCCACAACACTGTAAGCCCTCACAGGGCCCTGCTGTGAAATATTAGATCAAGAATTGTAATTACATGCCCCTGTTGAACAGGAGCTGAAAAATTAGGCCTTAGGCACTGGTGCTGGTGCCACAACACTGCAACCCCTCACAGACACTCTAGTTGGAACGCAGGAACGAGCCCTGCTGCAAAGTATTGCATCAAAAATTGTAATTACACGCCCCTGTTAGACAGGGGCAGAAAAATTGGGCCTTAGGCACTGGTGCTGGTGCCACAACACTGCAACCCCTCACAGACACTCTAGTTGGAACGCAGGAACGAGCCCTGCTGCAAAGTATTGCATCAAAAATTGTAATTACACGCCCCTGTTAGACAGGGGCAGAAAAATTGGGCCTTAGGCACTGGTGCTGGTGCCACAACACTGCAACCCCTCACAGACACTCTAGTTGGAATGCAGGAATGAGCCCTGCTGCAAAGTATTGCATCAAAAATTGTAATTACACGCCCCTGTTAGACAGGGGCAGAAAAATTGGGCCTTAGGCACTGGTGCTGGTGCCACAACACTGCAACCCCTCACAGACACTCTAGTTGGAATGCAGGAACGAGCCCTGCTGCAAAGTATTACATCAAAAATTGTAATTACACGCCCCTGTTAAACAGGGGCTGAAAAATTGTGCCTTAGGCACTGGTGGTGGCGCCCAGAACCAAAAATGTTCTTACAAGCTATCAGCGTGATGATTGAGGAGGAAGAGGATAATTACTCAGGGATAGTCACTCAGCATCAGCATAGGCAGTCTTTGAAGGGATCTGAAAAAAATTATTCAGTTACATCAGCATCAGGTGCTTGGTAGCTGGTGGTGATCCAAGACTGATTCATTTTTATGAAGGTCAGCCGATCGACCGAGTCAGTGGACAGACGCACCCTGTGATCGGTTACCACGCCTCCAGCAGCACTGAATGTGCGTTCCGAAAGAACGCTGGATGCAGGACAGGCCAGTAGCTCAATTGCATACTGTGCAAGCTCTGGCCAGTGATCCATCCTCAAGACCCAGTAACCCAGAGGATTTTCGGTGGGAAAGGTGTCCAAGTCTGATCTTGCCCCTAGGTATTCCTGCACCATGTAAAACAGACGCTGGCGATGGTTGCTGGAACCGATCATACCTTGGGGCTGCGGACCAAAAAATTGTCTGAACGCATCGGTCAGACGGCCACCTTCTCCACCGCTCCTTCTTTGACTGACCGAAGCCTCAGCAACACGTTGTCCAGAAACAGGAGTTTGTAACCTCCCAGTCTCTGGGAACGCATTGCACAGACCTTTCTGCAAGGCCTCCCGAAGATGTTTCATCCTCTGCTCCCTCTGCGATGGCAAGATAAGGTCCGCAACCTTACCCTTGTAACGTGGATCAAGGAGGGTTGCCAGCCAGTATTGGTCCTTCTCCTTGATACCACGAATACGAGGATCCTTACGCAGGCTTTGCAGGATCAGGGAGGCCATGCAGCGTAGGTTTGCTGAGGCATTCGGTCCGGAGTCCTCTGGGTCACTAAGGACAACAACGTCTGCAGCCACCTCCTCCCAGCCACGTACAAGTCCATGTGTTCCTTGGGACTGATCCCTTAAAGACTGCTGATGCTGAGTGCCAGGCTCCACCTCCATACTGACACAATCTTCCTCCTCCTCCTCCTCCTCCTCGCCCTCTTCCTGTGTGATCGGCGGGCACGCAGGAACACTGTCTGGATAAAGGGGGCCTTGAGAGCTAAGGAAGTCCTCCTCTTCCTGCCTCTGTTCTGCCTCAAGTGCCCTGTCCATTATTCCACGCAGCGTGTGCTCCAACAGGTGGACAAGGGGGACAGTGTCACTGATGCATGCACTGTCAGTGCTCACCATCCTCGTGGCCTCCTCGAATGGTGACAGGACAGTGCATGCATCCCTGATCATGGCCCACTGGCGTGGGGAAAAAAAACCAAGGTCCCCTGACCCTGTCCTGGTGCCATAGTCGCACAGGTACTCATTGATGGCCCTCTGCTGCGTGTGCAGCCGCTGCAGCATGGCCAACGTTGAGTTCCACCTGGTGGGCATGTCACAGATTAGGCGGTTCTTGGGCAGGTTAAACTCCTTTTGGAGGTCCGTCAGCCGAGCACTGGCATTATATGACCGGCGGAAATGCACACAGACTTTCCTGGCCTGCCTCAGGACATCCTGTAAGCCCGGGTACCTGCCCAAGAACCGCTGCACCACCAAGTTAAGGACGTGAGCCAAACAGGGCACATGGGTCAGTTGTCCCTGTCGGAGGGCAGAGAGGAGGTTGGTGCCATTGTCGCAAACCACCATTCCTGCCTTAAGTTGGCGTGGCGTCAACCACCTCTGAACCTGCCCCTGCAGAGCTGACAGAACCTCTGCCCCAGTGTGGCTCCTGTCCCCCAAGCACACCAGCTCAAGCACCGCATGGCATCTTTTGGCCTGCGTATTTGCGTAGCCCCTTGAACGCCTACGGAGCACCGCTGGTTCCGAGGAAGAGGCCATGGAGGAAGAAGAAGAGGAGGGGGTGGAGGAGAGAGGTGTGTCACAATCAGCATTTTGGAGGCGTGGTGGCGGAACAACCTCCAACACTACTGCACCTTGTCCTGCATCCTTCCCAGCTGCCAGCAGAGTCACCCAATGCGCCGTGAAACTTAAGTAACGTCCCTGTCCATGCCTGCTGGACCATGAGTCAGCGGTAATATGCACCTTACCGCTGACCGCCCTGTCCAGCGAGGCATGGACATTGCCTTCCACATGCCGGTAGAGAGCCGGAATCGCCTTCCGTGAGAAAAAGTGGCGTTTGGGTACCTGCCACTGAGGAACCGCACATTCCACAAACTCACGGAAGGGGGCAGAGTCTACCAACTGAAAAGGCAGCAGTTGAAGTGCTAGCAATTTTGCCAAGCTAGCATTCAACCGCTGGGCATGTGGATGGCTGGGAGCAAACTTTTTTCGGCGGTGCAGCAGCTGGGGCAGGGAAATTTGCCTGGTACAATCTGACGTCGGTGTACCAAAAGCAGATTGCCCACAAGTACTTGGCTGTGACACACCTAATTCTACACCTTCATTCCTCTCACTGCAGGTCTCAGAGAGGACTGAAGGTCTAGTGGGGTTGGAAATCTCAGCTGATGAGGAGCAAGGAGAGATCCTCTTTGTTCTTTGGTGTGGGTCTTTTAGATATGCTTGCCAACGAACTGCATGGCAGGTCAACATATGTCTGGTCAAGCATGTGGTACCCAAGCGGGAGATGTTTTGGCCACGCGAGATACGCTTGAGACATATGTTGCAAATAGCAGCGGTGCGATCTGATGCACTCGTCTCAAAAAAGGCCCACACCAAAGAACTTTTTGAATAACGCGCAGAGACTGCAGCGCCCTGCACATGTGGAGCTTTGGGGTGTGATGCAGTCAATGTGCTGCCCTTAGGCTGGCCCCTGGAGGGCATCCTGCCTCGTTGGTGATGTGCCGCCTCCTCCTCCTCCTCCTCCTCCTCCTCTCTCCTATCAGGCACCCACGTTGAGTCAGTGACCTCATCATCCCCTCCCTCCTCATCACTGGAGCAAACCTGGCAGTATGCTGCAGCAGGGGGAGCATGACTGCCAGATTGCTGTCCTTCTTGGGCACCCCCTCTGTCCGTGCTCATGTTACTGCCTTCATCGAGCTCAGTATCATCATCAGAGCCTTCCAAACGCTGGGCATCCTCCTGGAGCATGTACCCAACACTGTGGTCAAACAGTTCGAGGGAATCCTCAGGAGGACATGGTGGAGCTAGGGAAGGAGTCACTGATGACATTGAGCTGAGGGAAGAGGCCGCTGCTTTGCCAGACAAAGCACCCTGGGCATGGGTGAGAGAGGATGAGGAGGATGAGGACGGCTTGGTCATCCACTCGACCAAGTCTTCCGCATGTTGCGGCTCAACACGGCCAGCTGCCGAAAAAAAGGCCAAGCGTGTCCCATGGCCACGTGCTGATGAGGATGCACCGTCTCCACGACCAGCACTAGACACAGAGCCTGCTTGCCCTCTCTTATTGGCTTGTGACTGTCTGCCTCTCCTTCTTGGCCTTCCAGACATACTAATGGCCTGTAGCTGCACTAAGCTGGGATAGAACACCTGTAATTTTCTTCAGGTAGCTTTATATACTGTAACCAGACAAGCCTGCCTGTCAGTAGGAAGATAACAGGAACGGATCTAGCTGAACACTGTGAGCAGGACGCACTGCACTAAATGTAAATAGCAGGAACGGATCTAGATAAACACTGTGAGCAGGACGCACTGACTGCACTAAATGTAAATAGCAGGAACAGATCTAGCTGAACACTGTGAGCAGGACGCACTGACTGCACTAAATGTAAATAGCAGGAACGGATCTAGCTGAACACTGTGAGCAGGACGCACTGACTGCACTAAATGTAAATAGCAGGAACGGATCTAGCTGAACACTGTGAGCAGGACGCACTGCACTAAATGTAAATAGCAGGAACAGATCTAGCTGAACACTGTGAGCAGGACGCACTGCACTAAATGTAAATAGCAGGAACAGATCTAGCTGAACACTGTGAGCAGGACGCACTGCACTAAATGTAAATAGCAGGAACGGATCTAGCTGAACACTGTGAGCAGGACGCACTGCACTAAATGTAAATAGCAGGAACAGATCTAGCTGAACACTGTGAGCAGGACGCACTGCACTAAATGTAAATAGCAGGAACAGATCTAGCTGAACACTGTGAGCAGGGCGCACTGCACTAAATGTAAATAGCAGGAACGGATCTAGCTGAACACTGTGAGCAGGACGCACTGACTGCACTAAATGTAAATAGCAGGAACGGATCTAGCTGAACACTGTGAGCAGGACGCACTGCACTAAATGTAAATAGCAGGAACAGATCTAGCTGAACACTGTGAGCAGGACGCACTGCACTAAATGTAAATAGCAGGAATGGATCTAGCTGAACACTGTGAGCAGGACGCACTGCACTAAATGTAAATAGCAGGAACAGATCTAGCTGAACACTGTGAGCAGGACGCACTGCACTAAATGTAAATAGCAGGAACAGATCTAGCTGAACACTGTGAGCAGGACGCACTGCACTAAATGCAAATAGCAGGAACGGATCTAGCTGAACACTGTGAGCAGGACGCACTTACTGCACTAAATGTAAATAGCAGGAACGGATCTAGCTGAACACTGTGAGCAGGACGCACTGCACTAAATGTAAATAGCAGGAACAGATCTAGCTGAACACTGTGAGCAGGATGCACTGCACTAAATGTAAATAGCAGGAACAGATCTAGCTGAACACTGTGAGCAGGACGCACTGCACTAAATGTAAATAGCAGGAACGGATCTAGCTGAACACTGTGAGCAGGACGCACTGCACTAAATGTAAATAGCAGGAACAGATCTAGCTGAACACTGTGAGCAGGACGCACTGCACTAAATGTAAATAGCAGGAACGGATCTAGCTGAACACTGTGAGCAGGACGCACTGACTGCACTAAATGTAAATAGCAGGAATGGATCTAGCTGAACACTGTGAGCAGGACGCACTGCACTAAATGTAAATAGCAGGAACAGATCTAGCCTAATCTATCTAACTCAAATCAAATGACACTGTCTGTCTCTCTCTCTATCTCTCAGCACACCGGAACACACTACACAGGGCCGCCGTGCAGGCGGCCTTATATAGTGTGGGGCGTGTACTAAATCCCCTGAGCCATAATTGGCCAAAGCCACCCTGGCTTTGGCCAATTACAGCTCTCTCTACTGACGGCGCTGTGATTGGCCAAGCATGCGGGTCATAGTGCATGCTTGGCCAATCATTAGCCAGCAATGCACTGCGATGCCGCAGTGAATTATGGGCCGTGATGCGCCACACGAATTTGGCGCGAACGGCCCATAACGTTCGCAATTCGACGGACGGTCGAACAGCCGATGTTCGAGTCGAACATGGGTTCGACTCGAACACGAAGCTCATCCCTACATGGTAGCATGGTTTGCATTTAAACCTGTTGGTTTATACTTATGTCCTCTTTGTCATTCACAGTTGAGACCATTTATGTACCATAAACTCCTGATGAAGCTCAAGAAGTTGAGCGAAACATGTTGAGTCGCAAAGTGGTATTCATCAAATGATTGGCCCTAGGTGCCGTTTCAAAAAGTGGATCTCTTTTTAACCATATGTGATTATTTGTATTTTTATATATGTATTTTTTCCAAATAAAAATTGTGTTTTTTTTATACAATTGTTTAGTTGCATATATACACATTCCCTGTAGCTTGAATTGCCTTGAATTAAATTGTCTGTAGCACCGTCAAAATCCCGGGGATATAATTGCCCCATGTCCATGTCCTTATATATAAAAAGGGCGACGAGACATTCGGAATTGGCGGCCAATTACACTGTTGAACGTTGACTACAAGATTGTGGCAAGATTGATTGCCGATCGAGTCAAGCTTGTGATTGGCAAAGTGATTGGTGAGCAGCAGGTGTGTGCGGTTCCTGGTCGATGGATTTCCGACAATCTATCGTTACTGAAGGATGTCATATACTACGCGCAATCTAACAACTTGCCGTGCCTTCTAGAGTCGATTGACCTTGAAAAGGCCTACGACAAAGTCTCCCATCAGTTTCTGTTTCTGTTTCTGGAGGTCCTAGGGTTTCCGGACCAGCTGATGAAGGTTATCAGAGGACTATGCAAAGGTGTCTCAAGTCAGGTTTTGGTCAACGGTACCCTAGGGGGTAGTATCCCTGTGATGTCTGGTGTTAGGCAGGGGTGCCCCCTATCGCCTTTGATGTTCATCTGCGTGATGGAGCCATTACTGAGTGCAGTGAAGAAGGACAAGGCATTCAAGGGTGTGTTTGTGCCTGGCAGTGGTGGAAGGAGTGTGAAAGTGTTGGGGTACATGGATGATGTTGTGTTGGTGGCTGGTGGAATGGCTGATGTGCGGCGTGGAAGATTGCAGGTGAGTCTGTTCTGCAGTGTGTCTGGGATGAGTGTGAATTGGAGTAAGTGTCAGGTGTGTAGTGTGGGCCGTGAGGTGGAGGTGAATGAGGGACGCAGTCAGAAGGTGGAGAGGATGCAGGTGCTGGGTGTGTGTTTTGACAGGAAGTTGAGGGGAAGTCGCAGTTTTCAGAAGGTGACTGAGCGAGTGGAGGAAAAGTTGCCTATGTGGCTGATGCGTGAATTGTCCTGCACCGGGAAAGTTCTGATTATCAAGTCAGTGATCCTTCTGATTATGTTGTATGTCTCTGTTATATTCCCGCCTCCTGATGGTTGGGTGAGGAAGATGACGAGGCTACTGTTCTTGTTGTTTTGGGGAGGGAGGATGGAGAAGTGTGCAGGGGAGAAGATTACTAAACCAAGGGCCAAAGGTGGCTTCGGACTTCCAAAGATCGGGGACTTTTTGATGCTGCATTACTGGGTGACATTGATAAGGACCCTAAGAGGTAATGGAATCGGGAAGGAGATGATGCAGTACCTTGGAGGAAGATTGTTTACAAGATGGGGACTCTACAGGCGGGCCCTGGAAAAGCCATAGCTATGGGTCGTTCCTCAGTATTTTTTGGTCCTAACCAAGATCTGGGAAGGATGGAGGTTGGGGGGTCTGGGGAGGGAGGTTGGTGATAAAAAGAAACTTAAAGCTTGGATTGCTGGGGAGATTTTTCTTAATGGGATACAGTACTTAAGAGAGAAGGAAAGTGTGCAAATCTGGAAGAGTATGAGCACAATAGGAGTGACTAACCGCCAAAGGGACATATCCTGGATGACCTTTATGGGGTGTCTGACGACCATGAGTTTTCTGAAAAGTAGGGATTTGGTAAGATCGGAGTTGTGTCCAAGGGAGGGCTGTGGGGGAGTGGAGGACGTGTTCCACTTGTTTTGGAACTGTCTTCGCTAAAGAAATGCTGGGAAAGTTGAAGAGCTTCCTGAGGGAGGTGGTGGGGGTGGTTTTTGTAAGGGAAGAAATGGTGGTTCTGGGCTTGTGGAGATTGGAGAAAAATGCAGCCAGGAAGGCGTGGTGCTTTTCTGTTGTCTATAAGGAAGTAATGTGGGATGTTAGGAATATATGGGTAGGAAGGAAGAGGTTAATTTCTGTAGAAGATGCGGTGAGGATATTTTTGGCTAGGATGTATATTGTTTATCTTTTTGATGTGAAAGGAATGGGGGAGGAAGAAGCTGGGAGATATTGGAAGAGGGATAAGTGGAATGTCTTTTAATATATTTGAATGATTATTAAGATGTGCTCTGTATTAATTTGTTTGGTCATATGATGTGAAGGACGCAGTCACTAAGTACTGACAGTATATGTGTGTTTTTGTCCATTTACTGAATTGACAAAAAAAAATTGTGGGGGAGAAGGAATGATATTGGGAGATTTGATGAAATTCTTGTGCATTTTTTTCAATCAAAAGTGGGTTTATGTGGCCATGCTGTCATTGTTGTGCGTGTATTGTTCCTGTCTGATCATGCAAACATCATTTGGAAGCATCTGCTGACTAGGGATGAGCTTCGTGTTCGAGTCGAACCCATGTTCGACTCGAACATCGGCTGTTCGGTCGTTCGCCGAATTGCGAACGATATGGGCCGTTCGCGCCAAATTCGTGTGGTGCGTCACGGCCCATAATTCACTGCGGCATCGCAGTGCATTGCTGGCTGATGATTGGCCAAGCATGCACTATGACCCGCATGCTTGGCCAATCACAGCGCCGCCTGAACAGAGAGCCGTAATTGGCCAAAGCCAAGGAGGCTTTGGCCAATTATGGCTCAGGGGATTTAGTACACGCCCCACACTATATAAGGCCGCCTGCACGGCGGCCCTGTGTAGTGTGTGTTCCGGTGTGCTGAGAGATAGAGAGAGAGACAGTGTCATTTGATTTGAGTTAGATAGATTAGGCAGAACAGTCAGTCAGTTAGCTGCACTTACAGTGTATTGTGTATATATATGCATCCCAGGTGTTGTGTATATATATATATATATACACTGTATTCAGTTTAGCTAGATCCGTTCCTGTTATCTTCTAGACTATTTACATTTAGTGCAGTGCGTCCTGCTCACAGTGTTCAGCTAGATCCGTTCCTGTTATCTTCTAGACTATTTACATTTAGTGCAGTGCGTCCTGCTCACAGTGTTCAGCTAGATCCGTTCCTGTTATCTTCTAGACTATTTACATTTAGTGCAGTGCGTCCTGCTCACAGTGTTTAGCTAGATCCGTTCCTGTTATCTTCCTACTGACAGGCAGGCTTGTCTGGTTACAGTATATAAAGCTACCTGAAGAAAATTACAGGTGTTCTATTTGATCCTATTAGTACCACGGTCAGGCAGCTAGACTATTTACATTTAGTACAGTGCGTCCTGCTCACAGTGTTCAGCTAGATCCGTTCCTGTTATCTTCCTACTGACAGGCAGGCTTGTCTGGTTACAGTATATAAAGCTACCTGAAGAAAATTACAGGTGTTCTATTTGATCCTAATTAGTACCACGGTCAGGTAGCTAGACTATTTACATTTAGTACAGTGCGTCCTGCTCACAGTGTTCAGCTAGATCCGTTCCTGTTATCTTCCTACTGACAGGCAGGCTTGTCTGGTTACAGTATATAAAGCTACCTGAAGAAAATTACAGGTGTTCTATTTGATCCTATTAGTACCACGGTCAGGCAGCTAGACTATTTACATTTAGTACAGTGCGTCCTGCTCACAGTGTTCAGCTAGATCCGTTCCTGTTATCTTCCTACTGACAGGCAGGCTTGTCTGGTTACAGTATATAAAGCTACCTGAAGAAAATTACAGGTGTTCTATTTGATCCTATTAGTACCACGGTCAGGCAGCTAGACTATTTACATTTAGTACAGTGCGTCCTGCTCACAGTGTTCAGCTAGATCCGTTCCTGTTATCTTCCTACTGACAGGCAGGCTTGTCTGGTTACAGTATATAAAGCTACCTGAAGAAAATTACTGGTGTTCTATTTGATCCTATTAGTACCACGGTCAGGCAGCTAGACTATTTACATTTAGTACAGTGCGTCCTGCTCACAGTGTTCAGCTAGATCCGTTCCTGTTATCTTCCTACTGACAGGCAGGCTTGTCTGGTTACAGTATATAAAGCTACCTGAAGAAAATTACTGGTGTTCTATCCCAGCTTAGTGCAGCTACAGGCAATTAGTATGTCTGGAAGGCCAAGAAGGAGAGGCAGACAGTCACAAGCCAATAAGAGAGGGCAAGCAGGCTCTGTGTCTAGTGCTGGTCGTGGAGACGGTGCATCCTCATCAGCACGTGGCCATGGGACACGCTTGGCCTTTTTTTCGGCAGCTGGCCGTGTTGAGCCGCAACATGCGGAAGACTTGGTCGAGTGGATGACCAAGCCGTCCTCATCCTCCTCATCCTCCTCATCCTCTCTCACCTAGGGTGCTTTGTCTGGCAAAGCAGCGGCCTCTTCCCTCAGCTCAATGTCATCAGTGACTCCTTCCCTAGCTCCACCATGTCCTCCTGAGGATTCCCTCGAACTGTTTGACCACAGTGTTGGGTACATGCTCCAGGAGGATGCCCAGCGTTTGGAAGGCTCTGATGATGATACTGAGCTCGATGAAGGCAGTAACATGAGCACGGACAGAGGGGGTGCCCAAGAAGGACAGCAATCTGGCAGTCATGCTCCCCCTGCTGCAGCATACTGCCAGGTTTGCTCCAGTGATGAGGAGGGAGGGGATGATGAGGTCACTGACTCAACGTGGGTGCCTGATAGGAGAGAGGAGGAGGAGGAGGAGGCGGCACATCACCAACGAGGCAGGATGCCCTCCAGGGGCCAGCCTAAGGGCAGCACATTGACTGCATCACACCCCAAAGCTCCACATGTGCAGGGCGCTGCAGTCTCTGCGCGTTATTCAAAAAGTTCTTTGGTGTGGGCCTTTTTTGAGACCAGTGCATCAGATCGCACCGCTGCTATTTGCAACATATGTCTCAAGCGTATCTCGCGTGGCCAAAACATCTCCCGCTTGGGTACCACATGCTTGACCAGACATATGTTGACCTGCCATGCAGTTCGTTGGCAAGCGTATCTAAAAGACCCACACCAAAGAACAAAGAGGATCTCTCCTTGCTCCTCATTAGCTGAGATTTCCAACCCCACTAGACCTCCAGTCCTCTCTGAGACCTGCAGTGAGAGGAATGAAGGTGTAGAATTAGGTGTGTCACAGCCAAGTACTTGTGGGCAATCTGCTTTTGGTACACCGACGTCAGATTGTACCAGGCAAATTTCCCTGCCCCAGCTGCTGCACCGCCGAAAGAAGTTTGCTCCCAGCCATCCACATGCCCAGCGGTTGAATGCTAGCTTGGCAAAATTGCTAGCACTTCAACTGCTGCCTTTTCAGTTGGTAGACTCTGCCCCCTTGTGGAATGTGTGGTTCCTCAGTGGCAGGTACCCAAACGCCACTTTTTCTCACGGAAGGCGATTCCGGCTCTCTACCGGCATGTGGAAGGTAATGTCCATGCCTCGCTGGACAGGGCGGTCAGAGGTAAGGTGCATATTACCGCTGACTCATGGTCCAGCAGGCATGGACAGGGACGTTACCTAAGTTTCACGGCGCATTGGGTGACTCTGCTGGCAGCTGGGAAGGATGCAGGACAAGGTGCAGTAGTGTTGGAGGTTGTTCCGCCACCACGCCTCCAAAATGCTGATTGTGACACACCTCTCTCCTCCACCCCCTCCTCTTCTTCTTCCTCCATGGCCTCTTCCTCGGAACCAGCGGTGCTCCGTAGTCGTTCAAGGGGCTACGCAAGTACGCAGGCCAAAAGATGCCATGCGGTGCTTGAGCTGGTGTGCTTGGGGGACAGGAGCCACACTGGGGCAGAGGTTCTGTCAGCTCTGCAGGGGCAGGTTCAGAGGTGGTTGACGCCACGCCAACTTAAGGCAGGAATGGTGGTTTGCGACAATGGCACCAACCTCCTCTCTGCCCTCCGACAGGGACAAATGACCCATGTGCCCTGTTTGGCTCACGTCCTTAACTTGGTGGTGCAGCGGTTCTTGGGCAGGTACCCGGGCTTACAGGATGTCCTGAGGCAGGCCAGGAAAGTCTGTGTGCATTTCCGCCGGTCATATAATGCCAGTGCTCGGCTGATGGACCTCCAAAAGGAGTTTAACCTGCCCAAGAACCGCCTAATCTGTGACATGCCCACCAGGTGGAACTCAACGTTGGCCATGCTGCAGCGGCTGCACACGCAGCAGAGGGCCATCAATGAGTACCTGTGCGACTATGGCACCAGGACAGGGTCAGGGGAGCTTGGTTTTTTTTCCCCACGCCAGTGGGCCATGATCAGGGATGCATGCACTGTCCTGTCACCATTCGAGGAGGCCACGAGGATGGTGAGCAGTGACAGTGCATGCATCAGTGACACTGTCCCCCTTGTCCACCTGTTGGAGCACACGCTGCGTGGAATAATGGACAGGGCACTTGAGGCAGAACAGAGGCAGGAAGAGGAGGACTTCCTTAGCTCTCAAGGCCCCCTTTATCCAGACAGTGTTCCTGCGTGCCCGCCGATCACACAGGAAGAGGACGAGGAGGAGGAGGAGGAGGAGGAGGAGGAAGATTGTGTCAGTATGGAGGTGGAGCCTGGCACTCAGCATCAGCAGCAGTCTTTAAGGGATCAGTCCCAAGAAACACATGGACTTGTACGTGGCTGGGAGGAGGTGGCTGCGGACGTTGTCGACCTTAGTGACCCAGAGGACTCCGGACCGAATGCCTCAGCAAACCTACGCTGCATGGCCTCCCTGATCCTGCAAAGCCTGCGTAAGGATCCTCGTATTCGTGGTATCAAGGAGAAGGACCAATACTGGCTGGCAACCATCCTTGATCCACGTTACAAGGGTAAGGTTGCGGACCTTATCTTGCCATCGCAGAGGGAGCAGAGGATGAAACATCTTCGGGAGGCCTTGCAGAAAGGTCTGTGCAATGCGTTCCCAGAGACTGGGAGGTTACAAACTCCTGTTTCTGGACAACGTGTTGCTGAGGCTTCGGTCAGTCAAAGAAGGAGCGGTGGAGAAGGTGGCCGTCTGACCGATGCGTTCAGACAATTTTTTGGTCCGCAGCCCCAAGGTATGATCGGTTCCAGCAACCATCGCCAGCGTCTGTTTTACATGGTGCAGGAATACCTAGGGGCAAGATCAGACTTGGACACCTTTCCCACCGAAAATCCTCTGGGTTACTGGGTCTTGAGGATGGATCACTGGCCAGAGCTTGCACAGTATGCAATTGAGCTACTGGCCTGTCCTGCATCCAGCGTTCTTTCGGAACGCACATTCAGTGCTGCTGGAGGCGTGGTAACCGATCACAGGGTGCGTCTGTCCACCGACTCGGTCGATCGGCTGACCTTCATAAAAATGAATCAGTCTTGGATCACCACCAGCTACCAAGCACCTGATGCTGATGTAACCGAATAATTTTTTTTGAAATCTCAGATCCCTTCAAAGACTGCCTATGCTGATGCTGAGTGACTATCCCTGAGTAATTATCCTCTTCCTCCTCAATCATCACGCTGATAGCTTGTAAGAACATTTTTGGTTCTGGGCGCCACCACCAGTGCCTAAGGCACAATTTTTCAGCCCCTGTTTAACAGGGGCGTGTAATTACAATTTTTGATGTAATACTTTGCAGCAGGGCTCGTTCCTGCATTCCAACTAGAGTATCTGTGAGGGGTTGCAGTGTTGTGGCACCAGCACCAGTGCCTAAGGCCTAATTTTTCAGCTCCTGTTCAACAGGGGCATGTAATTACAATTCTTGATCTAATATTTCACAGCAGGGCCCTGTGAGGGCTTACAGTGTTGTGGCCACAGCAACACCTAAGGCCCAAATTTCTGCTGAGTATATAGGGCAGGACCCTACTTTCAAACATCTAACTTACAAACGACTCCTACTTGCAAACGGAAGGAGACAACAGGAAGTGAGATGAAATCTACCCCTAGGAAGGGAAATTCTCTCCTGTAAGAGTTAATATGGGAAAACAATTTCTCCTTTCCACTGATGCTTTCCAATCCTTGTTCCACAAAAAAAACCAAATTTTCAAAAAACATTTTTCATTGGGACAAAAAGTGGGGTGAAATCTTCTGAAGAGGAGGAAAGACAGCAAAACAAATGTCACAGGGGTGATAACCCTTCCCTATGTTTTCCAAAAAGCTTAAAAAAGATTTTTTGGCTGGAGCTAAACACGTTAAAAATGTACCCGTTCAAAATTACAAACAGATTCTACTTAACAACAAACCTACAGTCCCTGTCTTGTTTGCACCGCCTGTATACTGCTGTTCAGAGTATATAGGGCCTTTCCTTATTTTAATTTGGGTGCGGGGTTCCCCTTAATATCCATACAAGACCCAAAGGGCCTGGTAATGGACTGGGGGGGTACCCATGCCGTTTGTCTCACTGATTTTCATCCATATTGCCATGACCCGACATGACATTAAACCCGCAAGCAGTTTTAAATGAGATTTTTTCCTTTAAAAATGACATTTGGTGCAGGGACTGTTCTAAACACGGGAAACACGCGCCACTTTACAGGCATACTATAGACACCCCCCAGGTACGATATTTAAAGGAATATTTATCTTTTTTTTTTTACTTTAAGCATCATTAAAATCACTGCTCCCGAAAAAACGGCCGTTTTTAAAAGTTTTTTTTGCATTGATACATGTCCCCTGGGGTAGAACCCGGGTCCCCAAACCCTTTTTAGGACAATACCATGCAAATTAGCCTTTAAAATGAGCACTTTTGATTTCGAACGTTCGAGTCCCATAGACGTCAATGGGGTTCTAACGTTCGTGCGAACTTTCGGTCCGTTCGCAGGTTCTGGTGCGAACCGAACCGGGGGGGTGTTCGGCTCATCCCTACTGCTGACGTACTCTTTTTGATCTCGTTTAATCGTGTACACCGAAATGCAGCTTCCAGCAGAACATGGTCACCAATGTATGTATGTGTGGATTGTGGGCTGGTGGTGGGTGTTTTGAATAAGTCTTTTGTAATATTATGTTTGAATGCTTTGTAAGAATGACTGTTAAGTATGTTTCTATAATCTTGCAGATAAAAATGTGATGTGTTGCCTGTTATAGACTGAAATTAAAGCTGTTTCCACTCTAAGGTTTTGTCAAATTTTAGATTGTAAGCTCCTATAAGCAGGGCCCTTAAAATCCCATTGCTAAATGTAGCATCATATATCCTGTCAATTTTTTTTGAAGCTAGTAAATGAATGTACATTTTTTTGTTTGTTTGTTTTATTTTACCAGCAGGAAAAAAAAAAAAGTACATTATTGAGCTGTGTTGTGGTGTGTGTTTTTTTTCTTCTACTTTTCTTTCTCTTTAGTTTTTGTGGGTGGTGGTTTTGGGAAAGTGCAATATCTCTTATATTTTATTTCAATATGTATTTGTGCACCAAAAAAACAAATCTCTTTGCCCTGGTTCACATTGATGCTACTTTGAAATCGTGCTACTTCACTTGAAGTAGCACGATTTCAAAGTAGCAAGGTCAGCGTGTTTTCAGGTGCGACTTGATAGACATCCGTGTGGCTTCATACACAAATGTCTATTGAAGTCGCACTTGAAATCAGCAAAAGTAGTGCAGGAACTACTTTAGCAAATTGGTGCGGCGCCATAAAAAAAATTTTGCATTGGAATAGTGCCATTGCTGCCAATAGTCATGCGATTTGATCTCACAAATCGCATGACAAATCGCTCCAATGTAAACCTAGGCTTCTGCACACCTGCAAGTTAGTGATAAAGGGGGAATCTTTATCTATAACAGCTGTGGAGAATTGCAGGTAATTAATTCAGTGCTGTGGATAGGCAGTGTTGTATGTGTCAGCTTTAGTTCACATTGGTGCAATTTGACATGTCAAAGCGGTGACAATTGCACTGTTTTAATTGGTGCGACTTTGGGGTGCAATTTGTATTGATATCAGTGCACAAACCTGCACAGATGTCCCCCTGCAGTCTGGACTGACATGCGGGAATGAAAGTGTGTGATTTCAGCTGAACGATTTCCTCCCTCTGTCAGTGTGAACCAGGGCTCAAACTGGGCCTTTTGTTTTTGTCATTCACCTGCTGCTAACCCAGGGACACCATTTCTTATTGAACTTCTTTAAATATCATAAGTAGAAATACAAATTTGCATATCTGCAAATAAACAAAAATAATAAAATTCTAATAATGGTTGCGATCAAATATTTGCAACGGCGATCAAAAGAGTGTGGTTTCGCCTTCTGACCCAGAAATAAGTCATTGTAATCACCTGGAAGTTCCTGTGCTGATCAGGATCTCCATCTAGGTAGACATGGCGAGGTCCCTCTTTAGCAAAGAGGAGGTGCTGCTCATTTTCCGGATAAGGGTATGATATGTACTTGTGCTTATTCAATGCGGGGGTGGATGTGGTAGTTAGATTTGGTGTGGGTGGGGTTCATTGATTTGTTTGGCATCCCCACACATTTGCTTCTGGCCCATGTGCACACATCACTTCCTGCATTTGTTCTGCTGATGTAAATGCAAGTCTAAATCAGAGCTCCTTTCTATTAAAATATATATGACTTGTTTCACAGTTGGGCGACTTTGGACCTCTGAGTTGCTTGACAAGTTGTACCCTATGATTCTCAATAATAACTAGGGATGGGCCGAACATCCCCCCCTGTTCGGTTCGCAGCAGAACATGGGAACAGACAAAAAATTTGTGCGAACACCGTTAAAGTCTATGGGACACGAACATGAATAACCAAAAGTGCTAATTTTAAAGGTTAATATGCAAGCTATTGTCATAATAAGTGTTTGGGGACCCGGGTCCTGCCCCAGGGGACATGTATCAATGCAAAAAAGTTTTAAAAATGGCTGTTTTTCGGGAGCAGTGATTTTAATAATGCTTAAAGTGAAACAATAAAAGTGTAATATTCCTTTAAATTTTGTACCTGCAGGGTGTCTATAGTATGCCTGTAAAGGGGCGCATGTTTCCAGTGTTTAGAACAGTCTGACAGCAAAATGACATTTCAAAGGAAAAAGTCATTTAAAAGTACTTGCAGCTATTGATGAATTGCCGGTCCGACAATACACATAAAAGTTAATTGATAAAAACGGCATGGGAATTCCCCACAGGGGAACCCCGAACCAAAATTTAAAAAAAAAATGGCTTGGGGGATCCCCCTAAATTCCATACCAGGCCCTTCAGGTCTGGTATGAATATTAAGGGGAAACCCGGCCAAAAAAAAAAAATGGCGTGGGGTCCCCCTCAAAATCTATACCAGACCCTTCAGGTCTGGTATGGATTTTAAGGAGAACCCCGCGCCAAAATTAAAATGGCGTGGGTCCCCCCAAAAATCCATACCAGACCCTTATCCGAGCACACAACCTGGCAGGCCGCAGGAAAAGAGGGGGGACGAGAGAGCGCCCCCCCCCCTCCTGAACCATACCAGGCCACATGCCCTTAACATTGGGAGGGTGCTTTGGGGTAGCCCCCCAAAACACCTTGTCCCCATGTTGATGGGGACAAGGGACTCAACCCCACAACCCTTTCCCGGTGGTTGTGGGGGGTCTGTGGGTGGGGGCTTATCGGAATCTGGAAGCACCCTTTAACAAGGGGACCCCCAGATCCCGGCCCTCCCCCCTGTGTGAAATGATAAGAGGGTAAAATAGTACCCCTACCATTTCACAAAAAAGTGTCAGTGTTAAAAATGACAAGAGACATTTTTTGACAATTTCTTTATTTAACTGCTTCAGATCCGGGCCATTGCCAAATGACGGCAACAGCGCGGATCTGAATTGCCGGGACTACGTCCATTGACGTCGTCCCGTGCACGAGCGGCCTGCGCGCCCCCTGCAGGGCGCGCGCGGCGCGCTCGGTGATCAGCGAGTCTATGAGACTCGCCTGATCACAGATCAGAGTAAGGGGTTGGTCCCAACCCCTTACCACATGATCAGCTGTCAGCCAATGACAGCTGATCATGTGATGTAAACAGAGCCGGTAATCGGCTATTTTTCCTCCTCGCGCTGACAGCGTGAGGAGGAAAAAAAAACCCGATCACCGGCGGCCGTGATCGGGACATCAGTCCCGATCACGGCGATCTTACAACAAAAAGCAATAGGCAGCAGTGCTGCCTACCAGTGCCCACCATATTAACCCATCAGTGCCCACAGTGCCATCAATCAGCGCCACCCATCAGTGCCCACAGTGCCACCCATCAGTGCCCACAGTGCCACCCATCAGTGCCCACAGTGCCACCCATCAGTGCCCACAGTGCCACCCATCAGCACCCACATCAGTGCCATCCATCAGCACCCACATTAGTGCCACCCATCAGCACCCACATCAGTGCAACCTATCAGTGCCCATCAGTGTCACCTACCAGTGCCCATAAGTGCCCATCAGTGCCAC
Source organism: Lithobates septentrionalis (assembly GCA_037952835.1). NCBI lineage: Eukaryota > Metazoa > Chordata > Amphibia > Anura > Ranidae > Lithobates > Lithobates septentrionalis. Next base: position 6,605,034 of record JBBDGP010000205.1, read on the forward strand.
CCATCACTGCCCATCAGTGCCACCCATCACTGCCCATCAGTGCCACCCATCAGTGCCCCCCATCAGTGCCCCCCCATCAGTGCCACCTATCAGTGCCACCTATCTGTGCCACCTATCTGTGCCACCTATCTGTGCCACCTATCTGTGCCACCTATCCGTGCCGCCCATCTGTGGCCATCAGTGCCGCCTTATCTGTGCCCATCAGTACCGCCTTAACTGTCCCCATCAGTGCCGCCTTAACTGTGCCTATCAGTGCCGCCTTAACTGTGCCTATCAGTGCCGCCTTAACTGTGCCTATCAGTGCCGCCTTATCTGTGCCTATCCGTGCCCATCAGTGCAGCCTATCAGTGCCCACCAGTGCCGCCTCATCAGTGCATATCAATGAAGGAGAAAAATTACCTGTTTGCAAAATTTTATAACAAACTATTAAACATGATTTTTTTTTTTTTCAAAATTTTCCATCTTTTTTTGTTTGTTTAGCAAAAAATAAAAACCCCAGCTGTGATTAAATACCACCAAAAGAAAGCTCTATTTGTGGGAAAAAAATGATAAAAATTTCATTTGGGTACAGTGTTGTATGACCGCGCAATTGTCATTCAAAGTGCGACAGCGCTGGAAGCTCAAAATTGGTCTGGGCAGGAGGGGGGTTTAAGTGCCCAGTAAGCAAGTGGTTAAATGCTTCTTCTTTCGTCTTTCTTCTATCTTCCTTCGGTTTTTTCCTCCATCTTCTTCTTCTTCTGGTTCTTCCTCCGATGTTCTTGTCCGGCATCTTCCTCCGCGCCATCTTCTTCCCTTCTCCTCGGGCTGCTCTGCATACATGATGGCATGATGGGAGGCTCCCGCTGTGTGACGCTTCTCCTCTTCTGACGGTTCTTAAATAACGGGGGCGGGGCCACCCGGTGACCCCGCCCCCCACTGATGCATGGGGACTTGACGGGGACTTCCCTGTGGCATTCCCCGTGATGTCAGAGGGGGACGGACAGGGAAGTCCCCGTGCGTCACCAGGTGGCCCCGCCCCCCCGTTATTTAAGAACCGTCAGAAGAGGAGAAGCGTCACACAGCGGGAGCCTCCCATCATGCCATCATGTATGCAGAGCGGCCCGAGGAGAAGAAGGGAAGAAGATGGCACGGAGGAAGATGCCGTACGAGAACACTGGAGGAAGAACCAGAAGAACCAGAAGAACCAGAAGAAGATGGAAGAAGAAACCGAAGGAAGATAGAAGAAGCTTTTAAATAAAGGAATTGTCAAAAACTGTCTCTTGTCATTTTTAACATTTGTGACACTTTTTTTGTGAAATGGTAGGGGAACTTTCGTACCCCACTACCATTTCACACAGGGGGGGCTGGGATCTGGGGGTCCCCTAGTTAAAGGGGGCTTCCAGATTCTGATAAGCCCCCCACCAGCAGACCCCCACAACCACCGGGCATATTAAATACACTGCAGCTAACTGAATCACCTGCCAGAAATATATTAGAAACAGTACACCAGGAACAGCATGCAGTGAGATATAGCTAAAATGTATGCAGTGGATATATATATATATATATATATATATATATATATATATATATATATATATATATATATATATATATACTGTATATATACAGTGCCTTGCAAAAGTATTCGGCCCCCTTGAACTTTTCAACCTTTTGCCACATTTCAGGCTTCAAACATAAAGATATGAAATTTTAATTTTTTGTGAAGAATCACCAACAAGTGGGACACAATTGTGAAGTGGAACGAAATCTATTGGATATTTTAAACTTTTTTAGCAAATAAAAAACTAAAAAGTGGTGCGTGCAAAATTATTCGGCCCCTTTACTTTCAGTGCAGCAAACTCACTCCAGAAGTTCAGTGAGGATCTCTGAATGATCCAATGTTGTCCTAAATGACTGATGGTGATAAATAGAATCCACCGGTGTGTAATCAAGTCTCTGTATAAATGCACTTGCTCTGTGATAGTCTCAGGGTTCTGTTGAAAGCGCAGAGAGCATCATGAAGACCAAGGAACACACCAGGCAGGTCCGTAATACTGTTGTGGAGAAGTTTAAAGCCTGATTTGGATACAAAAAGATTTCCCAAGCTTTAAACATCCCAAGGAGCACTGTGCAAGCGATCATTTTGAAATGGAAGGAGTATCAGACCACTGCAAATCTACCAAGACCTGGCTGTCCCTCTAAACTTTCAGCTCAGACAAGGAGAAGACTGATCAGAGATGCAGCCAAGAGGCCCATGATCACTCTGGATGAACTGCAGAGAACTACAGCTGAGGTGGGAGAGTCTGTCCATAGGACAACAATCAGTCGTACACTGCACAAATCTGCCCTTTATGGAAGAGTGGCAAGAAAAAAGCCATTTCTCAAAGATATCCATAAAAAGTCTTGTCTAAAGTTTGCCACAAGCCACCTGGGAGACACACCAAACATGTGGAAGAAGGTGCTCTGGTCCGATGAAACCAAAATAAAACTTTATGGCCACAATGCAAAACGATATGTTTGGCGTAAAAGCAACACAGCTCATCACCCTCAACACACCATCCCCACTGTCAAACATGGTGGTGGCAGCATCATGGTTTGGGCCTGCTTTTCTTCAGCAGGGACAGGGAAGATGGTTAAAATTGAGGGGAAGATGGATGCAGCCAAATACAGGACCATTCTGGATGAAAACCTGTTGGAGTCTGCAAAAGACCTGAAACTGGGACGGAGATTTATCTTCCAACAAGACAATGATCCCAAACATACAGCAAAATCTACAAAGGAATGGTTCACAAATAAACGTATCCAGGTGTTAGAATGGCCAAGTCAAAGTCCAGACCTGAATCCAATCGAGAATCTGTGGATAGAGCTGAAAACTGCTGTTCACAAACGCTCTCCATCCAACCTCACTGAGCTCGAGCTGTTTTGCAAGGAAGAATGGGCAAGAATTTCAGTCTCTCGATGTGCAAAACTGATAGAGACATACCCCAAGCGACTTGCAGCTGTAATCGCAGCAAAAGGTGGCTCTACAAAGTATTAACGCAAGGGGGCCGAATAATTTTGCACGCCCCACTTTTCATTTTTTTATTAGTTAAAAAAGTTTCAACAATCCAATAGATTTCGTTCCACTTCACAATTGTGTCCCACTTGTTGGTGATTCTTCACAAAAAATAAAAATTTGATATCTTTATGTTTGAAGCCTGAAATGTGGCAAAAGGTTGAAAAGTTCAAGGGGGCCGAATACTTTCGCAAGGCACTGTATATATATATATTCACTTGTAGAGGAGAACCGCACTCTGCTTACAATTTAGTGCCAGCAATCAGGTCTTCCCACCGACCTTGTATATAGAAAAAGAGTCCAAGAGGTTGCTGGGCTTAAAAAATTATTTGCTTTATTTCACAATATCTTCAGGAGAGATTTACAAAGCAAGTATAATCCAAAATCACAGGCAAGAAATGCCTACACAGTTTCAGACATGAGTAAATTCAGATATGGATGGATGGATGGATTACGTCTCGGGCTAGTCAGCTTACGCCCTTCCTAAGATCCATTGAAGCACATCTGAGGGTTTCAATCCAATCATTCATTTAAATACAGGTTTAATGAAGTAATTCACATATGGAATCAATATGGCTAATTAGTTCAAATCGCATACCATTTAACATCTATATATGCATATATTTATCTATAACATGCCATTAGAGCAAGGATAAGCAACAGGTGTCAAATCTCTCATTCTCCTCACTCGCATTTTAATATATTTGGAATACCTATAAAAACGCAGGGAAATGTTACATTCATGAGTAAAAACAAAAAGATATCCCCATCATAAAGTTATTTTATCTGGCTACTTTTAAATGCTTATTCCAACAATTAAACAAATAAATAAAGATCCAAATCAACATTTAAGCCATATGGAGCAATTGTATTAAAAAAATGTATCCAGTATACTTCTCTTTTTCTTAGAATCAATTCACGGTTGCCCCCTCTCCTATTTTTTTCAATACCTTCTAGGACCATATACTTTAATTGTGATACATTGTGGCCAAATTCCAAAAAGTGTCTCGCCAGCGGTAATTGGGTTAGTTTATCTCGTATTGAGTATTTGTGTCTCGCTATCCTATCTTTAATTTTTTGTGTAGTCTCCCCTACATAAACTAAACCGCACGGGCACTTTATGGCATAAATTACATATGAAGATTGGCATGTATAGTAACCCCGTATGGGGATATTGAAACCCCTATGTGGATGTGTAAAGTATTTACCTTTAATCATAGAGTTACATTGTATGCATGACAAACAGGGATACGATCCCAGATTTTTAGGTCCCAGAAAGGTTAGTTTGGCTGCTGCAGCCACAGGTTGATCAGATTTAATCAGTCAATCTCGTATCGTTCTACCTTTTCTATAGGAGGACATGGGTGGATTCCAGAATTCCTGTACCATGGGGTAACTGGATCTTAAAAGATTCCAATGTCTTTTGACAATTTGGTTGATTTTGTTGGAGAAGGGATGATACTGCATAATAAAGGGGATTCTCTTGTTTTCCTTTCGGGGTGATCGATTACAATCTGTATTAGAATAATCGATATTAACTAAAGCTTGCGGGTATCTTCTACTGGTAAGTTTGTTTTTTATTTCATTAAGTCTCTGATCACGGCACAGCGGGTCACTCACGATCCGCTGCACCCTCATCATCTGACTTTTTGGGATGGATGAAAAAACGTTTGGGGGATGAAAGCTATTAAAATGTAGCAATTGGTTACGGTCCGTGGGTTTCACATATAAGTCGGTAGTAATCTGCCCATTGTTCAATTTAAGAAGAGTATCAAGAAAGGAGATCTCATTTTTACCAATTTCAATGTTAAACTTTAATCCAGGTACTAAATGGTTAATGTATTTATCAAATAAGTATAGGCTTTCCATGTTACCATCCCATATAGCGAAAATATCGTCCACAAATCTGTACCAACATTAAAAATAAATCATTGACATAAATAAAGGACGTCTCTATCATATTCATAAATGCGTTCGCATATGGGGGTGCAACATTTGAACCCATCGCTGCTCCGTTCAGTTGCAAGAAATGAGTATCCCTGAAAAGAAAATAGTTCTCTTCAAGAGTAATTTTCAAAAGGTCAAGCAGAAATGAAATCTGTTCGGTTTTGTAGATGCCTGATTGAATTAACAATCGCTGACATGCCTCTATTCCTAAATCATGTGGAATGATAGTAAATAAACTAGAGACGTCCCATGATATCAGGATGGAATCTGATGACAAGTTTATATCTTGAATTTTTGACAAAAAGTCAGTAGTATCTCTTATAAATGATTTAGTGTTTAATAGCAATGGTGTCAAACACTTATCCAGGTATTGTGCTAGATGTGTTGTCACAGATTCCATCTCTGATAAAATGGGACGTCCCGGGGGATTTTTGGGGTCTTTGTGGATTTTTGGTAACATATACAGTACCGGTGTAACCGGATATTCACATATCAAAAACTCCATAGTTTCATCATCAATGATTTTTTGTTTAACTGCCTTAGTTAAGGTTGTTTTTATCCTTTTTTGTACTTTAAAAACAGGACAGCAATCAAGTCTTTTATAAGTAAGGGTATCACTAAGATGTTTCATTACTTCATTTTCATACATGGATGTGTCCATAACCACAATAGCTCCCCCCTTGTCAGCCGGCTTGATAGTGATATCATGCCGGACTGACAAGGAGTTTAACGCTGCAATCTCATCTCTATTTAGATTGTGAGGTATATGGTCTCTCTTATCTCTGTCACACAAAAAAAATTTTATGTCATTTTCCACTTTCTCTATATATACCTCTACAGCAGCACATGAAGTGGGTGGTACTTTAGTGCTTTTTGGTTTTAAACCCATGTTTTTGATTGATAATATTGATAATTCCTTAGTTGTGGCAGTGGACACACCAGAATAGTACGCTTTAAATCTTAATTGTCTAAAAAATCTATATAAATCCTGTTTAAGTACAAAATCATTCATTTTCTCTTTAGGGCAAAAGCCCAAACCCTTATTCAAAACACTTAGTTCAGTTTTAGACAAAACAATAGAAGAAATGTTATGTACCAGGTAACGGCCCATAATGCTCCCGCAGTGCATTATGGGCCGTTACGCGCCTCTCGAATTTGGCGTTAACGGCCCATAATGTTCGGTTTTCAACGATCGGGCGAACAGCCAATGTTTGAGTCAAACTCGACCCAAACAGAAAGCTCATCCCTAATTGGATCACTATCAATCCACTATCAGTGTTTGCAGAGCCTAGCTGTTATTCCTGGTTTTTGATTAACACTTGCCTACTTATTTCTACTTTCTAGTAAGCAGATTGGATATACACTGGGTGTGGTGTGCGTTTCCATGCACACTGAAGCTGGTAAAGGGTTCCTTTCATCTTTCCCTTCTTGAAAAGACTGATTATTCAACTAGCACTGCATGTGGAATTTTATATCTAAGCCTAAATATTAAATTCACATGTATTTTTTGAAATTGTATTTTTAAAATATTTAAATGTTTTCCATTTTTACATGTACCTTTTTTTTCTAGCAGTGTACATGCTATACATCCAAAGCATGTGGAGGAGATGTTGGAGTGGCTAGCCAAGCCTTAAAAGTCCTCCTGCTCTGTCTCAAAATAGCTTTAACTTCTAGTCAGCACCTTGTTATTCCATCTAATCTATAGCTATGTCTTTCATTGCCCTGCAAACTAGCACAGAAGGATAAGCTAAAGTAATTGAGCACAGCATCAGCCACTTGCTGCAAATGCAGCAATGTATTGCATCTAATGTTTAGAAAGAGAACAATGGGAGCATTCAGAGAGAGGAAAGCAGGAAAGGAGGACTAATTGGCACAGAATTTCCTGCAGATGCAGCTTTGCACCAAGTTCACTCTAGCAATGAGGAGATGTGATGATGATAAGGTCTCTACCTATATCTGGGTGCCAGATATAGCAGAAAGTGAGGAAGGGGCACAACAAGGCAGGATTTCTTTTAAGGCCAGTATTATGCAAGAAAAACAGAGAAGCAGGGTGCAGGGAATAACTACATCCAGCCTGCCTGCCTGCAGTGTACTATGGACAGGAGGCTGGTGTGTAGGTAAAGCAATGTATCCATACTTTCCAACCTAATTCGGGGTTTACAGTGCATGACAATTGGCCCCACTGACCCCCACCGTCATTTGCTGCATTTGGCCGGGACCCTGGTGATCATCTGCAACAAATGAGAAAGCAGTCCCGTGCCTGCGGTAGTAACCACAGGCACTGCTAGTTCTTCTCTTCCTGGACCCTTTTCGGTCCAGGAAGAGAAGAGAGACAGAGCACAGTGAGTAAAACACATATCTACTGTACACACACACACAGATACGCGTTAGTTACTCACATTTAACCCCTTAATCGCTCTCAGTTAACCCCAGCCAGGGTAAGTTAGTGCTAGATTTCCCACACACTATATCAGATAGGGAGGTACTCTAGATGAAAGCAAAAATTGGCCTTGCTGTAAAAAATTTAAATGTGATGCCCCTCTAAAACAGGTTCGGATAAATTGGTCTTTGGGTGTTGTTGGTGCCTTCACTCCGTATCCTTCTAGAGGCACTCTTGATGAAAGCAAGAATTGACCTTGCTGTAAAAAAATTTAATTTGATGCCCTTGTCACACAGTTGCAGAAAAACTGGTCTTTGGGTGTTGTTGGTGCCTTTACCCCGTAACCTCCTAGAGGTACTCTTGATTAGGGATGAGCTTCAAGTTCGAGTCAAACTCATGTTCGACTCGAACATCGGCTGTTCGCAAGTTCGCCGAACAGCGAACAATTTGGGGTGTTCGCGGCAAATTCGAATGCCGCGGAACACCCTTTAAAAGTCTATGGGAGAAGTCAAAAGAGCTAATTTTAAAGGCTAAGATGCAAGTTATTGTCATAAAAAGTGTTTGGGGACCTGGGTCCTGCCCCAGGGGACATGGATCAATGCAAAAAAAAGTTTTAAAAACAGCTGTTTTTTCAGGAGCAGTGATTTTAATAATGCTTAAAGTCAAACAATAAAAGTGTAATATCCCTTTAAATTTCGTACCTGGGGGGTGTCTATAGTATGCCTGTAAAGGGGCGCATGTTTCCAGTGTTTAGAACTGTCTGACAGCAAAATGACATTTCAAAGGAAAAAAGTCATTTAAAACTACTCGCGGCTATTGCATTGCCGGTCCGACAATACACATAAAGGTTCATTGATAAAAACGGCATGGGAATTCCCCACAGGGGAACCCCGAACCAAAATTTCGTGGGGGTCCCCCTAAATTCCGTACCAGGCCCTTCAGGTCTGGTATGGATATTAAGGGGAACCCCGGCCAAAATGTAAAAAAAAACGGCGTGGGGTCCCCCCAAAAATACATACCAGACCCTTATCCGAGCACGCAACCTGGCAGGCAGCAGGAAAAGAGAGGGGGATGAGAGAGAGCGCCCCCCCTCCTGAACCGTACCAGGCCACATGTCCTCAACATTGGGAGGGTGCTTTAGGGTAGTCCCCCAAAACACCTTGTCCCCATGTTGATGAGAACAAGGGCCTCATCCCCACAACCCTGGCCGGTGGTTGTGGGGGTCTGCGGGCAGGGGGCTTATCGGAATCTGGAAGCCCCCTTTAACAAGGGGACCCCCAGATCCCGCCCCCCCTGTGTGAAATGGTAAGGGGGTACAAAAGTACCCCTACCATTTCACTAAAAAACTGTCAAAAATGACAAGAGACAGTTTTTGACAATTTATTTAAATGCTTCTTCTTTCTTCTATCTTCCTTCATCTTCTTCTTCTTCTTCTGGTTCTTCCTCCGGTGTTCTCGTCCAGCATCTCCTCCGCGGCGTCTTCTTCTATCTTCTTCTCTTCGGGCCGCTCCGCACCCATGGCATGGGGGGAGGCTTCCGCTCTTCTCTTCATCTTCTTCTCTTCTTCATCTTCTTCTCTGCTTCTCTTCTTCTCTTCTTCATCTTCTTCGCCGGGCCGCTCCGCATCTATGCTGGCATGGAGGGAGGCTCCCGCTGTGTGACACATCTCCTCTTCTGACGGTTCTTAAATAACGGGGGCGGAGCCACCGGTGACTCCGCCCCCTCTGATGCACGGGACATGACGGGACTTCCCTGTAGCATTCCCCGTGACGTCACAGGGAAGTCCCGTCAAGTCACCGTGCATTAGAGGGGGGCGGGGTCACCTTAGTGGCCCTGCCCCCATTATTTGAGAACCGTCAGAAGAGGAGACGGGTCACACAGCGGGAGCCTCCCTCCATGCCAGCATGGATGCGGAGCGGCCCGAAAAGAAGACGAAGAAGAGAATAAGATGAAAAAGATGAAGAGAAGAGCGGGAGCCTCCCCCACGCCATGGGTGTGGAGCGGCCCGAGGAGAAGAAGATAGAAGATGCCGCGGAGGAGATGCTGGACGAGAACACCGGAGGAAGAACCAGAAGAGCCAGAAGAACCAGAAGAAGAAGAAGAAGAAGAAGAAGAAGAAGATGAAGGAAGATAGAAGAAAGAAAAAGCATTTGAATAAAGGAATTGTCAAAAACTGTCTCTTGTTATTTTTAACATTTTTGACACGTTTTTATTGGAATGGTAGGGGTACTTTTGTACCCCCTTACCATTTCACACAGGGAGGGGCGGGATCTGGGGGTCCCCTTGTTAAAGGGGGCTTCCAGATTCCGATAAGCCCCCCGCCCGCAGACCCCCACAACCACCGGGCAAGGGTTGTGGGGATGAGGCCCTTGTCCCCATCAATATGGGGACAAGGTGCTGTCACGTCAATACTCACCGAGGCCGAGATGCCGAGAGTGGCTCGCCCTTACGACCACGTGCACCCGAACAACCGAGGATGAGACAGGGGATCGGAAGCACGCGGAGGCACGGGTTTCCGGTAGTAGCTGTGAGAAGGCTCAGAATCACTTGGATGGTGGGAAGTCTCCTGGCGGAGCCGTGCAGGACCGGTGTGCCTATTAGTGCAAGGAGCAAAGGTTAAGAGAAGTACAACAGACAAGTAGGAAGTCCTTATGACTGAGGAGATCAGGGGGTGTCAGCTCAGTGGAGAATATGGTAGTATACACAGGCAGAGGTCAGGGTATCCGGCAGACAGGGAGTGATCCTTCAAACAGGCAGAGGGTCTGGGTATCCAGCAGACAAGATAGTGGTCTTTAAACAGGCAGAGGGTCAGGGTATCCAGCAGACAAGAGAGTGGTCTTTGAACAGGCAGAGGGTCAAGGTATCCGGCAAACAATAGAGTGGTCATTAGGCAGGCAAAAGGTCAGGGTATCCAGCAGGCAAAGAGTGGTCGTTTCAACAAGCAGGGACCGGTTGAACTGTGAATCAGGAAACAGGAATCAAGCACAATACAGGGTACAGCTGACGACAAACCAGCAACCCGACTGGTTGCTGGTGTCGTCTCAAGTAGCCTCCCGGTGAGCGCGTCAGCGTGACGCGCTACCGGGCACCCGCACGGGCGACGGCGCGCACACGTGGACCGTCGTGCACCCGCGTGCGCCGCACCATCAGGCCGCAAACGGGTGCACGTCTCAATACCAGCCCACCGCGCATGCGCCCCACAGCCCGGCGAACGGAGGCAACTTGTCTTTCGTGACAGTGCCCCCCTCCTAAGGGCAGACACTGGACGCCCAAGCTAGACATCAACTCCGGATGGCTTCGATGAAAAGTTTGAATTAAGCGAGGAGCATGTAGATTCTTCGCAGGCTCCCACGAATTGTCCTCAGGTGGGTATCCTTTCCAATGGATCAGGTACTGTAGCTGCCAGCCCTTCTTTCTACAACCCAGGATAGCCTCCACCTCGAACTCATTCTCCCCGTCCACCCTGATCGGTGGGGGAGGAACCTCTCCTCTTTCTGGAAACGGACTGGATACAACAGGCTTCAACAGAGATACATGGAAGACAGGATGGATCTTGTACGTTTTAGGCAGAACTAGCTCCATGGCCACAGGATTGATGATCCTTTTGATAGGAAAGGGGCCAATGAATTTAGGTCCCAATTTTCGGGATGGCAACTGTAGCTTGAGATTAGAGGTGGACAACCAAACCTCTTCCCCTATGTTAAAGGTTGGGTTCTCCTTCCTACCTCGGTCATACTGCTCCTTGTAGGCCCTTTGAGCTTTTTGTAGCATGTTTTGGATCTCCTGGAAGTTAGTTTGCAAGGATGTAATTCTGTCCTGCACTGCAGGGACGATTATTTCAGGAATGTCCTTGGTCAGAAATGTGGGATGGAATCCGCAGTTGGCCCAGAAGGGCGTTTGGTTGGTAGCCGCGTGAACTGAGTTGTTGTACGCAAACTCTGCGTATGGAAGGAGTTTTGCCCAATCATCCTGGGATCCCGAACAAAAGCAACGGAGATACTGCTCTAAAGTTTGATTTGTTCTCTCCGTTTGGCCATTGCTCTGAGGGTGGTAGGCTGACGAGAGGCACACTTTAATATCCAGGGCTTTACAGAGTTCCTTCCAAAATTTGGACGTGAATTGCACGCCTCTGTCAGACACGATACTCCTTGGTACACCGTGAAGTCTTATGACCTCTTTCAGGAAAACATTGGCTGTCTCTACTGCGGAAGGAGTACCTACCATAGGCAGAAAGTGGGCCATTTTGGACAGACGATCAACCACAACAAAAATAGTAGTGTGGCCTTCTGAGGCCGGTAAGTCCACAATGAAATCTACAGATACATCGGACCATGGTCGTTCCGGAATAGGTAGTGGTTTCAGTAAACCCCAGGATCTGGTGTTTTGGCCCTTGTTACGTTGACACAGGAGACAAGAGGCCACATACTCCGTGCAATCTTTTCTCCAACCAGGCCACCAGAAGGAGCGAGAGATCAGGTCAGCTGTCTTCCTAACTCCGAAGTGGCCAGCCAATTTATGGTCATGGCACATCTTGAGGGCTGTTAACCGAGTCTGTTGAGGTACAAAAATTTTGCCCCGGATCCAAAAGAGACCTTCGTCTTTCCTCAGGGATTGTACCTCCGGATCCGTACATGTATGGGACGACTTCTTGATAGAGGACATTAAGTCTGTCTGTGTCAGTCCAAGGAAATTTTGAGGTGCAAGAATTGTGCTTGGTTCTGAAGTCTGGAGGTCTGCTGAGAACATCCGGGAAAGGGCGTCTGCTTTCCCATTCTTTATACCAGGTCTGTAAGAGATGTGGAAATTGAAGCGCGAAAAGAACAAGGCCCAACAAGCTTGTCTGGGTTTGAGGCGTTTTGCTGTTCGGAGGTACTCAAGGTTCTTGTGATCCGTGAAGATCATCACTGGATGGAGTGCCCCCTCAAGTAAGTACCTCCATTCCTCCAGGGCGAATTTTATGACCAGCAGCTCCCTGTCACCTACATCATAATTCAATTCTGCCGAACTGAGTTTACGGGAAGCAAAGGCAACTGGATGTAAGATGGCCTTAGGTCCTTGTCTTTGAGAAAGGATTGCTCCTGTGGCTATTTCTGATGCATCCACTTCCAGTACGAACAGTTGAGAAGGATCAGGATGCCGGAGAATGGGAGCGGAACTGAACAGATCCTTTAGTTTTACGAAAGCTCCCTGTGCTGCTTGGGACCACTAGAATGAACCATGCTGGCGGGTTAATTGAGTGATAGGTGCCACTATGGTGGAGAATCCAACGATGAATTTCCGGTAGAAGTTAGCGAATCCTATAAAGCGTTGGACCCCCTTTTTGTCAGAAGGAGCTGGCCACTCCTGAATAGCCTGTATCTTTTGAGGATCCATCTCTACCCCATTTGCCGAAATGATGAACCCCAAGAATTGCACGACTGATTTTTCAAACTCACATTTCTCCATCTTTAGGTAGAGTTTGTGTTGTCTCAGAATGGCCAGAACTGTCCTGACGTGACCCCTGTGGAGTTCAAGTGTAGAGGAGAAAATTAGGATGTCATCCAAGTAGACCACAAGGAAATCATCTAGGTATTTGCGGAAAATGTCGTTCACCAGGTGTTGAAAAGTGGCAGGAGCGTTACAGAGCCCAAAGGGCATCACCAAGTATTCGAAGTGCCCGAACCTGGATCTGAAGGCCGTCTTCCATTCGTCTCCGGCTCTAATTCTGATAAGGTTGTATGCCCCCCGGAGATCTAGTTTAGAAAAGACTCTAGCTGACCGAAAACGTTGGAACAACTCTGGGATGAGTGGTAAACGGTATCGATTTTTTATGGTGATGTTATTTAACTGCCGGTAATCCACACAGGGCCTAAGGGAACCATCCTTCTTCCCAACAAAGAAGATGCCCGCTCCAGCAGGCGAGGATGAGGGACGGATGAACCCCTTTTCCAGATTCTCGTCAATATATTGTTTGAGAGCCTCCAGCTCCGTTTCTGAAAGAGGAAATATGCGCCCAAAAGGAATCTCTGATCCTGGCAAGAGGTCGATTGGGCAGTCGTACGGTCGATGTGGTGGAAGGCAATCGGCCATTTGTTTGCTGAAGACCTCCTGGAATTCATGATACACCTGAGGAACATGTTGGAAGCTAACTGGAGGAGCTGAGATCGTAGCACAGATCTTGGGTTTCGAAGGGCGGCAGTGTGGTTTCCAGTGTTTAGAACTGTCTGACAGCAAAATGACATTTCAAAGGAAAAAAGTCATTTAAAACTACTCGCGGCTATTGCATTGCCGGTCCGACAATACACATAAAGGTTCATTGATAAAAACGGCATGGGAATTCCCCACAGGGGAACCCCGAACCAAAATTTCGTGGGGGTCCCCCTAAATTCCGTACCAGGCCCTTCAGGTCTGGTATGGATATTAAGGGGAACCCCAGCCAAAATGTAAAAAAAAAACGGCGTGGGGTCCCCCCAAAAATACATACCAGACCCTTATCCGAGCACGCAACCTGGCAGGCAGCAGGAAAAGAGAGGGGGATGAGAGAGAGCGCCCCCCCTCCTGAACCGTACCAGGCCACATGTCCTCAACATTGGGAGGGTGCTTTGGGGTAGTCCCCCAAAACACCTTGTCCCCATGTTGATGAGGACAAGGGCCTCATCCCCACAACCCTGGCCGGTGGTTGTGGGGGTCTGCGGGCAGGGGGCTTATCGGAATCTGGAAGCCCCCTTTAACAAGGGGACCCCCAGATCCCGCCCCCCCTGTGTGAAATGGTAAGGGGGTACAAAAGTACCCCTACCATTTCACTAAAAAACTGTCAAAAATGACAAGAGACAGTTTTTGACAATTTATTTAAATGCTTCTTCTTTCTTCTATCTTCCTTCATCTTCTTCTTCTTCTTCTGGTTCTTCCTCCGGTGTTCTCGTCCAGCATCTCCTCTGCGGCGTCTTCTATCTTTTTCTCCTCGGGCCGCTCCGCACCCATGGCATGGGGGGAGGCTTCCGCTCTTCTCTTCATCTTCTTCTCTTCTTCATCTTCTTCTCTGCTTCTCTTCTTCTCTTCTTCATCTTCTTCGCCGGGCCGCTCCGCATCTATGCTGGCATGAAGGGAGGCTCCCGCTGTGTGACACATCTCCTCTTCTGACGGTTCTTAAATAACGGGGGCGGGGCCACTGGTGACTCCGCCCCCTCTGATGCACGGGACATGACGGAACTTCCCTGTAGCATTCCCCGTGACGTCACAGGGAAGTCCCGTCAAGTCACAGTGCATTAGAGGGGGGCGGGGTCACCTTAGTGGCCCTGCCCCCATTATTTGAGAACCGTCAGAAGAGGAGACGGGTCACACAGCGGGAGCCTCCCTCCATGCCAGCATGGATGCGGAGCGGCCCGAAAAGAAGACGAAGAAGAGAAGAAGATGAAGAAGATGAAGAGAAGAGCGGGAGCCTCCCCCACACCATGGGTGCGGAGCGGCCCGAGGAGAAGAAGATAGAAGATGCTGCGGAGGAGATGCTGGACGAGAACACCGGAGGAAGAACCAGAAGAGCCAGAAGAACCAGAAGAAGAAGAAGAAGATGAAGGAAGATAGAAGAAAGAGGAAGCATTTGAATAAAGGAATTGTCAAAAACTGTCTCTTGTCATTTTTAACATTTTTGACACTTTTTTATTGGAATGGTAGGGGTACTTTTGTACCCCCTTACCATTTCACACAGGGAGGGGCGGGATCTGGGGGTCCCCTTGTTAAAGGGGGCTTCCAGATTCCGATAAGCCCCCCGCCCGCAGACCCCCACAACCACCGGGCAAGGGTTGTGGGGATGAGGCCCTTGTCCCCATCAATATGGGGACAAGGTGCTGTCACGTCAATACTCACCGAGGCCGAGATGCCGAGAGTGGCTCGCCCTTACGACCACGTGCACCCGAACCCCCGAGGATGAGACAGGGGATCGGAAGCACGCGGAGGCACGGGTTTCCGGTAGTAGCTGTGAGAAGGCTCAGAATCACTTGGATGGTGGGAAGTCTCCTGGCGGAGCCGTGCAGGACCGGTGTGCCTATTAGTGCAAGGAGCAAAGGTTAAGAGAAGTACAACAGACAAGTAGGAAGTCCTTATGACTGAGGAGATCAGGGGGTGTCAGCTCAGTGGAGAATATGGTAGTATACACAGGCAGAGGTCAGGGTATCCGGCAGACAGGGAGTGATCCTTCAAACAGGCAGAGGGTCTGGGTATCCAGCAGACAAGAGAGTGGTCTTTAAACAGGCAGAGGGTCAGGGTATCCAGCAGACAAGAGAGTGGTCTTTGAACAGGCAGAGGGTCAAGGTATCCGGCAAACAATAGAGTGGTCATTAGGCAGGCAAAAGGTCAGGGTATCCAGCAGGCAAAGAGTGGTCGTTTCAACAAGCAGGGATCGGTTGAACTGTGAATCAGGAAACAGGAATCAAGCACAATACAGGGTACAGCTGACAACAAACCAGCAACCCGACTGGTTGCTGGTGTCGTCTCAAGTAGCCTCCCGGTGAGCGCGTCAGCGTGACGCGCTACCGGGCACCCGCACGGGCGACGGCGCGCACACGTGGACCGTCGTGCACCCGCGCGCGCCGCACCATCAGGCCGCGAACGGGTGCACGTCTCAATACCAGCCCACCGCGCATGCGCCCCACAGCCCGGCGAACGGAGGCAACTTGTCTTTCGTGACAGTGCCCCCCTCCTAAGGGCAGACACTGGACGCCCAAGCTAGACATCAACTCCGGATGGCTTCGATGAAAAGTTTGAATTAAGCGAGGAGCATGTAGATTCTTCGCAGGCTCCCACGAATTGTCCTCAGGTGGGTATCCTTTCCATTGGATCAGGTACTGTAGCTGCCTGCCCTTCTTTCTACAACCCAGGATAGCCTCCACCTCGAACTCATTCTCCCCGTCCACCCTGATCGGTGGGGGAGGAACCTCTCCTCTTTCTGGAAACGGACTGGATACAACAGGCTTCAACAGAGATACGTGGAAGACAGGATGGATCTTGTACGTTTTAGGCAGAACTATCTCCATGGCCACAGGATTGATGATCCTTTTGATAGGAAAGGGGCCAATGAATTTAGGTCCCAATTTTCGGGATGGCAACTGTAGCTTGAGATTAGAGGTGGACAACCAAACCTCTTCCCCTATGTTAAAGGTTGGGTTCTCCTTCCTACCTCGGTCATACTGCTCCTTGTAGGCCCTTTGAGCTTTTTGTAGCATGTTTTGGATCTCCTGGAAGTTAGTTTGCAAGGATGTAATTCTGTCCTGCACTGCAGGGACGGTTATTTCAGGAATGTCCTTGGTCAGAAATGTGGGATGGAATCCGCAGTTGGCCCAGAAGGGCGTTTGGTTGGTAGCCGCGAGTTGTTGTACGCAAACTCTGCGTATGGAAGGAGTTTTGCCCAATCATCCTGGGATCCCGAACAAAAGCAACGGAGATACTGCTCTAAAGTTTGATTTGTTCTCTCCGTCTGGCCATTGCTCTGAGGGTGGTAGGCTGACGAGAGGCACACTTTAATATCCAGGGCTTTACAGAGTTCCTTCCAAAATTTGGACGTGAATTGCACGCCTCTGTCAGACACGATACTCCTTGGTACACCGTGAAGTCTTATGACCTCTTTCAGGAAAACATTGGCTGTCTCTACTGCGGAAGGAGTACCTACCATAGGCAGAAAGTGGGCCATTTTGGACAGACGATCAACCACAACAAAAATAGTAGTGTGGCCTTCTGAGGCCGGTAAGTCCACAATGAAATCTACAGATACATCGGACCATGGTCGTTCCGGAATAGGTAGTGGTTTCAGTAAACCCCAGGATCTGGTGTTTTGGCCCTTGTTACGTTGACACAGGAGACAAGAGGCCACATACTCCGTGCAATCTTTTCTCCAACCAGGCCACCAGAAGGAGCGAGAGATCAGGTCAGCTGTCTTCCTAACTCCGAAGTGGCCGGCCAATTTATGGTCGTGGCACATCTTGAGGGCTGTTAACCGAGTCTGTTGAGGTACAAAAATTTTGCCCCGGATCCAAAAGAGACCTTCGTCTTTCCTCAGGGATTGTACCTCCGGATCCGTACATGTATGGGACGACTTCTTGATAGAGGACATTAAGTCTGTCTGTGTCAGTCCAAGGAAATTTTGAGGTGCAAGAATTGTGCTTGGTTCTGAAGTCTGGAGGTCTGCTGAGAACATCCGGGAAAGGGCGTCTGCTTTCCCATTCTTTATACCAGGTCTGTAAGAGATGTGGAAATTGAAGCGCGAAAAGAACAAGGCCCAACGAGCTTGTCTGGGTTTGAGGCGTTTTGCTGTTCGGAGGTACTCAAGGTTCTTGTGATCCGTGAAGTTCATCACTGGATGGAGTGCCCCCTCAAGTAAGTACCTCCATTCCTCTAGGGCGAATTTTATGGCCAGCAGCTCCCTGTCACCTACATCATAATTCAATTCTGCCGAACTGAGTTTACGGGAAGCAAAGGCAACTGGATGTAAGATGGCCTTAGGTCCTTGTCTTTGAGAAAGGATTGCTCCTGTGGCTATTTCTGATGCATCCACTTCCAGTACGAACGGTTGAGAAGGATCAGGATGCCGGAGAATGGGAGCGGAACTGAACAGATCCTTTAGTTTTACGAAAGCTCCCTGTGCTGCTTGGGACCACTGGAATGAACCATGCCGGCGGGTTAATTGAGTGATAGGTGCCACTATGGTGGAGAATCCAACGATGAATTTCCGGTAGAAGTTAGCGAATCCTATAAAGCGTTGGACCCCGTTTTTGTCAGAAGGAGCTGGCCACTCCTGAATAGCCTGTATCTTTTGAGGATCCATCTCTACCCCATTTGCCGAAATGATGAACCCCAAGAATTGCACGACTGATTTTTCAAACTCACATTTCTCCATCTTTAGGTAGAGTTTGTGTTGTCTCAGAATGGCCAGAACTGTCCTGACGTGACCCCTGTGGAGTTCAAGTGTAGAGGAGAAAATTAGGATGTCATCCAAGTAGACCACAAGGAAATCATCTAGGTATTTGCGGAAAATGTCGTTCACCAGGTGTTGAAAAGTGGCAGGAGCGTTACAGAGCCCAAAGGGCATCACCAAGTATTCGAAGTGCCCGAACCTGGATCTGAAGGCCGTCTTCCATTTGTCTCCGGCTCTAATTCTGATAAGGTTGTATGCCCCCCGGAGATCTAGTTTAGAAAAGACTCTAGCTGACCGAAAACGTTGGAACAACTCTGGGATGAGTGGTAAACGGTATCGATTTTTTATGGTGATGTTATTTAACTGCCGGTAATCCACACAGGGCCTAAGGGAACCATCCTTCTTCCCAACAAAGAAGATGCCCGCTCCGGCAGGCGAGGATGAGGGACGGATGAACCCCTTTTCCAGATTCTCATCAATATATTGTTTGAGAGCCTCCAGCTCCGTTTCTGAAAGAGGAAATATGCGCCCAAAAGGAATCTCTGATCCTGGCAAGAGGTCGATTGGGCAGTCGTACGGTCGATGTGGTGGAAGGAAGGTGGATTAAATCAGCGCATATATGCAAAATAAAAACTAAAAAGCAGCTGTACACCAGGGTCAACACAATCAAATCCCTTAAGCGAAATATACAAAGTAAGGTGCAGCGCTCAAATAATAAACTAAAAAAAGGGAATGTAACAAATATAACAACAATAAGAACAGTCCTGTAGTAATAATAAAATATTGATAATTAGTGAGTCTCCTCCACACGTGACAGCACGCCAAAATATGGTGACTGATAAGTAGTGCCCAACACCGGTATACAGAGTGGCCTCTCACCTGATTAACAGGTTAATCATGCATTCCCAGAACGGGTCAATCAAAACGAAATCCTAGTCAAGATGATGATCCCACAGGACAATACTGGAACTGTCAGTCACGATGGCTCTCAGGTTAGGCTGTAGGCAAGGGTGGCTCTCCCATGACTCTCTTGGCGCTACAGTTTTGATGAATTCACAATATATTTTGTTTGCTTTAACAGGAAGTTGGCTTGGTGTTTTGGTTTTTTTGAAGTCCTCACAGGCCAACCAAAACTCTATGTTTTCATCACTAAATTCTGACTTCAAGAAATCTCTAAATGCAGTAAGCCCATAAGATATGAGTCATGCTCATCATAAGTATATAGTCCTGGCAGTTCTACTGCGTCCCACAGGCTCCTTACACGATCCGGGTAACTGGGAAAGGTTCTGGTGTGATGTTGTGCTGAAAGGTTGTGATAAGGTTGTATGCCCCCCGGAGATCTAGTTTAGAAAAGACTCTAGCTGACCGAAAACGTTGGAACAACTCTGGGATGAGTGGTAAACGGTATCGATTTTTTATGGTGATGTTATTTAACTGCCGGTAATCCACACAGGGCCTAAGGGAACCATCCTTCTTCCCAACAAAGAAGATGCCCGCTCCGGCAGGCGAGGATGAGGGACGGATGAACCCCTTTTCCAGATTCTCATCAATATATTGTTTGAGAGCCTCCAGCTCCGTTTCTGAAAGAGGAAATATGCGCCCAAAAGGAATCTCTGATCCTGGCAAGAGGTCGATTGGGCAGTCGTACGGTCGATGTGGTGGAAGGCAATCGGCCATTTGTTTGCTGAAGACCTCCTGGAATTCATGATACACCTGAGGAACATGTTGGAAGCTAACTGGAGGAGCTGAGATCGTAGCACAGATCTTGGGTTTCGAAGGGCGGCAGTGTTGTTTCCAGTGTTTAGAACTGTCTGACAGCAAAATGACATTTCAAAGGAAAAAAGTCATTTAAAACTACTCGCGGCTATTGCATTGCCGGTCCGACAATACACATAAAGGTTCATTGATAAAAACGGCATGGGAATTCCCCACAGGGGAACCCCGAACCAAAATTTTGTGGGGGTCCCCCTAAATTCCGTACCAGGCCCTTCAGGTCTGGTATGGATATTAAGGGGAACCCCGGCCAAAATGTAAAAAAAAAACGGCGTGGGGTCCCCCCAAAAATACATACCAGACCCTTATCCGAGCACGCAACCTGGCAGGCAGCAGGAAAAGAGAGGGGGATGAGAGAGAGCGCCCCCCCTCCTGAACCGTACCAGGCCACATGTCCTCAACATTGGGAGGGTGCTTTGGGGTAGTCCCCCAAAACACCTTGTCCCCATGTTGATGAGGACAAGGGCCTCATCCCCACAACCCTGGCCGGTGGTTGTGGGGGTCTGCGGGCGGGGGGCTTATCGGAATCTGGAAGCCCCCTTTAACAAGGGGACCCCCAGATCCCGCCCCCCTGTGTGAAATGGTAAGGGGGTACAAAAGTACCCCTACCATTTCACTAAAAAACTGTCAAAAATGACAAGAGACAGTTTTTGACAATTTATTTAAATGCTTCTTCTTTCTTGTATCTTCCTTCATCTTCTTCTTCTTCTTCTGGTTCTTCCTCCGGTGTTCTCGTCCAGCATCTCCTCCGCGGCGTCTTCTATCTTCTTCTCCTCGGGCCGCTCCACACCCATGGCATGGGGGGAGGCTACCACTCTTCTCTTCATCTTCTTCTCTTCTTCATCTTCTTCTCTGCTTCTCTTCTTCTCTTCTTCATCTTCTTCGCCGGGCCGCTCCGCATCTATGCTGGCATGGAGGGAGGCTCCCGCTGTGTGACACATCTCCTCTTCTGACGGTTCTTAAATAATGGGGGCGGGGCCACCGGTGACTCCGCCCCCTCTGATGCACGGGACATGACGGGACTTCCCTGTAGCATTCCCCGTGACGTCACAGGGAATTCCCGTCAAGTCACCGTGCATTAGAGGGGGGTGGGGTCACCTTAGTGGCCCTGCCCCCATTATTTGAGAACCGTCAGAAGAGGAGACGGGTCACACAGCGGGAGCCTCCCTCCATGCCAGCATGGATGCAGAGCGGCCCGAAAAGAAGACGAAGAAGAGAAGAAGATGAAGAAGATGAAGAGAAGAGCGGGAGCCTCCCCCACGCCATGGGTGCGGAGCGGCCCGAGGAGAAGAAGATAGAAGATGCCGCGGAGGAGATGCTGGATGAGAACACCGGAGGAAGAACCAGAAGAGCCAGAAGAACCAGAAGAAGAAGAAGAAGAAGAAGATGAAGGAAGATAGAAGAAAGAGGAAGCATTTGAATAAAGGAATTGTCAAAAACTGTCTCTTTTCATTTTTAACATTTTTGACACTTTTTTATTGGAATGGTAGGGGTACTTTTGTACCCCCTTACCATTTCACACAGGGAGGGGCGGGATCTGGGGGTCCCCTTGTTAAAGGGGGCTTCCAGATTCCGATAAGCCCCCCGCCCGCAGACCCCCACAACCACCGGGCAAGGGTTGTGGGGATGAGGCCCTTGTCCCCATCAATATGGGGACAAGGTGCTGTCACGTCAATACTCACCAAGGCCGAGATGCCGAGAGTGGCTCGCCCTTACGACCACGTGCACCCGAACCCCCGAGGATGAGACAGGGGATCGGAAGCACGCAGAGGCACGGGTTTCCGGTAGTAGCTGTGAGAAGGCTCAGAATCACTTGGATGGTGGGAAGTCTCCTGGCGGAGCCGTGCAGGACCGGTGTGCCTATTAGTGCAAGGAGCAAAGGTTAAGAGAAGTACAACAGACAAGTAGGAAGTCCTTATGACTGAGGAGATCAGGGGGTGTCAGCTCAGTGGAGAATATGGTAGTATACACAGGCAGAGGTCAGGGTATCCGGCAGACAGGGAGTGATCCTTCAAACAGGCAGAGGGTCTGGGTATCCAGCAGACAAGAGAGTGGTCTTTAAACAGGCAGAGGGTCAGGGTATCCAGCAGACAAGAGAGTGGTCTTTGAACAGGCAGAGGGTCAAGGTATCCGGCAAACAATAGAGTGGTCGTTAGGCAGGCAAAAGGTCAGGGTATCCAGCAGGCAAAGAGTGGTCGTTTCAACAAGCAGGGATCGGTTGAACTGTGAATCAGGAAACAGGAATCAAGCACAATACAGGGTACAGCTGACGACAAACCAGCAACCCGACTGGTTGCTGGTGTCGTCTCAAGTAGCCTCCCGGTGAGCGCGTCAGCGTGACGCGCTACCGGGCACCCGCACGGGCGACGGCGCGCACACGTGGACCGTCGTGCACCCGCGCGCGCCGCACTATCAGGCCGCGAACGGGTGCACGTCTCAATACCAGCCCACCGCGCATGTGCCCCACAGCCTGGCGAACGGAGGCAACTTGTCTTTCGTGACAGTGCCCCCCTCCTAAGGGCAGACACTGGACGCCCAAGCTAGACATCAACTCCGGATGGCTTCGATGAAAAGTTTGAATTAAGCGAGGAGCATGTAGATTCTTCGCAGGCTCCCACGAATTGTCCTCAGGTGGGTATCCTTTCCATTGGATCAGGTACTGTAGCTGCCTGCCCTTCTTTCTACAACCCAGGATAGCCTCCACCTCGAACTCATTCTCCCCGTCCACCCTGATCGGTGGGGGAGGAACCTCTCCTCTTTCTGGAAACGGACTGGATACAACAGGCTTCAACAGAGATACGTGGAAGACAGGAGGGATCTTGTACGTTTTAGGCAGAACTAGCTCCATGGCCACAGGATTGATGATCCTTTTGATAGGAAAGGGGCCAATGAATTTAGGTCCCAATTTTCGGGATGGCAACTGTAGCTTGAGATTAGAGGTGGACAACCAAACCTCTTCCCCTATGTTAAAGGTTGGGTTCTCCTTCCTACCTCGGTCATACTGCTCCTTGTAGGCCCTTTGAGCTTTTTGTAGCATGTTTGGATCTCCTGGAAGTTAGTTTGCAAGGATGTAATTCTGTCCTGCACTGCAGGGACGATTATTTCAGGAATGTCCTTGGTCAGAAATGTGGGATGGAATCTGCAGTTGGCCCAGAAGGGCGTTTGGTTGGTAGCCGCGTGAACTGAGTTGTTGTACGCAAACTCTGCGTATGGAAGGAGTTTTGCCCAATCATCCTGGGATCCCGAACAAAAGCAATGGAGATACTGCTCTAAAGTTTGATTTGTTCTCTCCGTTTGGCCATTGCTCTGAGGGTGGTAGGCTGACGAGAGGCACACTTTAATATCCAGGGCTTTACAGAGTTCCTTCCAAAATTTGGACGTGAATTGCATGCCTCTGTCAGACACGATACTCCTTGGTACACCGTGAAGTCTTATGACCTCTTTCAGGAAAACATTGGCTGTCTCTACTGCGGAAGGAGTACCTACCATAGGCAGAAAGTGGGCCATTTTGGACAGACGATCAACCACAACAAAAATAGTAGTGTGGCCTTCTGAGGCCGGTAAGTCCACAATGAAATCTACAGATACATCAGACCATGGTCGTTCCGGAATAGGTAGTGGTTTCAGTAAACCCCAGGATCTGGTGTTTTGGCCCTTGTTACGTTGACACAGGAGACAAGAGGCCACATACTCCGTGCAATCTTTTCTCCAACCAGGCCACCAGAAGGAGCGAGAGATCAGGTCAGCTGTCTTCCTAACTCCGAAGTGGCCGGCCAATTTATGGTCGTGGCACATCTTGAGGGCTGTTAACCGAGTCTGTTGAGGTACAAAAATTTTGCCCCGGATCCAAAAGAGACCTTCGTCTTTCCTCAGGGATTGCACCTCCGGATCCGTACATGTATGGGACGACTTCTTGATAGAGGACATTAAGTCTGTCTGTGTCAGTCCAAGGAAATTTTGAGGTGCAAGAATTGTGCTTGGTTCTGAAGTCTGGAGGTCTGCTGAGAACATCCGGGAAAGGGCGTCTGCTTTCCCATTCTTTATACCAGATCTGTAAGAGATGTGGAAATTGAAGCGCGAAAAGAACAAGGCCCAACGAGCTTGTCTGGGTTTGAGGCGTTTTGCTGTTCGGAGGTACTCAAGGTTCTTGTGATCCGTGAAGATCATCACTGGATGGAGTGCCCCCTCAAGTAAGTACCTCCATTCCTCCAGGGCGAATTTTATGGCCAGCAGCTCCCTGTCACCTACATCATAATTCAATTCTGCCGAACTGAGTTTACGGGAAGCAAAGGCAACTGGATGTAAGATGGCCTTAGGTCCTTGTCTTTGAGAAAGGATTGCTCCTGTGGCTATTTCTGATGCATCCACTTCCAGTACGAACGGTTGAGAAGGATCAGGATGCCGGAGAATGGGAGCGGAACTGAACAGATCCTTTAGTTTTACGAAAGCTCCCTGTGCTGCTTGGGACCACTGGAATGAACCATGCCGGCGGGTTAATTGAGTGATAGGTGCCACTATGGTGGAGAATCCAACGATGAATTTCCGGTAGAAGTTAGCGAATCCTATAAAGCGTTGGACCCCGTTTTTGTCAGAAGGAGCTGGCCACTCCTGAATAGCCTGTATCTTTTGAGGATCCATCTCTACCCCATTTGCCGAAATGATGAACCCCAAGAATTGCACGACTGATTTTTCAAACTCACATTTCTCCATCTTTAGGTAGAGTTTGTGTTGTCTCAGAATGGCCAGAACTGTCCTGACGTGACCCCTGTGGAGTTCAAGTGTAGAGGAGAAAATTAGGATGTCATCCAAGTAGACCACAAGGAAATCATCTAGGTATTTGCGGAAAATGTCGTTCACCAGGTGTTGAAAAGTGGCAGGAGCGTTACAGAGCCCAAAGGGCATCACCAAGTATTCGAAGTGCCCGAACCTGGATCTGAAGGCCGTCTTCCATTTGTCTCCGGCTCTAATTCTGATAAGGTTGTATGCCCCCCGGAGATCTAGTTTAGAAAAGACTCTAGCTGACCGAAAACGTTGGAACAACTCTGGGATGAGTGGTAAACGGTATCGATTTTTTATGGTGATGTTATTTAACTGCCGGTAATCCACACAGGGCCTAAGGGAACCATCCTTCTTCCCAACAAAGAAGATGCCCGCTCCGGCAGGCGAGGATGAGGGACGGATGAACCCCTTTTCCAGATTCTCGTCAATATATTGTTTGAGAGCCTCCAGCTCCGTTTCTGAAAGAGGAAATATGCGCCCAAAAGGAATCTCTGATCCTGGCAAGAGGTCGATTGGGCAGTCGTACGGTCGATGTGGTAGAAGGCAATCGGCCATTTGTTTGCTGAAAACCTCCTGGAATTCATGATACACCTGAAGAACATGTTGGAAGCTAACTGGAGGAGCTGAGATCGTAGCACAGATCTTGGGTTTCGAAGGGCGGCAGTGTTGTTTCCAGTGTTTAGAACTGTCTGACAGCAAAATGACATTTCAAAGGAAAAAAGTCATTTAAAACTACTCGCGGCTATTGCATTGCCGGTCCGACAATACACATAAAGGTTCATTGATAAAAACGGCATGGGAATTCCCCACAGGGGAACCCCGAACCAAAATTTCGTGGGGGTCCCCCTAAATTCCGTACCAGACCCTTCAGGTCTGGTATGGATATTAAGGGGAACCCCGGCCAAAATGTAAAAAAAAAACGGCGTGGGGTCCCCCCAAAAATACATACCAGACCCTTATCCGAGCACGCAACCTGGCAGGTAGCAGGAAAAGAGAGGGGGATGAGAGAGAGCGCCCCCCCCTCCTGAACCGTACCAGGCCACATGTCCTCAACATTGGGAGGGTGCTTTGGGGTAGTCCCCCAAAACACCTTGTCCCCATGTTGATGAGGACAAGGGCCTCATCCCCACAACCCTGGCCGGTGGTTGTGGGGGTCTGCGGGCAGGGGGCTTATCGGAATCTGGAAGCCCCCTTTAACAAGGGGACCCCCAGATCCCGCCCCCCCCCTGTGTGAAATGGTAAGGGGGTACAAAAGTACCCCTACCATTTCACTAAAAAACTGTCAAAAATGACAAGAGACAGTTTTTGACAATTTATTTAAATGTTTCTTCTTTCTTCTATCTTCCTTCATCTTCTTCTTCTTCTTCTGGTTCTTCCTCCGGTGTTCTCGTCCAGCATCTCCTCCGCGGCGTCTTCTATCTTCTTCTCCTCGGGCCGCTCCGCACCCATGGCATGGGGGGAGGCTTCCGCTCTTCTCTTCATCTTCTTCTCTTCTTCATCTTCTTCTCTGCTTCTCTTCTTCTCTTCTTCATCTTCTTCGCCGGGCCGCTCCACATCTATGCTGGCATGGAGGGAGGCTCCCGCTGTGTGACACATCTCCTCTTCTGACGGTTCTTAAATAACGGGGGCGGGGCCACCGGTGACTCCGCCCCCTCTGATGCACGGGACATGAGGGGACTTCACCTGTAGCATTCCCCGTGATGTCACAGGGAAGTCCCGTCAAGTCACCGTGCATTAGAGGGGGGCGGGGTCACCTTAGTGGCCCTGCCCCCATTATTTGAGAACCGTCAGAAGAGGAGACGGGTCACACAGCGGGAGCCTCCCTCCATGCCAGCATGGATGCGGAGCGGCCCGAAAAGAAGACGAAGAAGAGAAGAAGATGAAGAAGATGAAGAGAAGAGCGGGAGCCTCCCCCACGCCATGGGTGCGGAGCGGCCCGAGGAGAAGAAGATAGAAGATGCCGCGGA
This sequence comes from Lithobates septentrionalis, assembly GCA_037952835.1. Lineage (NCBI taxonomy): Eukaryota > Metazoa > Chordata > Amphibia > Anura > Ranidae > Lithobates > Lithobates septentrionalis. The sequence continues at coordinate 6,631,799 of JBBDGP010000205.1, forward strand.
GGAGATGCTGGACGAGAACACCGGAGGAAGAACCAGAAGAGCCAGAAGAACCAGAAGAAGAAGAAGAAGAAGAAGATGAAGGAAGATAGAAGAAAGAGGAAGCATTTGAATAAAGGAATTGTCAAAAACTGTCTCTTGTCATTTTTAACATTTTTGACACTTTTTTATTGGAATGGTAGGGGTACTTTTGTACCCCCTTACCATTTCACACAGGGAGGGGCGGGATCTGGGGGTCCCCTTGTTAAAGGGGGCTTCCAGATTCCGATAAGCCCCCCGCCTGCAGACCCCCACAACCACCGGGCAAGGGTTGTGGGGATGAGGCCCTTGTCCCCATCAATATGGGGACAAGGTGCTGTCACGTCAATACTCACCGAGGCCGAGATGCCGAGAGTGGCTCACCCTTACGACCACGTGCACCCGAACCACCGAGGATGAGACAGGGGATCGGAAGCACGCGGAGGCACGGGTTTCCGGTAGTAGCTGTGAGAAGGCTCAGAATCACTTGGATGGTGGGAAGTCTCCTGGCGGAGCCGTGCAGGACCGGTGTGCCTATTAGTGCAAGGAGCAAAGGTTAAGAGAAGTACAACAGACAAGTAGGAAGTCCTTATGACTGAGGAGATCAGGGGGTGTCAGCTCAGTGGAGAATATGGTAGTATACACAGGCAGAGGTCAGGGTATCCGGAAGACAGGGAGTGATCCTTCAAACAGGCAAAGGGTCTGGGTATCCAGCAGACAAGAGAGTGGTCTTTAAACAGGCAGAGGGTCAGGGTATCCAGCAGACAAGAGAGTGGTCTTTGAACAGGCAGAGGGTCAAGGTATCCGGCAAACAATAGAGTGGTCGTTAGGCAGGTAAAAGGTCAGGGTATCCAGCAGGCAAAGAGTGGTCGTTTCAACAAGCAGGGATCGGTTGAACTGTGAATCAGAAAACAGGAATCAAGCACAATACAGGGTACAGCTGACGACAAACCAGCAACCCGACTGGTTGCTGGTGTCGTCTCAAGTAGCCTCCCGGTGAGCGCGTCAGCGTGACGCGCTACCGGGCACCCGCACGGGCGACGGCGCGCACACGTGGACCGCCGTGCACCCGCACGCCCTGCACCATCAGGCCGCGAACGGGTGCACATCTCAATACCAGCCCACCGCGCATTCGCCCCACAGCCCGGCGAACGGAGGTGACTTGTCTTTCGTGACAGGTGCTTTGGGGGGCTACTCCAAAGCACTCTCCCAATGTTGAGGGCATGTGGCCTGGTACGGTTCAGGAGGGGGGGCGCTCTCTCGTCCCCCCTCTTTTCCTGTGGCCTGCCAGGTTGCGTGCTCGGATAAGGGTCTGGTATGGATTTTTGGGGGGACCCCACGCCATTTTTTTAAAACATTTTGGCAGGGGTTCCCCTTAAAATCCATACCAGACCTGAAGGGTCTGGTATAGATTTTGAGGGGGACCCCACGCCATTTTTTTAAAAAATTTTGGCTGGGGTTCCCCTTAATATCCATACCAGACCTGAAGGGCCTGGTATGGAATTCGGGGGGACCCCCACACATTTTTTTTAAATTTTGGTTTGGGGTTCCCCTTAATATTCATACCAGACCCAAAGGGCCTGGTAATAGACTATGGGGTAATCCCCGGCCGTTTTTATCAATTAACTTTTATGTGTATTGTCGGGGACAGACAATTCATTAATAGCCGGTGTCTTGTCGAGAAAGTTCCCCCGGCGGATAAGGACCCCCCTGTACTGCGCATGCACTGCGCTTACACAGTAGGAATGATTACGGAGCCGCCGAAAGTCTCTGAAGTTGAACAGCTGATCATCAGCTCTACACGGCGCCTGCGCACTACATTCTGCCTTGAGTCCAGGTTCAAACCCCACCATCCAAGTGGACATAGAGTTAGAATAAAAATATGCCGAACTAAGCGAGGCCATGCCCGAAGCGTGGCGAGCGGCGCTGTTACAGGCACCCTGCACAGCTGACTCACAGGTGTTCAGCTTTGGCTATTTTCGGCGGCTCGTACTGCACAAGCGCTGCTCCTGCGCGGTACAAGGGAGTCTTTATCCGCCCGGGGGGAACTCTCTCAGCAGAACACCGGCACTAGCGCTAGCACTTCTAAATGACTTTTTTCTTCCTTTAGAAATGTAATTTTGCTGTCAGACTGTTCTAAACACGCGCCACTTTACAGGCATACTATAGACACCCCCCAGGTACAAAATTTAAAGGAATATTACACTTTTATTGTTTCACTTTAAGCATTATTAAAATCACTGCTCCTGAAAAAACAGCCATTTTTAAAACTTTTTTTGCATTGGTACATGTCCCCTGGGGCAGGACCCGGGTCCTCAAACACTTTTTATGACAAAAACTTGCATATTAACCTTTAAAATTAGCATTTTGATTATTCATGTTCGTGTCCCATAGACTTTAACGGTGCTCGCACAAAATTTTTGCCTGTTTGAATGTTCTGTTGCGAACCAAACGGGGGGGATGTTGGGCCCATCCCTAGTTATCATTGACAATCATGGGGTACAACTTGCCAAGCAACTCCGATGTCCAAAGTCGCCCAACTGTGAAACAAGTCATATATATTTTAATAGAAAGGAGCTCTCATTTATACTTGCATTTACATCAGCAGAACAAATGCAGAAAGTGATGTGTGCACATGGGCCAGAAGCAAATGTGTGGGGATGCCAAACAAATCAATGAACCCCACCCACGCCTCCCATCATGGTGGATGCGGAGCGGCCCGAGAAGAAGAAGAAGGGAAGAAGATGCCGCGGAGGAAGATGCCGGACGTGAACACTGGAGGAAGAACCAGAAGAAGCAGAAGAACCAGAAGAAGAAAAAGATGGAGGAAGAAACCAAAGGAAGATAGAAGAAAGAAGATAGAAGAAAGAAGAAGCATTTAAATAAAGGAATTGTCAAAAACTGTCTCCTGTCATTTTTAACATTTTTGAATTTTTTTTTGTGAAATTGTAGGGGTTCTTTTGTACCCCCTTACCATTTCACACAGGGGGGAGGGCCGGGATCTGGGGGTCCCCTTGTTAAAGGGGGCTTCCAGATTCCAATAAGCCCCCTAAGGAGAAACAGAAGAGAGAGGCGCCTCTGGGTGTAGACTAAAAACAGTTTTTATTCATAAAAAAGTAGTGATCAAACTCACATTTTTGAAGTCATCAGAAAAGCATATAAATGTGAGCAGGTTCTGAAGGGATCATCAACCATCAAGAGGTCGGGTCAGTCAAAAACAACTCCTGGCTGGAGGCTCTGCCTGTGTGTGGGGAGAGGTACTGCTGAGATGTAGGGCCGGCCGCAGCGGTGACAGATCACAAAACAAGGCAGAGAGCATGGAAGGAAAACATCCGGCGAGGGGTGATGACGTCACTGGTCAAGCGACGCGTTGCAGGGCGTACGAGCTGCGGTGACAGGACAGCCGCGCCCCTTCATCAGGCTGTGGATGGATGGGATTGGGTGCTTAAGATCAGGGGGACAAGGTGTTTTGGGGGCTATCCCAAAGCACCCTCCCAATGTTGAGGGCATGTGGCCTGGTACGGTTCAGGAGGGGGGGCGCTCTCTTGTCCCCCCTCTTTTCCTGCGGCCTGCCAGGTTGTGTGCTCTGATAAGGGTCTGGTAGGGATTTTTGGCGGGACCCCACGCCATTTTTTTTTTCATTTTGGCGCGGGTTTCCCCTTATTATCCATACCAGACCTGAAGGGCCTGTTATGGAATTTAGGGGGACCCCCCACATCATTTTTTTTTTAATTTTGGTTCGGGGTTCCGCTGTGGGGAATTTCCATGCCGTTTTTTATCAATGAACTTTTATGTGTATTGTCGGACCAGCAATTCATTAATAGCCGCGAGTAGTTTTGAATGACTTTTTTTCCTTTGAAATGTCATTTTGCTGTCAGACTGTTCTAAACACGGGAAACATGTGCCCCTTTACAGGCATACTATAGACACCCCCTAGGTACGAAATTTAAAGGAATATTACACTTTTATTGTTTCACTTTAAGCATTATTAAAATCACTGCTCCCGAAAAAACGTCCGTTTTAAAAACTTTTTTTGCATTGATTCATGTCCCCTGGGGCAGGACCCAGGTCCCCAAACACTTTTTATGACAATACCATGCATATAAGCCTTTAACCACTTGAGCCCCGGACCATTATGCTGCCTAAGGACCAGAGGTCTTTTTCCAATTTGGCACTGCGTCGCTTTAACTGCTAATTGCGCGGTCATGCAATGCTGTACCCAAACGAAATTTGCGTCCTTTTCTTCCCACAAATAGAGCTTTCTTTTGATGGTATTTGATCACCTCTGCGGTTTTTATTTTTTGCGCTATAAACGGAAAAAGACCGAAAATTTTGAAAAAAAATTATATTTTCTACTTTTTGTTATAAAAAAAATCCAATAAACTAAATTTTAGTCATACATTTAGGCCAAAATGTATTCGGCCACATGTCTTTGGTAAAAAAATGTCAATAAGCGTATATTTATTGGTTTGCGCAAAAGTTATAGCGTCTACAAACTAGGGTACATTTTCTGTAATTTACACAGCTTTTAGTTTATGACTGCCTATGTCATTTCTTGAGGTGCTAAAATGGCAGGGCAGTACAAAACCCCCCCAAATGACCCCATTTTGGAAAGTAGACACCCCAAGGAAATTGCTGAGAGGCATGTTGAACCCATTGAATATTTATTTTTTTTGTCCCAAGTGATTGAAAAATGACAAAAAAAAAAAAAATATTTACAAAAAGTTGTCACTAAATGATATATTGCTCACACAGGCCATGGGCCTATGTGGAATTTCACCCCAAAATACATTCAGCTGCTTCTCCTGAGTATGGGGATACCACATGTGTGGGACTTTTTGGGAGCCTAGCCGCGTACGGGGCCCCGAAAACCAATCACTGCCTTCAGGATTTCTAAGAGTGTAAATTTATGATTTCACTCTTCTCTGCCTATCACAGTTTCGGAGGCCATGGAATGCCCAGGTGGCACAAAACCCCCCAAAATGACCCCATTTTGGAAAGTAGACACCCCAAGCTATTTGCTGAGAGGCATATTGAGTCCATGGAATATTTTATATTTTGACACAAGTTGCGGGAAAGTGACACTTTTTTTTTTTTTTTTTTCATAAAGTTGTCACTAAATGATATATTGCTCACACAGGCCATGGGCATATGTGGAATTGCACCCCAAAATACATTTATCTGCTTCTCCTGAGTATGGGGATACCACATGTGTGGGACTTTTTGGGAGCCTAGCCGCGTACGGGACCCAGAAAACCAATCACTGCCTTCAGGATTTCTAAGGGTGAAAATTTTTGATTTCACTCTTTACTGCCTATCACAGGTTCGGAGGCCATGGAATGCCCAGGTGGCACAAACCCCCCCCAAATGACCCCATTTTGGAAATTAGACACCCCAAGCTATTTGCTGAGAGGCATGGTGAGTATTTTGCAGCTCTCATTTGTTTTTGAAAATGAAGAAAGACAAGAAAAAACATTTTTTTTTTTCTTTTTTCAATTTTCAAAACTTTGTGACAAAAAGTGAGGTCTGCAAAATACTCACTATACCTCTCAGCAAATAGCTTGGGGTGTCTACTTTCCAAAATGGGGTCATTTGGGGGGGTTTTGTGCCACCTGGGCATTCCATGGCCTCCGAAACTGTGATAGGCAGTGAAGAGTGAAATCAAAAATTCACGCCCTTAGAAAGCCTGAAGGCGGTGCTTGGTTTTCGGGGTCCCGTACGCGGCTAGGCTCCCAAAAAGTCTCACACATGTGGTATCCCCGTACTCAGGAGAAGCAGCAGAATGTATTTTGGGGTGTAATTTCACATATTTCCATGGCATGTTTGAGCAATATATCATTTAGTGACAACTTTGTGCAAAAAAAAAAAAAAAAATTTGTCTCTTTCCCGCAACTTGTGTCGCAATATAAAATATTCCATGGACTCGACATGACTCTCAGCAAATAGCTTGGGGTGTCTACTTTACAAAATGGGGTCATTTAGGGGGGTTTTGAACTGTCCTGGCATTTTATGCACAACATTTAGAAGCTTATGTCACACATCACCCACTCTTCTAACCACTTGAAGACAAAGCCCTTTCTGACACTTATTGTTTACATGAAAAAGTTATTTTTTTTTGCAAAAAAATTACTTTGAACCCCCAAACATTATATATATTTTTTTAAAGCAAATGCCCTACAGATTAAAATGGTGGGTGTTTCATTTTTTTTTTTCACACAGTAATTGCGCAGCGATTTTTCAAACGCATTTTTTGGGGAAAAAACACACTTTTTTAAATTTTAATGCACTAAAACACACTATATTGCCCAAATGTTTGATGAAATAAAAAAGATGATCTTAGGCGGAGTACATGGATACCAAACATGACATGCTTTAAAATTGCGCACAAACGTGCAGTGGCAACAAAATAAATACATGTTTAAAAGCCTTTAAAAGCCTTTACAGGTTACCACTTTAGATTTACAGAGGAGGTCTACTGGAAAAATTACTGCACTCGATCTGGCCTTCGCGGTGATACCTCACATGCATGGTGCAATTGCTGTTTACGTTTGACGACAGACCGCCGCTTGCGTTCGCCTTAGCGCGAGAGCAGGGGGCGACAGGGGTGCTTTTTTTTTTTTTTTTTTTTTTCTTAATTATTTTTTTGCTTTTTTAATCTTACTTTTAAACTGTTCCTTTCATATTTTTTTTTTAATCATTTTTATTGTTATCTCGGGGAATGTTAATGTCCCCTATGATAGCAATAGGTAGTGACAGGTACTCTTTTTTGAAAAAATTGGTGTATTAGACCCTAGATCTGTCCTCTGCCCTCAAAGCATCTGACCACACCAAGATCGGTGTGATAAAATGCTTCCCCAATTTCCCAATGGCGCTATTTACATCCGGCGAAATCTAAGCCATGAAATGCTCGTAGCTTCCGGTTTCTTAGGCCATAGAGATGTTTGGCGCCACTCTGGTCTCTGATCAGCTCTATGGTCAGCTGGCTGAATCACCGGCTGCATTCTCAGGTTCCCTGTTAAGACAGGAGAGCCAGAGAAAAACACGGAAGACGGTGGGGGGGGGGCATTCCCTCCCACGGCTTGTAAAAGCAGTCTAGAGGCTAATTAGCCGCTAGGATTGCTTTTACATGAAAGCCGACCGCTGGCTGAAAAGAATGATACCAAGATGATACCTAAACCTGCAGGCATCATTCTGGTATAACCACTCAAAGTCGTGCATGGCGTACCTGAAGACAAAAAAATGGTTAACAATGGTTAACAATAAAGCACAGTAAACAGTAAAGTATAAATAATTACATACCTGAAAAACAAACATGATAAAACATAATAACAATAACAATAACAATAAAACATTGCAGAATAGAATACAGTAAAAAAAAGAGCAGAACAATAGAGAGAGAATAGAGAGAGAGAGAACAATAAAACGACAACTATTTTTTTTTATTTTATATATATTTTTTTTTACACTTTTTTTGTAACTAACTTTTCTAACTGTAACCGGTTCCAGGTTCGGGTCTCTCAAAATGCGATGGCATCTTGGGAGACCCTGTGAAAGTGCGCCTAGTCTGTGGAATGCTGTACCCTACGCTAATACTCAACTAGTGCATGGTAGCGTTCAAAACATTCACCAATGCAAAGACCAGGATTGTCAGGACAGGAGGGACAATAATAGCGGGTGTCACGCCTATATCCGCGCTTGCTGCAGACACAACATCTTTTTTGGGGGGGTTTGTTGGGTAGGGGTACTCGGGAGGACATAAAAATGCCTCTCATGCAGCCGACTGCATTTGGTTGGGGATGTGAATGGGGGAAGTACGGGCGCTGCAGAAGCGGTGGGTTCCCAATTAGGATTGGCGAATGCAGCAGGAACGGCATTATGGGCACGACGGGCCTGTATTTGTCTTCTTGGTGGCAGCGGGACACTACTTGTGCTTGCCACCTCACCAGCTTGAACTGCACTTATGGGACTCGCCACGTCACCAAGTGTTACTGCAGTGCTGGTTTGACTACGACCGGGGTGTACTACGCCGCTGGCGCTTGCCAGTTCCCCAAAACGCTACCAAAAAAACTGTTAGCGATCGCAGGGATCAGGCCTGACTCTGCGAACGCTGCAGTTATGCGTTTAGAGTTTTGTAAGTGACAGTGATTGATCGATACTGCACTTGGGTGGGCTGGGCCGGGCCGGGCGGAGGGGCAAAACGCAGGTGCTAGCAGGTATCTGGGCTGATCCCGCTAACACTGCGTTTTTGGGAACCCTAAACTGCTGGGGACGCTAGTATAGATCTGATCGGATCAGATATTGATCCGTTCAGATACTATACCACTAAGGGAGGTGTACGCTGCGTGCGTGGGTGTTAGCGGTACTGGCGCTAACCTGACGCTGCCTGGGGCTGGTGCTTGCCAGTTCACCAAAACGCTACCAAAAAAACTGTTAGCGATCGCAGGGATCAGGCCTGACTCTGTGAACGCTGCAGTTATGCGTTTAGTGTTCTGTAAGTGACAGTGATCGATCGATACTGCACTTGGGTGGGCTGGGCCGGGCGGAGGGGCAAAACGCAGGTGCTAGCAGGTATCTGGGCTGATCCCGCTAACACTGCGTTTTTGGGAACCCTAAACTGCTGGGGACGCTAGTATAGATCTGATCGGATCAGATATTGATCCGATCAGATACTATACCACTAAGGGAGGTGTACGGTGCGTGCGTGGGTGTTAGCGGTACTGGCGCTAACCTGACGCTGCCTGGGGCTGGTGCTTGCCAGTTCACCAAAATGCTACCAAAAAAACTGTTAGCGATCGCAGGGATCAGGCCTGACTCTGCGAACGCTGCAGTTATGCGGTTAGTGTTTTGTAAGTGTCAGTGATCGATCGATACTGCACTTGGGTGGGCTGGGCTGGGCCGGGCGGAGGCGCAAAACGCAGGTACTAGCAGGTATCTGGGCTGATCCCGCTAACACTGCGTTTTTGGAGAACCCTAAACTGCTGGGGACGCTAGTATAGATCTGATCGGATCAGATATTGATGCGTTCAGATACTATACCACTAAGGGAGGCGTATGCTGCGTGCGTGGGTGTTAGCGGTACTGGCGCTAATCTGACGCTGCCTGGGGTGACGCATATCACCGCCGGGTGATCAGGGGGCTAAACCTTTATTCGGTAATAAACGGCGGGTGCCCTGACACTATAAAAAATAAACAAACTAACCAGCGTCACCCGTAACAGTTATACGGTGATCAGTGGTGAAAGAGTTAACTAGGGGGCAATCAAGGGGTTAAAACATTTATTAGGTAGTATATGGGGGTCCCTGACGCTATAAAACGCTGACGGCGGACCTAAATATTTACCTCACTAACTAGCTTCACCAGTGACACTAATACAGCGATCAGAAAAATGATCGCTTAGTGACACTGGTGACGGGGGGTGATCAAGGGGTTAAAACTTTATTAGGGGGGGTTAGGGGGGTACCCTAGACCTACAGGGGGCTAACCCTAATTGTCCCAACACTGTAACTGTCACAAACTGACACTATGCAGTAATCAGAAAAAAAAAAAAAAAAAACTGCTGGTGTCAGTTTGTGACAGGGGGGGGTGTGATTGGTGGGGGATCGGGGGGGGGGATCGGGGTGTAATGTGTGCCTGGCATGTTCTACTGTGTGTGTGTGTGTTGGTGCAGTCACTCACTTGTCGTCTCTCCTCGGGCCGGAACGGAAACTACCGACCCGAGGGGAGATGACATCATTTCCTTTGCTGCTGTTTAGCATACAGCAGCAAAGGAGTGTTCCCATTGGCCGGCGGCGATCGCGAGGGGGGGCCACGAACGGATGGCCTCCCCCTCGTCTCCGATCGCCGGGGGACAAAACGGGACCGCCTCGGGCGGCGGGGGGGGGTCCAATCGGACCCCCCACCCGCGGAAGGCAAATCACGTACCCTGTACGTGATTTTGCCTGTCCGTGCCGCCTTGCCGACGTACATCGGCGTGAGGCGGTCGTCAAGTGGTTAAAATTAGCACTTTTGATTTCTCCCATAAACTTTTTAAAGGGTGTTCTGCGGCTTTCGAATTTGGCACGAACACCCCAAATTGTTCGATGTTTGGCGAACTGGCGAACAGCCGATGTTCGTGTCTAACTCATGTTCGACTTGAACTCGAAGCTCATCTCTACTGTCCACAAGGTTTAGGAGTGTGTCTATGGGAATGTTTGACCATTCTTCCAAGTGCATTTGTGAGGTCAGGCACTGATGTTGGACGAGAAGGCCTGACCTACAGTCTCCTCTCTAATTGATCCCCAAGGTGTTCTGTTGTGTTGAGGTCAGGACTCTGTCCAGGCCAATCAAGTTCCTCCACCCCAAAATCACTCATCCATGCCTTTATGGACCTTGCTTTGTGCACTGGTCCAAATGATTTGGTGGAGGGGGGATTATGATGTGGGGTTGTTTTTCAGGGGTTGGGCTTGTCCTCTTAGTTCCAGTTAACTCTTAAGGCGTCTGCATACCAAGACATTTTGGACAATTTCATGCTCCCAACTTTGTGGGAACAGTTTGGGGAAAGCCCCTTCCTGTTCCAACATGACTGCACACCAGTGCACAAAGCAAGGTCCATAAAGACATGGATGAGCAAATTTGGGGTGGAGAAACTTGACTTGCCTGCACAGAGTCCTGGCCTCAACCCGATAGAACACCGTTTGCTGAATTAGAGTAGAGACTGTGAGCCAGGCCTTCTCATCCAACATCAGTCCCTAGCCTCACAAATGCACTTCTGGAAGAATGATCAAACTTTCCCATAGACACACTAAACCTTGTGGACAGCCCAGAAGCTGTTCTAGCTGTAAAGGGTGGGCCAAATCAAATTTTAACCCTACGAACTAAGACTGGGCTGCCATTAAAGTTCATGTGTGTGTAAAGGCAGGCGTCCTAATACTTTTGGCTAAATAGTGTATCTGGAAAAGACTTACAATGGTGGTGAAACCCTCCTACACATAAATACTACATTTAGACATAGTTATAGGACCTGGGAGATGAGACAAATTCTCTACATAAAGCAACATGGTTGGGATTTGAACTCAGACCCTCAGGGATACTAAGCAGAAGTTCTAACCTCTGCCACAGAGCTGCCATGTGCGAGAACCTCCTACACATAAAAACACATAAATACTGCATTTCTTTGGACATACAGATGATGGAATTACATTACTCAAGAGTTATTCTTCTTGATTTATTCTATGATATTTGGTGTTTTTTGTGGGTGAGAGTAGAATATTACCCTCAAATTTTTGGGAATTACATTTTGCTTTCTGATATTGGTACACATATCACATTTTTTGGGCTCAACTTGTGAATATTTGGAAATAATTAAAAAGCACAAAAAATTGTGATTCATTTTAAATTTGCATCAGCAATGTTATTGTTTGTGGATTGGAAGGACACCTGTGTGAGTTTGGGGTAAAGATTGTTGTGAGATGGAGAGTAACAAGTGAAAGTGACAGAGAAAAATATATTTTACCAAAACATCAAAACATTCCACATTCTAGTATTCTTAAAAACAAAATATTTTAAGTAGAAGCAACAATGTTGCAAAAGAAAATTTTATTTCAGAGAAAGATACATTTCATCTCAACATTAAAAGGTTTTTTTTGGTGGAAGTTAGAATTGTTCCATTAGAATCAATGGCTGAAACTTGATTGGACTAGAATAGAGCAGATTTTCACTTCAAAAAAATACTCTCTAATTAGCTCTCATTTTGGTATTTACTATAGCGCCAGGTAAAAAAGACACTTGAGTTAAAATGAGAGTTATTTTCAGGTCTGAGCATGCTCAGTTGTGTTGGCACCTAGTTGTCCAAAACGGGGAATTTTTCACTTCTCAGACTTTTAAAGATATTTCAGTGTAGAAATCACTTTTTCACACAGTTTAAAAGCAGATTATCTTTAAACAATATACCGCATATTTCAATATTATTTAGGCAATTATATTATGCTCTAAACATTATTTCCATGTGCACTATTCCAGGTTTTAGCAGAGTAATGCCCCGTACACACGGTCGGACTTTGTTCGGACATTCCGACAACAAAATCCTAGGATTTTTTCCGACGGATGTTGGCTCAAACTTGTTTTGCCTACACACGGTCGCACAAAGTTGTTGGAATTTCCGATCGCCAACCACGCGGTCACGTACACCACGTACGACGAGACTAGAAAAGGCCAGTTCAGAACCAAGCGCGGCACCCTTTGGGCTCCTTTTGCTAATCTCGTGTTAGTAAAAGTTTGGTGAGAGACGATTTGCGCTTTTTCAGACTCATGGCTTTCAGATCGTTTTCTGCCGTTCAGTTTGTGCTTGTGGGTTTGTGTCTGCTCTTAAGTGCGTGCAGCGAGTACCATTGACTCTTGTCATTGTATTCTTGTTCGTTCGTTACTGTTTTTCAGGTCGCTCTTCACAGGCCTTGCTGTTCTTCAGTGCGTTCTGTTACTTCATTCTGAGCAGCCGAACGTTTTCTAGCCATGTTGCGTATACGTACTCCTCGTAGAGTTCGTGCTGTGCGGGGGCTTGGTGTTGGGGTCCTGACCTTGACACAAGTCCAGTCCATGAACAGGGTGGGGAGGAGTTCATGGACCAAGAATTGGTTGCTTCAGCGTGACCAGTTCTCTCATATGCCTTTGCTCCGTGAGATCCGTGAGAATAATCCTGATGATTTCAGGAACTTTCTCCGGATGACGGACCCTGTGTTTCACCGTCTGTTGGCTTCGCTGACCCCTTATATTAGCAGGCAGGATACCTGCATGAGGCAAGCCATCACTCCGGAGCAGAGGTTGGTCGCTACCCTGCGGTATTTGGCGACAGGGAGAAGTCTGCAGGACTTGAAGTTCTCGACAGGCATCTCCCCCCAGGCTCTGGGGATCATCATCCCAGAGACCTGTTCTGCCATCATACAGGTCCTGCAGAAGGAGTATATGAAGGTAAGATTTTTATCCTTTAATATCACATTTTATTGTATTTAATGTTTGCTAATATATTGTATTTCTTTCCTCATTCCCTAATTACCATGATTGGAATATGCTGTGAATGTCCCCTTTGTCCTCATGCATGCTGGATTTTTATGTAATTAATTTTTTAGGTCCTTCATACAGATTGTCCTTCACTAACCTCCCCAGCATGCTCTACGGGCCCTATATTCACCGCATGCAGTCACTTAACAATGTATTTTATCAGCTCCATAGTAGTGCTTTACCCCAAACACCCCCTAAAATGTTTTGAAATGTTATTTTAGCTTTAAATTCAGGCAGAGTGCCAGAGGCTTTTTTTTTGTGGTGTCCCCAAATCATTTTTAGTAACCCTCCCTCCCCCAACTGCTAAGTCAGCTGATCCCAATTCTCTATCTATCCTCAATCATCTATCTGCTGACTTTGACAAACCCATACACACTATACCCACCTCTTTTGTGCTCTGATTTATGGATGAATTCCCCAAAGCATGTAGTGCAAGGGCCTGCTTGTATACTTTCAAATGGTGCTGTTTCACGTTTTTGTATCCTATTATTATCTTGACAGGTTATAGCAGAATGTCCAAATGTCCTCAAATGTGTACAATGTGTATTTATATCTTTGTATTATGACACTTCTTACCTGTCCAGTGGGCTGCCAATAGTTTAACTAAGGAGGGGCTGTTCCAAGTAATACCCTGTATTTAGGCATTCATCTCTCAATGAAGTAAAGAGGGTTACCTGTCCAAGATTTCCACACACCCCATAATGTTAGAAATGGCCCATGAGAGGGGGGGGGATATGATGGGTGTACCTTTATACTTTGGCGTTGTTAAATTCCCCTTAATAAATGATATCTGAAGGTTGCCCCATAATGTTTGTGCCTAATCTGCTTGCCATGTTTCTGATCAAAAATAGTAATGTTTTATTTTTTTCCTCAACAGTTTCCTTCCACGCTACAGAAATGACAGACTGTGGCCTCCCACTTTGCCCAGCGGTGGGACTTTCCTAACTGCGGAGGGCCAATTGATGGGAAACACGTCCACATCGTCCCACCACCCAACTCGGGGTCGTACTATTTCAACTATAAGGGGTTCAATAGTATAGTGATGTTGGCGGTGGTGTCGACCTCCTGTATGTGGACGTGGGGAAGAATGGCCGGATGTCCGATGGTGGAGTCATCGCCCAGACGGAGTTTTACAGGCGTCTCCAGAATGGCAGCTTGGACTTGCCAGCTCCAGAGGACAATGTGGAAGGACTCCCATTCGTGTTCGTTGCTGATGAAGCGTTTGCGCTGGGGGACCATCTGATGCGGCCATTACCGATGAGGACCCTCACCCCGGAACTGAGGGTTTTTAATTACCGGCTGGCCAGAGCCCGAAGAGTGGTGGAGAACACATCGCCTATTTCTGACACCCATCCATATGGCGGAGTATAAACTGAACCATATTATTCTGGCGTGCTGTATTCTCCATTACTTTTTAAGGAAACATTCGGCCATCTATGCTGGCTCAGTTGGGCCTGAGGCCGGAATGATACATGAAACCACACTGACGGCGCTTGAAAGCGGCCGTCCTGGCTTGCCCTCCCTGAGTGCCCGTGATGTCCGGTTACGCTACCTGGAGTTCTTTGCGGGTACGGGGGCCATCAATATGCCAGCAAATATGTGAAGCCTTTTTATAATAAAGAAAAAAAGAAATTCTTTGTGGACATTTACTGCTTGTGTTTGTTTTAGCTGACACTGACAGAAATGTGTTGAGTGCAGAAAATGGCGTGATTGTGTAACCTTATACAAAGCACTGTTGGCTGTTATTTACTAAATGCAAAAACACATTTCACTACAAGTGCAGTTGCAACTGCACCGAACCTGCACTTGTAGTGCAAAGAGGATTTGCCCTTAGGAAATAACCCCCATTTTCGCAGAAAACAGCAATTACATCATCCCAAAAGTGTTGTAGTGTTGAGACAATAATCCACACATTCTTGATTAACAAACTGTTTTATACCTGCACAATCACATGTGCATTTACCAAAGGTTTTTCAAACAAACCAACATGTTTGTTGTATAAAAATTTTTGGGGTGGCATTATCAAAAATAGAAATGTCCATTTACGATAAAACAGGCCTGTGTAAAACCAACAAGAAAGACAAAAAACTTGAACTTACAAAGTTCACATATGGTAAAACCTGAAGGCAATATCAGACATTAGTATTTAGGAACTGTGTTTGATATTGCGTTCAGATGGGGGGAAATCACCCCTGGAAAAGCCAAATTTGGAAGATGCACACCAATTTACGAATCTAAACATGTGCTATCTGCCATCAAGGGGGATCAAGGGACGTGTTTTGGGGGAGCAAGCCCTTCCTCTCAGCTACTTTATTATTGAGGAAGGGGTTGCACCCCCAAAACGCGTCCATTGATCTCCCGTGATGGCAGATAGCACATGTTGGCACACTGTGTGCATCCTCCAAATTCGGCTTTTCAAAACATTGCAAAAATATTTAAAACATTGGACCACAATAAAAAAAGGGATTTTGTGTGGTTTTAAATTCGCCCCAAAACATCAATGATGTTATTATTTTTTTGAATCTCATCATTTATTTTTTTCTGGATGTTTTGCAATTCTACATTACACCCCATGATCTCCCTGATCAGGATCTGGGCACTTTTAGATGTGAAAGGATCTCGATCCCTAACATCACGATCACCTAAAAAGAGAAAAACCAAACAAAAACAGGTATCAAAAATCTGCCACCATCCATCTCTTACCTGAGTCTGTGGTTGCAGACACTCACCTGTTGTGGTGCCAATTTCCACCACATCTTCTTCTTCCTCCTGCTCTTCTTGGGTTGGGGGTATTTCACCTTCTTCCATAGGTGGGGGGTCTGTGGTCTCCTCGGATGAGGGGTGTCCTCCGAGTCTTTTATCCCCTATGTAAAACAAAAATGGTATAATTAGCACACAGATATTTGATGGCAGAACTAGAAATAGGAAACATTGCTTGGAAGTGGGGTACAATTGTCTATTTTAGCCGAGTTCCAAGATGTCTTTTTTTTATTGCCCTTTGTCAAGCTGCAATACTTTACCTGTTTAGTACAAGCTTCACAGATGGAGACCCCCCTATAGTATACACTGGAGCACCTGTGTGGCCCCCCTAATAAAAATGGTGTTCTGGTGTCCCACACTAGTGCTCCAGTGTCCAGATGTGAAAACAGCTGCTCAGTGTCCTCTCCTTACACAGAATCTAGTTTGCATTTCATTCTAGTAACAAACCCATCTACACAAACAAATATTTGGCATCCAAGTAGGCCCTAAAAAATGTGGGAGAATGCATATGGCCTAAACAATGGTGTTTTAGAGGCCGAAAGAAAAATGTTTGATACGAACGAATAATGGGCCCATGAACATTAAAGTTGCCCTTTTAAACTGTACAATTAAGAAAAACATATGGAGCAGCACGAACGTAATAAAGACAAAAAGAATAGGAACACAGCACAACTACTTACTTTTTTGTAGCACTCTCCGGATCTTTCTGTACTGCTCTGGCTCTCTTAATTTCAGGTCCGACCACCGCTTCCTGAGCTGATCTTTCGATCGCTGTCCCCTTAAATTCCTGTGAAGACTTTTGACCACTTTCGCCATGATCTTGGCCTTTCTGATATTGGGGTTGGGGTAAGGCCCATACTTTCCGTCATAGTCTGCCTTCTTCAGGATGTCCACCATCACAAACATCTCCCCAAAGGACATATTTGTGGCCTTAAAACGTCTCCTTCTGGATCGGGACGTGTCCGGATCCGGGCTTTCCTCCTCCTCGTTCCTGTAATTATCACGCACCTGCTGTGACTCCGCCATGTGCTCTTCCCCCACTGCGCCGAACGAAAAGGGGCGGGGAATAGAATAGAAAGAAGGTCAGGGGCGGGCGGAGTTACACGCATGCGCAGTGTATATAAAGCGTAACACACGTGCGTATTACGTACGATCTGTGAGCGGAGGAAGGAGTATTGGACGCGCCGATCGTAAGAACGAAGGTAAGAGACAAACTTGTGCCTATACTGCTTCTACATTGAGGCCTATATTGTAACAAGATTAGGAGAGTTTTGTCTGACATTAGGCTTTGTCTTGTGTTGTGTCTTGCAGTGAACATGGATATGCTAGTGAAAGACAATGACTTCATGTCACTATTCATAGATATGTTAAGGGAGCTGCCATGTCTGTGGGAGATTAAACACCCACATTACAAGAACCAAGCAAAGAGAAAGGCAGCACTGGAGCAATTGTGTGAAATTGTGAAGCAGGTGATCCCCACGGCAGACATCACCTATTTGAAGATCTTAATTGGTGGCCTGAGGAGTACATATCTAAGGGAGCGCAAGAAAGTCCTGGATTCACAGGGATCCAGAGCAGCAGATGACATCTATGTCCCCAGGATGTGGTACTACGACAGGCTGCATTTTCTGGCAGGCCAGACTGAACCCAGGCCATCCCTCTCCAGTCTTCCTTCCACGCTTCCTTCCCCCCCGGCTGAGGCTTTTGACGCCCAATCTGGGCCTTCCAGGCAACATGTGGAAGAGCCCAGATTGACAAAAATAAGGTGGACACTGTTTTTGCTGTGCCAGCAGGAGGGACTGCAGAACAGCTTATACCTGAGGGCGCGGTGGCTGCTGCAGGGGTTAACCTTCATGAGTAGGATCAACCAAATAAGGGCGAGAGCACAGCAGAGACATTGTCCGTGACCCACAAAACTGAGGTTGACATGGAGTGTCAAAGTGACGTTGTCACTGGTAATGTTCTGGAGCAGTTCACTGATGCTGAGCCTGAGATGTTGGGTATGAGTCCAGAGCACCTGGCAGCGCTCTGGTGGAGCACCAGGCTGTGTTTACCTCCAGCTGGAGGAGGTGCAACTTTTAAAGTCTAAACAAGTGAGTCTCTCTGCATCCCCAGTGTCATGAAAGTCCCCAGGAAGGACTTAGGTCTGGAGTCAAGGGCCTGGTTTATAACCAAAGCATCAAAGAGATGCTTGAACTTTGGGATGTACAGCCAATCTATACTAGTGTGTATTCTCCACAGTCTGAGGGTCTGGTACTGCGGAGTGCCACTAGGTGGAGCACTGAATGGCAGGCTGTACAGGACAAAGAAGAACAGGACAGGAATGGTTTATTTCTGAATTTGTTACTTTTGTTAAAAGTTGTAACTGCGTTTGCTGGATTATGTCCAGAAGAAATAATGTTTGAGAGAGACTTTGGAGAAATGGAAAATAAGCCTAAAATGTGTGTGGTTTCACCTCCTAACAGCCAGATGGAAAGCATTTCTGCTGCTATTGTCCAGGGTGGTGCTGGTCACTTGTTGGTCAAGGGTGTGTATACTGCACCAGTGGAAAAACCACATGAGATGGAAGGGCCAAGTTTGGACCCGAAAGCAGCAGAGATCCTGACTGGGGCTCAAACGAAGTGGTTAAAAAGACTGGGGTCCCCAGTCCAATGTTTGGTTTAGGTGACAAACCTATTAAGGTCCCCAAGACAGGGGAACAGATAAGGAGTGCAGTAAAAATTGTATGTGGATCAGACGAGAGCTTGCCTGTTCAGGTGGTTAAAAATACAGATGGCATCAGAACAGGTCAAGTGGTAGGACAGCTGCCTACAGAGTGGCTGAACCCAGGGGAGGTGACGTCCTGCGAGGTTCCCATGGGTGATGGCGGCCCTCCGGTATGTGTGCCCTCTGCAGACTCTGCCCTAGCAAATGCTGGCAAAAGAGGGATTGGTGACGTGCAACATTGAGAGGTCTAACGTTGGTTTGAATATGTCTGTCAATGATGAACCAAGTAATGTGTTAATGGTACATGATGAAGTGGTGTCCAAAGGTACAGGTAAACCTGGTAAACAATTTAGTGACTGCTGAGTCAGGTACCAGGCATAAGAGGAGGGGTCCCAATATAAACACCATAGAAAAAGGCCACCTATAGTCTCAGAACAGTAATGCTGAGAGAGGTTTTGGGAAACCAGGAAACTTGAAGCGTGGAGGCAGAAGGGTTGGTAGAATGACCAGGGGTACCCTGTTAAAATTTTTCAGGAGAGGAAGTCCTTATTGAAATGCACCTGGAAGAAGAGTTGGGAAGTTCTCAAAACCCATAGCAGATTGACAGGGGGACAAAGAGAGACACACCAATGGAAGTGATGGGTTGAGTTCCCCTTTAGGAGAAGTGAGGTTGGACAGGGTTTGACTTCCGTAAGCTGTAGTTGGCACATAGGTTCGAAACGAGGTTCGAAAGGAGGGGGAGGGATATGTGACAGTACAGTTCCCTGTCCTTGTAATTGTCGCCCAGGGTTCTCAAATAGGCAGGTTAAGAGGCTCCATGGCTATTTAATGTGGAGGAATCTGTTTTATCAGTTTCCTCCATAGTTTGTAAAAACCATTTGAGGACCTGGAGCCCGGAGATTCCATAGCGTTATGGGTGGGACAGAATCTCCAATCCTAGGACTGGGTTTTGGGAACAGCCAGGAGTCTGGCTGGTTAATTGAGCAGGTGGGTCCTGGGCTTATAGCAGAGTCAGGATTAGGGTTCTGGGCTCCACCCTCCCGAGGAGTCCAGAGAGTGCAGGTGTGCACTAGTGGAAGCCAGAGACCCAAGTCTGAGGATCAGAGCAGTGAGGGGCTGCTTTCTAGATAGATGCTGTGTGCGTTGAAGCTGTGTGCGTCCAAGGAGACAGATGAGAGCCTGAAGTGGAAGGCCTGAGCAGCAAGGAAGCTGAAAAAAGGTACAGTAGTTGTACGGGAACCCTGTTATATGGCCAAGAGGGCTGAAGCCTAAAGCCTAAGTGGCAGTACTGCTGAAGAGAGCCAGGTGGCTTGGCATGTTTCATTTGTTGTTTTTGGGAGAAGAACCCCTGTGTGGGCATCCAAGTGCATGTATGAACTTTCCTTTATTTTTGTTCCTTTTAATAAAAGTGGGCTACCATGCCCTTAAACTAAAGTTCCTGTTCGCTGTGAACATACTGAAAAGGCATACACACTATACTATGGATCCAGTGTTTGTCCAAGAAGGTGAAAGAAAGTGAGCGAGAGAGTAAAAGACAAAGTTGGTGGAGAGTTTGAGCCTAGATATACAACAAAGTGCAAAAAGTATGTATAATGTGATTGATTGGTCCCAACCAATAAGGGACAGATGACAATGTGTATGAACAAACTAATCCACCAAAAGGAATAATACAGGGAAAAGGGGAAACTATTAAAGGAGTTACCTTGAGTTGCAGCATCAAACATGATGCAAAGAGTGAACGGTATGCCAAGAGCTGAACAAACAGTCCATCCCCACTGAAGGGAAAATATATACTGCATGGTGATTGCAGTTAACCACCAATACTACATATGTGAGTGATTAGAGGGGTTTAACCCCCGAATGGAAAAACATTTGGCAATTACGCTGCAAATGGCTCCCTCATGTAAACGCTGATGTAAATGCAGACAGCACTGGCACCAGAACGTCAAAAGCGGGAGACATCGTATGTCCAGTGCTGGCAGTGTGGTGTTAATGCACAGCGGGCAGTTTGCCTCAACCCCCAAAACTGCCCAGCGGTGGAGAGGGAAGGGGGGCCCCCGGTGCACATTGCAGCTCCCGGGATAGAGAAAACCACAGTGAACCACAGCGCCCCCAAAGATAGTCCATCAGATGGCACTGAGGTGTAAAGGATATGGAAAATGTGTATTGATGTATGAAATATTGTATGTATGATCAACACCCTATCCTATATCCTAGCCCAATTAGTTAATATTAGTTTTTTTTTCCTTATGTTTATTCCCAGATGCCCCTACTTATGTACAACATACCATCTGCTGTTCATGGGGATTTCATTTTTGGGTACATCTGTTCTGTATATCTTTACGGTTTATACCGCCTCCTCTTCTGGGAGAGATGCTGTCCACAGTTTATCTTCGGTGCTCACGACTATATGTCACATCCATTGTCATTGTGTAAGTATGGGGAGAGGTTTCAGCTGCGTTATCCTCTCCTTACATAATATTGATAGATAGATAGATAGATAGATAGATAGATAGATAGATAGATAGATAGATAGATATCTCTTTATTTTGACAGTGTTCATTATCTACATTTTTTAGACATTCTCCTTGCATCTGCTCCTGATATATGAATATAATTTGATGAAACGCGTTAAGATTTTAGATGCTACATTCAGATATTTACAATGAGCTTTCAGAGGCTACATTCAGATGTGTAGAACATGGATTCTTAATCTATTCTTACCAATGTTTGGACGGTTTCTGCCTACATTAATCATGTTGTATTCTGTTTTACATGACAATATGGATTGATGAATGTTGCATATCGCAAGCCCTGTACCATTGCCATGTTTGTTCACTTGTAAATATATTAACTTATTTGTTATTATTCATTTTATACTTGCATGAGTGCCATGAGTATGTGCATTGTTGGAATACAGTAAATACATTGTTATCAGTACATAGTGTCCTTGTTGCTTTCCTACTGCATAACTCAAAAGAGAAAAATCAACCAGCGCAACAGTAATCACTAGAGCAAAAGCAGCTGAAATACTGAGGGTCAAAATATCAAATCCCAAAGCAGAACATTTTTTCGACGGGAATCATTTCTTATCCCAAACAGCGCTTGCGTCAAAAATGAACATGAATTCTTTCCCGTTCTGGACGTACGTCCAACTGAGACACTTCTTTAACAAACCTAAACCCAGACCGGACTGGTCCAGGCAGACCACCACATTTGAAAACTTATGCGCAAGTGAGGACCCACAAAAACACCTGATATCCCAGACATATGCACTCCTATTCACAGCCCGTACACCAACGAAACACTGGACCACCAGACAATGGGAACAAGACCTCTCAATAACCCTCACTGACGCAGAATGGGAAAAAATATATACCTTGGCCCACAAAGGATCAATTAATGTGCAAGTACAGGAAAACGCCTTTAAAATATTATCAAGATGGTACAGACCACCACTGACGCTGCATCATATTGACCCGTCAATCACCCAAACATGTTGGAGATGCAAAACTGAGATTGGATCGTTCTTACATGTCTGGTGGTCCTGCACAAAAATTCAACCCTTCTGGTCAGAAGTACACAAATTGATCAGCAAAATAACGACTTACACGCTAGACTTCAACCCTGCAGCACTCCTGCTCCATCACTCCAAATTGCCACTGTCAACTTACCTCCGATCTCTGGCCATGCACATGGTGAACGCTGCTAAGCTTTGTATCCCCCTCAAATGGCGCTCAACAGACCAACCATCCATCACAGATTGGTTTACACGCATACAAAAAATGATGGTCATGGAAGACCTCATACATCAGGCCAAAGAAACACAACCTAAGTTCATCAAAACATGGACATGCTGGATTCACTTCACCACCACTGACGAATACAAACAATATTTTACATAACAACAACACGACCGCTGTGACGATGACTAATATAACGGTTATTTCCTTAACCTGGATAAATACTGTCCCTCTCACTTTCCCTTCCGTTGTTGATGAATCCCAATACCCCCAAACCCAAGTCGACACTCACAAGAGTCTTACTCTCTGCTGACAATACTCACGACAACACGCACACTACTACTCTCCCATCTCGCCCCCTACAAATCCCTTTTGCAAACTCCTATCTACGCCTATAATCACCCAAACCGAACTTTAAAAAAAAAAAAAAAAAAGATTTACCGTGTGAACCTCATCACTAGATAATTCATACCCCCACCCCCACCCCCACCCTCACTCACCTTATATTAACCAACATCCTTGATGATAAGTAAAGCTAGAGCTCTAAGACTTAGTGACAAAATATCTACTGTATAGACTCTTTCAAGCTTCACGGAATATTTCCCCTAACTGTATGATCTAATAATACAACTTATATATAATGACTTACCTTTCTCGCTCACGAGATCAGCGGCTGCTTCCGCAAATGCATACGGAAATGTATTTAACTTAACCTTGTGAGATTCACTCCCCTCTCTGTACTTTTCCTTGTTACTTCTGTGTAAAAACCAATAAAAAAAAATATTTAACAAAATATCAAATCCCATACAACAGAATTATAAAAAGGCAGTACAGCGCTTCAAAATTAATACTGATAGAGAAAGTCCATAACCTGATAAGAAAGCACAGACAAGCTTCCAGTGTTGAAAGTGAAGAGATGCACAATATATGGTGACTTCCGTGACACCCTCCACCAATGTAAGAATTGGCCCCTCACCTCATGACATGGACCCCTGAGTTTATCAGTCAGGTCTAATACAGCATTCCCATTAATGGGTCTTTATGCACACATCATAACTTGCAGTGTAGGGACAGTCAGTTAGAAAGATCTTCTTCAGCTCCAGTCAAATACATGTAATAGAATAAGCAATATCTAGTGCTCTTTGTATTTCAAATCTTATGTCTGTTTATTAAAATAGAATAAAAACTCACAAGCAAGTCACTGTACCCCAGTGCTAAGGATCGGCAACAAACATGAACACAGCGTGTCTGCGGGAATCAGCATCGGAACGCGGGTGACGTCACGAACGTATCATACATTGTTCGTACGCGTTACGTCCCCATAAAGTAGGCGGGACTTCATCAGCGGCAACGTACGAACATGCTACACCCTTATTTATAACTAAAGTCAGCTGATCCGCTTAGCCAATGGCAACAAGTGCTCGGTAGTCACCATAGTGACTCCCAAGCCACGGAACGCTTACATTTAACAAGCTGATTTCCCATTGAACCTATCATAGTAGGAATACTTATGAACAGCAAAAAATAGATCAAATATAGATTTAAAACAACATAACACCAACGTTCCTGCTGATTCCCTCAGATTTCCATATAAATTGGCAAATGGCTAATAAAATGTACAACATCAATCAACTCGATGTGCAAACAATAAAAAATCACCAAAAACATTAAAAAACTTTAACGATCAGAAATAAAACAATTAATGTTGAATTCGACATTTAAGCCCCCAGGCACAAGTACCTTTGTTTCATGGATCCAATAAGATTCCCTGCGACTAATTTGTCGCAGGAAATTGCCCCCCCTCCAGTGTTTGGTCACTCGCTCGATGCCCCAAAACTGGAGATATTTAGGGTTCTTATTATGAACCAATCTATAATGCTTCGATACATTGTGCGTTTTCAGTCCGTTTTTTATGTTGTTTACATGCTCCCCTATCCTTACGTGGAGGGGCCTCGATGTCCTCCCAATATATTGATGGCCACATCCACATTGGAGCATGTAAACAACACCTACTGTTGCACAAGTGATCAATTGCTCTATCTTGTACTCTTTATTGGTAGCAGTAGCTCTAAAATTCTTACGTTTTTTAAGGTTATTTTTAGAATGTCTGCATGCTGTACATCGCCCGCAGGCATAAAAACCTGATAAAAATGAGAATAATCAATTTTTGGATTGCACCGGTGGGTCCACCACTCCCGGGGCTAGCCTATCTCGTAAGGAAGGTGCTTTCTTATATATAAAGGCAGGGCGCGGTGGTAACAGAGGTCCTAACACTCTGTCTTATTTTAAGATGAACCAATTCTTTTCAATCACTTTTTCAAATTTCTTGTGCTGGACATTATAGTCCAACACCATCCTGAAGTTGGAAATACTGGTGCTGATCTCTTTAACCTTATCAGTAATCAATGATGCTCTGTCTAAGGAGCGTACATGCTCAATATCTCTTTCCAGGGAGATTTTGTCATAACCTTTCTCTTGAAACCTAGATGAGAGAACCAATGATTGGGAAATTAAGTCTTTTTCCCGTGTGCAATTCCGCCTTAACCTAACAAATTGACCCCTGGGGATGTTGCATAACCATGATTTATGGTGGCAACTCCCCAGGGGTATATACGAGTTACGGTCAGTCGGCTTAAAGTAATTACACAACCTGAAGCCATCCTCAGTCTTGTTGATCTCAAGGTCCAGGAACACTATTTTATCAGTACTAAAGTTCCATGTAAGCTGAATGTTCTTAGTATTGGAACCCAGACTGTGCATAAATGAATCCAAGCTACTCTGATCTCCTTCCCAAAAGATGAAAAGGTCATCTATAAATCTTTTATAGCACACCAACTCAGGGGGGCGACATTTGAAGACAACGTCTTCCTCCCAGTGGGCCACAAATACCGTATATACTTGAGTATAAGTCGAGGCCCTAATTTACCACAAAAAAAGGGAAAAACGTATTGACCCGAGTATAAGACGAGGGTGAGAAATGCACAGCTACTGTACGTGGAAAAGAGGGTCAACAATGCCCATTTGCGGCCTCACTGTGCCCATTTGCATGCCTCACTGTGCCCATTTGCAGCCATAGGTCCCCCGAACTTCAAACTCGGTAGTTAAGGGTTCCTAGATGCCCCCTAGCTGCAGCCAAAATTTGGGGTCTCTGAACCCAAAGGGTCCCAAAATGACATTGCTGCAGATGGACACAGTTGACCAAATTTGGGGCCCCGTATCTTGGGGCCACTTAGTGCTAAAAAACCCACATTTGGTGTGCAAACACAGTGGAACTAGCACCATAAAATATCCAAAGCTGGGGTTCCTAGCACCAAGTGGCCCCGATATACAGGGCCCCGAAAATCGGTTCAGAAAATGTCAAGCACTTTTCTGTAACAGAGAATGACATTTTCCAAACCGGCTTTGGGGCCCCGTATCTCAGGGCCACTTGGTGCTAGGAACTCTATCTTTGGATATGTCATGGTACCAGTTCCACTGAGTTTGCACACCAAATTTGGGGTTCCTAGCACTAAGTGGCCTTGAGATACGGGGCCCCAAAGTCGGTTCAGAAAATGTCAAGCACTTTTCTGCAGCAGAGAATGACATTTTCCGAACCGAATTTGGGGCCCCGTATCTCGGGGCCACTTAGTGCTAGGAACTTCCTCTTTGGATATGTTGTGGTACCAGTTCCACTGGGTTTACACGCCAAATTTGGGGTTCCTAGAACCAAGTGGCCCTGAGATACGGGGCCCCAAATTTGGTTCGGAAAATGAAATTTTTTGCTGCAGAAAAGTCCTTGACTTGAGTATAAGTCGAGGGGGGCACTTTCAGCACAAAAAAACGTGCTGAAAAACTCGACTTCTACTCGTGTATATACGGTAAATTGGCCACACTGGAAGCAAAACATGCCCCCATCGCAACACCCCTGGTTTGTAAATAAAACTGTTGGTTGTACCAGAAGTAGTTTCTGGCCAAGCAGAAACTAAGACTCTTCAGAATAAACCACTGATGTTGGTCTGCTAGATCAGAGAAGGATGACATGGCCCATTGGACCGAGGATAGCGCATCCTCATGTCCAATGATAGTATACGTCCACTGTCACAAGGATACTGGAAGGGGAACATTGGACAGATTCAATGATTTGAATAATATGCTTGGTGTCTTTGGGAAAGGCTGATGTTTTAGACACCAAGGGTTGAAGAAAGCTATCTATATATTGCCCTACCCTGGAGGATATGGATTCAATACCGTTCACGATAGGTCTTCCCGGAGGGTTGACACTATCCTTGCGAATCTTGGGAAGGCAATATATGATGGGGGTCCTGCAAAACAGGGGATCAAGGTAAGCTGCCTCCTTTTTGTTAAGGATGTTAGTACCCTTTCCTTCTTCAATTAGCCAATGTAGTTCATCCTTATACTCCAACATAGGATCCTTATTTCATACTTTATAAGTATCTTGGTCAGTAGTTTGTTCATTTCAGCTAGATACTTAATTTTATCCTGAATCACCAACCCACCCCCCTTGTCAGCGGGGCGTATGATATCATTTCTTTTCTCCACCTGCTCCATACCCTGTTTGATGTATTGGGGATCAGTCACTTTCCGAATCTTCATTTTATCTAAATCATTAAATACCACATTTTTGAATACATCCAAGTACTTATTATCAGCATTAAGAGGATTAAAAGTGGATTTATTGCGAAGATTGGAATGATTACCCTCTTGGACTACTGTATGTCTCATAGGGGGATTCAAAAAATATTTTTTCATGTTCAAATTTCTGACAAATTTGTGAATATTGACATAAGTATGAAATTTGTTGAGGTTTTTAGTGGGAGCGAATTTAAGCCCTCGATCAAGGACTCTCATTTCGCTCTCACCCAAAACACAACTACTCAAATTGTAAATTCCTGCGCCTAATGGGGTTTTGGTCTTTTTTGTTCTCCTACCCCCTCTCCTTCCTCTCTCTCTTTTCTTTTTCGAAATTGGGCGTTCTGTTGTGGGGATTGTTGGGATTGGTGCCTCCACCAATCTCCCTGACTGGGTGGATACAAGGGTGGACTCCCCCCCGGACCACTCCACGTCCTTGGAAAATCCCCTCCCTCTTGGTTACCATTGGACTGTAAGGGGGCAAATCTGTTAAAAACAGGTATCTGTTCACCCCGAGGGGTGTGAGGCAGCCTTTTTTCCTGAGTGCCATAATAGGGGAAATTATATCTGTGACTATCTCTCCTAGGTGAGGGCACATACTCATAATGATGATGCGGACCATTACTGGTGTAGGCTGTGGGAGGAGCTCTCACACTTCCCCTACCTCTCCTCCCTCTGTTATTCCCTCTAGGAATGTAACCCCCCCTAGGTGGTGGAGGACCGGCAGGTAGATGTTCATAACTGTGAACAGGAGGGTAATGGGACGGAGGAGCAGGGGGATGAGTGACAGCCTGGCTAGATGCTCCACTAGGGATAGGTGGATTAGGGCTAGTAGAACTCTGCCATTTGAATATATTCCCTGTTTTAAAGTCCTCAAAGTCCCTAATATATTTTTTCTTTTTCTTACTCTGTATTTCATTATCCCATTTCCTTAATTTATTTTTAAGATCTCCTGACAATCTCTGAAATTCTTCACTCCCTTTAAAAGGATCTATATCTTTTTGTATATCCAAAATTTGTGACTCCAAACGAGTCATTTTCCTACGCTTGCATGCTAGTAAAAAGCCCAGAGGTTCCAAGCCTTTTTTCACAAAAAAATCCCCCCCCCCATTCTTTCATAGACTCCTCATCAGTAAGACCATCATTTGGTGGGATATCCCATGTTAAACGGCGCGGAATAAATCTGTCCGTCAAGTATTGTTCAAATGAGGCTAAATCCCACCATGCTTTTACCTTTTTCTCAAACAAATAGCCAAGTCTTTTGAAGGAGTGAGATAGGTCATTAACCTAATTGTCAGAGGAGCTATGAGAAAAAACCTCCACCAACTTAAGCTCTCGGTTATCAAAATATTGAAACACATCCATAGTTGCAGCTGAAATTGTGATAAATTGAAAAGCAATACTCAAAAGAGAAAAATCAACCAGCGCAACAGTAATCACTAGAGCAAAAGCAGCTAAATTAATGTCTAAACCACTGGCAACAAAAGTGAGTACACCCCTAAGTGAAAATGTCCAAATTGGGCCCAATTAGCCATTTTCCCTCCCCAGTGTCATGTGACTCATTAGTGGTACAAGGTCTTGGGTGTGAATGGGGAGCAGGTGTGTTAAATTTGGTGTTATCGCTCTCGCTCTCTCATACTGGTCACTGGAAGTTCAACATTACACCTCATGGCAAAGAACTCTCTGAGGATCTGAAAAAAATAATTGTTGCTTTACATAAAGATGGCCTAGGCTTTAAAGAGATTTTACAGATCCTAAAAACTGCGCTGCAGCATGGCGACCAAGACCATACAGAGGTTTAACAGGACAGTTTTTCACTCAGAACAGGCCTAGCCATGGTCGACCAAAGAAGTTGAGTGTACGTGCTCAGCGTCATATCCAGAGGTTGCCTTTGGGAAATAGACGTATGAGTGCAGCCAGCATTGCTGCAGGGGTTGAAGGGGAAAGGTCAGCCTGTCAGTGCTCAGACCATACGCCACACACTGCATCAAATTGGTTTGCATGGCTGTCCTCCCAGAAGGAAGCCTCTTCTAAAGATGAAAAAAAAATATATAAAACACAAAGCGCTGCGATGCTAAATAGCTGATAATTACACATAAAACCAAGTGAGGCTGCTATCAAAAGAGAGTTTTTTCAGAGTCACTTAAAAAGAATCAATAATGATATTTGAAGCGCTTCACAATGTGCATGAAAATGAATATATAAGAATAAATATAAATATAAATAGTCAAATAAATCCAGCGGTGAGTAAAACTTCCTAAAAAATCCAGCAATCAAAATAGTGTAAAATTATAAAAAATTAGTGACACCAAATGTGTAAAAAATTCACATAAAAAATCCACATAAAAATAAATATATAGGGATGTATTCAGAAGGTTCAATTATACAGGTGTAGAATCCTGATTGGTATAGAGCTTTTGATCACTAGCAAAGCTGTTTAAAAACACTTGCTTAATTAAGGTGCTCATTGATAGTACCAATGTGTTTTTTGCTTCTATTCACAACCAATGTGAGAATCATAAACAGGCAGATAAGAGAAAAAAACAATCATTGTGCAATAGTTAGGATACCAAGGTACACAGGCAAACTTCAATCCACTCACGTGTGCCTTATAATGATAAGGCATATGCAGGTTTTACTATAGCAGTCAGCCGCCTTAGACAGGAGCAGATTCACTGCAGTACACTGTGTGAAACTGCTGATCTGCACAGAGCTTCCTTGGCTCCTCCCACGCGTTACATCACAGTCACGTGACTTTTTCAAGCAAGAATGTAAAAATGTGCTAAAATGTGTACAGTGTGTATTTATCTCTTTGTATTATGACACTTCTTACCTGTCCAGTGGGCTGCCAATAGTGTAAATAAGGAGGGGCTGGCCAAAGTAATACACATTATTTAGGCATTCATCTCTCAATGAAGTGGAGAGAGTTACCTGTCCAAAACATCCCCCCCCCATAAATTTTTACAAATGGCCCTTGAGAGGGGGGGGGGATCGGATAGGTGGACCTTATAACTTTGTCTTTAACTAGTCCCTAAAAAAGTCGCGTGACTGTGATGTAACGCATGGGAGGAGCCAAGGAAGCTCTGTGCAGATCAGCAGTTTCACACAGTGTACTGCAGTGAATCTGCTCCTGTCTAAGGCGGCTGACTGCTATAGTAAAACCTGCATATGCCTTATCATTATAAGGCACACGTGAGTGGATTGAAGTTTGCCTGTGTACCTTGGTATCCTAACTATTGCACAATGATTGTTTTTTTTCTCTTATCTGCCTGTTTATGATTCTCACATTGGTTGTGAATAGAAGCAAAAAACACATTGGTACTATCAATGAGCACCTTAATTAAGCAAGTGTTTTTAAACAGCTTTGCTAGTGATCAAAAGCTCTATACCAATCAGGATTCTACACCTGTATAATTGAACCTTCTGAATACATCCCTATATATTTATTTTTATGTGGATTTTTTATGTGAATTTTTTACACATTTGGTGTCACTAATTTTTTATAATTTTACACTATTTTGATTGCTGGATTTTTTAGGAAGTTTTACTCACCGCTGGATTTATTTGACTTTTTATATTTATATTTATTCTTATATATTCATTTTCATGCACATTGTGAAGCGCTTCAAATATCATTATTGACTCTTCTAAAGATGATGAACAAGAAAGCCCACAAACAGTTTGCTGAAGACAAGCAGACTAAGGACATGGATTACTGGAACCATGTCCTGTAGTGATGAGACCAAGATAAACTTATTTGGTTTAGATGGTGTCAAGCGTGTGTGGTGGCAGGTGAGGAGTACAAAGACAAATGTGTCTTGCCTACAGTCAAGCATGGTGGTGGGAGTGTCATGGTCTGGGGCTGCATGAGTGCTGCTGACACTGGGGAGCTACAGTTTATTGAGGGAACCGTGAATGCCAACATGTACTGTGACATACTGAGGCAAAGCATGATCCCCCTCCCTTCGGAGACTGGGCCGCAGGGCCGTATTCCAACATGATAATGATCCCAAACACACCTCCAAGATGACTGCTGCCCTGCTAAAGAAGCTGAGGGTAAAGGCATGTCTCCAGACCCAAACCCTATTGAGCATCTGGGGGGCATCCTCAAACGGAGCACTGTGCTGTTTAATCTGCTTTAAGTGACCAGGATCTATATTTTCTTTTTTTTTTTTTTTGGGGGGGTTAAACACTTTAAGATTTCTTTGTATGTAAAGAGTTATGTACTTTTTAATAGATTTGCTTTATTTTCAATAAAGAATCTTGGAATGGAACACGGTGTGCAGGAGTTATGATTTTATAGTTGCTCAGAGGAGCTTAGAGTACAAGCCAAATGTATGTAGTGTTAGGTTTTATTATTCCCTGCAATTTCCAACAGGTGACAATGACTATCAAGGTCTAATAAAATAATTGGGGTTAGAGGCCTTGCAAACATAGGGATGATTCACTATAGCATTTTTCTTGTGTCAATGCTGTCTAAAAATGTCCTGCACTAAATTCAAAAGAGCAGTGTGTCAGTTCTAATGCTATTACTGACATGTGCAAACAAATTCAAGTAGTTCTTAACCACCTCAAGTCTGGACACTTTCACCCCCTTCCAGTCCAGTCCAATTTTCATCTTTCATCACTGCCACACTTTGAAAGACAATTACTTAGGCTTGCAACACTGTACCAACATGACATGTTTATCATTTTTTGAGACAAATAGAGCTTTCTTTTGGTGGCATTAAATCACCACTGTTTTTTTTTTATTTTGTGCTATATAAACAAAAAAATTATTTAACTATTAATTTGTTTCTGTTATAACATTTAGCAAATATTTTTTTTCATAAGTTTAGGGAAAAATTTATTTTGGTACATTTCTTTAGTAAGAATAACCAAAATAAGTGCACATTATTTAGTCTGTGTGAAAGTTATAGAGTCTATAATCTATGGTATATATGTTTGAAAATCAAGATGTACAGTAGATGTACTGACTGCCTATCTCATTTCTTGAGACCCTAACATGCCAGGACAGTACAAATACTCCACAAATGACCCATTTTTTTTAAAGTAGACAATCCAAGGTAAGAGGCATTGTACGTTTTTTGAAGTTGTACATTTTTGTCACTTTTTTTGTTTTAATATTTAAAAATTGTAATTTTAACAAGTTCTCATACACAGCATAGGCATACTCATACTGTAATTACACCCCAAAATACATTCTGCTGCTCCTCCCAAGTATGGGGTTATCATTTGTGTGTTTCACAACCTAGCCACATAGAGGGACCAAAAATCAAAGGAGCACCTTCAGGCGTTCTAGGTGCAAAAATTACACATCTAATTTCCAAAATCTATTGCATTTTTGGAGGCTCTGGAGCACCAGAACAGTAGACATTGTAACTGGTGTGGTGGTGATTGAGGACAGAATGTCTCTGTTGAGTTGACTAGGGACACAAAACAGTAAAAGACTGTGCAATGGTTTCATTCATGAAACCTTGTGCACTACCATGATGCTGTGACTGGTCACAGCTATCACATGGTACAGGGCTGCTGTGATTGGCCCTGATACCATGTGATCGCTGTGGCCAATCAAAGAGCTCACACTGTAGTAAAGGATGACATTATAGGCATCAGCCAGGGGCATAAATGAATGCAGCCTCCAAATTTATAGATCAGTTACCTGCAATTCATCAAATGTTTGCTTTTGGATTTAAATATGCTTGAAAGACTGGACCTGTTTTACTGAGAGAGATAAGTATAATTTTCTAAGGAAAAGTTGTTCACAGAAGAGGATCTTTTGATCAATGGCACTGTGGATTTAGAAAAGTTCTCATATCTCCCATTTATGTGGAGGTTCAGTCTCCTAAATTACAAGGTGATTAAGTCAATTTGTTGATTTAAGCTGTCTGGATCCCCAAAAACAGAGTTACACACAGGGCTTTTTTTCAGCAAGACCGTGGTACGTGAAACTCCATTTTGCCACCTCCAGTAGCCCTGTCCTCTCTGACTTGTCACTATAAACATAAAAGCTGGTAGGGGAAGATTTTTGCACTACTCACTTTCTTTACCAGCTTTGGTGTTTATAGTGACATCATGCCTCTTCTAGCAGCTCAGTTGTGCTATTAGCTACCAGATTTACTGTTCCTCCTGAGGACTCCTCCCTGGCAGGTGAGTGGTCGAAGCGTGCTTTTAAGGGGGCCTGTACTGTGTGGGGATCTCTGTACTTTTAGGGGGAGGGTAGTGAGTGGAGAGCCCTGTACTGTGGGGGGGAGAGCTCTGTACAGGGGGGAAGGGGGAGGTGTGGGGAGAGCAATTGAAATGATTTCTTCTCCAGTGTCAGGGTCCAAATCTGAACTTGGGACCTCTGAATTGTTTGTCTGTAGCTCTTCTTGCTGTGCTACCTGAGATGTTGGACAGCTCCCTGGCCCTGCCTCATCCCTTGGACAGCCTTTCTCTGCATCTTGTTTCTGGTAAAGCTTAAACTCTTTGCTCTTCCCATGAACTTCCCAATTTAAGCCATGTCTCTGCACTTCCTGTTTGCCAGATTATTGTGCTTGCTCCAGCCGATATCTTGCTCCATGCTTATCTTCTGCATTTCTTTGCTACCACTTGTTATTGACCCTTGACTTGTTCATTAACCACACTTCCACTTAATCCCATCCAAGTTCCACTCATTACTGACCTTTTGGCTTGTCCACCAGCTATGCCTACCTTACTCCCACTTACTCTTTCCCTGCTGGGCAATTCAGAGGGCCGCGACCTGACATTAGCATGCAGCAAACCCCATCTCCACCATCAGAGCTCTGATGAAGACCAATTAGTGTTTAGATCCTATGCCTCAGGTAAGCCTGCCTCATCTTCCAGGGAGATCTACTTGTATATTTCCAACTGATTACTTATGAACCTCTCTACTGCTGCAGCCACTGGCCTTTGAACTGAATTCAGGAAGCTGACCAATCCACTTTCTGTTAACCCGCAACAGGGCTTAACGAATGAGTGAGTGCATTTCTAGCAGATCAGTAGACATTTTTCTGTACTTTAAAGGGATAAAACACATGGCAATATGTATGTACTGTAGAGCTGTACCTGCATATGCTTTTGTAATTTGCAGTAGCATAAACTTTTAGTTTTGTATTTTTACTGTTTTATAAAAAATTCTCTCAGACTGTTGTTCTTAGGAGCTCTCTTTCTCCTTTATTATCTCCAGGGTAATGTGTAGGTATGTGTTATCCTTGCATGGTTTCTAGTTAGCCCATTTATAGTGTTATTTTATCAGTCGGGAAGATTAAAGTGATTGTAAAGTCTTATTTTTTTTTCTATAAAAATAACAAACAAAAAAAATAATAAACACAAAGCAGCCTGGATCCTCCTCTTCTCGGGTGCCTCTTCAGTGCTCCTGGGCCCTCCCTCCTGTTGAGTGCCCCTATAGCAAGCAGCTTGCTGTGAGGGGAAACTGAGTTGAGTCACAGCTCCCTGTGTCCATTCGGACACTAAGTCACATCCCAGCCCGCTCCTCTCTCTCCTGAACGGCTAACTGACTTTTACAGCAGCGAAAGCCAATGCCACCACTGTTGTGTCTCAGCCAATCAGGAGGGAGAGTCTCAGACGGCTGAGACACTCGTGGACATCGCTGGTCAGCGATGGGGCTCTGGTAGGTATTAGGGGAGCTACTGCATGCTGAAGGCTTTTTATCTTAATGCCTAGAATGCATTAAGATTAAAAAATCCTCTGACTTTACAGTTAAATTTAAGCTTTAAAGTCAAGCTCCAGCTTGGTGAAAGCTCAAATAAAATCCAGTCCTTGACACAAATTAGACATTAGATTGTCATCTAATCAATTCCCCTATAGAGCAATTTTTTTCACACACACACACACACACACACACGGTAAAAACTGCATTTTTGGCTTTAAAATTACTTAAAACCCCCAGAATAATATATATTTATTTATTTACTATTGGTAGTTTCAATATTTTATATCGCACAATGTTTGCACAACTGTTAATCAAATCTGTACTTTAAGAAAAACAAAGACTACAATGAATTTTAGTGTACACAATGTACGGTACCTGAAATTATCAATAGGAGATGCTTTAAATGTCTTCACAGCACATCAAGTTTAGGGTAAATCATAAATTATGGCACTAGAATTATTGCTCTTATTCCAACATTCATGGTGCTCTATAAAGTATGTGGTAAATTTCTGTTTACATACACATGCACACCCTGTGCTTCTTTTTGTATTTGCAGGCGTGTGCAGTGTGACAGAGTTGCTTTTTAATTTTCTTTTCATTATTTTTGAAAAATGTTTAAACTTTTTTTTTTTTTAATTTTCTTTCTCATTTAATTGTGTTACTATCATAAGGGTGCTAATAAGTCCTTATGTAATATCATTGGGCAAATGATAGATAACCTTTATGGAGACATCAGGGTATATTAGATCCCTAATATCTCCCTCGCCCTCTGCTCCAGCCAACTAAGCACAGGAGTGTGCTTAATCAGCTGTGCACCAAGCTTTATAGGGCTGAGCACTTTCAGTTCAAACTGCTGTAGACGAGATTGAAGAATGGATGTTCCCTGGTCTCCTCCTGATCACCATTCAATGGCGTGAAGCCATTATGCCCCCCTAAACTCTGGAGAGAGCAGCACAATGTCATTTTGTTACTCACCACCAGTGGAGACCAAAGAAGACCTGTGACACCACGGGAGCTGGTTAAAAGCATCTACAAAAAGTCAAAATTACATTCTTTCAGATTCTTTGTTTTTAATGTGAATTGTTAGACAGGGTAATTTTTGTTGACAGGCTAACTGGTAGGTGTTCCAGGAATTATTTGCATTTTTTTTATGTGTAAGGCCCTTCTTTTTTCAAAGACTAGATATAAATTGGGGTGGTTGCTATTTTTGTTTAGCTTGTTTTCAGATTTTTAAGGCTGCACAATGGGGGTAAGAGGGGGCAGTGTGAAAGAGATCATGAGCCAGGATTGGTTTTTAGTAAATAGACTAAACATTTTTGCCTGAGTCTGTACCTAAAGGCTGGGGTCTGTTGTCTGTGGTGCTGGAATGGAGTCCAGTCCTGGGATGCTTAGCTTTCTTAAAACTCACTGGAAATTCAAATGTTAGTGCAAATAATAACATTATTACAGACAGCAATCAACTGTTTTGAATAGATTCTAACTTTCTGGTTATGGTCAAATCATATATAGATAATATACCTCCTAGTTCACCCAGTATAAATGCCACTGAAGGAGCAATGTAAAGAACATCATCAATATCTCTAATGAATGATTTCTTGTTAAGGCTCCCAGTACAAATGTCACACGCTCTCTTTAAATCTGCATTAATCTTTAATCTGCATTAATCTTTATTTATTTATTTATTTTTCCAAATAACTTTTTATTGAAATTTTTTTCCAAGTTACAATCCACAGTGGTATAAAGTACAAAGCAAGCATTCTTGATGTCAAAAAAGGCATATAATACATAAATAGAATTATCTTGTAACAGATTATTGACCCTGTGGTACAACAGGGCTGCTGCAGACTGTTAGTTCCTCGCCTTGCACACAGAAAGCGGACGTGTGTCAGAAGCTCCAGCCATCCGGCCACCCAGGACTCATCCCCGGACTCCCCAGGAGAACAGAACCGGGACCCCCCAGCAACCTGTACCAGGACCGTGAACGGGACCACCCTGGACCCTACTCGCCTCAGCTGAACCCCCCCAGCTCTCCATCGCGCCGTCCGCAGCCATCTGGATGCCTCGACTCTAGCCGCCAGCCCCATTGGATAGCCTCACAAGACAGGCTGCGGCTCCGGCCTAGCTCCGGCCCAGTGCCGGCCTGCCGCTCCCACCCGCTTCTCCCCTCAGCCTTGATCGGCAGGCCCTCTAACTGGACCCAACCCACCTTCACAGACGGGACCGCAGCCGCACCGGGAGCCGTGCATCTGGACAGCCTGCGGCTCGGGCCTAGTCCATCAGCCATCTTGGTCCACCCAGTCGTGGCCGCAGCACTCCACCAGCCACCCGGAACTCATCCCTGGACTCCCTTGCAATACTGAAATGGGACCCCGGTCCCACCTGACCCCCACTAGCCCCAAGCTCACCAGGACACCATCAACAGCCACCATCCGGTCACCTCTTGTCTAGCCCACTAGACATGAGGGACAAACCGCGGCTGAGGTCAATTCTGGCCAGTGCCAGCCTACCCCCACTTCCGTTTCAGGGGACCAGCAGCCCTCTCCTACCCTGAACACCTCCCCCCTCTGCCACCAGACCTCACCGTAGGAGCACCGGGGGACACAGAGAGCCAGGACAACCACGGCCCAGGCATAGCTCCGGCATCCATCTTAATACACCCAGACGTGGCTGCAGGACTGGCAAGTAGTGGCCTAGGTTCACCATAGCACCCTTCCCTTCTGTTCCAACAGCCTCTCACCCCCTCATCTTCCCCCCTTCTCTCTCTCCCCACCTCCGAACCACGCGGTCAGGTAAGTACTTCGGGGCACCACCCATCAGCAGTTGATCCAGGGTCCTCGGGTCCGATCGCCCCTCAGGGGGGTCAGGAAGGAGTTTTTTCCTCTGCTGCAGCAATTGGCCAGCTCAGCTAGGGGTTTTTCACCTTCCTATGGATCAACGGGAGGGTGGTAGGTCAGCGGGGCCCCCCTCCATTCACCACTACCTGAACTTCGGACAATCATCAGCACCATCAGCAACACCACGCCTTTATTAGCGGCACCCTTCAGGACCATCATCTTCTCAGCATCTCCTCGTCGCTTCATCAGTATCATCATCGTATCATCCTATCAACATCAACTTTTTTTTCTCACCATGTGCAACTTCAAATACTCAGCGGACACCCTCTACAGGCTAAGAAATACCACCTCAACACTACCAACCTCCATTCAAAAAATACTAAGAAAAGAACAATTACTAAGGACTAGGGATGTCCCGATACCACTTTTTTAGGACCGAGTACAAGTACCGATACTTTTTTTCAAGTACTCGCCGATACCGATTACCGATACTTTTTTTTTAATGTCACGTGACAGTTTTTTTTTTTTGTTTTTTTTTGAGGGGGGGGGGGGGGGTATAGTGAACGGTGTCTGTGTGTGTGTTTTTGTTTTGTTTTTTTCATTTACATTTATTATTTTTTACAATTTTTTTTTTATTCTTTATTGCACTATGTGTGTGTTTTTTTTTTTTTTTTTTTTTTAATCAGCCCTGTTGGGGGGCTTTGGTGAGATATCAGGGGTCTTAACAGACCTCTGATATCTCCCCCTTGAGACAGAGAAATAGACTGAGGATAGAGATTCCCCAGTCCCTTTCTCTGCAGCGTCAGCTGCACTGAGAATGAATGGAGAGAACACAGCAGCTTCTCTCCATTCATAAACTGACACATTATAATCACAGGAGATTACAATGTTTCAGTTATGTGAATGGAAAGAGTCAGCTGACTCTCTCCATACACACAGTGGAGAGACAGCAGAACAGAGGGGACAGACGAAGAGAGAGGGGGACAACGGAAAGCCGGAACGGATGGGGACAGCGGAGGGGGACAGAGGAACGCATGGGGACAGCGGAGGGGGACAGAGGAACGCATGGGGACAGCGGAGGGGGACAGAGGAACGCATGGGGACAGCGGAGGGGGACAGAGGAACGGATGGGGACAGAGGAGGGGGACAGAGGAACGGATGGGGACAGCGGAGGGGGACAGAGCAAAGAAGAAGGACAGCGGGATGTGGACAGAGGAACGGAGGAGGACAGCGGAGGGGGACAGAGCAAAGAAGGAGGACAGCGGGGGGGGGACAGAGGAACGGAGGGGGACACAGCAATGGAGCAGGACAGCGGAGGGGGACAGAGGAACGGAGGAGGACTAAGGAGGAGGAGGTGACAGTCAGCGGTGATCGCGTGTGGGGGAATTACAAGTAACGATCACCGCTGTATGTCACTAAGCAGCTGAAAGCCGCGGGGGGAGAAGCTTGTAACTCCCCCACACGTCCATCACCGCTGACAGTCAAGGTATCGGCGGAAGCATCGGGAGCATTTGCCCGAGTACAAGTACTTGGGCAAATGCTTGGTATCGGTGCCGATACCGATACTAGTATCGGTATCGGGACAACCCTACTAAGGACCAACCTACAATCAGCCATTAAACACAGGAAGTCACCAATTCAACCACAACAAATAGCATGCACCCTGATCAACACCAGATCTGCAGTCAAGCACAGACTGGAAATCCACAACTTCATCATCCAAAACAACATAGATTGCCTCTTCACGGAAAGCTGGCTAACACCCGACTACAACGCTATCCTAACTGAATTGGTGCCGGAGAACTACAGTATTCTAACTGAGCATAGAATAGGAAAAAAGGAGGAGGCCTAGCAGTGATCTTCAAATCTCAACTCGCGCTCATCAAACCAACTTTACAGAACTCAGTGCCTTTCATGGAAACACTCGCCCTACATCTTCAAACAACACCCCAAGACACCAGTCACATATTACTATGCTACAAACCACCAGGACCGAAAACCAATCTCCTTACACCCTTCACTGAATTCATTTCAACATGCACCCTGAAAACCAAAAACTTTCTGGTACTTGGGGACTTCAATCTCTGGGCAAACTCTACCCAAGACCCCATCCCCACCGCCTGCATTAACCAACTGGAAGAACTAGGTCTGCAGCAACTGATAAATGCTCCCACGCATGGGTCAGGACACATTCTGGACCTCATCTTCAAACAAAATATGGACATCAACATTCAACAACGTACCGCTACCTTGGACAGACCACCACGCTATCAAATATAATCGCCACCAACACCACCATCCAAAAACCAAAACATGCAATAACAAACTGGACCAGATCTCAGAAAAAACTAAACTCTGAACTCTTCAAAACCACACTATCAACCAAAATAGCAATGCTAAATTTAAACTACTCAATGGAACAAACACTTAACTCCTTGAACAAGGCATTACTACAAACAGCAGACGCAGTGGCTTCAAAACGTAGAACACTCATCCGCAAAAAGAACTCTGGATGGTTTATTGGCACTCTTACTATACTTAAGCAGGAACACAGAAGAGCTGAAAGAGCCTGGAGAACAAATTCTACAAAGGAAAACCACAAAAACTACAAAGCATTCACTAGGAAATATCACATAGCAATCTTCAAAGCAAAAAAAGAACATTTCTCAAACACCATCTCAACAGCCTTAAACCGCCCTCGGGAACTTTTCAAAATAGTCACGCAGACTATGAACCCTTCCTGCCTAGAGCCCCCAGCATATGAAACTCAAGAATTCTGCAACGAGTTATCAGATTTTTTCATCGACAAAATCGACAACATTCAGAAAACAATTCAACAGAAAAAAACAACCAACCTCATTCAACTAAAGCAAAAAGAGAAAACCGATACAAACATCACACAATCACCAAATTTTTCGCTGATCCCAATCACCACTGACACCACCAAAAACATCATCAGAAGTCTCCGAGACAGCACATCACCAAACAACATAATTCCCACAAAACTGAAAGAATGTTCCGACATCTTGGCTCCTACTATAACACATATCATAAATCAGTCGTTCAAAGAAGGGATTGTTCCTATCGCCCTCAAGCAAGGCATCGTCAAACCCCTCCTAAAGAAACCCAACCTCGACCCTAAAGATCCTAACTACCACAGACCGGTAACAAGCCCCAACACCATCTCCAAGATTATTGAAAAAGTAGTTGTCCAACAGCTACAACTCCACCTGGACACACACAAACTCTTGGACCCACTGCAATCAGGCTTCTGCCCAGGCCATGGCACAGAAACAGCACTTCTCAAAATATGGGACAACGCCCTCGAAGCAGTAGATGATGGAGGATCATGTCTCCTGGTACTGTTGGACCTCAGTGCAGCGTTCGACACAGAGGATCACAACACCCTACTCATCCACCTCACAGAAGTAGCAGGAGTCACAGATTCAGATATACCATGGTTTGCATCCTTCTTACAAAATCGTGCACAGACAGTGAAACTAGGAGCTTTCACCTCCGAAACAAGCGCAGTTTCTTATGGAGTCCCTCAAGGTTCACCCTTATCACCAGTGCTCTTCAACATCTACATCCGTCCACTCCTCAAAATCATCAGAAAATCGGACCTCTGCTTCCACTCTTACGCTGATGACACCCAACTCTACTTTTGCATCACCGGTTAAAAAGACCAATATCAGCGACTAGAAAAATGCCTCACATTGATAGACAACTGGATGACCACTAGCTCCCTCAAACTCAACGGATCCAAAACAGAGCTTCTTCTCCTCCATGCAAACTGAAATACAAAAACTAAAACCCCTTGGGCACCACCCACCATCCTTGGACAGACCATCTCCCCAAGCACCAAAGCTAAAAGTCTCTGAGTCATCTTTGACTCAGAAATGTCGATGGATGCACAAATAGGATCAGTAGTCAGTGGATCTCCTTCGCCTACTACGTAGACTCATCCCCTTCATTCCAGAAGAGGACAAAGCAGCAGTTGTTGGAGCAATCATCAATTCCCGATTCGACTACACGAACTCCCTCTACATAGGACTGCCTGAATACCAGATTGCACACCTACAAGTCATACAAAACATGGAAGCAAGACTGGTAACAGGAAAAAAACCCTGGGAATCCATCTGCCATCCCTGAGGAGCCTACATTGGCTAAACGTAAAGGATCGGATTACATTCAAGACCCTCTGCCTCACCCACAAATGCACACAAGGAAACGCTCCTCAATACCTATGCGAGAAAATAAAACACTACGCACCGAATCGCAGTCTTCGATCAACCAAAACCTCCTCCTCATCCCCAAGTCCCTCTACAAATCAAAAGGAGAACGAAGATTCGCAGTCCAAGGACCACGGCTATGGAACGCTCTACCCACCAACATCCGCATGGAAGAAAACCACCGGGTCTTCAGAAAAAAACTCAAGACCCATCTCTTCTAAGAAACAGGACAGATCAAGCGCCTTGAGGCAATTCAGTTTGCATTGTAGCGCTATACAAATCTTTCTTTCATTCAGATATTCAGATGAAATTGTTCCATGTGGCGTATAATAGACAATAAGGCACACAGTGTGCAATTGTTTTAATCATGTTATTAAAGCATAGGAATGGTCTGAAGACTCAAATATAGTAGAAAACAACAACAAATAAGAAGAGACACTAGCTCATTATCAGAGGTTCAGAACATGCAGGAAATTGTAGAAGACCTGTATATTCATTTAATTTGCCTGAGAAGGATCCAACGGTCCCACTGTTTGTAGAAGCAGGGAATGTTTCCATCTTTATAGGCCACAATTTGTAGACGTGTGCGATTCGTTTTGTACGAATCGTAAATTCACACGAATTTCCGAAAATTTGTACATTTGTGAGGATCCGAAATACAAATTTTTATACATACGAATTTTGTACGAAATACGAAATTTAATTTACAAACTTCGGATAAATTTATCATAACAAACTTTCGTTATCATTACGAAACGTTAACAAACCTAAAAGTTAAAAACCCCAGAAAGTCAGCACAGCACAGGGATGGTGAGAGCCCCTCATAATGATAAATTTATCATAACAAACTTTTGTTATTGTTACGAAAAGTTTACGAACCTAATAAAAATTTGTGTTTCCTACGAATCCGAATCGAATTTTGGACACGAATTACAAAATTAATTTTAATACGAAATGGAACGAAATTAAACAAATTTATTCACTGCGAACATGTCTAATAATTTGTTCGTATTTGAAGGCTTTTTCAACTTTTTTAACAACCTCACTAATGTTTGGGGATAAGTCTGACTTCCACTTTCTAGTAACCATCAATCTGTCTGCCAATAAGATTTCTATCACCATTGGCCTAAGGGTTGGTGGGTATTGGTCAATGTGGACACACAGGATGGCCATTTCTGCACTGCCTAAATTTATTATGCCTGTAGTTTTAGATATTAGGCGAAAAACTGCTCTCCAAAAACTCCTAAGATTAGGGCATTCCTAGATCATATGTAGCAGAGTGCCCGCTTTGCCGCATCCATGCCAACATTCATTTGAGCTGGAATGGGAGAGTTTTGCAGTAATGAAAGGGGTATAGTACCATCTAAGGAGTATTTTTTTTTATGCCAGTATGTAGTGGATCTTGTGTAAAAACTATTATATTTACTGGCCTTTTTCCATTGTTCCTCTGAAAAAGATGTTGAGAGGTCTGTTTCCCACTTCTGAGGTAAGAGTTTAGTAAAGATCCCTTTCGTATTTTTGTGCATATCGTTCCAGAAGGACCATGCTTCATGTGGTATCCTAGTAGGTATTATAGGATGCGCCTTTTATAAATGTAGCTATCTTCATGTAAGTGTATTGATAAGATATTGGAGGTGAATATTTCTGTCTTATGCCGCGTACACACGAGCGGACTTTTCGACCGGACTGGTCCGACAGACAATTCGACCGTGTATGAGCTTCATCGAACCTGCAGCGGACTTTTTCTGTCGAAAATCTGATGGACTTTAGATTTGGAACATGTTTCAAATCTTTACATCGGAACTAACTCCGCCAGACCCAGTTCCTATTGAAAAGTCTGCTCGTCTGTATGCTAGTCCGACGGACAAAAACCGATGCTAGGGCAGCTATTGGCTACTGGCTATCAACTTCCTTATTTTAGTCCAGTCGTACGTCATCACGTACGAATCCGTCAGACTTTGGTGTGATTGTGTGTAGGCAAGTCCGTTCATTCAGAAAGTCCATTTGAAGTCCGTCGGAAGTCCGTCGGATAGTCCGTCGGACCAGTCCGGTCGAAAAGTCTGCTCGTGTGTATGCGGCATTAGAGTATTGAATGGGACAACTTTTCCATTGTGAAGGTGGTCTGTAACTAGGGTAATCCCTTTTTTTCCCCCAAGTGTTTGTCAAGAGGTCTGTTTTGTGGGTTCGAATAGATGACAAGGGGGTAGGGATATCTGTTAGGTCTGCTAACATAGAGGAGCAAAATTGTTTCCATGTGTCCATTACCAGTTGGATAATTGGGTGATTGGATTTCAAAAGTGTATTTGAGAAAGAATAAGCTAGAAGTGTAGAGCTTAGAGAATTGGGGGATATTCAGTCTTTCTCTATAGATTAGCTTAATCTTTTAACGCGTATGAATGGAACCAAAGTGTTGTTATAGGCTAGCTGTAAAATAATCTCACAGTAGGAGAGCCCCATTCTTCCAACTTTTTTATGCTTCAGTAAAGAAGATTGGGAACATTTTGTTTTTTTTTCACCCAGACAAATATGAAGTTGCGTTTGCATAGTCTTATGCCGTGTACACACGACCGGTTTTGCCGTCAGAATAAACTCCGAAGCCTTGCCTACACACGGTCAAACCAAAGTCCGACCGTCCAGAATGC
This sequence comes from Lithobates septentrionalis, assembly GCA_037952835.1. Classification (NCBI taxonomy): domain Eukaryota; kingdom Metazoa; phylum Chordata; class Amphibia; order Anura; family Ranidae; genus Lithobates; species Lithobates septentrionalis. Next base: position 6,676,067 of record JBBDGP010000205.1, read on the forward strand.
GGTGATGTACAGCACGTACGACGGGACTAGAAAAAGCAAGTGCAATAGTGAGTGCAGTAGTCAGTGGATCTCACCATCTCCTTCACCTACTATGTAGACTCATCCCCTTCATTCCAGAAGAGGACAAAGCAGCAGTTGTTGAAGCAATCATCAATTCCCGATTCGACTACACGAGCTCCCTCTACATAGGACTACCTGAATACCAGATTGCACACCTACAAGTCATCCAAAACATGGAAGCAAGACTGGTAACAGGAAAAAAACCCTGGGAATCGATCTCCCCATCCCTGAGGAGCCTACATTGGCTAACCGTAAAGGATCGGATTACATTCAAGACCCTCTGCCTCACCCACAAATGCACACAAGGAAACGCTCCTCAATACCTATGCGAGAAAATAAAACACGACGCACCTAATCGCAGTCTTCGATCAACCAAAACCTCCTCCTCCCCAAGTCCCTCTACAAATCAAAGGGAGAACGAAGATTCGCAGTCCAAGGACCACGGCTATGGAACGCTCTACCCAAAAACATCCGCATGGAAGAAAACCATCGGGTCTTCAGAAAAAAACTCAAGACCCATTTCTTCTAAGAAACAGGACAGATCAAGCTCCTTGAGGCAATTCAGATTGCATTGTAGCGCTATACAAATCTTTCATTCATTCAGATATTCAGATGAACTTGTTCCATGTGGAGTATAATATACAATAAGGCACACAGTGTGCAATTGTTTTAATCATGTTATTAAAGCATAGGAATGGTCTGAAGACTTATGCCGCGTACACACGGTCGGACTTTCCGGCATACTTGGTCCAGCGGACCAGAGTGTGCCGGACAATCCGCCCGTGTGTAGGCTCCGGCAGACTTTTCCGGCTGACTTTTTCCCAAAAGCCCGCCGGACCTAGATTTGAAACATGTTTTAAATCTTTCCGTCAGACTCAGTTTTGGGCGGAAAGTCCGCTCGTCTGTGTGCTGGTCCGACGGAAAGCCCGCTCTTGTGTATGCTGGTCCAACGGACCAGATACAACGCGAGGGCAGGGTATTGCATTTCGCGCTTGCTGCAATAGGGAAAACACATTTTCCTATTGTGGCGAGCGCGGGGCATACCAGGCCCTTAGGTCTGGTATGGATTATAAAGGGAACCCCCCTACGCCGAAAAAACGGCGTGGGGTCCCCCCTAAAATCCATACCAGACCCCGATCCGAGCACGCAGCCTGGCCGGTCAGGAAAGGGGGTGGGGACGAGCGAGCGCCCCCCCCTCCTGAACCGTACCAGGCCGCATGCCCTCAACATGGGGGGTGGGTGCTTTGGGGAGGGGGGCGCCCTGCGGGGCCCCCCCACCCCAAAGCACCTTGTCCCCATGTTGATGAGGACAAGGGCCTCTTCCAGACAACCCTGGCCATTGGTTGTCGGGGTCTGCGGGCGGGGGGCTTATCGGAATCTGGGAGCCCCCTATAAGAGGGCCCCCAGATCCCGGCCCCCCCACCCTATGTGAATGAGTATGGGGTACATGGTATCCCACCCCTACCCATTCACCTAGGGAAAAAGTGTAAATAATAAAACACTACACAGGTTTTTAAAATATTTTATTAAACAGCTCCGGGGGGGGATCTTCCTCCGGCTTCGGGGGTCCCTCCAGTTCATCTTCTCCCGGCGTCCGGTTGGTTCTTCTCCGCTCTCTTCTCCCGGTGTTCCAGTTCTTCGGCCGGCTCCTCCGCTGTCTTCAGGTAGCTCTCTTGCCAGCAGAGGTCCAGACTTCTGGGCTTCTTGTCTTCTGGGCTTCTTGTCTTCTCTTCTCCAGATGTTGACACAATGCTCTCTCTGGCTGGACTGCTCTCTGAGGGCTGCGTTGTGACTTATATAGGCGGAGACCCCGCCCCCTTTTGATGTCACAGTCCCTGGGCATGCTAGGACTGTGACGTTTTAGGGGGCGTAGTCACCCAGTGACCACGCCCCCTAAAACGTCACAGTCCCAGCATGCCCAGGGACTGTGACATCAAAAGGGGGCGGAGTCTCCGCCTATATAAGTCACAATGCAGCCCTCAGAGAGCAGTCCAGCCGGAGAGAGCGTCGTGTCAACATCTGGAGAAGAGAAGAGGGAAGAAGACAAGAAGCCCAGAAGACAAGAAGCCCAGAAGTCCGGACCTCTGCTGGCAAAAGAGCTACCTGAAGACAGCGGAGGAGCCGGCCGAAGAACTGGAACACCGGGAGAAGAGAGCGGAGAAGAACCAACCGGACGCCGGGAGAAGATTAACCGGAGGGACCCCCGAAGCCGGAAGAAGACCCCTGAAGCCGGAGGAAGATCCCCCAGAGCTGTTTAATAAAATATTTTAAACACCTGTGTAGTGTTTTATTATTTACACTTTTTCCCTAGGTGAATGGGTAGGGGTACCATGTACCCCATACTCATTCACATAGGGTGGGGGGCCGGGATCTGGGGGCCCTCTTATTATATTATTTATTCAAATATAGTAGAAAAAAACAATAACAAATAAGAAGAGACACTAGCTCATTATCAGAGGTACAGAACATGCAGGAAATTGTAGAAGACCTGTATATTCATTTAATTTGCCTGAGAAGGATCCAACGGTCCCACTGTTTGTATAAGCAGGGAATGTTTCCATCTTTAAAGGCCATAATTTGTAGACGTGTGCAATTAGTTTTGTATGAATCGGAAATTCGTACGAATTTCCGAAAATTTGTACATTCGTGAGGATCCGAAATACGAATTTTTATACATACGAATTTTGTACGAAATACGAAATTTCATTTACAAACTTCGGATAAATTTATCATAATGAACTTTCGTTATTGTTATGAAACGTTAACGAACCTAAAAGTTAAAAACCCCAGAAAGTCAGCACAGCACAGGGATGGTGGGAGCCCCTCATAATGATAAATTTAGAGACCACAGATGCCCCTGCGCGCTTGTGCGCATGCGCGTGCGTGCCGCATTACATGTACGCGCAAGAGTGCGCCCTAGTGCCAGTTGGCCTATTTAAAGGAGGCCCCAGCAACTGATTGGTGCTGACTGGTCTTCAGCTGTGTCCCTGTTACTCTGAACCTGTGTTATTCTGCCTGATTCCCGTTGCTGACCTTGGCTCCTGTTTACCCGGCTCTGAACTCTGTTATACCTGATCTCTGGTTCCTGATCCCGGCTTCCCATCTGACCCATCTCTGCCTGATGTTCCGGTACCCTGATGCCTGCCTGTTGACGAACCCGGCTTCCCATCTGACCCGTCTCTGCCTGATGTTCCGATACCCTGCTGCCCGCCTGTTGACAAACCTGGCTATCCCTGTGACCTGGCCCTGGTGCCCAGCTCGGCCCAGCACAACTACCTGAGTGTCTGCAACTACAGTCCTGTGACCAGCTGCGACTTCCTGCTCTGCAATTACAGTCCTGCGACCAGCTGCGACTTCCTGCTCTGCAACTACAGTCCTACGACCAGCTGCAACTTCCTGCTCTGCAACTACAGTCCTGCGACCAGCTGCGACTTCCTGCAACAGGGTTCCTGGTTTCCACCTGCAGGCTCCTTCTGTTTCTCTCTCAGCGGGACCTGGACTGGAGATACAAGAGAGGCCGTCCTCGTCAATTCAGTCTCCCTTCAGGTACGTGACACCCCCCTAAAATGTTTACAATGGACCATCAGAGGGGGGGAGGAATCTGATAAGTGGGCCTTATATTTTTGGCTTTAAATACTCCATAAAATGAATGTTATACTGATGTTGGCCAAGAATGTTTGTGTCTAATCTGCTTGCAATGTTATGTGCAAAAGTTCTAATTTTTTTTGTCTGTTTTGACTCCACAGATTCCTTCAAAGCCATAGGAGGAGCTATAGATGGGAAGCACGTCCACATTGTGCCACCACCCCATTCAGGGTCTTACTATTATAACTATAAGGGGTTTAATAGTATAGTGTTAATGGCGAGGGTGTCGGCACAATATGAGTTCCTCTATGTGGACATGGGGAAGAATGGTCGGATGTCGGATGGAGGAGTCTTTGCCCAGACGGAGTTTTACCAACGTCTCCAGAGTGGTGGCCTGGGATTGCCACCTGATGCAGACAACATTGAAGGACTCCCATTTGTCTTTATTGCTGATAAAGCATTTGGTCTGGGCGAGCACCTGATGAGGCCATTCCCCCAGAGGGCCCTCACCCCGGAGAGGAGGGTTTTTAACTACTGGCTGGCCAGAGCAAGAAGAGTCATTGAGAATGCCTTCGGGATAATGGCCAGCCAGTTCTGCCTATTTCTGACAGCCAAACACATGGTGGACTACAAACTGAACCACATAATCTTATGCTGCTGCATATTGCACAACTTTTTACGCAAAAATGCACACAATTATTTAGCCTCATTTGGACCTGAGGCAGGACTTCCATAAGACTCAGTTTCTTCATTATAATGTCTATTTCACCATTCCACACCATGATGTCGTGAATGAGCCTTTGGACGCTGTCACTTGTGAAAGGTTCAGCTTGCTCTTCAACAACCAGCACATCACCTAAAAATTGGTTAAAAAACATGTATTATAAATATGCAGGCATACATAAATTACCTGAAGCTGAGGTGTCAGACACTCACCTGTTTGGGTGACGATCTCGCCCACTTCCTCCACCTCTCCTTCCTCCAGATCCTCGGGGGGTCTTGGGCTGATTTCCCCTTCTTGGTGATGTGGGGGGTACCTGGTATCCTCTGAGTGGTGTCCTCCGAGTCTTTTCTCCCCTATGAGAATGAAACAAAAGGTATGCTTAGCACTCAGATATTTGAGTCCAGAAATAGGAATATGAAACATTGTTAGGAAGTGGGGTACAATTGTCTGTTTTGGGCAGAGTTCCAAGCTGAAAACATGATTTTTTTTACCTTACCAAAGCTGGAATACTTACCTTTTTGTGACAAATTTCACACATGGAGACACCCCAAGTATCCACTGGAGCACCTGTGTGGGACACCTTAAAAAGTTTGTTCTTGTGTCCCACACTAGTGCTCCTGAGTCCATATGTGTAAACAGATGCTGAGTGTCCTCTCCTTACATTACACTGAACCAAGCTTGCATTTCATTCTAGTTACAAACACATCTAGACAGCAATGTACAAAACTTAATTTTATACAAATAAGCATGACCAAATGTATTTAACCTGTATCTGCACAAAACATCGTATTTAATGAGCGAACAATGTTTCCTACGACCGATTACTGTGCCCATGAACATGAAATTCGCCATTTTAAACTGTACAGCAGTAAAGAAAAGCACATGGCGCAGCATGCAAGTAATAATAATAATAATAGGGACACACGACAAGTTCTTACTTCTATACTGATCCTGCTCCCTCAGTTTAAGGTCTGACCAGCATTTCCTTAATTGCTCCTTGGTGCGTCGTACCCCAAAATTCTGCCTCATACTCTTCACAACTTTCGTCATGATCTTGGCTTTTTCGCAAATTAGGGTTGGTGTATGGTCCATGCTTCCCATCATAGTCATTCCTCCGCAAGATGTACACCATCTCCACCATCTCTTCAAATGCCATATTGGAGGTCTTAAATCTCCTCCTCCAGGATTGTGTCGTTTCGGGCTCCGGGCTTTCCTCCTCCTGCAACCATCCAGTTTTTGGAAAGTAAAATTGGGATCTTGAGGAACATATATAAGAAGGAGCATAATAAGATCCAGAAATCACTCAGATCAGGAGCATCAGCAGCACAAGTGTATGTACCCAGGCTGTGGTACTTCAACAAACTTTGGTTTCTGGATGACCAGACTGAAGCCAGGGAATCACTTTCTACCCTTCCCTGCAGCCTTCCCTCCATCCTTCCCTCAACCCCAGCAGAGGCTGACGAGGAACAACCTGGGCCTTTCATCCTGGAAGAATTGGATGTGCCCAGCTGGAGCCAGGTATATTATTTTACTACATATTTATTGTCCTAATATTAATGGTGTTAACTAGATGTTATAATTGATAACTGATGATTTAAAAGCAAGTGATTTACATATCAATAGACAGTAGTGGCCAAAAATGATTGGGACAAGAATGAAAAATGTTGGGGTCAGAATGATAGTCTTTTCTATTTATTAACATTCAATTTGCAAGTCATGAACTAAAAATTGTGTGTGATTGATGAAGCAAAAACTCAAACTATGTCCCTTTTTTATACGCAGGATGAGCTCAGCCAGGAGGAGGGTCTGGAAAGTGTCAGCCAGGAGGTGGCCATGCCCAGTGTCAGCCAGGAGGTGACAGCCAGGAGGACGGTGGGCCCAGTGTGAGCCAGGAGGTGACTGGCCCCAGTAGGAGCCTCACCCAATCCCAGGTGCCTCCCCCCCTGCCTTCAAACAAAAAGGCTCAGGAAGGGGACGAGGACGGAGGAGGCAGCACTGGGCCTCATTAGGGAAGCGAGAGATGTCCTCAGAAGCCAACCCGATGCTGAAGAGGCCTATGGCTGCTATCTAGCCACAAGATTGTTGAAATTGAAGGAGGACCAATGCTTCCTCTGTAAGGCAATTATTTTTGAGGCCCTTCAGAAGGGGCCAGCTGACAGAGAACAGCCACATATATGATCTTACCCATCCTCCTCCTCCTGCCACAAGTCCACCACCAGAGTAACAGCCTCCAAGGAAGGCTGCAGGGAAGGCTGCAGGGAAGCGTGGAGGGAAGGTTGCAGGGAAGAGAAGAAAGTGATGACCTGGGTTCAGTCTGGTCTGACAGAAGACGCAGGCTGGTGTAGTACCACAGCCTGGGGACATATATGTCATCTGCTGCTGGTCCTGATCTCTGGGAGTCCTGGACCAGATTGGGCTCCAAATTATATGGACTCCTCAAGATAACAATTTTTGTTTTAACAGGCTTGATGTGTGCCCTGGGGCCAAAAGGCTTCGCAAATTCCAAATGTTTCTCCAGTGTTGCCTTCCTCTTTATTCTGTTACCCAGAATAAATGGATAGCTTATTTTCTAAAAGTACTTGCCTATGTGTTTTTATAAAAATAGGACAGATTGTTTGTGAGTATGCAGGTACATTTCAAAAATACAATGTCAAATAAATAACAAGGGACACCAACAACCTCCTTGAGGTTACAAAATACATAATAATGTTATTGTGGTAACTTGACACACCAAAAAAAAAGATATTATGGAGATCATGAGAAAATAGTTTTGCAATAATCCAAAAAAGGAGATCTTGATGAAATAAAAATTTGTAAAAAAACATGACTATAAAAATATTTCAAAATATTATTCTGGAGATCTGGCTTTAAAATAATAAAAGATTATTCATGAGATCACGAGAAATAATAAAGAAATACGTTTGTGAGAACTCTGTGTGAATATCAGCAGCAAAACAAGTTCATTCTTCTAGCATTATAAAGCACACAAGAATGTGCTGCATTAAAATATCACAGAATTTGCAGCGTGAGGAATGTGCTATCTCCATTACGAATGCTAGTTTTACCAGCCCGAGCGCTTCCGTCTCGTACTTGCTTCTGAGCATGCGTCATCTTTGGAACAGCATACAGACGAGTGGGTTTCCCAATAGTAATTAGTTCCGTCAGAAAAATTTAGAGCATGTTCACTATCTTATGCCCCGTACACATGGTCGGACATTGATCAGACATTCCGACAACAAAATCCTAGGATTTTTTCCGACGGATGTTGGCTCAAACTTGTTTTGTGTACACACGATCGCACAAAGTTGTCAGAATTTCCGATCGCCAACCACGCGGTCACGTACACCACGTACGATGAGACTAGAAAAGGCCAGTTCAGAACCAAGCGCGGCACCTTTTGGGCTCCTTTTGCTAATCTCGTGTTAGTAAAAGTTTGGTGAGAGACGATTCGGGCTTTTTCAGGTTCGTGGCTTTCAGATCGCTTTCTGCGGTTCAGTTTGTGCTTGTGGGTTTGTATCTGCTCTTCAGTGTGTGCAAGCAAGCTACGCGTGACTTTAATTAGTCATTGTGTTCTTGTTCGTTCGTTACTGTTTTTCAGGTCGCTCTTCACAGGCCTTGCTGTTCTTTAGTGTGTTCTGTTACTTCGTTCTGAGCAGCTGACCGTTTTCTAGCCGTGTTGCATATACGTACTGCTCGTAGAGTTTGTGCTGTGCGGGGGCTTGGTGTTGGGGTCCTGACCTTGACACAAGTCCAGTCCATGAACAGGGTGGGGAGGAGTTCATTGACCAAGAATTGGTTGCTTCAGCGTGACCAGTTCTCTCATATTCCTTTGCTCTGTGAGATCCGTGAGAATAATTCTGATGATTTCAGGAACTTTCTCAGGATGACGGACCCCGTATTTCACCGTTTGTTGGCTTCGCTGACCCCCTATATCAGCAGGCAGGATACCTGCATGAGGCAAGCAATCACTCCGGAGCAGAGGCTCGTCGCTACCCTGCGGTACTTGGTGACAGGGAGAAGCCTGCAGGACCTCAAATTCTCGACAGGCATCTCCCCTCAGGCTCTGGGTATGATTATCCCAGAGACCTGTTCTGCCATCATCCAGGTCCTGCAGAAGGAGTATATGAAGATAAGATTTTTATCCTTTAATATCACATGTTATTGTATTTAATGTTTGCTAATATATTGTATTTCTTTCCTCATCCCCTAATTACCATGATTGTAATATGATGTGAATGTCCCCTTTGTCCTCATGCATGCTGGATTTTTATGTAATTATTTTTTTTGTCCTTCATACATATTTTCCTTCACTTACCTCCCCAGCATGCTCTCCTGGCCCTATATTCACCTCATGTAGTCACTTAACAATGTATTTTGTCAGCTCCATAGTAGTGCTTTACCCCAAACACCCCCTAAAATGTTTAGAAATGTGATTTGTGCTTTAACCACTTGACGACCGCCTCACGCCGATGTACGTCGGCAAGGTGGCACGGACAGGCAAAATCACGTACAGTGTACGTGATTTGCTTTCCGCGGGTGGGGGGTCCGATCGGTCCCCCCCCCGGTGCCCGAGGCGGTCGCCATTTCTTCCCGGGCGATGAAAGGTCAGGGGGAGGCCATCCATTGTTGGCCACCCCCTCCCGATCGCTCCCGGCGAATGAAAATGCTTCCTTTCCCTCTGTAATGTAAACAGAGGGAAAGGAAGTGATGTCATCTCTCCTCGAGCCGGTCTTTTCGTCGCCGCGCCGAGGAGAGAAGACATCAAGTAAGTCTGCACAACACTACACATTCAGTAGAACACGCCAGGCACACTTGTCACCCCCGATCACCCCCCGATCACCCCCTGATCACCCCCCTGTACCCCCTGTCACTCTGACACCAATAGCATTTTTTTTTTTTTTTGCATTGGTGTCAGTTTGTGTCAGTTAAAAGTTTTAGGGCAGTTAGGTTAGCCCCCTTTAGGTCTAGGGTACCCCCCCTTAGGTCCAGGGTACCCCCCTAACCCCCCCTAATAAAAGTTAACCCCTTGATTACCCCCCGTCACCAGTGTCGCTAAGCGATCGTTTTTCTGATCGCTGTATTAGTGACACAGGTGACGCTAGTTAGGGAGGTAAGTATATAGGTTCGCTGTCAGTGTTTTATAGCGACAGGGACCCCCATATACTACCTGCTAAAGGTTTTAACCCCCTGATTGCCCCCTAGTTAACCCTTTCACCAGCGATCACCGTATAAGTGTTACGGGTGACGCTGGTTAGCTAGTTTGTTTTTTGTAGTTTATTACAGTTTATTACAGTTTATTATAGTTTTAGGGCACCCGCCGTTTATTACCCTATAAAGGTTTAACCCCCTAATTGCCCGGCGGTGATAGAAGTTAAGTTTTTAGGATCAGATAAGGTCTGCGTCGCCCCAGGCAGCGTCAGGCTAGCGCCAGTACAGCTAAAACCCGTGCACGCAGCATACACCTCCCTTAGTGCTATAGTATCTGAGCGGATCGATATCTGATCCGATCAGATCTATACTCCCCAGCAGTTTAGGGTTCCCTGAAACGCAGTGTTAGCGGGATCAGCCCAGATACCTGCTAGCACCTGCGTTTTGCTCCTCGGCCCAGCCCTGCCCAGCCCACCCAAGTGCAGTATCGATCGATAACTGTCACTTACAAAACACTAAGCACACATAACTGCAGCGGTCGCAGAGTCAGGCCTGATCCCTGCGATCGCTAACAGTTTTTTGGTAGCGTTTTGATACAGTCGCCAACAGTCAGGAGCTTTTTTGCCTGTGAGTCTCACTAGTGTACCCCTAAATTTAGAGCCCAAAATGGCAAATAGAAGGTACACTAGTGAAGAGGCCTACAGGATTCTGAGTATGACAGATAGTGAAGAGGAAGTCACTCATCTGTCAAGTTCAGGCTCAGAATACGAACCTGTAGAGGACAGCGGCTCCATGACAGATAGCTCTGACGACAGAGTTGTGGTCCCTGCTAGGGTCAGGCGTACCAGACCCCGAACTTATGCTGTCCTTGAAGTGCAAGAACCGCAGGACTCTCGTATGGAGCAGAGCAGTACTAGCGCCGCTATTCCTTCTGGTGAACTGGCAAGCACCAGCGGCCTAGTACACCCTGGTCGTACATCCAGCACTGCAGTATCACGTGGTGACGTGGCGAGTCCCATAAGTGCAGTTCAAGCTGGCGAGGTGGCAAGCAGTAGTAGTGTCCCGCTGCCACCAAGAAGACAAAGACAGGCCCGTCGTGCCCATAGTGCCCTTCCTGCTGCATTGGCCAATCCGAATTGGGAACCTTCCACTTCTGCAGCACCCGTACTTCCCCCTTTCACTGGCCAACCCGGAATTCAGGTGGAAACAGTTGACTTTATGCCACTGGATTTTTATTCACTGTTTTTCACCGAAGATCTCTATAGATCTATTGTGGACCAAAGCAATTTGTACGCTGGTCAACACATCGCCGCTAATCCCCAGTCCTCCCTTGCCAGAGATTGGAGACCAATTACGGTCTCCGAATTTAAGACCTTTCTGGGCCTTTCCCTCCTCATGGGGTTGAATAAAAAGAGTAAGTTGCGGTCATATTGGTCCACTGACCCAATTTACCATTCACCCTTGTTCTCTGCTTCCATGGCCAGGGCACGATACGAGCAGATTTTGAGGTTCATGCACTTCAACGACAATGAACTCTGTCGTCCTCGTGGAGACCCTGCATACGATCGGCTCTACAAAATTCGGCCCCTCGTAAACCACTTCAACCAACGTTTTGCAGACTTGTTTACCCCCCATCAAGTTGTCTGCGTTGATGAGTCCCTTATTAAGTTTTCTGGCCGCTTGTCATTCAAACAGTACCTTCCCAGCAAGCGTGCCAGATACGGGGTCAAGATGTATAAGCTCTGTGACAGGGCCACAGGCTATACATGTAGATTTATGGTTTACGAGGGAAGAGATAGTCACGTAGAGCCGACAAACTGCCCTGACTACATAGGAAGCGCTGGCAAGATAGTGTGGGACTTGGTGTCACCCTTATTCGGAAAGGGGTACCACTTGTACGTGGACAATTATTATACGAGCGTGCCACTTTTTAGTCACTTGTTTGATCAGCAGATTGGAGCATGTGGCACCGTGCGACCTAATCGCCGGGGCTTTCCCCAGCGGCTTGTAGATTCCCGTCTTAGGCTGGGGGAGAGAGCCTGCTTGAAGTATAATAATTTGCTCGCTATGAAGTGGAGGGATAAGAAGAATGTTTTCGTTCTCACCTCCCTTCATGCAGACACGACGACCCAAATTTCTACGGCGACTGGTGTTGTGGAGAAACCCCTCTGTGTCCACGAATACAACCTTAATATGGGAGGGGTGGACCTCAACGACCAGTTGTTGGCGCCGTACTTAGTTGCCCGTAAGGCCAGACGCTGGTACAAAAAAGTGTCTGTATACTTATTTCAATTGGCTTTGCTGAATGCTCATGTGCTATACAGAGCTTCAGGACAGACTGGATCCTTCCTTAAATTCCAGGAAGAGATCGTCAGAGCCCTTCTGTTTCCAGACGGTGCTCTACCTCACCTTCCCCAACCAAATGCAGTAAGCCGGCTGCATGAGCGGCATTTTCTTTATGCCATCCCGAGTACCCCTACCCAACGAGCCCCCCAAAAAAGATGTCGTGTCTGCAGCAAGCGCGGATTTAGGCGTGACACCCGGACTTATTGTCCCCTCTGTCCTGGCAATCCTGGTCTTTGCATGGGTGAATGCTTTGAACGCTACCATACATTAGTTGAGTATTAGCGTAGGGTTCAGCACTGCACAGACTAGGCACACTAACACAGGGTCTCCCAAGATGCCATTGCATTTTGAGAGACCCAAACCTGGAACAAAAGTTACAAAAGTTAAAAGTTACTAAAAAAAAGTGTAAAAAAATAAAATAAAAAAAAATTAAAAAAAATAAAAACACAAAAAAAAATATAAAATAAAAAAACCAAAAATAGTTGTTGTTTTATTGTTCTCTCTCTCTCTATTCTCTCTCTATTGTTCTTCTCTTTTTTACTCTATTCTATTCTGCAATGTTTTATTGTTATTATGTTTTACCATGTTTCCTTTTCAGATTTTGCATACTTTACCGTTTACTGTGTTTTGTTGGTAACCATTTTATTGTTTTCAGGTACGCCATTCAGTTGCAGCGCGGATTTATTTATCTTGACAGCAACAGCGTTTGCTCCCACGATATATAAAGCCGTGACTCCAACGCTGTCGGAGGTGATTTCACCACCACAGTTACATACTTCAGCATATATGCCGAAGCATGGGGGCAGAAGTGGGTGGAGGAGCGATTTGCTCCTGCCTTTTGCGGGAGGATGCCCCCATGCTTCGGCATATATATATTTTAGGCACAGGTTGCGTTAAATGTTTTATTTTTTACTATTTTTTTTTTGTATTTGCTTTGCAGGTATGGTAAGTCTTACTGTTATACTGTAATGTTGCTTTGTTTTATTGTTAACCATCATTTGCTTAGCAGGTACGCCATTCAGTTGCAGCGCGGATTTATTTATCTTGACAGCAACAGCGTTTGCTCCCACGATATATAAAGCCGTGACTCCAACGCTGTCGGAGGTGATTTCACCACCACAGTTACATACTTCAGCATATATGCCGAAGCGTGGGGGCAGAAGTGGGTGGAGGAGCGATTTGCTCCTGCCTTTTGCGGGAGGATGCCCCCATGCTTCGGCATATATATATTTTAGGCACAGGTTGCGTTAAATGTTTTATTTTTTACTATTTTTTTTTTGTATTTGCTTTGCAGGTATGGTAAGTCTTACTGTTATACTGTAATGTTGCTTTGTTTTATTGTTAACCATCATTTGCTTAGCAGGTACGCCATTCAGTTGCAGCGCGGATTTATTTATCTTGACAGCAACAGCGTTTGCTCCCACGATATATAAAGCCGTGACTCCAACGCTGTCGGAGGTGATTTCACCACCACAGTTACATACTTCAGCATATATGCCGAAGCGTGGGGGCAGCAGTGGGTGGAGGAGCAATTTGCTCCTGCCTTTTGCGGGAGGATGCCCCCATGCTTCGGCATATATAAATGGTGCATGTATGCCCATCATTAGAAGTGGGTGGATGAAGGGAGGTATTCTAATGGTGGGCATACCCACCGATCAATATCTTTTTTTCGTTCAGCCCACAGGCTGCATGAAAAAAAAGTTTACAATATATGCCTAACAAGGACCAGCAACGTACTGGTATGTTGCTGGACTTTGAGTGGTTATACCAGAATGATGCCTGCAGGTTTAGGTATCATCTTGGTATCATTCTTTTCAGCCAGCGGTCGGCTTTCATGTAAAAGCAATCCTAGCGGCTAATTAGCCTCTAGACTGCTTTTGCAAGCAGTGGGAGGGAATGCCCCCCCCTCCCCCACCGTTTTCCATGTTTTTCTCTGGCTTTCCTGTCCCAACAGGGAACCTGAAAATGCAGCCGGTGATTCAGCCAGCTGACCATAGAGCTGATCAGAGACCAGAATGGCTCCAAACATCTCTATGGCCTAAGAAACCGGAAGCTACGAGCATTTCATGACTTAGATTTCGCCGAATGTAAACAGCGCCAATGGGAAATTGGGAAAGCATTTTATCACACCGATCTTGGTGTGGTCAGATGCTTTGAGGGCAGAGGAGAGATCTAGGGTCTAATAGAGCCCAATTTTTAAAAAAAAGAGTACCTGTCACTACCTATTGCTATCATAGGGGATATTTACATTCCCTGAGATAACAATAAAATTAATTAAAAAAAAATAAAAATGAAAGGAACAGTTTAAAAATAAGATAAAAAAGCAAAAAAATAATAAAGAAAAAAAAAAAAAAAAAAAAAGCACCCCTGTCCCCCCCTGCTCTCGCGCAAAGGCGAACGCAAGCGTCGGTCTGGCGTCAAATGTAAACAGCAATTGCACCATGCATGTGAGGTATCACCGCGAAGGACAGAACGAGGGCAGTAATTTTAGCAGTAGACCTCCTCTGTAAATCTAAAGTGGTAACCTGTAAAGGCTTTTAAAGGCTTTTAAAAATGTATTTATTTTGTCGCCGCTGCGCGTTTGTGCGCAATTTTAAAGCATGTCATGTTTGGTATCCATGTACTCGGCCTAAGATCATCTTTTTTATTTCATCAAACATTTGGGCAATATAGTGTGTTTTAGTGCATTAAAATTTAAAAAAGTGTGTTTTTTCCCCAAAAAATGCGTTTGAAAAATCGCTGCGCAAATACTGTGTGAAAAAAAAAAATGAAACACCCACCATTTTAATCTGTAGGGCATTTGCTTTAAAAAAAATATATAATGTTTGGGGGTTCAAAGTAATTTTCTTGCAAAAAAAAATTATTTTTTTCATGTAATCAAAAAGTGTCAGAAAGGGCTTTGTCTTCAAGTGGTTAGAAGAGTGGGTGATGTGTGACATAAGCTTCTAAATGTTGTGCATAAAATGCCAGGACAGTTCAAACCCCCCCCAAATGACCCCATTTTGGAAAGTAGACACCCCAAGCTATTTGCTGAGAGGCATGTCGAGTCCATGGAATATTTTATATTGTGACACAAGTTGCGGGAAAGAGACAAATCTTTTTTTTTTTTTTTTTTTTTTTGCACAAAGATGTCACTAAATGATATATTGCTCAAACATGCCATGGGAATATGTGAAATTATACCCCAAAATACATTCTGTTGCTTCTCCTGAGTATGGGGATACCACATGTGTGGGACTTTTTGGGAGCCTAGCCGCGCACGGGACCCCGAAAACCAAGCCCCGCCTTCAGGCTTTCTAAGGGCGTAAATTTTTGATTTCACTCTTCACTGCCTAGCACAGTTTCGGAGGCCATGGAATGCCCAGATGGCACAACCCCCCCCCAAATGACCCCATTTTGGAAAATAGACACCCCAAGCTATTTGCTGAGAGGTATAGTGAGTATTTTGCAGACCTCACTTTTTGTCACAAACTTTCGAAAATTGAAAAAAGAAAAAAAAAATACATTTTTCTTGCCTTTCTTCATTTTCAAAAACAAATGAGAGCTGCAAAATACTCACCATGCCTCTCAGCAAATAGCTTGGGGTGTCTACTTTCCAAAATGGGGTCATTTGGGGGGGGTTTTTGCCATCTTGGCATTTTATGGCCTTCAAAACTGTGATAGGTAGTGAGGAGTGGAATCACAACTTAACGCCCTTAGAAATCCTGAAGCCGGTGCTTGGTTTTCGGGGCCCCGTATGAGGCTAGGCTCCCAAAAAGTCCCACACATGTGGTATCCCCATACTCAGGAGAAGCAGCAGAATATATTTTGGGGTGTAATTCCACATATGCCCATGGCATGTTTGAGCAATATATCATTTAGTGACAACTTTGTGCAAAAAAAAAAAAAAAATAAATAAAATTGTCACTTTCCCGCAACTTGTGTCAAAAAATAAAATATTCCATGGACTCAACATGCCTCTCAGCAATTACCTTGGGGTGTCTACTTTCCAAAATGGGGTCATTTGGGGGGGTTTTGTGCCATCTTGGCATTTTATGGCCTTCAAAACTGTGATAGGTAGTGAGGAGTCAAATCACAACATTATGCCCTTAGAAATCCTGAAGGCGGTGCTTGGTTTTCGGGGCCCCGTATGCGGCTAGGCTCCCAAAAAGTCCCACACATGTGGTATCCCCATACTCAGGAGAAGCAGCTAAATGTATTTTGGGGTGCAATTCCACATATGCCCATGGCCTGTGTGAGAAATATATCATTTAGTGACAACTTTGTGCAAAAAAAAAAAAAATTGTCACTTTCCCGCAACTTGTGTCAAAAAAGAAAGTATTCCATGGACTCAACATGCCTCTCAGCAAATAGCTTGGAGTGTCTACTTTCCAAAATGGGGTCATTTGGGGGGGTTTTGTGCCATCTGGGCATTTTATGGCCTTCAAAACTGTGATAGGTAGTGAGGAATGAAATCAAAAATTTATGCCCTTAGAAATCCTGAAGGCGGTGATTGGTTTTCGGGGCCCCGTACGCGGCTAGGCTCCCAAAAAGTCCTAAACATGTGGTATCCCCATACTCAGGAGAAGCAGCAGAATGTATTTTGGGGTGTAATTCCACATATGCCCATGGCATGTTTGAGCAATATATCATTTAGTGACAACTTTGTGCAAAAAAAAAAAAAAAAAAAAAAAAAGTGTTACTTTCCCGCAACTTGTGTCAAAATATAAAATATTCCATGGACTCAACATGCCTCTCAGCAAATAGTTTGGGGTGTCTACTTTCCAAAATGGGGTCATTTGGGGGGGTTTTGTGCCATCTTGGCATTTTATGGCCTTCAAAACTGTGATAGGTAGTGAGGAGTCAAATCACAACATTATGCCCTTAGAAATCCTGAAGGCGGTGCTTGGTTTTCGGGGCCCCGTATGCGGCTAGGCTCCCAAAAAGTCCCACACATGTGGTATCCCCATACTCAGGAGAAGCAGCTAAATGTATTTTGGGGTGCAATTCCACATATGCCCATGGCCTGTGTGAGAAATATATCATTTAGTGACAACTTTGTGCAAAAAAAAAAAAAATTGTCACTTTCCCGCAACTTGTGTCAAAAAAGAAAGTATTCCATGGACTCAACATGCCTCTCAGCAAATAGCTTGGAGTGTCTACTTTCCAAAATGGGGTCATTTGGGGGGGTTTTGTGCCATCTGGGCATTTTATGGCCTTCAAAACTGTGATAGGTAGTGAGGAATGAAATCAAAAATTTATGCCCTTAGAAATCCTGAAGGCGGTGATTGGTTTTCGGGGCCCCGTACGTGGCTAGGCTCCCAAAAAGTCCCACACATGTGGTATCCCCATACTCAGGAGAAGCAGCTGAATGTATTTTGGGGTGCAATTCCACATAGGCCCATGGCCTGTGTGAGCAATATATCATTTAGTGACAACTTTTTGTAAATATTTTTTTTTTTTTTTTTTTTTGTCATTATTCAATCACTTGGGACAAAAAAAATAAATATTCAATGGGTTCAACATGCCTCTCAGCAATTTCCTTGGGGTGTCTACTTTCCAAAATGGGGTCATTTGGGGGGGTTTTGTACTGCCCTGCCATTTTAGCACCTCATGAAATGACATAGGCAGTCATAAACTAAAAGCTGTGTAAATTCCAGAAAATGTACCCTAGTTTGTAGACGCTATAACTTTTGCGCAAACCAATAAATATACGCTTATTAACTTTTTTTTTACCAAAGACATGTGGCCGAATACATTTTGGCCTAAATGTATGACTAAAATTGAGTTTATTGGATTTTTTTTATAACAAAAAGTAGAAAATATCATTATTTTTCAAAATTTTCGGTCTTTTTCCGTTTATAGCGCAAAAAATAAAAACGGCAGAGGTGATCAAATACCATCAAAAGAAAGCTCTATTTGTGGGAAGAAAAGGACGCAAATTTCGTTTGGGTACAGCATTGCATGACCGCGCAATTAGCAGTTAAAGCGACGCAGTGCCAAATTGGAAAAAGACCTCTGGTCCTTAGGCAGCATAAAGGTCCGGGGCTCAAGTGGTTAAATTCAGGCAGAGTGCCAGAGGCTTTTTTTGTAGTGTCCCCAAATTTATTAACCCTCCCTCCCCCCAACTGCTAAGCTGATCCCAATTCTCTATCTATCCTCAATCATCTATCTGCTGACTTTGCCAAACCCATACACACTATACCCATCTCTTTTGGGGTCAGATTTATGGATGAATTCCCCAAAGCATGTAGTGCAAGGGCCTGCCTGTATACTTTCAAATGGTACTGTTTAAAGTTTTTGTATCCTATTATTATCTTGATAGGTAATAGCAGAATGTCCAAATGTGCTCAAATGTGTACAATGTGTATTTATATCTTTGTATTATGACACTTCTTACCTGTCCAGTGGGCTGCCAATAGTGTAACTAAGGAGGGGCTGTTCAAAGTAATACCCTGTATTTAGGCATTCATCTCTCAATGAAGTGGAGAGGGTTACCTGTCCAAGATCCCCCCCACTATAATGTTAGAAATGGCCCATGAGAGGGGGGAGGGGGAATATGATAGGTGTACCTTATACTTTGGTGTTGTAAAATTCCCCTTAATAAATGTTATCTGGATGTTGGCCAAGAATGTTTGTGTCTAATCTGCTTTCCATGTTTATGTGCAAAAATACTAAGTTTTTTTTGTTTTCCTCAACAGTTTCCTTCCACGCCACAGGAATGGCAGACTGTGGCCTCCCACTTTGCCCAGCAGTGGGACTTTCCTAACTGCGGAGGGGCAATTGATGGGAAACATGTCCACATCATCCCACCACCCAACTCGGGTTCGTACTATTATAATTACAAGGGGTTCAATAGTATTGTGATGTTGGCGGTGGTGTCGGCTAATTACGACTTCCTGTATGTGGACGTGGGGAAGAATGGCCGGATGTCCGATGGTGGAGTCAGCGCCCAGACGGAGTTTTACAGGCGTCTCCAGAATGGCAGCTTGGACTTGCCACCTCCAGAAAACAATGTGGAAGGACTCCCATTCGTCTTCGTTGCGGATGAAGCATTTGCGCTGGGGGACCATCTTATGCGGCCATTCCCGATGAGGACCCTCACCCGGAACAGAGGGTTTTTAATTACCGGCTGGCCAGAGTCAGAAGATGGTTGAAGAACACATTTGGAATCATGGCCAGCAGGTTCCGCCTATTTCTGACACCCATCCATATGGCGGAGTATAAACTTAATCATATAATCCTGGCATGCTGTGTTCTACATAACTTTTTACGCCATAAGTTTATATTCTGCCAACTATGCTGGCTCAGTTGGGCCTGAGGCCGGAATTCTAAATGAAACAACCCTGACGGCGCTTGAAAGTGGCCGTCCTGGCTTGCCCTCCCTGAGTGCCCGTGATGTCCGGTTAAGATACCTTGAGTTCTTTGCGGGTAGGGGGCCATCAATATGCCAGAAAATTTGTGAAGCCTTTATCAAATAAAAACAAAAAAAAGCAAATCTTTGTTGACATTTACTGCTTGTGTTTGTTTTAGCTGACCCTGACAGAAATGTGGGGAGTCCTTAAAATGGGGTGATTGTGTAACCTTACAAAGCACTGTTGGGTGTTATTTACTAAAGGCAAAGACACTTTGCACTACAAGTGCACTTGAAACTGCACTTGTAGTGCAAAGCGGATTTGCCCTTAGGAAATAACCCCCATTTTCACAGAAAGCAGCAATTACATCACCACAAAAGTGTTGTAGCGTTGAGACAATAATCCACACATTCTTGATTAAGAATCTTTTTAATACCTGCACAATCACATGTGCATTTAGAAAAGGTTTTTAAAACAAACCAACATGTTTGTTGTATAACAATTTTTGGGGTGGCATTATAAAAAAGACAAATGTCCATTTAAGATAAAACAGGCATGTGTAAAACCAACAAGAAAGACACAAATCTAGAACTTACAAAGTTCACATTTGGTAGAACTTGAAGGCAATATCAGACATGAGATTTTACAAACTGTGTTTGATATTGCGTTCAGATGGGGTGAAGTCACCCCAGGAAAAGCCAAATTTGGAAGATGCACACCAATTTTCCAATGTCAACATGTGCTAGCTGCCATCACGGGGATCAAGGGACGTGTTTTGGGGGAGAAACCCCTTCCTCTCAGCTACTTTATTATTGAGGAAGGGGTTGCACCCCCAAAACGCGTCCATTGATCTCCCGTGATGGCAGATAGCACATGTTGACACACTGTGTGCATCCTCCAAATTAGGCTTTTCTAAAAATCGCTAAAACATTTTTAACATTGTAGCACACAAAAGAAGAAAGTGATTTGGAGGGGTTTTAAACTCGCCCCAAAACATCAATGTTTTTATTTTTTTTAATAACATCATTGATGTTTTTCTTGAGGTTTTCCAATTGTAAATTACACCCCATGATCTCCCCGATCAGGATCTGGGCACTTTCTGATGTGAAAGGATCTGGATCCACAACATCATGATCACCTAAATCCATCTCTTACCTAAGCCTGTGGTCACAGACACTCACCTGTTGTGGTGACAATTTCCACCACGTCTTCCTCCTCCTGCTCTTCTTGGGTTGGGGGGATTTCCCCTTCTTCCAGAGGTGGGGGGTCTGTGGTCTCCTCGGATGAGGGGTGTCCTCTGAGTCTTTTCTCCCCTATGTAAAACAAAAATGCTATACTTAACACACAGATATTTGATGGCAGAACTATAAATAGGAAACATTGCTTGGAAGTGGGGTACAATTGTCTATTTTGACAGAGTTCGAAAATGTAGCATTTTCAGTGTCCTTTGTCAAGCTGCAATACTTTACCTGTTTGGTACAAGCTTCACAGATGGAGTCACCCCTATAGTATACACTGGAGCACCTGTGTGGCCCCCCTAATAAAAATGGTGTTCTTGTGTCCCACACTAGTGCTCCAGTGTCCAGATGTGAAAACAGCTGCTTAGTGTCCTCTCCTTACACAGAATCTAGTTTGCATTTCATTCTAGTAACAAAGCCATCTACACAACCAAATTAGTTTCATACAAGTAGGGCGTAAAAAATGTGGCCAAATGCATATGGCCAAAACAATGATGTTTTATAGGCTGAAAGAAAAATGTTTGATACGAACGAATAATGTGCCCATGAACATGAAAGTTGCCATTTTAAAATGTACACTTTTAAGAAAAGCACATGGAGCAGCACGAACGTCATAAACATAAAGAATAGGAACACAGCACAACTACTTACTTTTTTGCAGCACTCTCCGGATCTTTCTGTACTGCTCATGTTCTCGTAATTTGAGGTCCGACCACCGTTTCCTGAGCTGATCTTTCGATCGTCGTACCCTGAAATTCTGGTGCAGACTCCTGACTACTTTCGCCATAATCTTGGCCTTTCTGACATTTGGGTTGGGGTAAGGTCCATACTTTCCATCATAGTCGGCCTTCTTCAGGATGTCGACCATCTCCAACATCTCCCCAAAGGACATATTTGAGGCCTTAAATCTCCTTCTGGATCGGGGCGTGTCCAGATCTGGGCTTTCCTCCTCCTCCTCGTTCCTGTAATTAGCACGCACCTGTTGTGTATTCGCCATGTGCTCTTCCCCCACTGCGCAAGGAAAAGGGGTGGGGAACAGACTAGAAAGAACGTCAGGGGCGGGCGGAGTTACACGCATGCACAGTGTGTATAAAGCGTAACACGCGTGCGTATTACGTACGATCTTTGAGCGGAGGAAGGAGCATCGGAGGCGCCGATCGTAAGAACAAAGGTAAGAGACAAACTTGGGCCTATACTGCTTCTAGATTGAGGCCGATATTGTAACAAGATTAGGAGAGTTTTGGCTGACATTAGGGTTTGTCTTGTGTTGTGTCTTGCAGTGAAAATGGATATCATTAAAGATACTGACTTCATGGCAATATTCATTGACATGTTCAGGGAGCTGCCTTGTCTGTGGGAGATCAACCACCCACATTATAAGAACCAAACAAAGAGAAAGGCAGCGCTGGATCAATTGTTGGAAATTGTGAAGCAGGTGATCCCCATGGCAGACATCACATATTTGAAGATCCTAATTGGTGGCCTGAGGAGCAGATATGTAAGGGAGCGCAAGAAAGTCCAGGATTCGCAGATATCCGGAGCAGCAGATGACATCTATGTACCCAGGATGTGGTACTATGACAGGCTGCATTTTCTGGCAGGCCAGACTGAACCCAGGCCATCACTCTCCAGTCTTCCTTCCACGCTTCCTTCCCCCCCAGCTGAGGCTTCTGACGCCCAACCTGGGCCTTCTAGGCAGCAACATGTGGAGGAGCCCAGATTGAGCCAGGTATAGCATTCCTCTCAATATTTCAGGTTGTCCAATCAATGATGTTAACTAGATGTTAGTTTGGAGTACTAATTTATGATTGTGATTGATGATGCAAAACATTACAACCATGTCCCCTTTTCATACACAGGGAAGTCTCAGCCAGGAGGTGGCCGGGCGGAGCAGGCTGCCTGATATGCAGGTCCCTCCCCTACACCTGCAAAGAGAAAGTGGCAGGAAGAGGAGTGCCCTAGAGGAGGCTGCCATAGGCCTCTTTTGGAAGGCTACAGAGGCCCTGGGAGCACCACACACCGTGGAGGAAGACTTTGCTGCCATCATTGCCTGTAAAATGCAGCAGATGGAGGAGGGCCAACAACTCATGTGTGAGTCATTAATGTTGGAAGCTCTCAATAAGGGGTTGAGGGCCCAAATAACATCTGAGACCCACATTTGTGACCTCACACATGGTCCTCCTCCTCCTCCTCCTCCAGGTCCTACTCCTCCTCCTCCTCCTCCTCCAGGTCCTACTAGTCATCCTACTCCTCCTCCTGCCACATCTCCAACAGCAGAGCCACAGCCAGGAAGGAAGGATGGAAGGAAGACCAGAAAGTGAAGACCCTGGATCCAGTCTGGTCTGGCAAAAGATGCAGCCTCTTGTGGTACCACAGCCCGGGGACACAGATGTCATCTGCTGCTTTCCAGATCTCTGGGACTTCTGGACCAGACTGCACTCCCATACATATGGACTCCTCAGGCCACCAATTTTGATGTTCAAGAATTGATGTCTGCCCTGGGGGTCCAAGGCTTCGCTAATTTCTGCTGTTTATCCAGCGTTGCCTCCCTTTTTGTTTGGTTCTGAGCCCTTAATAAAGGATTTTTGGTTTCAATTATACTCTCCTATGTGTTTTTTCCTTCAAAAAGGACAGTTTGTTTGTGAGGATTCAGGTAAATTTCAAAAATACAATGTGAAATTAACAAGGGACACCAACACCAAACAATCTCCTTGAGATTAAATAATAGAAGATAATAATGGTGTTGTGGTAACTTGACACACAAAACACACAAAAATATTCTGGAGTAAAACTGAAAATTAAATTAAACAAAGATCAGCCTTTGAAAAAATACAAACCTAAAATCAAAAAAAAATCTGCCTTTTAAAAAAAATATATATATTTTTGTCAGATGTGACAAATTTAAAATATATTAAGGGAATCCCGCTAAATAATAAAGAAATAAGTTTGTGAGAAGTGTGTGTGAATATGAGCAGCAAAACTACTTCATTCTTCTCACATTATAAAGAAGAAGAGAGTGCGCTGTATTAAACCATTTTTAACATTGCACCGTGACGAAAGTGTTGTATCCATTGCGAACGCTAAGTTTACCAGACCGAGGTGTTCCGTGCTTCTGAGCATGCGTGGCACTTTGTGCGTCGGAACAGACCACACACGGTCGGAATTGACGCAATCGGATTTTGTTCTCGGAAAATTTTATAGCCTGCTCTCAAGCTTTGTGTGTCGGAAAATCCGATGGAAAATGTCCGATGGAGCCCACACACGGTCGGAATGTCCGACAACACACTCCGATCGGACATTTTCCATCGGAAAATCCGACCGTGTGTACGGGGCATTAGTCCGCCAGAATTTTCGACGGAAAAAGTCCGATGGGGCATACACACGTTTGGAAAATAGGATAAAGAGCTCCCATCTGACTTTTTCTTACGCACATTCTGCTCGTGTGTACGCAGCATAAAAGAATGATGCTGGTATGGAAATTGGGAAAGCTTTGAAGTAGTATAAAATTTTCGGTAGAATAAGCATTTTGTATGCTGCCAATCTTCCTGACTATGACAAGTAGAAAGGGTTTTAGTCTATTTAGTTCAGACTGGGTGGACAAAATGAGGGGTAAAAAATGTGTTTTTAATCATTTCATATTTTATTACGTTTAGAAGGTACAGAAACAAAGATCAGCAAAATATCAAAAGAGTGCCACCCTATGGAGTTATCCGAATATTAAATAGTTATTAGGTACCATCATCCTTAATCTATATGGAACAGTATGGTTGAAAAAGGGGGGAATAACAACCCTAATAGGACCTCTCCAATCCGGTCCAACCTTTTTCTAAAAATCTTAGGACTATTGCGGTACCAAAGGGATATAAACCAATTTGTATAAAATCTTTGAATTTATTAAAGACATTAAAATAATCCATACAAGGATATACATATAAATAAACACAAACAATAAATGTTTACAGCAATGTTGACTCAAAAATTAATAATAGTGCCTATACAGGTGAATAAAGGCAGGTTGTTTAGTACTTTCTGGACGTAACCTCTACAGTTTCGCGGTCAAGCCGCTTCTTCGGGAGGCGTCTAGTACATTTTCTACAAGATGACAAAAAATCAGTCAACAACAATATAATAAATAACCTATAGACACTGCAAACAAGTGTATACATCAGTGATATTGGAGAAGGTAATTTGAAGTTAATACACTCACCACCTTTGGCCCACAAGGGGCTGGAGCGACACTGAGACACCCACTAGGGGCGTTCCCCCAGGGGCGAGCAAGGGGGGCACTTAGGAATAACTATGGTAAAAGACCATAAATGGGAATAAATAAATGTACATAAAGGGCCAGATGGTGAAAAGTGGGCCACCCAGGTGTATGGAGAAAAGGGGGGATGAAAGACGAAGGTACGGAGAGAAAGAATGAAAGAAGGGGGGGGGACACGGAAGGGAGGTGAAGAGAGGCAAGAGAAGAAGGAAAAGGAAGAAGAAGGGAGGGATGGCAAAGGAGGAAATAAGGAAGGGAGGGAAGAAGAATCGGGAAAGAGGGGGAGGGGAGGGAAGGGAAAGGAGGGAAGAGGAAAAAAGATAGGGAAGGGGGGAAAAACAAGGGGGGGAAGAAGGGAGAAGGGGGGGAAAAAGGGGGGGTTGGGAAGAAAGGGGGGGAGGGGGGGGAGGGGGGGGGGCGGGGAAAAGGAGGGAAGGGGGCAATGGGTAGTACAGCAGGGCAAGTGCAAAAGGGGAGGAGGAAAGAGCAACCCCATCACCATGCTAAGGAGCAAATTGTTATAGGTATAAAACAGACAGGGGGGTCAAAAAACAATTTACCCACCGTTGCTGTAATGTAAAAACTAAAGACCAAATAAAGGCTATCCACATCCAGGCTTAGTAATGGAGAGGCAGCGACCGCTGGGCTCAGGTACTGTGTGCCATTTAAAAAGAGCCTTTAGGGGTAAATAAGTAAGGTAATGTTAGTGTAATACTGCTGAAGAAATGCCTTCAGCAGTACCATGGGTGCAGACATTCACTCCAAGAAAATTAGTAAAGGAGGGGGGGGGGAGTTTGCACAGGGTAGGAACCAGCATCAATATGATCTAGTTCCTCAAAGTGGTAGGTTGACTTACCGGCTCGTAAAGAGGTCACGGGTCTCCTGGATGTGTGCCTCAAAAAACAGGTGGCGTCTGCCACCTTTACGTGCCCCCTACCCGGAAGTTCAGCGGCGCTCGACCAATCAGCTGCCGCCGTTTCCGGGTCCGTCTCCCCCTACTGCGCATGCGCGAGGAATAAACCAGCGCAGGCGCGTAGCTCCATCATTAGTGACGCTGACTGCGTCACTCAAGAGAGGCAAAGGAGGGGTTGACGAGAGCCCCGCCCCTTGCCGGGGAGAGGCAAGCCCGCCGTAGGGGGAGAGTTAACTCCTCACGTCGCTGCAGCAACAAGGGAAGCGAGTACAAATATAAAAGTAAACAATGATGGTATAGACAGCATTAAGGATGACTGACAAATGTGCACCAGGGAATTGGTGCAATCATAATGTCAGATCTAGAAAAAACCATAACATTTAATCAACTTAGCGGTGATTGCCACCTGTAAGCCTGAGAAAATGCTGATAGTATGCCAAGTAATGTGTAAAATGATGATAGTTAGGATATAACACAAAAGGGAAATACAAAATATGAAACATTCATTCACATATGTGGTCATGGGCCATTGCCCGGCCACTGCAATTTACAGGAAAAGGAAGTAAACTATATATAAGGTGATATCCAAATTTCAGCACAAAAATACAAATACACATGAGTAATGAAGGAAAGAGAGCTGTGGCAGAGACCGGCGGGAACATCTCAAAGTTAATTATTCCAGAAAATATTTGTAAGTATGTGCCTCATTAATACCCGGTGGGGTCAAGGCGTTGAGTCGCTCGATCCAGAGCGACTCTCGTTTCAAAATTTTCCAGTCCCAGTTGCCCCCTCTGGGGTCCTCCGGGACAACTTCTAATACAAAGAATCTGATGTAGTCAGGATTAAAGCGGTGGTGGATGCCAATATGGCGACCCACCGTGGTGAGTTTGCCGTTGGTAGAGGCATATAGGTGGTCCCCCAATCTCTGCCGCAGCTCCCTAATAGTTTTACCTACATAGAAAGCGCTACATGCGCAAGTCATGAGGTAAATAACACCTTGTGTACCGCAAAGGGCTGAATGCCTGGGAGAGGGACCTGGACTCCCTCGATTTGTTTAAGGAGATCCATGGTGTCACGAATGTCCGATGGTAGTCTCAGTACATGAGGTAGTAAAAAATGTGTCAACCAGTTTGCTCGCATTCTCTGTTAATGACCCTTTGCCCGAAACAATAGGTCGGCCAGGGGGTACAGAGAGGTTCTTGTGGGTTTTCGGTAACGCATAAAACGTTGGAGTTTGCGGATATTGAACATTGATGAATTTATAGGTATCCTCATCGATGAGGCCCTCAAGGAAGGCCCCCCCGATGAGGGCCCTAAATTCATCAATGGTATTCTGAATAAATGTACTATCGATGGGAGAGTACCAGAAAGAATCTTAAGGCACATCGTCTGGTATTTATTATTATTTATTTATTCCCATTTATGGTCTTTTCCCATAGTTATACCTAAGTGCCCCCCTTGCTCGCCCCCGGGGGAACGCCCCTAGTCGGTGTCTCAGTGTCGCTCCAGCCCCTTGTGGGCCAAAGGTGGTGAGTGTATTAACTTCAAATTACCTTCTCCAATATCACTGATGTATACACTTGTTTGCAGTGTCTATAGGTTATTTATTATATTGTTGTTGACTGATTTTTTGTCATCTCGTAGAAAATGTACTAGACGCCTCCCGAAGAAGCGGCTTGACCGCGAAACTGTAGAGGTTACGTCCAGAAAGTACTAAACAACCTGCCTTTATTCACCTGTATAGGCACTATTATTAATTTTTGAGTCAACATTGCTGTAAACATTTATTGTTTGTGTTTATTTATATGTATATCCTTGTATGGATTATTTTAATGTCTTTAATAAATTCAAATATTTTATACAAATTGGTTTATATCCCTTTGGTACCGCAATAGTCCTAAGATTTTTAGAAAAAGGTTGGACCGGATTGGAGAAGTCCTATTAGGGTTGTTCTTCCCCTCTTTTTCAACCATACTGTTCCAAAGATCAGCAAAACATTTTCCCTACAGGTAAGCGATAACATAGATTTCAAGAAATAATAACTCAGAAATGAATATCTGAGCTTAGGCATCAATTATACAGCCAAACAAACGAGTAGTGGCACAGAAAGAATAGTACCTAAATAAAAGCAAAAGTCCATCAAAGTAGTCCTTTGAGCTAGCAGCTCTATATACAAGTAAACACAGTCCAGTATATGAGGGCCAGCCTTGTAAGGGAAGAGGAAGCAATCTCCAAACATGCAGAAAGAAAAGAGAAAACAGGTGCCTCCGAGTTTAGACTATAAGCATTTAATATGGATCAAAGTTTAATAAATACTCACATTGAGGCAGGGGAGGACTGATAACTCATGGGGCCCCCGGGCGATAGGAGATTATGGGGCCCCTAGGCAATCAGAGATTATGGGGCCACACAGTATACACGCACACAGTATACAATCACACAGTATACACATACATGTACACACAGTATACACAGACAGATGTAAAAAAAAACACAGATTTATACATACTGTCCCTGGTTTTACTGAGGCTGGCAACCCTGTTGGGGCCCCCTAGTGGCCCAGGGCCCTCGGGCAGTGCCCGAGTGGCTCAATGGTCAGCCCGCCCCTGCATTGAGGTAATGGTAGATAGGCACATGTAGTCCAGTGTAAGTTGCTGAATCAGTCCGGGCTGCACACTGAACTGATCCCACAGCTCATGTAACCTCTCGTGGAGGCTATCCTGGCCAGCAGGATGTTGCTATGATGAAGTGGAGCCAGAGAACGAGGGTTGGAACGCAGCTGAAGCTGGATGGTACATTTGATGTATACTATTATATCAATCAACTACTGATGCATAAAAATAAATACAAATGATTAATGCATAAGATAAAAAGATAATAATAATAATAATAATAATAATAATAATTAAAATGAATTTAATTTAAAAACAAGTGCATGTGTCAGGCTATAGTATATTATCCCAGATGTACCTATGACAGGGGAAAAACAAAAAACTGAAGAACGATATGTGGTAGGCTGAAAATAGAAAAAAAGATATATATATATATATATATATATATATATATATATATATTGAATAAATGTATAATAATAATAACATATAAAAAAATAATAAAATAAAAGTAAAAATAACAATAAATGGAAAAATATAATAAAACATATAAAAAACTAGCAGGTGTGAAAATATATTGATAGCTAGATTAACATGGTTAATTATTAATATTTGAATTTTTTAGTAATAAGAGCCTAGGTAAAAAAACTGTTATAATATATTTTATTCAAACGGGAATGAGTCTAGGGCAGTGATGGCGAACCTTGGCACCCCAGATGTTTTGGAACTACATTTCCCATGATGCTCCACTACACTACAGAGTGCATGAGCATCATGGGAAATGTAGTTCCAAAACATCTGGGGTGCCAAGGTTCGCCATCACTGGTCTGGGGTAAAAAAAAACTCATCATTAATTTTCTTGTATACTGTTACATATCAAAAACATTTTTTTAGAAATTTCATTATTAACTATTTCAATATGTTGCAGGTTTTGAAGTCAATATTGTTCTAATACTCACACATGTTATACGATTTTGGTATATAGGGTAATGACTATGGATGGGCTATCTGTTCGACTCGAACAATGGCTGTTCGCCCGTTCGCTGGACAGCGAACAATTTGGGGTGTTCGCGGCAAATTCGAAAAGCCGTGGAACACCCTTTAAAATTCTATGGGAGAAATCTAAAGTGCTAATTTTAAAGGTTAATATGCAAGTTATTGTCATAAGTGTTTGGGGACCTGGGTCCTGCCCCAGGGGACATGTATCAATGCAAAAAAAGTTTTAAAAATGGCCATTTTTTCAGGAGCAGTGATTTTAATAATGCTTAAAGTGAAACAATAAAAGTGAAATATTCCTTTAAATTTCGTACCTGGGGGATGTCTATAGTATGCCTGTAAATTAGCGCATGTTTCCCATGTTTATAACAGTCCGAGAGCAAAATGACATTTCTAAAGGAAAAAAAAGTCATTTAAAAGTGCTAGCACTAGTGCCTGCTATTAATGAATTGTCGGTCCTGACAATACACATAAAAGTCATTTAAAAATGTAAAAATAAAAATGCGTGGGGGTCCCCCAAAATTCCATTACCAGGCCCTTCAGGTCTGGTATGAATATTAAGGGGAACTCAGCGCCAGAATTTAAAAAAATGGCGTAGGGTTCCCCCCAAAAATCTATGCCAGACCCTTCATGTATGGTATGGATTTTAAGGGGAACTCTGCACCAAAATTAGAAAAAAATGGCGTGGGGTTCCCCCAAATATTCACACCAGACCCTTATCTGAGCATGTAACCTGGCAGGCTGCAGGAAAAGAGGGGGGGGGATGAGAGAGCGCCCCCCCTCCTGAACCGTACCAGGCAACATGCCCTCAACATGGGGAGGATGTCCCCATGTTGATGGGGACAAGGGCCTCTTCCCCACAACCCTTGCCCAGTGGTTGTGGGGGTCTGCGGGCGGGGGGCTTATCGGAATCTGGAAGCCCCCTTTAACAAAGGGGACACACAGATCCTGCCCCACCCTATGTGAATTGGTAAGGGGTACATTGTACCCCTACCATTTCACAAAAAAAGTGTCAAAATGTTAAAAAACCACAGGAGACGGCTTGGGAAAAGTCCATTATTAAAAATAAAAAAATTAAAAATAAAGAGATTCCAGCGATGTAATCCAATAAATCCGTGCTTCTACTCCAGCGATGTAAACCAATTCTCGATCTCCAGCAATGGATGATCTCCAGCGAGGAACAAACACAGGATCCTGCCTCCATCGGAGGCACCCAGCCAATGACGCGGCGCTAGCTTGACAGCTCTTATGTAACTGAGGGTGGGGCCACCCATCACGTGACCCCTGCAACGCAGGATTCCCATTGCATCAGAGGGAGGCGGTGTCACCCGTACACGTCACTGGGAACCCTGGCATTTCCCCTTGTCAGAGGGGGGCGGGGTCACATGACGGGTGGCCCCACCCTCAGCTACAAAAGAGCTGTCAAGCTAGCACCGCGTCATTGGCTGGGTGCCTCCGGTGGAGGCAGGATCCTGTGCGTGTTCCTCGCTGGAGTCGCTGGAGATTATCCAACCATCACTGGAGATCGAGAATTGGATTACATCGCTGGAGTAGGAGCATGGATTTATTGGATTACATTGCTGGAATCTCTTTTATTTTTTATTTTTTTATTTTTAATAAAGAACTTGTCCTAAGCCATCTCCTGTGTTTTTTTTTACATTTTGACACTTTCTTTTTGTGAAATGGTAGGGGTACAATGTACCCCATACCAATTCATATGGGGGGGCTGGAATCTGGGTGTCCACTTTGTTAAAGGGGGCTTCCAGATTCCGATAAGACCCCCACAACCACCGGGCAAGGGTTTTGAAGATGAGGCCCTGGTATGGTTCAGGAGGGGGGCGCTTTCTCATCCCCCTCTCTTTTCCTGCGGCCTGCCAGGTTGCGTGCTCGGATAAGGGTCTGGTGAGGATTTTTGGGGGTACCAACGCTATTTTTTTATTTTGGCGCGTAGTTCCCCTTAAAACCCATACCAGACCTGAAGGGTCTGTTATGGATTTTTGGGGGGGACCCCATACCATTTTTTAAAAATTTTGGCACGGAGTTCCCCTGAAGGGCCTTTTTTAAACTTTTTTTGCATTGATACATGTCCCCTGGAACAGGACCCAGGTCCCCAAACACTTTTTATGACAATAACTTGCATATTAACCTTTAACCACTTGACGACCGCCTCACACCGATGTACGTCGGCAAGGTGGCACGGACAGGCAAAATCACGTACATGGTACGTGATTTGCCTTCCGCGGGTGGGGGGTCCTATCGGACCCCCCCCACCGCCCGAGGCGGTCCCGTTTTGTCCCCCGGCGATCGGAGACGAGGGGGAGGCCATCCGTTCGTGGCCCCCCCCTCGCGATCGCCGCCGGCCAATGGGAACACTCCTTTGCTGCTGTATGCTAAACAGCAGCAAAAGAAATGATGTCATCTCTCCTCGGGTCGGTAGTTTCCGTTCCGGCCCGAGGAGAGACGACATGTGAGTGACTGCACCAACACACACACACACAGTAGAACATGCCAGGCACACATTACACCCCGATCCCCCCCCCGATCGCCCCCCGATCCCCCCCCGATCACCCCCCCCCCCTGTCACAAACTGACACCAGCAGTTTTTTTTTTTTTCTTCTGATTACTGCATAGTGTCAGTTTGTGACAGTTACTGTGTTAGCACAGTTACTGTTACCCCCCTGTAGGTCTAGGGTACACCCCTAACTCCCCCTAATAAAGTTTTAACCCCTTGATCACCCCCTGTCACCAGTGTCACTAAGCGATCATTTTTCTGATCGCTGTATTAGTGTCGCTGGTTCCGCTAGTTAGTGAGGTAAATATTTAGGTTCGCCGTCAGCGTTTTATAGCGTCAGGGACCCCCATATACTACCTAATAAATGTTTTAACCCCTTGATTGCCCCCTAGTTAACCCTTTCACCACTGATCACCGTATAACCGTTACGGTTGACGCTGGTTAGTTTGTTTATTTTTTATAGTGTCAGGGCACCCGCCGTTTATTACCGAATAAAGGTTTAGCCCCCTGATCGCCCGGCGGTGATATGCGTCGCCCCAGGCAGCGTCAGATTAGCGCCAGTACCGCTAACACCCACGCACGCAGCATGCGCCTCCCTTAGTGGTATAGTATCTGATCGGATCAATATCTGATCCGATCAGATCTATACTAGCGTCCCCAGCAGTTTAGGGTTCCCAAAAACGCTGTGTTAGCGGGATCAGCCCAGATACCTGCTAGCACCTGCGTTTTGCCCCTCGGCCCAGCCCACCCAAGTGCAGTATCGATCGATCACTGTCACTTACAAAACACTAAACGCATAACTGCAGCGTTCGCAGAGTCAGGCCTGATCCCTGCGATCGCTAACAGTTTTTTTGGTAGCATTTTGGTGAACTGACAAGCACCAGCCCCAGGCAGTGTCAGGTTAGCGCCAGTAGCGCTAACACCCACGCACGCACCGTACACCTCCCTTAGTGGTATAGTATCTGATCGGATCAATATCTGATCCGATCAGATCTATACTAGCGTCCCCAGCAGTTTAGGGTTCCCAAACACGCAGTGTTAGCGGGATCAGCCCAGATACCTGCTAGCACCTGCGTTTTGCCCCTCCGCCCGGCCCAGCCCAGACCACCCAAGTGCAGTATCGATCGATCACTGTCACTTACAGAACACTAAACGCATAACTGCAGCGTTCGCAGAGTCAGGCCTGATCCCTGCGATCGCTAACAGTTTTTTTGGTAGCGTTTTGGTGAACTGGCAAGCACCAGCCCCAGGCAGCGTCAGGTTAGCGCCAGTACCGCTAACACCCACGCACGCACCGTACACCTCCCTTA
Organism: Lithobates septentrionalis; assembly: GCA_037952835.1. NCBI lineage: Eukaryota > Metazoa > Chordata > Amphibia > Anura > Ranidae > Lithobates > Lithobates septentrionalis. Next base: position 6,709,109 of record JBBDGP010000205.1, read on the forward strand.
GTGGTATAGTATCTGAACGGATCAATATCTGATCCGATCAGATCTATACTAGCGTCACCAGCAGTTTAGGGTTCCCAAAAACGCAGTGTTAGCGGGATCAGCCCAGATACCTGCTAGCACCTGCGTTTTGCCCCTCCGCCCGGCCCGGCCCAGCCCACCCAAGTGCAGTATCGATCGATCACTGTCACTTACAAAACTCTAAACGCATAACTGCAGCGTTCGCAGAGTCAGGCCTGATCCCTGCGATCGCTAACAGTTTTTTTGGTAGCGTTTTGGGGAACTGGCAAGCGCCAGCGGCGTAGTACACCCCGGTCGTAGCCAAACCAGCACTGCAGTAACACTTGGTGACGTGGCGAGTCCCATAAGTGCAGTTCAAGCTGGTGAGGTGGCAAGCACAAGTAGTGTCCCGCTGACACCAAAAAGACAAACACAGGCCCGTCGTGCCCATAATGCCCTTCCTGCTGCATTCGCCAATCCTAATTGGGAATCCACCGCTTCTGCAGCGCCCGTACTTCCCCCATTCACATCCCCAACCAAATGCAGTCGGCTGCATGAGAGGCATTTTTATGTCCTCCCGAGTACCCCTACCCAGCGAACCCCCCAAAAAAGATGTTGTGTCTGCAGCTAGCGCGGCTATTATTGTCCCTCCTGTCCTGACAATCATGGTCTTTGCATTGGTGAATGTTTTGAACGCTACCATGCACTAGTTGAGTATTAGCGTAGGGTACAGCATTGCACAGACTAGGACACACTTTCACAGGGTCTCCCAAGATGCCATCGCATTTTGAGAGACCCGAACCTGGAACCGGTTACAGTTATAAAAGTTAGTTACAAAAAAAGTGTAAAAAAAAAAAAATATATAAAATAAAAAAAAATAGTTGTCGTTTTATTGTTCTCTCTCTCTCTATTCTCTCTCTCTATTGTTCTGCTCTTTTTTTTACTGTATTCTATTCTGCAATGTTTTATTGTTATTGTTATTGTTATTATGTTTTATCATGTTTGTTTTTCAGGTATGTAATTATTTATACTTTACTGTTTACTGTGCTTTATTGTTAACCATTGTTAACCATTTTTTTGTCTTCAGGTACGCCATTCACGACTTTGAGTGGTTATACCAGAATGATGCCTGCAGGTTTAGGTATCATCTTGGTATCATTCTTTTCAGCCAGCGGTCGGCTTTCATGTAAAAGCAATCCTAGCGGCTAATTAGCCTCTAGACTGCTTTTACAAGCCGTGGGAGGGAATGCCCCCCCCACCGTCTTTCGTGTTTTTCTCTGGCTCTCCTGTCTCAACAGGGAACCTGAGAATGCAGCTGGTGATTCAGCCAGCTGACCATAGAGCTGATCAGAGACCAGAGTGGCTCCAAACATCTCTATGGCCTAAGAAACCGGAAGCTACAAGCATTTCATGACTTAGATTTCGCCGGATGTAAATAGCGCCATTGGGAAATTGGGGAAGCATTTTATCACACCGATCTTGGTGTGGTCAGATGCTTTGAGGGCAGAGGAGAGATCTAGGGTCTAATACACCAATTTTTTCAAAAAAGAGTACCTGTCACTACCTATTGCTATCATAGGGGATATTTACATTCCCCGAGATAACAATAAAAATGATTAAAAAAAAAAAATATGAAAGGAACAGTTTAAAAGTAAGATTAAAAAAGCAAAAAAATAATAAAGAAAAAAAAAAAAAAAAAAAAGCACCCCTGTCGCCCCCTGCTCTCGCGCTAAGGCGAACGCAAGCGGCGGTCTGTCGTCAAACGTAAACAGCAATTGCACCATGCATGTGAGGTATCACCGCGAAGGCCAGATCGAGTGCAGTAATTTTTCCAGTAGACCTCCTCTGTAAATCTAAAGTGGTAACCTGTAAAGGCTTTTAAAGGCTTTTAAACATGTATTTATTTTGTTGCCACTGCACGTTTGTGCGCAATTTTAAAGCATGTCATGTTTGGTATCCATGTACTCCGCCTAAGATCATCTTTTTTATTTCATCAAGCATTTGGGCAATATAGTGTGTTTTAGTGCATTAAAATTTAAAAAAGTGTGCTTTTTCCCCAAAAAATGCGTTTGAAAAATCGCTGCGCAATTACTGTGTGAAAAAAAAAAAATTAAACACCCACCATTTTAATCTGTAGGGCATTTGCTTTAAAAAAATATATAATGTTTGGGGGTTCAAAGTAATTTTTTTGCAAAAAAAAATAACTTTTTCATGTAAACAATAAGTGTCAGAAAGGGCTTTGTCTTCAAGTGGTTAGAAGAGTGGGTGATGTGTGACATAAGCTTCTAAATGTTGTGCATAAAATGCCAGGACAGTTCAAAACCCCCCCAAATGACCCCATTTTGGAAAGTAGACACCCCAAGCTATTTGCTGAGAGTCATGTCGAGTCCATGGAATATTTTATATTGCGACACAAGTTGCGGGAAAGAGACAAATTTTTTTTTTTTTTTTTTTTTTTGCACAAAGTTGTCACTAAATGATATATTGCTCAAACATGCCATGGAAATATGTGAAATTACACCCCAAAATACATTCTGCTGCTTTTCCTGAGTACGGGGATACCACATGTGTGAGACTTTTTGGGAGCCTAGCCGCGTACGGGACCCCGAAAACCAAGCACCGCCTTCAGGCTTTCTAAGGGCGTGAATTTTTGATTTCACTCTTCACTGCCTATCACAGTTTCGGAGGCCATGGAATGCCCAGGTGGCACAAACCCCCCCCAAATGACCCCATTTTGGAAAGTAGACACCCCAAGCTATTTGCTGAGAGGTATAGTGAGTATTTTGCAGACCTCACTTTTTGTCACAAAGTTTTGAAAATTGAAAAAAGAAAAAAAAAATGTTTTTTCTTGTCTTTCTTCATTTTCAAAAACAAATGAGAGCTGCAAAATACTCACCATGCCTCTCAGCAAATAGCTTGGGGTGTCTACTTTCCAAAATGGGGTCATTTGGGGGGGGTTTGTGCCACCTGGGCATTCCATGGCCTCCGAACCTGTGATAGGCAGTAAAGAGTGAAATCAAAAATTTTCACCCTTAGAAATCCTGAAGGCAGTAATTGGTTTTCGGGGTCCCGTACGCGGCTAGGCTCCCAAAAAGCCCCACACATGTGGTATCCCCATACTCAGGAGAAGCAGCTAAATGTATTTTGGGGTGCAATTCCACATATGCCCATGGCCTGTGTGAGCAATATATCATTTAGTGACAACTTTATGAAAAAAAAAAAAAAAGTGTCACTTTCCCGCAACTTGTGTCAAAATATAAAATATTCCATGGACTCAATATGCCTCTCAGCAAATAGCTTGGGGTGTCTACTTTCCAAAATGGGGTCATTTTGGGGGGTTTTGTGCCACCTGGGCATTCCATGGCCTCCGAAACTGTGATAGGCAGTGAAGAGTGAAATCAAAAATTTACACTCTTAGAAATCCTGAAGGCGGTGATTGGTTTTCGGGGCCCCGTACGCGGCTAGGCTCCCAAAAAGTCCCACACATGTGGTATCCCCATACTCAGGAGAAGCAACTGAATGTATTTTGGGGTGCAATTCCACATAGGCCCATGGCCTGTGTGAGCAATATATCATTTAGTGACAACTTTTTGTAAATATATATTTTTTTTTTTGTCATTTTTCAATCACTTGGGACAAAAATAATAAATATTCAATGGGTTCAACATGCCTCTCAGCAATTTCCTTGGGGTGTCTTCTTTCCAAAATGGGGTCATTTGGGGGGGTTTTGTACTGCCCTGCCATTTTAGCACCTCAAGAAATGACATAGGCAGTCATAAACTAAAAGCTGTGTAAATTACAGAAAATGTACCCTAGTTTGTAGACGCTATAACTTTTGCGCAAACCAATAAATATACGCTTATTGACATTTTTTTTACCAAAGACATGTGGCCGAATACATTTTGGCCTAAATGTATGACTAAAATTTAGTTTATTGGATTTTTTTTATAACAAAAAGTAGAAAATATCATTTTTTTTCAAAATTTTCGGTCTTTTTCCGTTTATAGCGCAAAAAATAAAAACCGCAGAGGTGATCAAATACCATCAAAAGAAAGCTCTATTTGTGGGAAGAAAAGGACGCAAATTTCGTTTGGGTACAGCATTGCATGACCGCGCAATTAGCAGTTAAAGCGACGCAGTGCCAAATTGGAAAAAGACCTCTGGTCCTTAGGCAGCATAATGGTCCGGGGCTCAAGTGGTTAAAATTAGCACTTTTGATTTTTCATGTTCGTGTCTCATAGAGTTTAATGGTGTTCGCCTGTTCAAACAAATTTTTTGCCTGTTCGCATGTTCTGGATGCGAGCCGAACAGGGGGGTGTTCGGCCCATCCCTAGTAATGACTAAAAGAAGGTGTATATGCATAAATTGATTGTATGGAGAGGGGTCAAGGGCATAGGTCAGGCAAATAGACCCTCAGCTACTATTGTATTTATATTATGGTTACCTACTACTTAGAAGAACAGCCTGCCACCCAGTCATCTTATATATGCCATCACAGAAAGGGGGGGGAGAAGAACCAAGAACAGAACTGATCACATCTAAGGGAAGAAAGAGCAACAAAGGAATGTTGTAAACGAATAGAATATCATAAAATGGTAGGCAGTTCTAATTCATCATTTAACCCGCCAGGCGACAAAGTGTCAAGGGAATATATCCAATAGGTTTCATGTTCACAGAGCCTGTGAAAACTCTCAGCTTCAGAGAGTTTTTTGGGCATCTGTTCAATGATCCATACCTCTAAATCTTCATTGTATTTATTGTGGTGTTTAGCACAATGACAAGGAACGCTGTGCTTGTCCTTGCCTTCCTCAACATTTCTCTGATGCTCACCAAATCTTTGACGGAGTAGGCAAATAGTGCATCCTACATATAGTAGGTGGCAAGGACAACTAAGACAATAGACCACATAATCAGAAGAACAGTTGTAAAATTCTCCCATGATGTAGGTTTTTCCCTAGTGGTGAATTGTTTTTTTGCAATGTTGGATAAATCAATTATACAGCAGCATAGTGACAGGTAATAAGGATAATATCCCATACATAGGGTATTAGATGTTACAGAGCATGGTGTGGTCAGTGATTAGACCCAAGCCATGTCCATAGGTGAGTCTATTGTGATCTCTCAGGTATAAGGAGAAGTATGTTGCAAGAAACATGCAGGTATTGTACATAGATAAATAAATGCATTTAACCGAAATTAACAACCCAAGGGAGAAAAACCCAGCTGAGTGATCCTAAAAAAAGCAAGGAAGATATACTATTGTGAAACATGAAGGATGGCTTCCCTGAAAAAAAAAAAAAGTGGGTGTTATCGTGCCATCATTACGGATGTGCTGTGCATAACGGATGTTTTATAAATTTTCATTAATCTATCACATTAACTTTTTAAAGTGCATGTACAGTATACATATATCAATCTACCATGCATTGTGTAGATCCAGGTGGTGCAGGATATATATCAGTTCTTTATGAATCAAAGTCCCATAAGTCCCAGTAGATATAATGTGTGATAATTGATGTGAATGTTCAAAATAAGAGTGTGCAGATCTCCATCTCCACAATCACCACTAGTGCTTCACCGCAAACCCCCCTAGTGGGAATGACTCACCAGAACTTTTTGCCTTGCATGAAAGCTTGGCATAAACAGCTTCATTAACAAAGCACCTCCTGGTGCATGCCCTGGTCCCTAGATGATCGATTGGTTCAGATGCTAAATCTCTCAAAAATCAAGCAGGAAAGCTCTCATAGTGCATTATCAAAAGTTACATGAAATGTATTAAAGACAAAAACTACTCACAAACAATTTAAAATCATAGGCTTTTCATATTTCAACAGTCCTGCTTCCTGCTTCTGCAGATCATTTCTGTGCTCCCGAGTATCACTGACATACGGTGTCTCACCCGCCTGCTTGGCGTTCCAGACTCTGAGTCTTCCCCGGGATGATAAGGGACGTCATTAACAGTCGCTGTGTGGCTGCGCTGTGAGAACTGCGGTAAATATGTAGGTTCAACCATGCTATATATGGAATCTAGCGGGTTAACTCCAACAGGGGGAGGGCTAAGAAAGACCCTGTTGCCATGCCGCGTGGGTTGTCCCTTTTGAAGAAGTTGTTTGACTTCTTGTTTCGTTGCGTCAGAGCAAAGCCATTCAGTGACTGTTGATGATGTTACATGTCATTCTGGCGGAGACTTGGAGCCTGGAACGCCAAACAGGCACGCTGTTATTTTAAAAATTCAACATCAATTATCACACATTTTATCTACTGGGACTTTTGGGATATTGATTTATAAGAACTGATATATTCTGCATCACCGGATCTATGCAATTTGTGGTAGATTGATACAGTGCCTTGAAAAAGTATTCATACCCCTTAAAATTTTCCACATTTTGTCATGTTACAGCAAAAAATGTAAATTTATTTTATTGGGATTTTATGTGATAGACCAACACAAAGTGGTAGATAATTGTGAAGTGGAAGGAAAATGATAAATGTTTTTCACATCTTTTTACAAATAAATAACTGAAAAGTGTGGAGTGCATTTGAATTCAGCCCCCCTGAGTCAATACTTTGTAGAACCACCTTTTGCTGCAATTACAGCTGCAAGTCTTTTTCAGGTAAGTCTCTACCAGCTTGGCACATCTAGAGAGGGACATTTTTGCCCATTCTTCTTTGCAAAATAGCTCAAGCTCTGTCAGATTGGATGGAGAGTGTCTGTGAATAGTAATTTTCAAGTCGTGTCACAGATTCTCAATTGGATTTAGGTATGGACTTTGACTGGGCCATTCTAATACATGAATATGCTTTGATCTAAACCATTCCAATGTAGCTCTGGATGTATTTTTATTGTCGTTGTCCTGCTGGAAGGTGAACCTCTACCCCAGTCTCAAGTCTTTTGCAGATTCTAACAGGCTTTCTTCTAAGATTGCCCTGTATTTGGCTCCATCCATCTTCCCATCAACTCTGACCAACTTCCCTGTCCTTGCTGAAGAAAAGCATCCCCACAACATGATGCTGCCACCACCATGACCATGAAGTGGGGATAGTGTGTTTAGAGTGATGTGCAGTATTAGTTTTCCGCCACACATAGCGTTTTGTTTTTAGGCCAAAAAGTTTAATTTTGGTCTCATCTGACCAGAGCACCTTCTTTCACATGTTTCCTTTGTCCCCCACTTGGCTTCTCGCAAACTGCAAACGGGACTTTTTATGGCTTTCTTTCAACAATGGCTTTCTTCTTGCCACCCTTCCATAAAGGCCAGATTTGTGGAGTGCACAACTAATAGTTGTCCTGTGGGAAGATTCTCCCACCTGAGCTGTGGATCTCTGCAGCTCCTCCAGAGTTACCATGGGCCTCTTGCCTGCTTTTCTGATTAATGCTCTCCTTGCCTGGCCTGTCAGTTTAGGTGACAGGTGGTAGGTTTGCAGTTGTGCCATACTCTTTCCATTTTCGGACGATGGATTGAACAGTGCTCTGTGAGATGTTCAAAGCTTGGGATATTTTTCATAACCTAACCCTCCTTTAAACTTCTCCACAACTTTATCCCTGACCTGTCTGGTGTGTTCCTTAGCCTTCGTGATGCTGTTTGTTCATGAAGGTTCTCTAAAAAACCTCTGAGGGCTTTACAGAACAGCTGTATTTATACTGAGATTAAATTACACACAAGTAACTGTATTTACTAATTAGGTTACTTCTGAAGGCTTTTATTGCCACTAAATTTTAGTCAGGGGTATCAGAGTAAAGGGGGCTGAATACAAATGCACACCACACTTTCAGATATCTATTTGTAAAAAAAAAATAGAAAACCAGTTATTATTTTCCCTCCACTTCACAATTATGTGCCACTTTGTGTTGGTCTATCACATAAAATCCCAATAAAATACAGTTACGTTTTTGGTTGTAACATGACAAAATGTGGAAAATTTTAAGGGCTATGAATACTTTTTCAAGGCACTGTATATGTATACAGACAGTATTATTAAGTATGCGTTAAGGTGGCTGCGGAACAACTAGTTCTGTTTTCTTTTTTAGGAAAGGAAAAAATGAAACCCCTAGCAGGTTAGTTATATTAGTCTTGTCATGCTAGGGAGATTAACCATTACATCCTGTCAAGGACATACAACTACCTTAAACAATTGAGACTTGAACATTTGTCCCCATTGCAAGCTTATTCTCAAATTGTGTTCTCATTACCACAGGACAATAGATAGTGAAACTCCATTAGCAGGACTGCATTAAAAATGTATGTCAAAAGCCCTAATACACACTAATAGTTTTTTTTTCATTCAACCCAGTGGGCTGAACAAAAAAAACCTGACAGCTCAAGTCTGAGCCACTGTACTAACAATCTGATGTTAGCACAGTGATCTCCAATGCTGTTCTATAGTGTTCTGAGAAGGGGACAACCCCCCTGCCAGTGTAAAAAAAAATAGCGGCACATCCGGAAGTAAAATCAAAAGAAATTATTGAAAGTCCATAAAATCAAGCGAACATGATAAACATCAATCCAAAAAGAAGTGCTCAGTGGACAAGTTTTACACAGACGTGCTTACTCATCACTGGCGTACCCCCCAATGTGCATGTTCATTTGTAGCAAAAAAGTCCAAAGAAGAGACCAATCGGGAGCCCAGAATCACAAAATCTTCACCTGGTCTGGCAATCACCAAATGGCTAAACGTGGATCAATTAGCAGCAAATGAAGCACAGCAGTGCACAAGAAAAATCCAACATTACAAAGTGAAGATACAAATATGCATAAAATGAAGAAAATAGGTGAAAACTTAATATAATATGTGTGATTCATTTGTGAAGGGAATTTAAATGAAGCAATTTTTTGAAAAATATATGTAGTAAATAATGTTATGCAAGCATTAAATATAATGTATGGTGCATCCATATGAAGAGGACGCACAGAGTGTTGAAGAAAATAAAAATAAAATGTGTATAGACTAAAGTCGTGTACACACGACCGGACTTTTTGACCTGACTGGTCCGATGGAACGATTCCGACGGACAATCCGACCGTGTGTAGGCTTCATCGGACCTTCTGAGTACTTTTTCTGTTGAAAATCAGACAAACTTTAGATTTGGAACATGTTTTAAATCTTTCCGACGGACTCGTGTCCGGTCGAAAAATTTGTTTATCTGTATGCTAGTCCAACGGACAAAAAAGGACGCAAGGGCAGCTATTGGCTACTGGCTATGAACTTCCTTATTCTAGTCCCTTCGTATGTCATCACGTTCAAACCAACGTACTTTCGAATGGACGTTTGTCCGCTCGTGTGTGGGCAAGTCCGGTCATCCGAAAGTCCGTCGGAAAGACTGCTGGACTTTTGATGCTGAAAAGTCTGCTCGTATGTACGCGGCAGGGCTTTTTTTCAGGGGGAACTTGGTGGAACTCAGTTCCACCACCTCTGGCTCAGACGCTTTGGTGCCTGCTCACCACAATCACTTGTAAACACAGAAGTCCGGTTTCTGTGTTTACAAGTGACAGCTCTGCACTCTGTAATGCAATCCTGGTATTTAATGCCCCTTTAAGACCCTCCTACTGTTTTCGTGAAATTTGACTGAATAGACCCACTATTTGATATGATTTGGAGGGTGTGTGTAGGGGAGGAGTTTTGTGGGGTCGTGGTTAAGTTCCAGTACCAATTAAATGAATAAACAATGTAATAAATATATAACAAAAATATAAATATACAGATATTTAAATAGGGGCAAAAAAAAGCACCTAATTTACTCAAAAGAAAGACATAAGGCTACAAAAATGGCCAGTTTCAAGGGACATATGGAAATATAAATTGTATATATACATTGAAAAAGAGCCAACCTGAAAATAGCAATCTAAATATAAATATAGGTAGAAAATAAATGCAGCATTAGGCGTATATGGTTGTAAAACAATTTCCAAGAAAAAAGAAAAACCCCTTTTAAGGACGTATCCTGATGCACAAAAAAAACCCCCAAAAAAACACCCACACATCGATTGCAAAAATCGCACATTAAACACATATGGAAGCAAATGACGGAGAACCATATATAAAAATATACATGTTTCCTCAGACTAATGGATGCCGGTAACCTAAACTATGTGGGACAAACCTGAACCAAAACCAAAGCAATTTTCCAAAAATGCATTGCAAAAAAATGATCCATGTTTAGCCTTTTTGTAACTGCCAGACTAGGTGAAGGTTTTATGACTTTGGGCTCCCGATTGGTCTCTTCTATGGACTTTTTGCTACAAAAGAACATGCTTATTTGGGGGTACTCGAGTGATGAGTAAGCACGTCTGTGTGAAACGCGTCCACTGAGCACCTTTTTTTGGATTGATGTTTGTCACATTTGCTTGATTTTATGGATTTTCAATAAATTCTTTTGATTCCACTTCTGGACGAGCCACCATTCTTCTTTGTTTCCATTGGATTTCCCTGGTTGCGGACCAAGCAGGCACCCAAATCTCTTCAGCAGCTCATCAGATCCTCACAGGTGGCTTTGAGCGATGTGTTCCCAGCTCCTTCTCTAACCCTCTAAGCACTGATTGGGAGCCAGTCATCAGGCCTTTTTTGGTCATGCCCCTTCGACAGAAGCCGGCTGAACTGTTGGACCGACATCAGCACACATGGGCCGAATGTCGGACGTTTTTTATTTAACCGGGTGATGTCACCCAACATCCGGTGCATGTGTACTAGGCTTAACTATCCACTCTATCAAAAACTAAATAAGTTCTGCCTTTACATATACTTTAAATAAGGGATTAATTAAGTAACTTGCTTTTGTTAATATAATCATTTGACATTAGTTTGATATTTTCATTACATTGAAAATTATTTCATGTCATTATTTTAAATAACTGGCTTCCTAAAGGAGAAGCTTTTGATCAGTATTTTTAATTACTAATTTAGATTCTGTGATTAGGAAAGCATGTTGCAATTAGGCTTTTGTTGATGTTTAGAAGCCTGAATCTATATTAAAAAGAGTAACTGCTGATGTATTTTAAATGAAGGTTGTGTAATAGAAAACTGATCCTTGCTCCAAAAGGTATAAATTGAAAGGCACATGAAAGACACATCTAAATAATCTCAAGAGTGCCTTTTACATCTCCATCATGATGAATTAGATACTGTGTTCCCAGTATTCCACTACTGAGGTGTTATTCACCACCTGCCAATAAGTTTGTAAGAGTTCCTGCAATTATTTGTTATCCAAATGTGTAGAAGATTAATTATAAATATTTTATAAAATATCTAAACATTTTTTCAAGATCAGTTTGGGCTTTTCTGAGCTTTTCTTTTCTAAATTCAATTGACTAGATCTTAAAAGTAAACCTTATGTAAAGGATACAAAATTGAAGCATCTAGACGGCAGCAGATCAGTGTAGCTGTACTTAGGAAACTGAAAACTGTATTATTAAAGTAAAATGTATTGGGGGGGGGGCATGGCCAGGGTCAGTATGTGAGCAGCTGCTTTTCACAGAGCTCCTGCTGGTTACCCTGATTTGATCCTGTTCCGGACACAGCAACATTGTTTTCCCGGACACCTGACAGCACCAGCACATCTAGTGACCCTTCTGACTTGACAGGCTCAATCAGCTCCATAATGGTTACTTGAAAAAGCAAGGCGGACACGCAGCGCATGGAGCTCCAATATGGCGCCACAGTGGGCATCCAGCAGCGTAGGCTGTGTGGCACAGAAAAGCCCAAGGAGTCTATGCGTAAAACACCCAAGGCTCCTAAGACCGCTGCTGGAGATCCCCCCCAAAGATATGCAGTATTATGTGCAGAAACTGGCGGACCCACTTGTTCTCATGGACTCAGCAGAGGTGGGGGAAGTGCCCGAGGGAGAGGCCACAGAACGGGAGGAGGTGGAGAGGGATCTGACTATGGGCACTGCTTTAGGCCTGTCAGAAACACTGACAGCGAAGTTAGGCAGGGAGCAGAGGAGACTGCACAGCCAACCCTAGTAGAGATACTGAGAGCAGTTAATAAGTGCACTGCCTTGGTGAACACTTTGCAAGAATGCTTTGGTGGGTTAAAGGAGGAAGTGTCTCTGATAATACAAGATCTGCAAAAGATCCGGGAGAGAACTACTGCTGCTGCAAGCAGGATCAGTGATATAGAAGACAAGCTTTCCCCACTGATTAGAGATTTACACTCTAACACCAGGATGGTTAAAGCAGTTGATTTATGTGCTGATGACCTTGAAAATAGACTATGACGCAACAATGTGCGCATTGTGGGTCTCCCTGAGAAGGTAGAGGGCAGAGACCCCACAGACTTTGTGGAAAGATGGTTGCAGGAAGTCTTTGGAAAGAAGGCCTTTACCTCACTGTATGCATTGGAGAGAGCTCACAGAATCCCCACAAGGCTTTTGCCACCATGACACCCTTCTCATCCAATACTGGCGTGGATGTTGCACTACAGAGATCGAGAGATTATCCTGCACCTGGCCCAGAAGAAGTAACACATTCAGTTTAATTGGGCACGTATTTCCTTTTATCCTGACTTTTCCTCTGATGTTCAGAAATGCAGGGCCCGCTTTACTGAGGTTAAAAAATGGTTGCAGAAATGACAGGCTCCTTATGCTATGCTTTAGTGAGGCTTCAGATTACTGCTAAAGGCCAGGCTCATTTCTTTGAAAATGCAATGGATGCCTCAGCCTGGCTAGATGCTCAATGTTTCACGATGTGACAGAAGTGGAGCTCCTTTTGGTTGTTGTGTGCCCGTTGGAAGACAGAATCAGTTGACCTATCAACAGTTCTATTCAAATTTTCTTGTTTATCCTGGGATAATTATACTTATGGTGGAAAGATGACTACAATCCTAGTGTTGTCATGGAATGTTAGGGGGCTGAGTGACTGTCAGAGAGCTCACCTTGCTGGTCATGGGATTGGCCACCAGAGGGAGTGCCTGTGAGCAAGCCGGCCTATTTAAGTTTGTCAGGCACTCTGTTCAGTGCTGCCTGATCATCAGCTTCCTGTGCCGTAGTTCCTGTTTCCTGTCTTGTCTTCCTGTTTACCTGATCTCCTGACGACCCGGATTGCCCTTGGATTCCCCTTCTTGCTGCCTGTACCCGACCTTGGCCTGTTTGACTCCGCTTCTGCCTGCTCCTATTGTACCTTGTTGCCCGTCTGTTGCCGAACCCAGCCTGTCTCCTGACCATCCTGCTCAGTCTCATCGCCTGTGTTCCAGCCTGCACCTGCTGTTCATAGACTGCTATTCCACCAGCATCTGGACTCTAGTTCACAGGCTCTCATACCACTCCGCACTCCTGTGCTTCCTGTTACCTTACCAGGGGCCGCGAGTCGGATGCGTAAGGGAGCCTACTCTCTGCCCAAGCGGACTCACCGGTCTGGTAAGTAGGAGTCTGATAGTATCAGGCAGCCATGACCGAGTCCGGGCAGGGGGCCTCCCCTATGGACGAACTTTGCAGACACTTGGCAGGATTAACCCAAGCAGTCAAAAGTTTACAGGATGGCTATACCCGACTAGAGGAACGTGTTCAGGCCCTGTCTGCACCTACCAATCCTCAGGGGACTTCGTCTGCAACCGGGGCACCCTCCGTAGTCATGCTCCCTCCAGAGCCCAAAGTACCTATACCGGAGAGATTTTTTGGAGACCGTAGTAAATACCGTGCATTCCGGAATGCATGTAGTCTCTATTTTGCTCTGCAGCCTCGGACCTTCTCCTTAGAAGCCACCAAAGTGGGCTTTGTTATTTCCCTGTTGTCCGGTGAGCCTCAAACCTGGGCCCATCACCTTCTGGAACAAAAGTCGGATGCCCTGGAAAGTCTGGACGCCTTCTTCTTGGCGATGTCTCAACTTTATGAGGATCCTCAACTAACCGCTTCTGCTGAAGCTTCCCTGCACTCCCTTCGGCAAGGCCGCAGGGCAGCGGAGGACTATGCCGTTGAATTTAGGCGCTGGAGTTCCGATACGGCATGGAATGACGCGGCTCTGCGTCATCACTTTAGAATGGGTTTGTCCGATCCACTCAAGGACGAGTTAGCACGGGTTGGGATACCTCAGACCCTGGAAGAATTAATTAACCTCTCAATCCAAATTGACCGTCGTCTGAGAGAACGACGCACCGAAAGGTCTACCAGTGCCTATCGACCCACTTGGATGCCTCCACAGGTTCCCAGTCCTCCTAGTAGGCCTTTGGCTCCTCCAACCTCTCCAGTTTTCGACACATCAGAGCCTATGCAGCTTGGTCTGCTCCGTCCTTCCTTGACTCCCGAAGAGAAGTTACGAAGACGTAACCTTAACCTATGCCTCTACTGTGGGGAACCTGGGCACTACGCCAGCCTCTGCCCCAACAAGACGCGTAAGTGTCGTTCTTCTGCTCGTATATGTGCTACTATCATGCCAAAACCTAGTACTCACCTTACCATCTCTGTCACGTTGCAGCTTCCCGGAAAGGCTATCCAAGTTCCAGTCATCGTTGATTCCGGAGCATGCAGCTGCTTCATGGACCAGGCCTTTGCAGCTCAGCATGATATCCCACTCCGACTCAAGACCCAGAGCCTGGCTGTTCATCTTGCAGACGGTTCCGCCCTCCGTTCCGGTCCTGTCATTCAAGAGACTATCCCTATAATAGCTACTATAAACTCTCAACACCAGGAATTCCTCCGTTTAGATGTCATTTCCTCTCCTCTGTTCCCTGTCATCCTGGGCATGCCGTGGTTGCTGGGCCATAACCCCCATATCAACTGGGTTTCTGGGAAAGTGGAGTTTCTGTCTGATTATTGCCAACAACATTGCCTGCCAAGAATGGCCCACGAGATACCTCAACTCCTCGGCCTACACCCTGAAACCAACTCACACCAAGCCATCCCAGAACCCTACCGAGATTTCTCTGATGTATTCAGCAAGAAAGGTGCTGAGACTCTACCGCCACACAGGCCCTATGATTGCCCTATAGAGCTGCTACCTGGAACCGAAGTACCCTTCGGTAGGATCTTTCCATTGACTGAGCAGGAATTGGATACACTAAAACAATACCTTGATGAGAATTTAAAGAAAAAGTTCATCCGCCCGTCCACATCTCCGGCCGGCGCAGGCATATTCTTTGTGGAAAAAAAAGATCATTCCCTTCGGCCATGTATCGACTACCGGGAATTAAATCGGATAACGATCAAGAATCGCTACCCCTTACCCCTGGTGCCTGAATTATTCCAGAGGCTAGGAACGGCAACCGTCTTCACAAAACTGGATCTTCGCGGAGCCTATAATTTAATCCGTATCCGGGAGGGGGACGAGTGGAAAACCGCTTTTCGCACTCGTTTTGGGCATTTCGAGTATTGCGTTATGCCCTTCGGTCTATGCAACGCCCCAGCCACATTCCAACATTTTGTGAACGACATCTTCCGGGAATTTTTGGATCTCTACGTCATCGTCTACCTCAATGACATTCTCATTTTCTCATCATCACTGACTGATCATCGCAGGCACGTCCGGAATGTACTCGCCCGGCTCAGGCAACACGGGCTGTATGCTAAACTCGATAAATGTGAATTTGAACTCCAATGCATCCAATTCCTGGGGCTCATCATTTCAGTGGAAGGTATTAAAATGGACCCTCAAAAGGTGTCCGCCATCCTGGACTGGCCCGCACCTACGGACAAGAAGGGGGTCCAACGCTTCGTTGGATTTTCCAATTTCTATAGGAAATTCATCAGAGACTTTTCCAAGATCATCGCCCCCATTACTGAATTAACAAGACAAGGAACCCGATTCTGCTGGACCCCTAGGGCTCAATTGGCCTTTGAAAAATTAAAAGGATTATTCACGTCGGCCTCCATCCTCAAACACCCTAACTCTGCCTTGCCATTCGTGTTGGAGGTTGATGCCTCAGAGGTCGCAGTAGGAGCTGTACTCTCCCAACGTCAGGGCCCCAAGGCCCTTCTGTTTCCAATAGCTTTTTTTTCTCGCAAATTATCGGTGTCTGAAAGAAACTACGATGTAGGAGACCGGGAGCTTCTGGCCATCAAGACGGCTCTGGAGGAGTGGCGCTATCTTTTGGAGGGTGCTGTACATCCTATCCTAATCTACACGGACCACAAGAACTTGGAATATTTGAGATCTGCCAAGAGACTAAAACCGCGACAAGCCAGATGGGCGCTCTTCTTCTCTCGCTTTCAATTTCATATTACCTACAGACCCGGCTCCAAAAACATCAAACCAGACGCTCTCTCACGAATGTTCCATGACTCCAAAGAAACCGTCCCTCCGGACACTATCCTGCCTGCAGGAAATTTTTTATTACTTCAGGGGGATTTAATCTCCAGGATAAGGCAAGCTTCCACAACTATACCCCAACCCACTGAGACCAGCCTAAGAGATGGTTTACTCTGGCATAAGGAGAAGATCATGGTTCCTGAGAGCCTTAGGGTACCAGTACTAGAGCTTTGCCATGACCACAAGTTGGCTGGGCACTTCGGGGCTCAGAAGACAACCGAACTGGTGCAGCGCACCTTTTGGTGGCCACAGTTGGCCGAGGACTGTAGGAATTACGTCAGTTCCTGCCACACATGTGCCCGAAGCAAGAATATTCGGACGAAGGCCTGGGGCTTACTGAAACCCTTGCCCATCCCTGACAGACCTTGGAAAATGATCGCGATGGATTTCATTGTGGAACTGCCCCCATCCGAAGGCTTCTCTACCATCTTTGTCATAATTGATAGATTGTCAAAAATGGCTCACTTCTTGCCTATGAAAGGCACACCCTCAGCCGTGGAAACGGCGAAGATCTTCATTAAAGAAATTGTGAGATTACATGGGGTTCCCTCTAATATCGTCTCGGACCGGGGTGTCCAATTCACCTCCAGGTTCTGGAAGGCATTGTGTGGTTCCCTCGAAATTGAGTTAGCGTTCTCTTCAGCCTATCACCCTCAGACAAACGGCCAGACGGAGAGAACCAACCAAACCTTGGAGCAATACCTCCGTTGTTTCTCTGCCTTTTCCCAGGATGACTGGGTTTCTCTGCTACCAGTTGCGGAGTTTTCATACAATAACTCCCTGCACTCAGCCATCAACCAGACGCCATTTTTTGCCAATTATGGATTTCATCCCTCCTTTCTACCCAGCTCAATACCTGAATGTTCCCTCCCTGCAGTGACCGAGACATTGGAATTCTTCTCTACCAACAACAAACTTCTGCAGGAAACAATGGCCCAATCCCAGGCTTCTTATAAAAAGACGTTCGACAAGAAGAGGCGCGGGGAGCTTATCCTGGAACCTGGCAATCAAGTATGGCTGTCCACAACTAACTTAAAAATGGCTTGCCCTTCTAGGAAACTAGGGCCTAAATTCATGGGACCCTTCTCGGTGAGAAGAAAAATAAACAACGTAGCGTACGAGCTCAGTCTGCCGGACTCCTTCAAAATACACCCGGTTTTCCATGTGTCCTTACTGAAACCGGTCGCTCCTGATCCTTTCCCCAACCGTAGTACCAGTCCTCCTAAGCCTGTTATGATCAATAACGAGGAGGAGTTTGAAATCGAGGCTATCCTGGACTGTAGGAAAAGGCGCAATGAAATACAGTATCTTATCAAATGGAAGGGGTATGGTCCGGAGGACAATTCCTGGGAACCAGAAAACAATTTGCATGCCCCGGAACTTTTGCAGACTTTCAGAAATGTTCATGCCTCCAGGTTGGCCCGGCTGGGCATCCGGAGGCTGCCCTTGGGGAGGGGGCACTGTCAGAGAGCTCACCTTGCTGGTCATGGGATTGGCCACCAGAGGGAGTGCCTGTGAGCAAGCCGGCCTATTTAAGTTTGTCAGGCACTCTGTTCAGTGCTGCCTGATCATCAGCTTCCTGTGCCGTAGTTCCTGTTTCCTGTCTTGTCTTCCTGTTTACCTGATCTCCTGACGACCCGGATTGCCCTTGGATTCCCCTTCTTGCTGCCTGTACCCGACCTTGGCCTGTTTGACTCCGCTTCTGCCTGCTCCTATTGTACCTTGTTGCCCGTCTGTTGCCGAACCCAGCCTGTCTCCTGACCATCCTGCTCAGTCTCATCGCCTGTGTTCCAGCCTGCACCTGCTGTTCATAGACTGCTATTCCACCAGCATCTGGACTCTAGTTCACAGGCTCTCATACCACTCCGCACTCCTGTGCTTCCTGTTACCTTACCAGGGGCCGCGAGTCGGATGCGTAAGGGAGCCTACTCTCTGCTCAAGCGGACTCACCGGTCTGGTAAGTAGGAGTCTGATAGTGACCCCCTCAAGCGTACTATAGTATCTACTTCTTTACGCAAATACCTACCTGCTGTTTGTGCCTTACAAGAGACTCACCTCACCTCTGATTCCTTGTCTTGCTTAAACTTTAGACTTGCTTAAACTTTAAACTTTCCCCACTTTCTTGTGGGGAAGAGTGTTCTGATACACAGTTCATTGGACTACCAGGAGCTGGATTATGTTGTGTGTGATGTGGGAAGATATGTTATTCTGTATTGCCACCTATTTTCATTGAAATGTATACTTGCTTTTGTTTACATTCCACCTCCATATAGTAATCAAGTGTTGAGAGTGGTGTCGGAGTATCATTTGGGTCATCCGGATGTGCCTTTGGCCTTTGTATATTCTGGGTGACTTTAATTGCTTTCTGGATCACTCCTTAGACAAACATCCCCCTGTAGTTCAAGGACGAGGCACATATCATACAGCCCTGAAGAAACTGGTTGAGGAAGTGGGTTGGACTGATCCCTGGAGGGGTAAAACGCCTGGGGAGAAACAATTTTTGTGTTTCTGTAAATCCCATCTATTGCTGTTACGCATAGACTTGTGCTCAGTTACAGCTACCCATTATGTGTCAGAGATTAAATATGCCCTTAGAGGAATTTCTGATCATTCCCCACTAGCTCTAACTCTGGAGGTTCGCCCCCCTTCGACTCTATCTAGAGCCCCATGGAAGTTGAATGCTTTTTGGCTCAGTTTATTCCCATTCCAGGCCCAGATAGAAATGAAAATGACTGATTTCCGGCATACTCAGGCAGGATATCTCGATATGGGGTTGGTGTGGGAGACTTCTAAGGCCTTTCTCCGGGGACTGTTTATTAGGGAGATTACAGCAATTAAGAAGGCATCTAATGCACAAAGATAGGGGGTGGAACAGTTGGTACATGACCTGGAGGCCGAGTTTATTTCTAATAACACTGAGAACCATAGGGAGGCATGGTTATCGGCCCAGGAAGCACTGTGTTGCATTACCTCCTTTACAGCAGAGCAGAAATGCTTTTTTAACAAACTCGCATTCTATGAGGAGGTGAATACTGGTCGCCTTTCAGCTAAAATTGCCCACTCCCACCAAGTGTGCCCTTCCATTGGTGCCTTTCGGACGTCCATTGGAATGGTGAAAAATTCTCCAGATGTTACTATGTCAGTACTTGTGTCTTATTACTCCAATTTATATCAATCTCAGCAAACTTATAGAGAGGAATCCTTACACACATATCTTGGAGAGGTGGAGTTACCTACTTTGTCTGACACAGCTAGACAACAACTGGATGCTCCTCTCACCTTAGAGGAGCTGCAGGTGGCGACTGGGTTGTTCCCTAACTCAAAAGTGCCAGGAGAGGATGGTATTCCTGCTGAGGTGATTAAGGAATATGCTGAGAGTCTGTTGCCTAAACTGTTAGAGGTGTTTATTGAAGCCAAGAAAAATATGCGTCTTCCACCTTCTATGACCAAAGCCAATATAGTCTTGCTATTGAAACCCGGCAAGGATCCCTTAGACCTTGGCTCTTATAGGCCTATATCCCTTTTTACAAACTGATGTGAAGATACTGGCAAAGGTTTTGGCCATAAGATTGAATAAAGTAATATCTTCCATTATGCATTCCGATTAGTTTTACAATGGGGGGAGGTTGCTGAATGCTTGGAAGCACTACAACAAGCTGTATCCCACTTATAACCTGATGCAGAAAATATGGAACACGGTCAGAACACTGCAACAAATGGAGGGGTTTACCAGGCTTAGTCCTATATGGGATAACAAACTGTATCTTGAGTTGGAAAAATTACAATATGGCTCAAAATGGCAATTATATGGAATTACACATATGAGACAAATATTCAGGGATGGCAAGTTACACCCCTTCAATGCTCTACACTTAGAATTCAGGCTCCTCTCATCTATGCTATTTTATTATTTCCAACTTCAACACGCAATTAAGGCCCAAAGGGATACTGACTCGTGGACTCAGAGTTCCACACCTATTTTCAATTACATGCAGGAGGTGACCTCTTACAAGGGGTTTATGTCCTGCAGTTATTATATGCTGCCTAATAAATTTCTTCCTAGTGGCTCTGGAGGGTATCCAAATGGGAGCATGATTTTGGAACTTTTGAGGAAGATCAATGGGAGGAGGCTCTAGCTGAGGTTTCTCATTGTTCTTTAAATGTGGCCCAAAGGTTATCTCAATTGTATCTGCTCTTATGTGTCCATTACACGCCAGCTAGACTAGTGAGAATGGGTGTATGTGAGGATCCATCCTGCATTCTTTTTTGTGGAGGTGCCCAAAGTTACATGTCTATTGAAAGGAGGTGATAGGGATTATCAACTGAGTTTATATAGCTAGGGCTCTTTTTCAGGCCATAAAATTAATTCTGAGGCACTGGAAGTTGACCCAGTGAAGAAGTGGCTGACTCAAATGGGTGACACTATTAGCCTAGAAAAATGTGACACAGGGACAGTGGTAGAAAATTTTACAAAATCTGGGCACAATGGCTGGATGTCCCTGGCTTAGTTCCAGTAGATCTAATCATGGATCTCCTATTGTAAAAATGGTATGGCAAATAACTGCGTGGGTTTTATACACTGGGTCTCAATGTTTATTTGTTGCTTTTTTATTCTGCTGCTTATTGTAGAAGCTAAGCTATGTGTGGGTGACATGTGAATATGTGGTGACAATCTTCAAAAACAAAGGGAAAGTGCTTATACTTACTATGTAATGCTCTGGAATTAAGTATTGCTTTTTTATTACTTTTCAATTAAAGTAAGATTTATTAATAGTGCAACAAAACCCCATCCATTAACAGCGAACAGTAAAACACAGCAAAGGTTATGATATACCATAAACCAAGTTTCAAAATACTTAAGCCACCTAACTATAATGCAATACAAACAAAATGGAGAACACAGAAAAACAGGGAATGGCCGTGCTGTGCCCTGCCAGGGTGAAAAAAGAGTTGTTGACCCAGGATTCTCATCCAGGCAGGTGGAGGGGCTCCAGAGTGTTGTTGTTCAGAGGAAATTAGCTTCAGGCCCCTCAATAAAATCTGGTTTAGGACTTTGAGCCCAGAGATTTCATAGTGATGTGGGGGGATGAAATCTCCAATCCTGGGACTGGGTTTTGCAAACAACCAGCACACTTATGGTGCAGGTGAGTGCTGGGTTTTTAGAAGAATCCAGATTAGGGTTATGGGCTTCACCCTACTGACAGTCCATGTGGTGGCAAGGAAGCAGCCAGAAATGTGCGTGTCTGCATGGTTCTGTCTGTGATAGGAGAACAGACAAAGGACCCAAGCCTGAGTGTTGGAGCAGCAGGGAGCTGATGTGAGACATGGCATTTGCACATGAACACAGGGATGCTGTGTTAGATGGCCAGTAAGACCAAGGCACAAGATCTGAACAGGGGTGATGTTGAAAAGAGTCAGGAGACTAAATGTTACTTTATTTTGTGTCAATGATGGAAACCCCTGTGAGGGAAGCCTTTTATCCGGGTGTGAACTTTTTTTTTTTTTTAACAAAAGTGGGCCAACAAGCCCTTAAACGACATAACTGGTGTGGACTGTATTCAATGATGAGCGCTACACTTGAGCTGAACAACCCCCAAACATCACAAGGGTAAGATAAGAGCTGCAAGGAGATGGATAGGGAAGGATGCCAGAACTAGAATCAGGAACAAGGGGAGCAGATAAAAAGTAGCAAGGCACAAGTAGCAAGGATGCATGAGCTAGAACAGAACCGCAGCAGAAGTCAGGATCAAGGTGAGGAACACCACGTCAATAGCCAGGTAGAAGGCACACAAGCAAAACACTAAGCCAGTGAAAGAAGTTAGGGAAAGATTTATATGTATATCTTCCCAGCAGGAAGCCTCAGGTGAGATTGATTACTGTGATCAGCTGGCTACTGAGCAACACCTGCTTGTGGCTATTGGAGATTCGAATAGAATAGAAAACAATATTATAAAAAAATTGAATAGAATAGAAATAATATAACCATTTTCAAAAATTCAAATAGAATGCTTTCTAATTTAAATAGAATAGAAAAGAATACAGAAGAATAGAATAGTAAATAACACAATAGTATAGAAAAAAACAATAGAATGAATATAACCCTCTTCCTATTGTAATCTATTATTTTCTATTCTATTTAAATTTGAAATTATTCTATTTGGGAAATGGTTATATTCTTTCCATTCTATTATATTGTTTTTTTAATTGTATTCTATTTTTTATTTGTTTACTATATTCTATTCTATTCTTTTCTATTCTATTCTATTATTTTATTTTCTATTCTATTCAAATTTATTCTATTCAAAATTCGAGTTTCGGAAGATGGTTATATTCTTTTAATTCTACTCTGTTTTTTTTTTTCTATACTATCCTGTTATTTTCTATTCTATTCTAATCTATTCTTTTCTATTCGATTCAAAATCAAATTGATTCTATTTGAATTTTGGGAAATGGTTATATTCTTTCTATTCTATTCTATTGTTTTTTTAATTCTTTTCTTTTCTATTATAGTCTATTCTATTCTATTATTTTTTTCTATTCTATTATTTACAATTCTATTCTTTTCTTATGTATTCAAATTCAAATGTATTCTATTTGAAATTCACATTTCAGAAGAGGGTTATGTTCTTTCTATGTTATTGTATTTTATTTGTTTTTTTTATATTCTAGGCTTTCCTGTTCTTTTAATTTCTATTCTATTTTGTTCTGTTTTACTCTATTATATTCTATTCTTTTATTCTCTATTATATTCTTTTCTAGTCTATGCTAAACTAATCGAATTTGAAAACTATTTGAATTTGAAAACTATTCGAATTTGAAAGCTATTAGAATTCGAAAATTATTTGAAAACATTTCAAATTAAAATTGCATCCAAATTTTTTTTACGTTATTTCGGATTAGTTTAAATTTCCGAAAAACAAAAATTCCCCCGAATTTCAATTCATCTGAATTTCAATTTATAACGAAACAAACCGCACATGTCTACTTCTCTGTAAATCTAAAGTGGTGACCTGAAAAGGCTTTTAAAGTGTCGCCTATGGATAATAAAATTTATGTCATTTGTTGCCGTTGCAAGGGCGTGTGCAATTTTAAAATGTGACATGTTTGGCATCTATTTACTCAGGGTAACACCATCTTTTATATTTTACAAAAAAATTGGGTTATGCATTGTGTTTTTTTGTATTAAAATTTAAAAAGTGTATTTTTCCTAACAATATTGTGTTTAAAAAATAATGCACAAATACTGTGTGGCATAAGCAATGTTAAAACCCACCAATTTATTCTCTAGGGCCTCTAGTTTAAAAAATATATCTAATATTTGGGGGATCTAAATAGTTTTCTATCAAAAATACTGATTGTTACATGTAAACAAAAAGTGCCAGAAAAGGCCTGGTCTGGAAGTGGGTAAACATGAGGATCATTTTTACTGATGCTTCCATTCTCCATCCTGAAATCTGATCATCCTTCTGTGTGCCTATAACTGCTGTCAGGCAATGGGGTGGCAGAGAAGGAGAAGCAGAATTGTAGGGGAAGCTGTGAGGGATTGGGTAATGGGAGCATCAGAGGAAGCCTGGGGAAATCAGAGGACACAGGGAGGTAGGGTAGAGAAGTGGGCATACTAGCCACACGACAAGAGAAATTCTTGGCACAGTGAGGGTGGTAGAGAAGTGGTAGCGTGAGGGTCACATTTTTAATGAACGGTGTGTCATCTGATGTCCACAGTCATTCTTTTAATAAGCATAGTCTGGGGTCACTGGAGCAACCATGAGCTTACATCAGAAGCTGGAAAACCAAGGAAAAGTCTAATGACACACGGTCGGACATTGATCAGACATTCCGACAACAAAATCCTAGGATTTTTTCCGATGGATGTTGGCTCAAACTTGTTTTGCATACACACGGTCGCACAAAGTTGTCGGAATTCTGATTGTCAAGAACGCGGTCACGTACACCACGTACGACGAGACTCTAAAAGGCCATTTCAGAACCAAGCGCGGCACCCTTTGGGCTCCTTTTGCTAATCTCGTGTTAGTAAAAGTTTGGTGAGGGATTCGCGCTTTTTCAGACTCGTGGTTTTCAGATCGTTTTCTGCAGTTCAGTTTGTGCTTGTGGGTTTGTATCTGCTCTCCAGTGCATGCAGTGAGTTCGTATTTGATTATTCATTGCATTCTTGTCCGCTCATTGCTGTTTTTCAGTTCGCTCTTCACAAGCCTTGCTGTTCTTCAGTGCGTTCTGTTACTTCTTTCTGAGCAGCCGACTGTTTTCTAGTCATGTTGCGTATATGTACTCCTCGTAGAATTCGTGCTGTGTGGGGGCTTGGTGTTGGGGTCCTGACCTTGACACAAGTCCAGTCCATGAACAGGGTGGGGAGGAGTTCATGGACCAAGAATTGGTTGTTCCAGCGTGACCAGTTCTGTCATATTCCTTTGCTCCGTGAGATCCGTAAGAATAATCCTGATGATTTCAGGAACTTTCTCAGGATGACGGATCCCGTATTTCACCGTTTGTTGGCTTTGCTGACCCCCTATATCAGCAGGCAGGATACCTGCATGCGGCAAGCCATCACTCCGGAGCAGAGGCTAGTCGCCACCCTGCGGTACTTGGCGACGGGGAGAAGCCTGCAGGACCTCAAGTTCTCGACAGGCATCTCCCCCCAGGCTCTGGGGATCATTATCCCAGAGACCTGTTCTGCCATCATCCAGGTCCTGCAGAAGGAGTATATGAAGGTAAGATTTTTATCCTTTAATATCACATTTTAGTGTATTTAATGTTTGCTAATGTATTGTATTTCTTTCCTCGTTCCCTAATTACCATGATTGTAATATGCTGTAAATGTGCCCTTTGTCCTCATGCGTGCTGGATTTTTATGTAATTATTTTTTTTGTCCTTCATACATATTTGCCTTCACTTACCTCCCCAGCATGCTCTCCTGCCCCTATATTCACCTCATGTATTCACTTAACAATGTATTTTATCAGCTCCATAGTAGTGCTTTACCCCAAACACCCCCTAAAATGTTTAGAAATGTGATTTGTGCTTTAAATTCAGGCAGAGTGCCAGAGGCTTTTTTTGGGTGTCCCCAAATCATTTGGAACCCTCCCTCCCCCCAACTGCTAAGTCAGCTGATATCAATTCTCTATCTATCCTCAATCATCTATCTGCTGACTTTGCCAAACCCATACACACTATACCCACCTCTTTTGTGGTTAGATGTATGGATGAATTCCCCAAAGCATGTAGTGCAAAGGGCCTGCCTGTATACTTTCAAATGGTACTGTTTAAAGTTTTTGTATACAATTATTATCTTGATAGGTAATAGCAAAATGTCCAAATGTGCTCTATTTCTTACACCCATACATATGGCGGAGTACAAACTGAATCACATTATCCTGGCTTGCTGTGTTCTACACAACTTTTTACGGAAACATTCTGCCAACTATGCTGGCTCAGTTGGGCCTGAGGCCGGAATTCCTAATGAACCAACCCTGAAAGTGCTTGAAAGTGGCCGTCCTGGCTTGCCCCCCCTGAGTGCCCGTGATGTCCGGCTAAGATACCTTGAATTCTTTGCGGGTAGGGGGGCCATCATTATGCTAGACAATGTCTAAAACATTTTTTAAATAAAAAAAACAAAATAAAAAAACAAGGTTTGGTGACATTTCCTGCTTGTGTTTGTTTTAGCTGACCCTGACAGATATGTGGTGAGTCCTGAAATTGGCGTGATTGTGTAACCTTACAAAGCACTGTTGGGTGTTATTTCCTAAAGGCAAAGACACTTTGCACTACAAGTGCACTTGAAACTGCACTTGTAGTGCAAAGTGGATTTCACCTCAGGTAATAACACCCATTGTCACAGAAAACACCCATTACAGCACAACAAAAGTTTTGTAGCATTGAGACAATAATCCACACAATCTTGATTAACAATCTTTTTAATACCAGCACAATCACATGTGCATTTAGAAAAGGTTTTTAAAACAAACCAACATATTTGTTGTATAACAATTTTTGGGGTCACATTAGAAAAATTAGAAATGTCCATTTTAGATCAAACAGAGGGGATGAGGGGTGTCCTCCGAGTCTTTTATGTCCTATGTAAAAGAAAATAGGTATACTTAGCACACAGATATTTAATGTCAGAACTATAAATATGAAGCATTGCTTGGAAGTGGGGTACAATTGTCTATTTTGGCAGAGTTCCAAGATGTAGAATTTTTAGTGTCCTTTGTCAAGCTTCAATACTTTACCTGTCTTGTACAAGCTTCACATATGTAGACCCCCCTATAGTATACATTGGAGCACCTGTGTGGGCCCCCTAATAAAAAGGGTGTTCTTGCGTCCTACACTAGTGCTACAGCGTCCAGATGTGAAAACTGCTGCTGAGTGTCCTCTCCTTACACAGAATCTAGTTGGCATTTCATTCTAGTAACAAACACATCTATACCACCCAATTCTTTTCACACAAGTAGGCCCCAAAAAATGATGGCAATTGCATATGGCCAAACAAACTGTGTTTGATACGAATAAATAATGTGCCCATGAACATGAAAATTGCCATTTTAAACTGGATAACCGTTATTAAGAAAAGCACATGGAGCAGCATGAACGTAATAAACATAAAGAATAGGAACACAGCACAACTACTTACTTTTTTGCAGCACTCTCCGGATCTTTCTGTACTGCTCGTGTTCTCTTAATTTGAGGTCCAACCACCGCTTCCTGAGCTGATCTTTCGATCGTCGTACCCCGAAATTCCGGTGCAGACTCTTGACTACTTTCGCCATTATCTTGGCCTTTCTGACATTGGGGTTGGGGTAAGGTCCATACTTCCCGTCATAGTCGGCCTTCTTCAGGATGTCGACCATCTCCAACATCTCCCCAAAGGACATATTTGATGCCTTATATCGTCTCCTTCTGGATCTGGACGTTTCAGGCTCCGGGCTTTCCTCCTCCTCCTCCTCCTCGTTGGTGTAATTATCAGACACCTGCTGTGTCTCTGCCATGTGCTCTTCCCCCACTGCGCCAAACGAGAAGGAGCGGGGAATAGACAAGAAAAACGTCAGGGGCGAGCAGAGTTTCACGCATGCGCAGTGTCTATAAAGCGTAACGCGCATGCGTAGTATGTACGATCTGTGAGCGGAGGAAGGAGTAACGGAGGCGCCGATCGTGATTGCGAAAGTAAGATTTTACATTGGGCCTATACTGCTTCTAGATTGAGGCCTGTATTTGCACAAGTTTAGTAGACTTTAGGCTGACATTAGGGTTTGTCTTGTGTTGTGTCTTGCAGTAAAAATGGATATCTTTAGAGAGGATGAATTTATGGCCATATTCATTGATATGTACAGGGAGCTGCCTTGTCTGTGGCAGATAAACCACCCACATTATAAGAACCAAACAAAGAGGAAGGCAGCGCTGGATAGTTTGTTGGAATTTGTGAAGACGTGATCCCCACAGCAGACATCATCTATTTGAAGGTTCTAATTGGTGGCCTGAGGAGCACATATCTAAGGGAGCGCAAGAAGGTCCAGCATTCCCAGAGATCCGGAGCAGCAGATGACATCTATGTCCCCAGGTTGTGGTACTATGACAGGCTGCATTTTCTGGCAGGTCAGACTGAACCCGGCCCATCACTCTCCAGTCTTCCTTCCACGCTTCCTTCCCCCCCAGCTGAGGCTTCTGACGCCCAACCTGGGCCCTCCAGGCAGCAACATGTGGAGGAGCCCAGATTGAGCCAGGTATAGCATTCCTCTAAATATTTCTGCTTGTCCAATCAATGATGTTAACTAGATGTTAGTTTGGAGTACTACTAATTTACGATTGTGATTGATGAAGCAAAAACTAAAACCATGTCCCTTTTTCATACACAGGGAAGTCTCAGCCAGGAGGTGGCCGGGCCAAGCAGGCTGCCTGATATCCAGGTCCCTCCCATACACCTGCAAAGAGAAAGTGCCAGGAAGAGGAGTAACCTGTAGGAGGCTGCCATAGGCCTCTTTTGGAAGGCTACAGAGGCCCTGAGAACCCCCCACACTGTGAAGGAGGACTTTGCTGGCATAACTGCCTGCAAAATGATGCGGATGGAGGAGGTCCAACGACTCCTGTGTGAGTTCCTAATTTTGGAAGCTCTCAATAAGGGGTTGAGGGGCAAAATAACATGTGCTACCCACATTTGTGACCTCACACATGGCCCTCCTCCTCCTCCTCCCAGGTCCTACTCCTCCTCCCCCTACTCCTCAAGGTCCTACTCCTCCTCCTGGCACATCTCCCACACCAGAGCCACAGTGTGGAAGGAAGCGTCTAAGGAAGACCAGAGAGTGATGGCCTGGGTTCAGTCTGGTCTGGCAAAAGATGCAGCCTCTTGTAGTACCACAGCCTGGGGACACAGATGTCATTTGCTGCTTTCCGGATCTCTGGGACTTCTGGACCAGATTGCACTCCCTTAGATATGGACTCCTCAGGCCACATATTTTGCTGGTAAAGAATTGATGTCTGCCCTGGGGGTCCAAGGCTTTGCCAATTTCAACTGTTTATCCAGCGTTGCCTCCCTCTTTGTTTGGTTGTGAGCCCTTAATAAAGGAATTTTTGTTTCAATTATATTTGCCTATGTGTGTTTTCCTTAAAAAAAGGACAGTTTGTTTGTGAGGAGGCAGGTACATTTCAAAAATACAATGTGAAATTAACAAGGGACACCAACACCAAACAATCTCCTTGAGATTAAATAATACAAGATATCAATGGTGTTGTGGTAACTTGACACACAAAACACACAGAAAAATATTCTGGAGTAAAACACAAAAAAAAAAACAATAAAAACACAGCCTTGAAAAAAAGACAAACACCAAAAAAATAAAAAAACAGCCTTGAAATAAACATAAAATATTTAAAAACAACCCCAAAAAAATTTGGTCAGATGTGACAAATGTAAATATATTGAGGGAATCCCAATAAATAATAAAGAAATACGTTTGTGAGAAGTCTGTGTGAATATGAGCAGCAAAACTACTTCATTCTTCTCACATTATAAAGAAGAAGAGAGTGCGCTGCATTAAACTATTTTTGACATTGCAGCATGACGAAAGTGCTGTATCTATTCTGAACGCTAATTTTACCAGACCAAGCTGTTCCGTCTCGGAATTTCTTCTGAGCATGCGTGGCACTTTGTGCGTCGGAAATGGCCACACGGGGTCGGAATTGACGCGATCGGATTTTGTTGTCGGTAAATTTTATAGCCTGCTCTCAAACTTTGTGTGTCGGAAAATCCGATGGAAAATGTCCGATGGAGCCCACACACGGTCGGAATGTCCAACCTTGAGGAGTAGGGGGAGGAGGAGTAGGACCTGGAGGAGGAGGAGGAGGAGGAGGAGGGCCATGTGTGAGGTCACAAATGTGGGTAGCACATGTTATTTTGCCCCTCAACCCCTTATTGAGAGCTTCCAAAATTAGGAACTCACACAGGAGTCGTTGGACCTCCTCCATCCGCATCATTTTGCAGGCAGTTATGCCAGCAAAGTCCTCCTTCACAGTGTGGGGGGTTCTCAGGGCCTCTGTAGCCTTCCAAAAGAGGCCTATGGCAGCCTCCTCCAGGTTACTCCTCTTCCTGGCACTTTCTCTTTGCAGGTGTATGGGAGGGACCTGGATATCAGGCAGCCTGCTTGGCCCGACCACCTCCTGGCTGAGACTTCCCTGTGTATGAAAAAGGGACATGGTTTTAGTATTTGCTTCATCAATCACAATCGTAAATTAGTAGTACTCCAAACTAACATCTAGTTAACATCATTGATTGGACAAGCAGAAATATTTAGAGGAATGCTATACCTGGCTCAATCTGGGCTCCTCCACATGTTGCTGCCTGGAGGGCCCAGGTTGGGCGTCAGAAGCCTCAGCTGGGGGGGAAGGAAGCGTGGAAGGAAGACTGGAGAGTGATGGGCCGGGTTCAGTCTGACCTGCCAGAAAATGCAGCCTGTCATAGTACCACAACCTGGGGACATAGATGTCATCTGCTACTCCGGATCTCTGGGAATGCTGGACCTTCTTGCGCTCCCTTAGATATGTGCTCCTCAGGCCACCAATTAGAACCTTCAAATAGATGATGTCTGCTGTGGGGATCACCGTCTTCACAAATTTCAACAAACTATCCAGCGCCGCCTTCCTCTTTGTTTGGTTCTTATAATGTGGGTGGTTTATCTGCCACAGACAAGGCAGCTCCCTGTACATATCAATGAATATGGCCATAAATTCATCCTCTCTAAAGATATCCATTTTTACTGCAAGACACAACACAAGACAAACCCTAATGTCAGCCTAAAGTCTACTAAACTTGTGCAAATACAGGCCTCAATCTAGAAGCAGTATAGGCCCAATGTAAAATCTTACCTTCGCAATCACGATCGGCGCCTCCGTTACTCCTTCCTCCGCTCACAGATCGTACATACTACGCACGCGTGTTACGCTTTATAGACACTGCGCATGCGTGAAACTCTGCCTGCCCCTGACGTTCTTTCTAGTCTATTCCCCGCCCCTTCTCGTTTGGCGCAGTGGGGGAAGAGCACATGGCAGAGACACAGCAGGTGTCTGATAATTACACCAACGAGGAGGAGGAAAGCCCGGAGCCTGAAATGTCCTGATCCAGAAGGAGACGATATAAGGCATCAAATATGTCCTTTGGGGAGATGTTGGAGACGGTCGACATCCTGAAGAAGGCCGACTATGACGGGAAATATGGACCTTACCCCAACC
The DNA here is from genome assembly GCA_037952835.1 of Lithobates septentrionalis. Classification (NCBI taxonomy): domain Eukaryota; kingdom Metazoa; phylum Chordata; class Amphibia; order Anura; family Ranidae; genus Lithobates; species Lithobates septentrionalis. The sequence continues at coordinate 6,740,065 of JBBDGP010000205.1, forward strand.
CCAATGTCAGAAAGGCCAAGATAATGGCGAAAGTAGTCAAGAGTCTGCACCGGAATTTCGGGGTACGACGATCGAAAGATCAGCTCAGGAAGCGGTGGTTGGACCTCAAATTAAGAGAACACGAGCAGTACAGAAAGATCCGGAGAGTGCTGCAAAAAAGTAAGTAGTTGTGCTGTGTTCCTATTCTTTATGTTTATTACGTTCAAGCTGCTCCATGTGCTTTTCTTAATAACTGTTATCCAGTTTAAAATGGCAATTTTCATGTTCATGGGCACATTATTCATTCGTATCAAACATAGTTTGTTTGGCCATATGCAATTGCCATCATTTTTTGGGGCCTACTTGTGTGAAAATAATTGGGTGGTGTAGATGTGTTTGTTACTAGAATGAAATGCCAACTAGATTCTGTGTAAGGAGAGGACACTCAGCAGCATTGAAGTATTGAAGCTTGACAAAGGACACTAAAAATTCTACATCTTGGAACTCTGCCAAAATAGACAATTGTACCCCACTTCCAAGCAATGCTTCATATTTATAGATCTGACATTAAATATCTGTGTGCTAAGTATACCTATTTTCTTTTACATAAGGGATAAAAGACTCGGAGGACACCCCTCATCCAAGGAGACCACAGACCCCCCACCTCTGGAAGAAAATGAAATCCCCCAAAGACAAGAAGAGCAGGAGGAGGAAGACGTGGTGGAAATTGTCACCACAACAGGTGAGTGTCTGCGACCACAGGCTCAGGTAAGAGATGGATGCCGGCATATTTATAATACCAGTTTTTTTTTTGGTTTCTCTCTTTTTAGGTGATCGTGATGTTGTGGATCCTGATCCTTTCACCTCTGAAAGTGCACAGATCCTGATCGGGGAGATCATGGGGTGTAATGCTGCATTGGAAAACATCAAGAAAAACATCAATGATGTTCTTCAAAAAAAATAAGAACATCATTGATGTTTTAGGGCGAGTTTAAAAGCCCTCCAAATCCCTTTGTTTTTTGGTGTGCTACAATTTTTGAATTTTTTTTTACAAATATTAGAAAAGCCAAATTTTGAAGATGCACACAGTGTGTCAACATGTGCTATCTGCCATCACGGGAGATCAATGGATGCGTTTTGGGGGTGCAACCCCTTCTTCAATAATAAAGTAGCTGTGAGGAAGGGGTTGCACCCCCAAAACCCGTCCCTTGATCCCCCATGATGGCAGGTAGCACATGTTGACATTCTTAAATTTGTATGCATCTTCAAAATTTGGCTTTTCCTGGGGTGACTTCACCCCATCTGAACGCAATATCAAACTCAGTTTGTAAATACTCATGTATGATATTGCCTTCTAGTTCTACCAAATGTGAACTTTGTAAGTTCAAGATTTGTGTCTTTCTTGTTGGTTTTAAACATGCCTGTTTAATCTAAAATGGACATTTCTAATTTTTCTAATGTGACCCCAAAAATTGTTATACAACAAACATGTTGGTTTGTTTTAAAAAACCTTTTCTAAATGCACATGTGATTGTGCTGGTATTAAAAAGATTGTTAATCAAGATTGTGTGGATTATTGTCTCATCGCTACAAAACTTTTGTTGTGCTGTAATGGGTGTTTTCTGTGACAATGGGTGTTATTTCCTGAGGGGAAATCCACTTTGCGCTACAAGTGCAGTTTCAGTGCAGTTTCAAGTGCACTTGTAGTGCAAAGTGTCTTTGCCTTTAGGAAATAACAACCAACAGTGCTTTGTAAGGTTACACAATCACGCCAATTTCAGGACTCACCACATTTCTGTCAGGGTCAGCTAAAACAAACACAAGCAGGAAATGTCACCAAACCTTGTTTTTTTTTTTTTTTTATTTAAAAAATGTTTTAGACATTGTCTAGCATATTGGTGCCCCCCCCTACCCGCAAAGAATTCAAGGTATCTTAGCCGGACATCACGGGCACTCAGGGGGGGCAAGCCAGGACGGCCACTTTCAAGCGCCGTCAGGATTGGTTCATTAGGAATTCCGGCCTCAGGCCCAACTGAGCCAGCATAGTTGGCAGAATGTTTCCGTAAAAAGTTGTGTAGAACACAGCAAGCCAGAATAATGTGATTCAGTTTGTACTCCGCCATATGTATGGGTGTAAGAAATAGACGGAACCGGCTGGCCATGATTCCAAACATGTTCTCAACCACTCTTCTGGCTCTGGCCAGCCAGTAATCAAAAACCCTCTGGTCCGGGGTGAGGGTCCTCATCGGGAATGGCCACATAAGATGGTCCCCCAGCGCAAATGCTTCATCCGCAACGAAGACGAATGGGAGTCCTTCCACATTGTCTTCTGGAGGTGGCAAGTCCAAGCTGCCATTCTGGAGACGCCTGTAAAACTCTGTCTGGGCGATGACTCCACCATCGGACATCCGGCCATTCTTCCCCACGTCCACATACAGGAACTCATAATTAGCCGACACCACTGCCAACATCACAATACTATTGAACCCCTTGTAGTTGTAATAGTACGACCCCAAGTTGGGTGGTGGGATGATGTGGACGTGTTTCCCATCAATTGCCCCTCCGCAGTTAGGAATGTCCCACCGATGGGCAAAGTGGGAGGCCACAGTCTGCCATTCCTGTGGCGTGGAAGGAAACTGTGGAGTCAAAACAAAATCAAAAATTAGTAATTTTGCACATAAACATGGAAAGCAGATTAGACACAAACATTCTTGCCCAACATCAAGCTAACATTTTTATGAGGGAATTTTTTAAGACCAAAGTATAAGGTACACCTATCAGATTCCCCCCTCTCCTGGGCCATTTCTAACATTATAGGGGGGGAACTCTGGGACAGGTAACCCTCTCCACTTCATTGAGATATGAATGCCTAAATAAATGCCTAAATAATGGGTATTACTTTGAACAGTCCCTCCTTAGTTACACTATTGGCAGTCCACTGGACAGGTAAGAAATGTCATAATACAAAGATATAAATACACACTGTACACATTTTAGCACATTTGGACATTCTGCTATTACCTATCAAGATACTAATAGTATACAAAAACTTTAAACAGTACCATTTGAAAGTATACAGGCAGGCCCTTGCACTACATGCTTTGGGGAATTCACCCATACATCTGACCACAAAAGAGGTGGGTATAGTGTGTATGGGTTTGGCAAAGTCAGCAGATAGATGATTTGAGGATAGATAGAGAATTGTTATCAGCTGACTTAGCAGTTGGGGGGAGGGAGGGTTCCAAATGATTTGGGGACACCCAAAAAAAAAGCTTCTGGCACTCTGCCTGAATTTAAAGCACAAATCACATTTCTAAACATTTTAGGGGGTGTTTGGGGTAAAGCACTACTATGGAGCTGATAAAATACATTGTTAAGTGAATACATGGGGTGAATATAGGGGCAGGAGAGCATGCTGGGGAGGTAAGTGAAGGCAAATATGTATGAAGGACAAAAAAAATAATTACATAAAAATCCAGCATGCATAAGGACAAAGGGCACATTCACAGCATATTACAATCATGGTAATTAGGGAATGAGGAAAGAAATACAATACATTAGCAAACATTAAATACACTAAAATGTGATATTAAAGGATACAAATCTTACTTTCATATACTCCTTCTGCAGGACCTGGATGATGGCAGAACAGGTCTCTGGGATAATGATCCCCAGAGCCTGGGGGGAGATGCCTGTTGAGAACTTGAGGTCCTGCAGACTTCTCCCCGTCGCCAAGTACCGGAGGGTGGCGACTAGCCTCTGCTCCGGAGTGATGGCTTGCCGCATGCAGGTATCCTGCCTGCTGATATAGGGGGTCAGCAAAGCCAACAAACGGTGAAATACGGGGTCTGTCATCCGGAGAAAGTTCCTGAAATCATCAGGATTATTCTCACGGATCTCACGGGGCAAAGGCATATGACAGAACTGGTCAAGCTGGAGCAACCAATTCTTGGTCCATGAGCTCCTCCCCACCCTGTTCATGGACTGGACTTATGTCAAGGTCAGGACCCCAACACCAAGCCCCCGCACAGCACGAACTCTACGAGGAGTACGTATACGCAACATGGCTAGAAAACAGTCGGCTGCTCAGAACGAAGTAACAGAACGCACTGAAGAACAGCAAGACCTGTGAAGAGCGACCTGAAAAACAGCAACGAGCGGACAAGAACGCAATGAATAATCAAATACGAACTCACTGCACGCACTGAAGAGCAGATACAAACCCACAAGCACAAACTGAACAGCAGAAAACGATCTGAAAACCACGAGTCTGAAAAAGCGCAAATCGTCTCTCACCAAACTTTTACTAACACGAGATTAGCAAAAGGAGCCCAAAGGGTGCCGTGCTTGGTTCTGAAATGGCCTTTTATAGTCTCGTCGTACGTGGTGTACGTGACCGCATTCTTGGCGATCGGAAATTCCCGACAACTTTGTGCGACCGTGTGTATGCAAAACAAGTTTGAGCCAACATCCGTCGGAAAAAATCCTAGGATTTTGTTGTCGGAATGTCAGATCAATGTCCGACCGTGTGTACGGGGCATTACTGACCTTTTCTAAAGTAAGCCATTTGTCCCCCCTATGTAAATGAGTATTCACCCACAGAAAAGTGTACTGTAAAAAAAGACAGTAAGCTGTTTTTGACAAATCCTTTATTAAAAAAAAAATATATATATCGTTCGGTGTAGATCCATCGTTAATCATGATGCCCGCTGCCACCGCCAACCCAAAAAGAGAAAAAAACTCTGCTCCCACTGTCTGCAACTTCACCATCTGATAGTTCTTAAATAACTAAGGGGCATGGCTACCCGGTGGTGTCTCTGGATGGCTCCGCCCTCTTGTGACATTGATCGGGGCGTGCTGGGTCGGTGACATCACAAGTTGGCCTGGCCCCTTCGTTTTTACGAGCTGTCAGATGGTGGGAGCCTTCATCGAGAGTGGAAGTGGTTTTTTTTTTTGAGTCGGCGGTGGTGGCGGACAACATGATTGACGATGGATCTACATCGGGGGACTTTTTTTATTTTGTTTTTTAAGGACTTGTCAAAAACGGCTTACTGTCTTTTTTTTCTTTCAATGTGTTTTTTTATTTTCAAAATGCAAAGATAACAATAGCATACATTGCAGTGTGTATAACACCTGTGGGAAGGCCCCAAGTGTTGCCTTATTTTACACAAACAGTCTTCAAATATATTAATGAACAGTTTCTACACTTAGTGCAGACTTGGCGAGCTGTCATTCCAGCAGACTAGGAAGAGCTGCTGTAGGGTCTAACCCGCGGCCAGGCTCCTAGCGGAGCGGACTTCCTCTCTGCCTCCGGCACCCCCAATGGGATCTTACTGTGCCAGAGGAGAAGTCCTCCCACCCCGCCCATTGCCCCGCCCTGGCAACCCCGGGCTTCGCTGATTTGAATGTATATGGGAAGGGGTGTAGATGTGGCACTATTCCTCTTATAAGTAATCAATTATGATACTTGAATTAATGAAAATGAAATCAAATGTTTGCAAAAACGTCAAAATTTTAAAAGATTGTTGGAAACCTGCACTTACTGCAGAGTCCCGTATAGAAATCCCTTTAAAGTGAAAGAAAAAATCATCATTTAAATAAAGTGATAAGTGCTTATTTGTTGCACCCTCTGCCCTATGCAGAATTGTAATAGAAAAGGGGTGTACTGAAGGTGTTATATAGTCTGTCTGAATCAGGGCTGGCACAAGACATTGTGCTGCCTGGGCCCAAGAATGAAATGCTGCCCCCCCAAAAAAAAATCACGCCCACCAAAAAGCCCCCACATCCATAATTTAATATCATGACAATTAAAGCTAAAATGAAATGTATCAGGAAGTCAGATTTACATGCAACAGTGGTGGAGGTGGGGGGGTTCCTTCCAATGCAGCTGTGGTGGTAAGGGGGTTCAGACAGAGGCGGCGGGGTGGTTCAGTCAGAGGCATATGTGGTGGCGGGGAGGGGGGTTCAGACAGAGGCAGCAGTGATGGGGAGGGGGGTTAAGTCAGAGGCAGATGTGGTGGTGGGGAGGGGGGGTTCAGTCAGAGGTAGCGGTGGTGGGGGTTCAGACAGAGGCAGCAGTAATGGGGAGGGGGGTTCAGTCAGTCAGCTGACTTTCTCCTGCAGTTTCTGCCTCTTGTCCCAACATGGCATTTGTGTGCAGCAATGGGGGGAGCCATGGAGAAGATGTGCTGTGTGGGTAACGCACGATGGGGCGGACACAATGTCATCAGCCGAAAATGATGCAAGACGTGGGAGGCGACGCGGCCATCATTTCTGGCTCTATCGTGAGTTCCACTGTTAACAGGAAATAGGAGTACAAACCGGTGCTCTAATGGCTCTATCGATCCCCGTGAAATAAGCAGCGGAGCTGGCGGGAGTTTGCCGCCCCTCTGAAAGTGCCGACCGGGACCCATGGTCCCACTGGGTCCCATGGTTGGGCTGGCCCTGGCCCTGTGCCTAACCCAAATGTATTTCTAAACAGGAAACAGGCAGCTTTTTCAAAAGCTTAGTGTCAAAATAATACATATATGTATTAATACTAAATATCTGTTAAAATGTATTGTGGGTACCTTAACTGCAAGATGCAGCAAAACAAAATCCTATAAATAAATAAATCACACTTCTAAATTAGGCTTTAGATTATGCTATAGAGGTTTTGGTCATTGTGTTACTTAATTAAGTTTATGAACTAATATATCTCATATTAGTTATTTTTTATTAATTCCTACCTCATAGATTTAATAGAAGGGGCTTCCATGCTTCATTTTGTGCAGAGCATGCTGGGATTTCTAATAAAAAAACACAGCAGCAGCTCACATCTTGTTTACTGAAATTTTGTATTGTCAGTCTCTATCATTTTTCGGTTTCACCTAGTACTTCTTCTATCTTTCTTGTTATGCCCCGTACACACGGTCGGACATTGATCGGACATTCCAACAACAAAATCCTAGGTTTTTTTCCGACGGATGTTGGCTCAAACTTGTCTTGCATACACACGGTCACACAAAGTTGTCGGAAAATACGATCATTCTGAATGCGGTGACATAAAACACGTACGTCGGGACTATAAACGGGGCAGTAGCCAATAGCTTTCATCTCTTTATTTATTCTGAGCATGCGTGGCACTTTGTGCGTCGGATTTGTGTACACACGATCGGAAATTCCGACAACGGATTTTGTTGTCGGAAAATTTTATAGCCTGCTCTCAAACTTTGTGTGTCGGAAAATCCGATGGAAAATGTGTCATGGAGCCTACACACGGTCGGAATTTCCGACAACAAGGTCCTATCACACATTTTCTGTCAGAAAATCCGACCGTGTGTACGGGGCATTACTCTCTTTATCTTTCATTTCTTTGCTTTTGCTCTGGTTCACGGTCTTCATTATATTTGTTTATGTAGAGTATGCATGCCCCTTCTTTTTTAATATTTTGTTGTTGCTTTCCCATTCCCAAGCAGTACATTCTTTGTCTCTTTCTTTTTCTCAGCTACTTCTCTTAAATCATATATGGTAATGCAGGGAAGTTTATTCCCCCTGATCCTGTTCGTTAAACACAAAACCTTGCTTTATACCTGACTGTCAGGGCTGGGCTCAGCCCTTCCTTCTCAAAGCTGGAGACTCTGCTGCAGACTAATTGCCAGCTCCCATCTCTCCACAGTTGATGATATCCTGCTAGTCAGTCCTGCCTACTTAAAGCCGTCCAGTCCAGATGATCTCTGCCTTCGCCTTTGTCACATCTCTAGAGACGCTTTCCTCTGTTCCTGTTAAAGACTTGCTCAGCTGATATTCCTTCTGGCTCTAGATTGTGCTTGCTGTTCTACTACGCTCATCTCTGGCTCCCTGACTTTTTGGCTTGTCTGACTATCCGTTCCGGTTCCTGAACTCTGGCTATGATTTGACTATGTTTACTCTGTTTATCTTTTTTTAATTATTATTAAACAAGTGTGATTTAACTGTACTTCTGTCTCAGTCTGAGTCATGGTTTCTGACACTGACAGCTGGAAAACGATTGCTAGTCCAGGTTCAAGATGGTCACAAACATCAAAAATTTTCCAGCACACTTACCAGCTAGTCTGTTAAAAAAAATTGTCCCTGTCTAACAATTCATGTAAAAACAGAACGTTTCATGTGCACACATTTGCAAATATATGTGTAAGGCGCAGTGCCTACGTCAAGGCTCCTGTATACTGCGGTCCTAACTCTATAGGAAAGTCTACAAATTGGAGCACATATAGTAGTGGATAGATTAAGGGCAGGTGAAATGGAAGGACACATATATGGGAGTCAACACTGCTGCATACCCCAAAAATTAAAAAATCTCAATGAGTAAACCGCAGATATTCTGTGATGGTTCAGTACTGCTTTGCGACACCAGACTGGTAGATACTCTTAAAATTATATAGATTGATATTATCATTTTTTTGTATAGTTTGTTCATTTATTTATTGCTGGTTTATGCATAAAATAATTTGTATTGCTATTAGTGTGATGAGGTGAAAAATAAGTGTGCTGTGTGTTGTGACCTAATTAGTGAAATTATTATGGTGAATATGCTATGAAATGAGGTGGGAGAATGAAAAAAGTAATACCATTGAGAAAATATGGGACTGTAATCTGATGTGATAAGTGACACTGAGGAGCTGGTGTGTGAAAATCGATAATACTTAAGATGCAAAAATGTGTACAAAAACACAGTAGTGAACATTTGTTACCTTTGCTGATGAAAAAAAAAACATATTGGGTGACCAAAGGTGAGAAATGAAGTGCCAGACAAACAAGGATGTATGATACTAAAAAAGATGTTCAAAGTGTTGTAGATGAAGCCATATCTATATAAAATTGAAATATCAATATATTAAATGATTTATAAAAAGCCTAAGTGATAAAAAATGTAAGTGAATAAGATATTCAATATAGTAGAAATATCGGCCAGTCGAGGGGCGTGGCCTGGACAGCGATGTGAGCGGACGTGTGTGCCTGTAGCTCCGTTTGTGGCAGATCCTTCTACCCTCATCCTGTGCCTTAAAAACTCGCTTTTCTCCTTGAAACCAGTAGGACCTGACATGGTGACCTGGGAACATCATGTCGCCGCCGAAAAGAAATAACACAGCCTCCACATCCCTGGATCGTTATCGGCGGACGGAGCGGGACCCTGTGGAGCAAGATGGCGCCTCTGCAGCACCCCACGAGGCTTCCCATACAGAACAAGAGACAGATGGCACAGCAAAGGTACTGGAAGCGATATCCTTATATCGCTTCAGTCCACTCTGACATCTAAGATAGAGGAAGTAAAAGTGGATATCTCGCTGATAAGACATGACATGACTAAACTTAGGAAGAGGGTTACTGAAGCTGAAACTCGGCTCAGGCGGGCAGAAGACACATTATACCCCCTGCAACACTCACAGGAGGATTTACAACGCCAGGTACAGCAATTGGCGCAAAAACAAGATGACCTGGAGAATAGCACCCGCCGATCCAATCTCCGGTTTATAGGATTACCGGAAGGTTCCGAGGGCACAGATCCAGCTACCTTCCTGGAGCAGCTCCTAATTGCAACATATGGCAGAGAGGCCTTTTCGGCCACATTCGTGGTGGAACGGGCCCACCGCATGACGTCTCACCGTCCCCCTGAAGGCGCACCCCCACGCACTTTTATTGCGAAATTACTCAATTTCAGTGACCGAGATGCGGTCCTACATCTTGCTAGACTCAAAGGAAACATTCCGTTTCAATCCGGTTTCATCTCGGCATTCCCGGACTTTTCTGCAGAGGTCCAAAGGCAAAGGGCGCGATTCTCCGAAATTAAACATCGCCTAAGAGCTCACCATATCAAGTATGCAATGTTATTCCCGGCCCGCCTGCGCATAGTGGGAGAAGATCGGGTACACTTCTTTGAGGACCCAAACCTGGCCGCAGCATGGGTGGATCAACAAGAAGCGCAAAGGAACCGACCCGCCTAAAGCACATCCCAGCCCTCAAAATGTAAGTGCTATTGTACAGCTTTTTGCATATACTAATCCCTAAGATGGCCAGAGCACTAGTCCATTAATGTGCATGCAATGACCTCAATCTGAATACAATTGAATAAACAGGGATTGTAACAGCAAACCTCTAGGACCTCAAACCCTGGGGATAACTGTTCCACAACCCCCCCAATACTAGCACCACGAACGGTACCACTATAACCCCCCCCCCCCCCGTTTTCTTTTTCTCTTTTTTTTTCTTTTTCTTGCTGCCTTACTGATATATGCACTCCATCATATGGACTACATGCCAGCTTTCCGGACTATCCTCATGATGGACAAGCCTGCCTCACGGACACATTTTTCCTGAAACGTTAAATCAGCTTTCTTCCCCTCCCCCTTGCTCTTAACCCTCACCAAGATTCTAATGTGCCATGAAGGAATGCAGAGGGAGGATAAATCTACTACAGCTACAATATTCACCTGGTTCCTACGACAGACAAATATCGGCCAGTCTGGTATGTCCAACAGCAGCACTTACTTGGTACTCCAATCCTTCCTGTATATTTTGGCAGCATTCCAGTGATTACCTCAAGATCACCTCCACTTTTGTGCCGATTAGTTGCAGGTGCTCACCTCCTCCCCACCCCTCCCCCTGCAGTCCTCGCCGCCATGATTTCAGCATCCACGTGGCCCCCCTCGGTGTTCCTCCCCCTCGGCCTAAGCCCCAGCATTCGCCGTCACCTCCGACATAATTGCGTGACGTCACTGACCATCCAAGGGTGATCAAGGGATGCCACCTGTGTGAAAAATGCTCCCTCTAGTGACCAAAATGGAAGGCTCAACTGTGGGAACATAATGTAATGTAATTGCAAACCATGGTCTCCTTGGCACATTGTTTGCCATGAGTGATGGTTCATGTTGTTGTTTATGTGTCACTAACCAGAGCTTATATTTTAAACTCATTGTACATTTGAATTTATTTTTTGACTTAATAAAAGATCTTTAATTATCTATTTGGTAAATATATCACCACACATATGGAGATGTATTTTTGCACAATAATAAATGTCCAATGATGCTTTGTATACTGAAAAATGTCAATAATGTTGTCTAAATAAGACATTTTTCTTGATATATTTCCCTAGGGCCGAAATGCATTGGGATATTCATGTGGATAGCAGTGTTGTAATGTAATTTGCAAACCATGGTCTCCTTGGCGCATTGTTTTCCATGAGTGATAGTTCATGTTGTTGTTTATGTGTTTCGCTAAACTCATTGTACATTTGAATTCATTTTTTGACTTAATAAAAGATCTTTAATTATTTCTTTATAAATATCCTGCTGCTAAAAAAAACCCTTGGGGAAAAGCTTACATTTTTTAGATTAATGGCAGGTTTTCCTGGAGGGAGCCCACCCCCTCCTTCAAGGCACAGGAATCCAGGGGACGCCCAGCAAGAGCCCAAAGGCGACTGAAGGCAACCAGTGTATCCATGCATCAAATTCAACTGTAAAGGAAATTTGTAAGTTCTGTATATAATTGTATTCTATTTTGTATGTATTTGTTATGTACCTGGTTGGAGGCCGAAATGCCGAGAGGGCTCCCCTTGCTTGCTGAGTGCAGTACACCCCTGAAGTTGGGTACAGAGGGTGTAGTGCCCAGAGAAGCACAGGTTGCCAGATGGATTCCAGAGAGAAGAGCTGATGGGCACCTGAAGGACACCGGGTAGTACAGGAAACAGCTGGGCTAAAGTCTATAAGAATCCTTGGTAATACTTGGCAAGGTGTGCACATGGAACAGTAGTGAAAGCCAGGCCAGGGGTCAAACACAGTAGATCCGGCAAGAGGAGGAAGTAGGTTGCAGAAACGGGGACAAGCCAAAGGTCTGGTATCAGGAAGCAGGCAGAAACAGGTAACTGTAACAAAGTCCGTTATACAAGCCGGGATCAGGTACAGGAAAAGACAAGTCGGTAAAGCAAGCCAGGGGGTCAAACCAGGAGAGCAGATCGGACAGGTCAGGAACAAGCTGGGTCACAACAGGAATCCAAACAGTAATTTGCACAGAGGCTCAGGAACAGAGGAAGACTGACAAACCAGCATCTGTAGACACTAGCAGACTTTCTTATATAGGCCCATGTGACCTGCTGGTAGAGATACTGGGTCCTAGAGCCCTTCTCCTGCCAGAGATGCTGGGTCCTAAAGTCCTTCTCCTGCCATAAGTGTTGGTAGAGATGCTGGGTCCTAGAGCCCTTCTCCTGCTGTTGGTGCCAGTTCTCCTACGGCCATTTCCCTGAGAGTGCCCCCCCAAGGGGCAGCCTCCGGATGCCCCCACGGGCCAATGCTTTGGGATGTCTGCTGTGAAAGTCCCGCAGAAGTCTAGGAGCATGCACATTGTTTGCAGGCTCCCAGGAATTATCTTCGGGAGGGTACCCCCTCCATTTGATTAGATACTGGACTTTAAATGTAAGGAAGATAGGGGGCGCTAGATACCATAATATTCAAGTGCTCTAAATATATCTCCTGCATTACCAAAAAAATGGAAATGTAAGAAATCTAGGGGGCACTAGATACCATACTAATCAAGTGCTTTAAATAAATATATCTCCTGCATTACCAAAGGAATGAAAAACATAATAATGACAAATCATAATTAGATTACACATTGAAGTGCCCACAATAGTGAAAAAAAAATATATATATATGAAAACCAGAATAAATGAACATTTAACAAATATTAAAAAGGGATACCCTAACCATAGTGTATCAAGACACTTCAAACTCTACCATGATAGTGACCCATCACTGTGTACATTCTATGGGATTGACAAAATCTCTAGGGATTGGAGAGGTACCCATATGAAAAGGGCAATATCTAGGAATGAAACGTACTGGCTTTATAAATTACGGACTATGCAACCACATGGGATGAATATAGATCTGGACCTTAATTGTTTTCTTACAAATGATTGAGTCCAGGAGTGTCTAGGAATATTATTATCTGTCCACCTCAGATCATGTGAGTGAGTTAGGCACCACTTGTATTATGGTTGAGGTCAGAGATAGCTGTCCAGGGTGCAAGATGGAATACTCTTCCCCCCCCTCTTCTTTGTCCCCTTTATTATTCGAGTCAGACGGGGATAGGTCATATTGCAGCCTTTTAAGGTTTAATAAATGCTATTTAGTTTTGTAATCATTTTTGTATGTAAACCGAGACTGGGGCTGTTATAGAATTCAGGGTTACATGAGTCCCCCCCCCCCTTTTTCTCTACAAAAACACCACTACTAATTTTATTCACTTATATATTTTTTCTCACTTCCCCACCACCTATATGGGTGGATTCACTTACCTGTTTTTAACCAGTAGGGGGACTATAACAACATGTCGTCTCCACCTAGGAGATGTTTGATATGAAGTCACATTTGTTTTAAATAAGGAGTTTTTTTGTGAACAATATAGTAAATATCCACAAGATGGAGCTAAGCTCCAGACCATAGTTGAACTTTCCAACTTTATTGCTATGAGCACAGTTCCTGTGGTCTATTTTCCAATTACCCGCCCACTTCCTGTTCCTAATAAAAAGTCACATTCGTTTTCAATTAAGGAGTTTTTTGTGAACAATATAGTAAATATCCACAAGATGGAGCTATGCTCCAGACCATAGTTTAACTTTCCAACTTTATTGCTATGAGCACAGTTCCTGTGGCCCATTTGCCAATTACCCGCCCCCTTCCTGTTCCTAATAAAAAAACACCATTCCAGTGACCAACGTACGCTTCCCTGAAGACGTTCACTACGAAACGTACGTCGGAGCGGTACGTGGTCACATGTCCTATCACCCAACAACATCCGGATCCTTTGGCTGCCCCCCTGTGTAAGCTGGAACGCACGCCAGCGTGGAGGAGACATGAAAGGCTTTTTCTGACTGCAAAGTCACCCTGACATGCAAGCAGCCCCAGTGCCGGGTAGGCACCCACCAATGTAAGCGGCCATTTGGCTTTTTAATTTGTTTACTTTTTTAATAAATGGTTTTACGCTATGGAGACTGTTTTTGTTTCCTATGTATCCTTATCCTATCTTGAATGAGCTTGACGGGAACGATCCATGCCTATAATACCAACCACAGTCCGGCCATCCATGTGAGCAGGCACAACCCTGCACAAGCGCTAGTGACTCTCTTTTTAACTAAAGGAGTCATTGGTATCTGGTAAGCAGATATCTACTACTTCGAGGTGTTTTCCTTTTCTTATTTTCCTTTGGTGATGGAAAACCTTTTGTTTACAGCAACAAGATTGGGATAATATTGAAAGATATCACTTCAACCACTTCAATCACTTTTTTATGTGGACAATCAATCACTATATATTTTTTTCACTATTGTGGGCACTTCAATGTGTAATCTAATTATGATTTGTCATTATTATGTTTTTCATTTCTTTGGTAATGCAGGAGATATATTTATTTAAAGCACTTGATTAGTATGGTATCTAGCGCCCCCTAGCTTTCTTACATTTCCATTTTTTTGGTAATGCAGGAGATATATTTAGAGCACTTGAATATTATGGTATCTAGCGCCCCCTATCTTCCTTACATTCCTTTTTTTGATTATCTATTTTTTTGATTATTCAAAAATTGGGGAGCAGCTTACACTGATTGTTTATATATTTCCACAAATTTTCTTTATTGTTGGGAATGTTTTCTTACTAGATGTATCACCAGTATATGTAATTCATATATATTATCTGCTATCGACACCACTGGCGCGAAGGTTTTTTACTATTAGATACTGGACTTGCCTACCTCTCCTCCGGCAATCCATAATGGCTTCAACCTCAAATTCTGTTTCCCCTTCTACCAAGACTGGAGGTGGAGGTGGCTCTTCTCTTCCAGGGAAGGGACTGGGTACAGCTGGTTTAAGCAGGGAGATGTGGAACACTGGATGGATCTTGTAAGTATTGGGTAGTGCCAGCTCGAAAGCCACCGGATTTATCTCTCTTTTGATTTCAAAGGGACCAATGAATTTGGGTCCAAGCTTCCGGGAGGGACATGAGAGCTTGAGGTTTACTGAAGAAAGCCATACCTTGTCCCCAATCTTAAAGACAGGATTCCCTCTTCTTCTTCATGGAACTTTTTATAGTCCTCTTGGGCTTTTCACATGGTCTCCTGAAGCAACTTGTAGTTGGATTGAATGAACTTTAATCGATCCTGGACAGCGGGAGAAGATGTTTCAGGTATAGTATTTGGAAGGAAGGAGGGATGGAATCCATAGTTCGCCCAGAAAAGGGACTGATTGATCGCTGCATGCAAAGAGTTATTATATGCAAACTTAGCACAGGGAAGAAGGGAGATCCAGTCATCCTGCGAACAAGTACAGAAACATTGAAGGTACTGTTCTAAGGTCTGGTTAGTCCTCTCTGTTTGACCATTGCTCTGAGGGTGGTAAGCTGAGGAAAGACACACTTCTATTGATAGAGACTTGCAGAGATCCCTCCAGAACTTGAAGGTGAACTGTACCCCTCTATCGGAGACAATACTATCTGGTAATCCATGTAATCTGACAATCTCGTTTTTTTTACAAAAAAAAAAATGTTTATTGTTGACAGAAAACATCATACAAAAAAAATTAGAAGCATGTCATGTCATCAGCATCAGTGGTTACAGCATTACAGGTATTCCAGCTTGCTATTTCCATCATAGTTTACATCGGGCTAGGGAGGTATTGGTACGTACATAATTGGACATTGTAGCTAGGTTAACCATTTACATTGTATCGTTCATATCGAGCTGGGCATTACCCCAAAATACCCATCTAGGGCGAGGAGAGTCGTATCCTCTATAGTCTTGTAGGTATATCTTAGTGATCATGTAGTACAGGTATTATCGTTGGTTAGCCATACGCTCCATATTTTATGGTACTTTTTGGGACAACCCCTGTGTATGTAGAGTATTTTTTTATATGGCAGGGACGCATTTACCTCTCTCAACCAGTCTTGGACAGAAGGAGAAGTGGTTCTCAACCAATGTTTGGCAATTAGTTTCCTAGCAGTGAAGAGTGTTTCACTGAGGAGTGTATCTAAAGGTCTGGACAAAGCGTCTGGAAGTAGGCCCAGTAAACACGGTCTGGGGTCCAGTTGTAGTGGTGAACCCATATGGTCATGGAGGAATTTTATGATCTGCGTCCAGTATTCAGTTATTACTGGGCATGCCCAGATCAAGTGAAAAAAGGAGCATGGAGTGCCTAGGCATCTTGGGCAATTTAGATTCTGGCTTGAGGAGAATTTGGCTATTCTGGCAGGTGTGAGGTACGACTTATGAATAATGTACAGTTGGGTCAGGCGTTCGGGTAATTTAGGTGAGGTTTTCCGTACATTTTCCAGTATAGTTTCCCAGTCAGAGTTGTCAATTTGGCCAAGGTCTGTCTCCCATTTGAATTTTGCTATGTCTACTATTCTGGCCGTGGTGCTATTACGTAGTGCGGTGTATAGGTTAGATATAAGTTTTTCTGATGAGGAACCTGTGATGATATCTACTAGTGGGAGCGTTTGTGGATTGGGAAATCCGTTCGTGAATTGCGCCTGAAGCGCGTGTTTTAATTGCAAATAGCTAAATTGCATGGTAGAGGGAAGGTCAAACTCCTCACAGAGTGTTTGGAAGTGTCTTACCCCAAATATTGTAATAACCTGGAAGAGGAACACTATGCCCCTAGCAGCCCATCTGTTAGCTCCCTGCATGGTCAGAAGTTCCCTCAGAAGAGGGTTGTGCCATAGGGGTGTGTGTGAGTGAAAAAAATCGGTATTGGACATTTTGATCGCTTTTCGCCAGACATGACAGTGCTGGTGTAGCAAAGGGTGCCGTATCTTATTAGTTCGCCTCCTGCTCTCGTTCCTAAATAGGACTTGTAGTGGGGAGTGCATATCGTCATTTGGTCTTTCACATACCAATGTTTGATATCTGAGTTCGTCAATCTTGTGAATATGATAAAAATGTGAGAGTTGCGCAGCTATATAATAGGTGTGTAAGTCTGGTACGGCCGCTCCGCCTGACGAGGTTGGGTTTTTAATCGTGTTCCAAGCAAGTTTGTGCCTATTAGATCCCCATATGAATGAGTTGATGATTTGATCCATCTTTTTGAAGATTTCTAGTGGGATTAACACTGGGGAGTTCCAAAATATATACAAAAGTTTTGGCAGGAGTATCATTTTAAATAAATTAATTCTCCCCATTACTCCCAGAGGGAGTCTAGCCCAGGATTGCGTGCGAGATTTTAGGAGGGGGAAGAGTGGTTCGACGTTATTTGCTATAAATTCACTGAGATCTCTTGTAATAATCACACCCAGATATTTAATTGAAGCCACTCTTTGTAGTGGCAGGGAGGCCGCATGTTGAGGGGGGGGTGAGTGGTCAAGGGGGAGAATCTGTGATTTGGACCAATTCATAGTCAGCCCCGAATGCTTCCCAAAAGCCCCAATAATATCAAGAACCTTTTGGAGAGAAGGGCCAGTGTCCTCCAGATATAGCAACATATCGTCGGCATATAGACTCAGTTTTTCTGTTAGTTGTCCCTTGGTCAGTCCTCGTACATTTGGGCTTAATCTAAGTGATATGGCCAGGGGTTCCACAGCCAGGGCATAGAGCAGTGGGGACAACGGGCAACCCTGCCTGGTTCCGCGTCCAAGGGGGAAAGGGTCGGATGTGTGCCCATTAACTACCACTCTAGCCATGGGGGAATAGTATAGTAATTTTACCCATTTAATAAACTTGGGCCCGAATCCGAACCCCTTAAGGCATTCCCATAGGTACCCCCATTCCACCGAATCAAACGCTTTTGCGGCGTCTAACGCCACCACCGCCCTGTCTCCCACATTCTCATGATCAGCTTGAATATTCATGTATAATCGTCGTAAGTTCATGGCTGTATTCATGCCAGGCATGAACCCTGTTTGATCCGAATTTATTAAGGAGAGAATACTTTGGTTAAGACGCATGGACAAAATTTTGGCTAGTATTTTAATGTCAGCTTGTAGGAGTGAGATTGGGCGGTAGGATTCTAGGTGGTGGGGGTCCTTGCCAGGTTTGGGGATCACTATGATCACTGCTTGGCGAAGGGAATCAGGCAGGGTCTCGGTTTCAAATATATGGTTAAACAGCAATAATAACTCGGGTATAAGGATTTCTGAGTAGGCCGCATAGAAGTCGAGTGGCAACCCATCGCCTCCAGGGGCTTTTGCTGGTGCCAGGGATGCTATGGCGAGTGCTATTTCATCCAAGTTAAGGGGGGCTTCTAGCTCAGTGACCTGAGATTCTGACAATTGGGGAAAGGGGATGTCTTTAAGAAAGGTTTGGGTCTCTTGTGTGGTGACTTGCACTTTTGAGGAGTATAGGTCCATAAAGTATGTTTGAAAGGCTTTTGCCACTGTTGGAGGGTCTGAGTATGTGACAGAGTCTGGCCCGAGAAGTGTAATCACCACTGGTGGACTCATATCCTGACGAGCAAGGTGTGCTAATAATTTGCCCGCGCGTTCACCTTGTTCAAAAATACGTTGCTTCACAAAAAAAAGTTTTTGTTTAGCTTTTTCAAAGTGTAACTGGTCAACAAGGCGGGTTTGAAGCTTGAGTGCGGACGCCCTTTCCTGTGAGGGATCATTTTGGAACTCCCTAGTGATCAAGTCCAGTTTGTCAGAGGCCTGGCACAAGATGGCTTTGGAGGAGGTTTTGGCTCTATTTATCCGGGAGGATAACATAGTGCGTGCGTGAAGTTTAAATGTTTCCCATACCTACAGGGGCTGTGTTCCTATTAGTATTAAAGTAATATTTCCATTCACTGTGAATGTCCTCTTGGTCCTTTAGGGTGTAGGCGCCATGTACGGGGGCCACTATTTGGGGCCAACTTTAACGAGGCCCAGCATGGGGCGTGGTCTGAGAGGGATCTAGTGTGGTACCCTGAGTCGGTCAGTAGGGGGAGTAGGGTGTCTGATATTAGGATGAGATCGATCCGGGACATAGTAGAGTGTGTCGCCGAGAAGCAGGAGTATATCGTGGTATTGGGATATTTATATCTCCAAGTATCAGTAAGTGAAAATTCTGTTAGTGTGCGCCCAAATCTGGTGGTGTCAGGGGGGTGGGGATTTGGATGTGTTTGTAGTCTATCTTTGCGGGGGTTGAGTACCATATTGAAGTCCCCTAACCAGATGCTTTGGATGTTGGGGTGTTGTGTCATATATAATAGACCCTCTGTGATTAAGGTGGAGTTGTATGGGGGAGGGATATAAAATGCCAATAATAAGTACTGTATTCCATTAAGCGTGCAGTGTAAGAATATATACCTGCCCTGTAGGTCTGTACGAACTGAAATTATTGCAAATGGGGTAGTTTTTGCAATGTGAATCGAGACTCCCCGGGAATACGGAGTATGGGTGGAGTGGAACGCCCAGCCAATCCAGGGGCGCCTCAACGCTCGTTGAAGTTGTCCTGTGGCATGCGTTTCTGCAAGGACTATGTCTGCTCTGTATGATTTAAGTATATTAAATATCGCCGTGCGTTTGATTTTGTCCCGGAGTCCCCGGACGTTCCAGGAGAGAAATTTTATATTAGCCATAGTACTCTATTGGCAAGTAATGGGAGGATGAACATGGAATATTATGAGGGCTCACACCCCAGCACACTCCGCACCCCGGTAGATATAACTCTGTCTCTCCTCTTGCAGGGAAACAGCTATGCATTAACCTTCTGAGACATGAGATAACACTAAACATGTTTCTTAACTTAACATTGCCCTTTACCCCCCTCCCTACCCTCAGCCTCCCAAACTTGACTGGGGTATACATCCCAAAACTAGTGCAATAGCAAAAAATTGAGCGCATAAAGCTAACAAGGATCAAAAAGAAAAAAAAAAAAAGGGAAAAAGAAAAGGGGGTATTGCACTTTAAAACGTACCCCCACCAGCAGAAGCCTATTTGGCAGCACCGGTGGCGGTGTAATTAGCAACCTTTGGGTGCAAACAGATTCTGGATATAGAATCCAGCAATGGAGAACGTGTAACCTCTGTAGCCCACTGCTGTGGGTGTGTCCCATTAACCTGAGCCAATGCTCCGCTGCGGCATCAGAACTTAAGGTATTGTCACCAAAAAGGGGAACAAGAGAAAATAAGAAAAAATAAAAAAATAATAAAACACAGACAGGGGGGAAAAAAAAAGAAAGGGGGTGAGTGACTAGGGTTATGGAGTGTTCTTGAAGTACCCCCCGTGTCTGGGTGTGATGATTTAGCCAAGGGGGGAGACGAGCAGTTCCAAGTTCTAGCCTGTGTGTCGTCACCAATTGCAGCATGTCCACTGCGGAAACTACCTATTGAGGATGATTTGGCGGCCCTGTATTAGGGCTGGCGAGTGTTCTGAAGATTGAAAAGACAAGGCGGCGGAAGTCCCATCAGAAGTATTTTGGTCTAGGGGACCGGGTATCCTGTAGATGCTGGGCTAGAGTCATTGTGGATTTAAAGTGTTCCTGGTGATGCGGTGATGTTGGGAAGGCGGGTCTTATATGGTGAAGGCCGGAGGGTGTAATAGGTGAGGTTGGAAAACGTCCTGGTAAAATAGAAGAAGGCACTTACATCAGTGTTAGGGCGATGGTGCTATCATGCTGGGCGATTTCTTGCAGCATCTTGTTGACCTATCTATTCCGAGGCCATAGCAGGATCCTCAAAGAAGTGCACTCGATCTTCTCCAACCACGCGGAGGCGAGCTGGAAACAGCATTGCATATTTAATGTGGTGTGCACGTAGGCGGCGTTTGACCTCTGTAAAGCGTGCTCGCTGCCTCTGTACCTCAGCAGAGAAATCTGGGAATGCTGATATGAATCCAGATTGAAAGGGAATGTTGCCCTTGAGCCTGGCCATTCGCAGTACAGCGTCACGATCTTTAAAGTTCAGTAGTTTTGCAATAAAGGTTCGGGGTGGTGCTCCTTCAGGTGGACGGCGTGCCGGCATGCGGTGAGCGCGCTCCACCACAAAAGTAGTAGAGAAGGTATCTCTGCCGTATGCGTTTATCAGGAGCTTCTCAAGGAAGGTGGCAGGGTCTGTATCCTCCGCGCCCTCAGGCAGGCCGATAAATCGCAGATTGGATCTGCGAGATCGGTTCTCAAGATCATCATGCTTTTGTGCGAGTTGCTGTATCTGTCTCTGCAGGTCTTCACAGGAGTGTTGCAGAGGATGTATAATGTCTTCCGCCCGCCCTATCCTGGTCTCAGCCTCAGTGACCCTCTCCCTTAGTTTAGTCATGTCATGTCTAATAAGTGATATGTCCACCTTAACTTCCTCAATTTTAGATGTCAGAGTGGTCTGGCATAGTGAGATAGCTTCCAGTACCTTAGCCGTTCCGTCGGCTGATGAATCAGAGGGGGGTGCCGCGTGTGTTGCTGGCGCGGCGCCATCTTGCTCCTCAGTGTCTTGCTCCGTCCTCCGGTATCTGTCCAGGGAAGAGGAGCCAACGGTGTTTCTCTTTGGAGGGGACATGGTCCGGTATGTCTGCGCCGCCGGTACACAAAGTTTTGGGTGAGTTTCAGGCCGATTTTAGGTGCAGGATGAGGGTAGAAGGATCGCCACAGCGGAGCTCTGGTCACACACGTCCTCTCACATTGCCGTCCAGGCCACGCCCCCCGACAATCTCTTTAATGAACATGTTTGCTGTGTCCGAAGCGGAGGGTGTGCCAATCATCGGAAAGAAGTGTGCCATTTTGGAAAGGCGGTCTACCACCACCATGATGGTGGTGCATCCCCCAGAGGGGGGCAGGTCTACTATAAAGTCCATGGATATTTCTTTCCAGGGTTGTTCAGGAATGGGTAATGGCCTCAAAAGTCCCCATGGCTTGGCATTGGAACCCTTGTTGTGCTGGAAAATGGTGCAAGAGTTCACATACTTTCTGCAGTCCTGTCTTAGGTTGGCCCACCAAAATGAGTGCTGATCAAGTTCAGTGGTTCCTCGTATCCCAAAATGCCCGGCAAGTTTATGGTCATGTGAGATTTTTAGAACTTGGAGTCTGACTGGTTGGGGAACAAAAATGTTATCCTGGTGCCACAGAAATCCATCTTGGTTTCTCAGTGAGGACACTTCTGATCCAGAGCACTGGTTTGAGGCTTGCTTGATTAAGGCCTTTAAGTCAGGTTGGATAAGCAAAAAATTCTGGGTGGATAGGATCGTACTTGGCTCTGTCGTTTCAGGGGTGTCTGGAAACATTCGGGAGAGTGCATCTGCCTTCCCATTCTTGGAACCTGGTCGATATGTAAGATGGAAATTGAACCTGGAGAAGAACAGAGCCCAGCGGGCTTGTCTGGGTCTTAAACGTTTGGCTGTCCTGAGGTACTCCAGGTTCTTATGGTCTGTAAAAATCATAATGGGATGAGCAGCACCATCCAATAAGTACCTCCATTCTTCTAAGGCAGATTTAATGGCCAGAAGTTCTCTATCTCCCACATCATAATTTCTCTCTGGTGGGCTCATTTTTTGAGAGAAAAAGGCCACGGGGTGAAGAAGAGCCTTAGGTCCCTGCCGTTGTGACAGGATTGCCCCTGTAGCTACTTCAGAGGCATCCACTTCCAACACATAAGGCAGGGTCGGATCTGTGAGCTGTAGGATTGGTGCAGAAGTGAACAGCTTCTTTTGTCAAAGGCTGTCTGGGCTTCTGGAGACCACTGGAACCGGAGTTTCTGATGAGTCAACTGAGTGATGGGTGCTATGGTGCTGGAGAAGTACTTCACAAACCTCCTGTAGAAGTTGGAGAACCCCACAAAGTGCTGTACACCTTTCTTGTCCAAAGGAGCTGGCCAGTCTAGTATTGCTTCCACTTTCATTGGGTCCATTGCAATACCTTCTGTGGAAATGATGAGACCCAGGAATTTAATAGATGTTTTTTCAAAATCACATTTGTCTGCCTTGACATATAGTCCATGTTTTCTCAGGGTTGAGAGGACCTTTTTTATGTGAATTCGATGAAGCTCCAAAGAGGCAGAAAAGATGAGGATGTCATCGAGGTATACGATTACAAAGTAATCAAGGAATTCTCAAAAAATGTTGTTCACTAGATGCTGGAACGTGGCTGGGGCGTTGCATAACCTGAATGGCATCACAAGGTATTCGAAGTGGCCAAACGGCGTCCGAAGTGCTGTTTTCCACTCATCACCCTGGCGTATGCGGACAGGGTTATAAGTGCCCCTTAGATCCAATTTAGTGAAAATCCGAGCAGTTTGGAACCTTTGAAAGAGTTCAGGAACGAGAGGGAGTGGGTATCTGTTCTTTACAGTGATTTTATTGATTTCTCTGTAGTCTACACACGACCGCAACGTGCCATCCTTCTTCTCCACAAAGAATATACCCGCCCCAGCAGGAGAAAAAGAGGGTCAGATAAACCCCTTTTCAAGGTTCTCGTGAATATATACTCGTAGGATCTCAAGCTTGTTTTCAGATCAATAGGACAGTCATAAGGCCGGTGAGGTGGGAGGACATCGGCCTTTTTCTTGTCGAAAATGTCTATAAACTCATGATAAGCTGGAGGAACAAGCTGGAGATTACTGAGAGCAGGTTGCACCGCCAGACATCTAACAGGCTTACTGGACCTGGGAGTAAAGCAATGCTGCAGGCAATATGCTGAAGAAAGAGAGATTTCCTCCTTGGCCCAGTTGATTTGCGGGTTATGTGCCTGCAGCTATGGAATTCCCAGAATGATGGGAAACATGGGGGAACGGCGGAACATAGGACGTCAAAGCGGACAAATTCTTGATGGCCAGTATCTGTAGTAGTGAAGATGGGCATGTTTTCCTGGGTGACAAGTCCAGAACTGGGCTGGGAACCATCAGCCATCGGCCAAAAGAACCTCAAGTCTTTGCTTTTTTCCACAGAGGGCACACCAAGTTTTTTAGCCAGAGATAAGTCCATAAAACAACTACATGCCCCAGAATCAATGATTGCTTGTAGCCGGATCTCCCTTTCTGCCACTTTTAAGGAGATGGGAAGAACAAGGTAAGAATGGCAAGATCCAGAGACTTGGAGATATGTGGAACTTGGTGGGTAGACCTTACTGGGTCTTATGGGGCAGCTGCGTAAAAAATGTCCGGCCCCTCCGCAGTACAGGCAAACAGACGTGAGTGCAACAGCAGGAGAAAACTTGGGTAGCATCCGTGTAGGCTGGAAGGATTAAGCACGTTCTGACCGCCGCTCCCGCAGGCACCTGTCAGTCTGAATGGCTAGGTGAATAAGTCCATCAAGAGTGTTGGGAATAGCAACTCGAGCCAGTTCATCCTTAAGGATCTCAGACAGTCCTAGGCGGTACTGGAACCTCAGTGCTGCCTCATTCCAGCTTGTGTCGGAGGACCATCTACGGAAATCCACTGTATAATTTTCCTTGCCATAGGGCAACTAAGGCAGATTCAGCGGACTGGGGGTCATCGTACAACAGAATCATGGCCTCAAAGAAAATGTCCATAGTATTCAAAGCAGAGTCTTTTTGTTCCAGCAGGTCATGAGCCCAGGCTTGGGGTTCTTCAGATAATAAAGAAATGGTAAATCCTACTTTCACAAACTCAGAAGCAAATGTTCTAGGTTGGAGGGCCAGGTACAGTATGCAGGCATTCTTGAAGGGCCCTGAACTTTTTCCGGTCACTGGAGAATCGTTTGCGTGTAGGTACCCGTGGTTCAGGAGGAGGCAAGGACTCTGGAGCCATGTTAGAGGAGGAAGAACTGGAGTCCACCAAGGCTGGAGCAACAAGCAAATGCTGCAGCCAATCCTCCAACCGGAAGTAGCCATCCTGGAGCTTCTAAACGGCTTGCGTAACGGTGGTGACTTGTTGACACATGATCTTGAGTGGGGAAGCACCTCCGTCGGCCTCGTTAATGGCCGGTTTGTACTGTTACGTACCTGGTTGGAGGCCGAAATGCCGAGAGGGCTCCCCTTGCGGCTGAGTGCAGTACACCCCTGAAGTTGGGTACAGAGGGTGTAGTGCCCAGAGAAACACAGGTTGCCAGATGGATTCCAGAGAGAAGAGGTGATGGGCACCTGAAGGACACCGGGTAGTACAGGAAACAGCTGGGCTAAAGTCTATAAGAATCCTCGGTAATACTTGGTAAGGTGTGCACATGGAACAGTAGTGAAAGCCAGGCCAGGGGTCAAACACAGTAGATCCGGCAAGAGGAGGAGGCAGGTTGCAGAAACGGGGACAAGTCAAAGGTCTGGTATCAGGAAGCAAGACAAGTCAGGAAAGCAAGCCAGGGGGTCAAACCAGGAGAGCAGATCGGACAGGTCAGGTACAAGCCCGGTCACAACAGGAATCCAAACAGTAATTTGCACAGAGGCTCAGGAACAGAGCCCTTCTCCTGCCAGAGATGCTGGGTCTTAACCACTTCAGCCCCGGAAGGATTTACTCCCTTCCTGACCAGAGCACTTTTTACAATTCGGCACTGCGTCGCTTTAACTGCTAATTGCGCGGTCATGCAATGGTGTACCCAAACGGAATTTGCGTCCTTTTCTTCCCACAAATAGAGCTTTCTTTTGATGGTATTTGATCACCTCTGCCGTTTTTATTTTTTGCGCTATACACGGAAAAAGACCGAAAATTTTGAAAAAAAATGATATTTTCTACTTTTTGTTCTAAAAAAAAATCCAATAAACTCAATTTTAGTCATACATTTAGGCCAAAATGTATTCGGCCACATGTCTTTGGTAAAAAAAATGTCAATAAGTGTATATTTATTGGTTTGCGCAAAAGTTATAGCGTCTACAAACTAGGGTACATTTTCTGGAATTTACACAGCCTTTAATTTATGACTGCCTATGTCGTTTCTTGAGGTGCTAAAATGGCAGGGCAGTACAAAACCCCCACAAATGACCCCATTTTGGAAAGTAGACACCCCAAGAAATTTGCTGAGAGGCATGTTGAGCCCATTGAATATTCATTTTTTTTGTCCCAAGTGATTGAATAATGACAAAAAAAAAATAAAAATTACAAAAAGTTGTCACTAAATGATATATTGCTCACACAGGCCATGGGCATATGTGGAATTGCACCCCAAAATACATTTAGCTGCTTCTCCTGAGTACGGGGATACCACATGTGTGGGACTTTTTGGGAGCCTAGCCGCGTACGGGGCCCCGAAAACCAATCACTGCCTTCAGGATTTCTAAGGGCGTACATTTTTGATTTTACTCCTCACTACCTATCACAGTTTTGAAGGCCATAAAATGCCCAGATGACATAAAACCCCCCCAAATGACCCCATTTTGGAAAGTAGACACCCCAAGCTATTTGCTTTGAGGCATGTTGAGTCCATGGAATGTTTTATATTTTGACACAAGTTGCGGGAAAGTGACAAATTTTTTTTTTTTTTTTTTTTTTTTTTTTGCACAAAGTTGTCACTAAATGATATATTGCTCACACAGGCCATGGGCATATGTGGAATTGCACCCCAAAATACATTTAGCTGCTTCTCCTGAGTATGGGGATACCACATGTGTGGGACTTTTTGGGAGCCTAGCCGCGTACGGGACCCCGAAAACCAATCACTGCCTTCAGGAATTCTAAGGGCGTACATTTTTGATTTTACTCCTCACTGCCTATCACAGTTTCGGAGGCCATGGAATGCCCAGGTGGCACAAACCCCCCCCCAAATGACCCCATTTTGGAAAGTAGACACCCCAAGCTATTTGCTGAGAGGCATGGTGAGTATTTTGCAGCTCTCATTTGTTTTTGAAAATAAAGAAAGACGAGAAAAAAAAATTTTTTTTTCTTTTTTCAATTTTCAAAACTTTGTGACAAAAAGTGAGGTCTGCAAAATACTCACTATACCTCTCATCAAATAGCTTGGGGTGTCTACTTTCCAAAATGGGGTCATTTGGGGTTTTTTTTTGCCACCTGGGCATTCCATGGCCTCCGAAACTGTGATAGGCAGTGAAGAGTGAAATCAAAAATTTACGGCCTTAGAAAGCCTGAAGGCGGTGCTTGGTTTTCGGGGTCCCGTACGCGGCTAGGCTCCCAAAAAGTCTCACACATGTGGTATCCCCGTACTCAGGAGAAGCAACAGAATGTATTTTGGGGTGTAATTTCACATATTCCCATGGCATGTTTGAGCAATATATCATTTAGTGACAACTTTGCGCAAAAAAAAATAAAAAAAATAAAAAATTGTCTCTTTCCCGCAACTTGTGTCACAATATAAATTATTCCATGGACTCAACATGACTCTCAGCAAATAGCTTGGGGTGTCTACTTTCCAAAATGGGGTCATTTTGGGGGGTTTTGAACTGTCCTGGCATTTTATGCACAACATCTAGAAGCTTATGTCACACATCACCCACTCTTCTAACCACTTGAAGACAAAGCCCTTTCTGACACTTATTGTTTACATAAAAAAATAAATTTTTTTTGCAAGAAAATTACTTTGAACCCCCAAACATTATATATATTTTTTAAAGCAAATGCCCTACAGATTAAAATGGTGGGTGTTTCATTTTTTTTTTTCACACAGTATTTGCGCAGCGATTTTTCAAACGCATTTTTTGGGGAAAAAACACACTTTTTTACATTTTAATGCACTAAAACACACTATATTGCCCAAATGTTTGATGAAATAAAAAAGATGATCTTAGGCCGAGTACATGGATACCAAACATGACATGCTTTAAAATTGCGCACAAACGTGCAGTGGCGACAAACTAAATACATTTTTAAAAGCCTTTAAAAGCCTTTACAGGTTACCACTTTAGATTTACAGAGGAGGTCTACTGCTAAACTTACTGCCCTCGATCTGACCTTCGCGGCGATACCTCACATGCAAGGTGCAATTGCTGTTTACATTTGACGCCAGACCGACGCTTGCGTTCGCCTTAGCGCGAGAGCAGGGGGGACAGGGGTCCTTTTTCTTTTTTTTTTTTTTTTTTCTTTATTATTATTATTTTTTTATCTTATTTTTAAACTGTTCCATTCATTTTTTTTTTAAATCATTTTTATTGTTATCTCAGGGAATGTAAATATCCCCTATCATAGCAATAGGTAGTGACAGGTACTCTTTTTTGCAAAAATTGGGGTCTATTAGACCCTAGATTTCTCCTCTGCCCTCAAAGCATCTGACCACACCAAGATCGGTGTGATAAAATGCTTTCCCAATTTCCCAATGGCGCTGTTTACATCCGGCGAAATCTAAGTCATAAAATGCTCGTGGCTTCCGGTTTCTTAGGCCATAGAGATGTTTGGAGCCACTCTGGTCTCTGATCAGCTCTATGGTCAGCTGGCTGAATCACCGGCTGCATTTTCAGGTTCCCTGTTGAGACAGGAGAGCCAGAGAAAAACACGGAAGACGGTGGGGGGGGGGGGCATTCCCTCCCACTGCTTGTAAAAGCAGTCTAGAGGCTAATTAGCCGCTAGGATTGCTTTTACATGAAAGCCGACCGCTGGCTGAAAAGAATGATACCAAGATGATACCTAAACCTGCAGGCATCATTCTGGTATAACCATTCAAAGTCGTGAATGGCGTACCTGAAGACAAAAAAATGGTTAACAATAAAGCACAGTAAACGGTAAAGTATAAAAAATTGCATACCTGAAAAACAAACATGATAAAACATAATAACAATAAAACATTGCAGAATAGAATACAGTAAAAAAGAGCAGAACAATAGAGAGAGAGAATAGAGAGAGAAAGAACAATAAAACGACAACTATTTTTTTTTTATTTTATATTTTTGTATGTGTTTTTTTTTTTGTAACTAACTTTTATAACTGTACCCGGTTCCAGGTTCGGGTCTCTCAAAATGCGATGGCATCTTGGGAGACCCTGTGAAAGTGTGCCTAGTCTGTGGAATGCTGTACCCTACGCTAATAGTCAACTAGTGCATGGTAGCGTTCAAAACATTCACCAATGCAAAGACCAGGATTGTCAGGACAGGAGGGACAATAATAGCGGGTGTCACGCCTATATCCGCGCTTGCTGCAGACACAACATCTTTTTTGGGGGGGTTCGTTGGGTAGGGGTACTCGGGAGGACATAAAGAAAATGCCTCTCATGCAGCCGACTGCATTTGGTTGGGGATGTGAATGGGGGAAGTACGGGCGCTGCAGAAGCGGTGGGTTCCCAATTAGGATTGGCGAATGCAGCAGGAAGGGCACTATGGGCACGACGGGCCTGTGTTTGTCTTTTTGGTGGCAGCGGGACACTACTTGTGCTTGCCACCTCACCAGCTTGAACTGCACTTATGGGACTCGCCACGTCACCAAGTGTTACTGCAGTGCTGGTTTGACTACGACCGGGGTGTACTAGGCCGCTGGCGCTTGCCAGTTCACCAAAACGCTACCAAAAAATCTGTTAGCGATCGCAGGGATCAGGCCTGACTCTGCGAACGCTGCAGTTATGCGTTTAGTGTTCTGTAAGTGACAGTGATCGATCGATACTGCACTTGGGTGGGCTGGGCTGGGCCGGGCGGAGGGGCAAAACGCAGGTGCTAGCAGGTATCTGGGCTGATCCCGCTAACACTGCGTTTGTGGGAACCCTAAACTGCTGGGGACGCTAGTATAGATCTGATCGGATCAGATATTGATCCGTTCAGATACTATACCACTAAGGGAGGCGTATGCTGCGTGCGTGGGTGTTAGCGGTACTGGCGCTAATCTGACGCTGCCTGGGGCTGGTGCTTGCCAGTTCACCAAAACGCTACCAAAAAAACTGTTAGCGATCGCAGGGATCAGGCGTGACTCTGCGAACGCTGCAGTTATGCGTTTAGTGTTTTGTAAGTGACAGTGATCGATTGATACTGCACTTGGGTGGGCTGGGCCGGGCGGAGGGGCAAAACGCAGGTGCTAGCAGGTATCTGGGCTGATCCCGCTAACACTGCGTGTTTGGGAACCCTAAACTGCTGGGGACACTAGTATAGATCTGATCGGATCAGATATTGATCCGTTCAGATACTATACCACTAAGGGAGGTGTACGGTGCGTGCGTGGGTGTTAGCGCTACTGGCGCTAACCTGACGCTGCCTGGGGCTGGTGCTTGCCAGTTCACCAAAACGCTACCAAAAAAACTGTTAGCGATCGCAGGGATCAGGCCTGACTATGCGAACGCTGCAGTTATGCGCTTAGTGTTTTGTAAGTGACAGTGATCGATCGATACTGCACTTGGGTGGGCTGGGCTGGGCCGGGCGGAGGGGCAAAACGCAGGTGCTAGCAGGTATCTGGGCTGATCCCGCTAACACTGCGTTTTTGGGAACCCTAAACTGCTGGGGACGCTAGTATAGATCTGATTGGATCAGATATTGATCCGTACAGATACTATACCACTAAGGGAGGCGTATGCTGCGTGCGTGGGTGTTAGCGGTACTGGCGCTAATCTGACGCTGCCTGGGGCGACGCATATCACCGCCGGGCGATCAGGGGGCTAAACCTTTATTCGGTAATAAACGGCGGGTGCCCTGACACTATAAAAAATAAACGAACTAACCAGCGTCACCCGTAACAGTTATACGGTGATCAGTGGTGAAAGGGTTAACTAGGGGGCAATCAAGGGGTTAAAACATTTTATTAGGTAGTATATGGGGGTCCCTGTCGCTATAAAACGCTGACGGCGAACCTAAATATTTATGTCCCTAACTAGCGTCACCAGCGACACTAATACAGCGATCAGAAAAATGATCGCTTAGCAACACTGGTGACAGGGGGGTGATCAAGGGGTTAAAACTTTATTAGGGGGGGTTAGGAGGGTACCCTAGACCTAAAGGGGGCCTAACATTCACTGCCCTAACACACTAACTGTCACAAACTGACACCAATACAGTAATCAGAAAAAAAATAAAAATAAAATAAAAAACCTGCTTTGTGTCAGTTTGTGACAGGGGGGGGGGTGATTGGGGGGGATCGGGGGGCGATCGGGGGGGGGATCGGGGTGTAATGTGTGCCTGGCATGTTCTACTGTGTGTGTGTGTGTTGTGCACTCACATTACAGTCTTCTCTCCTCGGCCCGGAACGGAAAATACCGAGCCGAGGAGAGATGACATCATTTCCTCTGCCTCTGTGTACAATACAGAGGCAGGGAAATGATCCCATTGGCTGGGAGCGATCACGAGGGGGGGCCACGAATGGATGGCCTCCCCCTCACCACCGATCGCCGGGGGACATTTGCCGACCGTCGCAGGCACCGGGGGGGGTCCGATCGGACCCCCCACCCGCGGGCAGGCAGGGACGTACAGGTAAGCCCTTATGCCTGCCCGTGCCGCTTTGTCGACGTACATCTGTGTGCGGCGGTCGGCAAGTGGTTAAAGTCCTTCTCCTGCCATAAGTGCTAGTAGAGATGCTGGGTCCTACAGCCCTTCTCCTGCTGTTGGTGCCAGTTCTCCTACGGCCAATTCCCTGACAGTATTGCACACGGCACTAATAATGTATTAATTACATGTTTGAATTCTTTTGAGTCCTGATTAGAATTAGCCTGCCTATGTTACACCCCTTATTACCATAAAAGTACAATTGTAATATTAATGTGATACTTACGTAATCATGTGTATAAAAACCTTCAATTGCGTCATAATAAAACAGAACAGTTTTTTGGAAAGATGCAGAATGTATCTCTTGTATCTGTTCCCTACTGCAGTAGTTATTATTCATTTGTAACCACTAATCAATATGAGGATAGGAATCTCCTATCTATATAATATCCAGGACTAGACATGTGCATTCGTTTTCATCCGAATGCATTTTCATCCAAATTTTGGGTATTTTCGTTATTGTTTTAACAAACGATAACGAATGTGCAGAATCCGAAAACCGAAAGATCCGACATAAACAAATGTTTTATTTTCGTTTTCGTTGCGACAACAGTTCGATATAGATAGGAGATTCGACATGATGCTGACAATAGCGATCTGTGTCCATCGAACCTGTGGTCGAATGTGCCTAACCTTAGCTATGTTAGTCCAAGATTATTCTACATAGAGAGAAAAGATTTGACATAGAGAGAAAAGATTCAACATTATAGAAACAATAGCAAAAAAGGTTGAATGTGCCTAACCTAACTCTATTAGTCCAAGATTATGCGACACAGAGAGAAAAGATTCAACATGAAGATTCGACGAAGCAGTCACCGCGAGCGGACATTTATGGTCAAATGCTCCACCCATAGGCTATAGAAGAATTCTAATGTTGGTTGACTAGTAATAATAATTAATAAATATAATTATTACTAGTGTCATACAACATTAGAATTCTACTATAGCTTGTAGGCGGAACATTTGACCGGAAATGTACGATTGCGGCGTCATACAGTTTAGCTGCTCTGTGGAATCTTCTTAGAACATTCGACAGACACCATAAGCCTTCAATGACAGATTTGACTTTAATTATTTCAGATTTTTGGACGAATGCATTTTTTAACTAAACAAAATAAATAAAAACGAATTTAGGGAGTAACTAAATAAATTTTATTTTTCGGACGAAAACGAAATTCCGAAACAAAATATTTCAGTGTGCACATGTCTATCCAGGACAGATGGCGAGCTTTCCCTAGGAGGGAATTTCCAGGTGACCCTGAGAATCCGAAACGAGGAGCTTGAGACGATAGGGGGAATTTCTGATAATCAGCCGGCTGAGGTAAGCCCTTTGCTTACATTTGAGTTATTAGACTTCCTTGATCGGTGAGTTTTTTGAAGTTGTAATTTTTTTCCCACAATTCTTTGCAAACAAAATTGTCATATTAGCAGGTTATTTCTCACACACAGCATATGCATACCAAAAATTACACCCCAAAACACATTCTACGATTCCTCCTGACCTGGCCACATACAGAGGCCCAACATGCAGGGAGCACTGTCAGGGGTTCTAGGAGCATAAATTACACATATCATTTCTTGACTACCTCTTGCCTTTTTGAAGGCCCTGGAGCACCAGGACAATGGAAACACCCCAAAAATGACCCAATTTTGGAAATAAAACACACCAATGTTTAATCTATGAGGCATGATGAGTCTTTTGAACATGTCATTTTTTTTTTCTACAAGTTTTTGGAAAATGTAGGAAGAAAATGAAAACGCTTTTTTTTTTTTTTACACAAAATTGTCCATTTATATAATATTTCTAACACATAGAATGTACATACCAAAAATTACACCCCAAAATACATTTTACTACTCCTCCTGAGTATGGTGATACCACATGTGTGAGACTTTTACACAGCCTGGCCACATAAAGAGGCCCAACATCCAAGTAGCACCTCCAGGTGTTCTAGGAGCACAAATTACATATCTAATTTCCTGACAACCTATCACAGGTATTTTGAAGGCCCTGGAGCACCAGGACAATGAAAACACCCACAAAATCACTCCATTTTGGAAAGCAAACACAGAGGCACATACTCCTCAGAGGGTATGGATGGGGTGGATGGGATGGCTGACCATGGATGGATAGATGAGTATTGCTGAGTATGGATGGCTGAGTTTGGATTGGGTGGATGGGATGGCTGAGCATGGATGGATGAGTATTGCTGAGTATGGATGGCTAAGCATGGATGGATGGATAAGTATTGCTGAGTATGAATGGCTGAGTATAGATGGATGGATGAGTATTGCTGAGAATGGATGGCTGAGCTTGGATGGATGGATGAGTATTGCTGAGTATGGATGGCTGAGCATGGTCGGATGGATGAGTAATGCCGAGTATAGATGGCTGAGCATGGATGGATGGATGAGGCTGCAATCGGCATAGAGCAGGGCTGTGGGCACTACAGATCCAGCCCACAGTGCTGCTGCACCCGATCTCTCCCCTCTCCGCTCACACTTTACCGATCAGTACAGAGAGGGGAGAGAGGAACTGGACATTACGCCAGTTTGTTTAGAAGTGAGCGCTCCATTATTTGATGGAGCGATCATGTGGTAAACGGCTGCTGTCAGAGGCCATTTACCGTGATCCGTGATGTGGCGGGTCCTCTGGATGGTAACAGATACACCCGTGTGCACGCCCCAGAGGGCATGCGGGAGCGCGATTTTGGGAGGTCGTCATAGTACGCCCTCCCAGAGTTATCGAGCCGCGATCTAGCCGTCATTTGGCTATAGCGTAGCTGTTAAGTGGTTAAAGAAAGTGAGAGAATGATATGTATGTGTTGTGTACAAATTGGAAAAATGTATGTGAATGCTGAAACCTTTAGTTCTACATCTTGTGTGTGTTATGTTAGCTCTGTGCAGATGTGACCCCCCTCCTCTCGTGAAGGAATGTAGTTGGGATGAGACATCAGTGAAAAGCTGGAAGGACACCCATGCTAATTTCTGTTTTTTTAGACAAAACATTAATAACGAAACTGTGAAGAGTAAATTAATCTAATGATAAACAATGTGATCTCAATTATTTTGAATCTGTTTTCCAAACATGGTAAACTGAAGGTTACATTTAAATGTGTATTACACAAATTGAATAACCTTTGATAGTTGAAACTGTGCATTTAAAAAAGGGAAATTAAGTAAAATGGCCTCCTTAAATGAGATATATCTGTGGAGATATATTAGAATTAGGGTGTGATATTGAGATTATCACTTGAGTAATAATTTCTGATATGATATTAACAATTTTATTAATAATATGGATATATTGTAACTGGTTTAGACAACCTTTGGTTGGAAATGAAATACAGGTTATTGGGAAAATTTGTATGGGGTTAGTTTAGATTAAGATGATTTGTCTAATAAAAGGTTCAAAATATGAATTTGTATTGTTGTCTTATGTACAAATCTAACAATGAAAAATGTGAATTTTTTTTTATTGGAGGAGGCTGGAGACAAAGAAAAACCACATGTGTTAAATTGATGACATAGGAATCAGCTGCTGTGAGCCCAGTGCAGGACACACTCCTTGAAGACCCAGATATTTGATTTTTTTGTAGATTGGATCTTGGTTTTATACTGAGGATGGCAATACCCTTATTGAGTATGCAGTTTTTCACCCAAAAGGAGGCTCTGTGTTCAGAGTCATTGGATCCTTCCTCCCCAGCTCAATAAGCAGAGCTAAATGCTTTATCAAAGCCTGTGAGCTAAAGAGTATACATTTATATAGATAGTAGAATTTGGAGAGCTTTTGGTTCCATTAGAAGGGCCAGAAGTTTGTTTTTACTTTGGCAGATAAACCATCAAGCATTCTAAGTTAATTGATTGGCTGTCTTCAGCCTTACAGCTTCTTGCTGAGGTAACCATACTAACCACTTAAGGACCGGAAGGATTTGCCCCCTTAATGACTAGGCCATTTTTTGTGATATGGCACTGCGTCGCTTTAACTGACAATTGCGCAGTCATGCGACTCTGTACCTAAACAAAATTGACATCCTTTTTTCCCACAAATAGAGCTTTCTTTTTGTGGTATTTGATCACCTCTGCAGTTTTTATTTTGTGCGCTATAAACAAAAAAAGACAGAAAATTAAAAAAATATATATTTTTTACTTTTTGCTGTAAGAAATATCCCAAAAAAAATGTAAAAAAATTAATTTCTTCATCAGTTTAGGCCAATATGTCTTCTTCTACATATTTTTGGTAAAAAAAAAAATCACACAGCCCAACCCAGCCTTTAGCCTGTTTGGGGGGTCCTTTAGCCTGTTCTGCATTACTGAAGACATCGCAAGGACATGGCTAAGGGTAGGAAGCACGCGGAACAAATTACACGAGCAATAGCCAAACAGCCTAAACAGCCTAAACTGTCTAGACCAAATAGCCCTCATCGTATATGTCCTCTGTTCCATCTACTTCTAGCTCAACTTCTACCTCC
Organism: Lithobates septentrionalis; assembly: GCA_037952835.1. Classification (NCBI taxonomy): domain Eukaryota; kingdom Metazoa; phylum Chordata; class Amphibia; order Anura; family Ranidae; genus Lithobates; species Lithobates septentrionalis. Next base: position 6,775,758 of record JBBDGP010000205.1, read on the forward strand.
GCATCCACCTCCACTTCAATCTCTGTAAAAACAAAAACAAAAGTTACTACTTCCTCAGCAATAGCTTGAAATACCAGGAAAGCAAAATCCGCAGGTCCCTTTGATGACATGGTCGATATGGAATATCACCAGGAAAATTAGAACATTTCTGGAAACCCACCTGACAACAGGGGGGTTACAGTTGCCAGTTTAAGAGAGGCCAGAAGACAAGATAAGCCCAGAAGACAAGAAGCCCAGAAGTCTGGACCTCTGCTGGCAAGAGAGCTACCTGAACACAGTGGAGGAGCCGGCCAAAGAACTGGAACACCGGGAGAAGAGAGCGGAGAAGAACCAACTGGACGCCGGGAGAAGATGAACCGGAGGGACCCCCGAAGCCGGAAGAAGACCCCCGAAGCCGAAGGAAGATCCCCCCCGGATCTGTTTAATAAAATATTTTAAAAACCTGTGTAGTGTTTTATTATTTACACTTTCCCTGGGTGAATGGGTAGGGGTACCATGTACCCCATACTCATTCACATAGGGTGGGGGGGCGGGATCTGGGGGCTCCCTTATTAAAGGGGGCTCCCAGATTCCGATAAGCCCCCCGCCCACAGACCCCGACAACCAACGGCCAGGGTTGTCGGGAAGAGGCCCTTGTCCTCATCAACATGGGGACAAGGTGCTTTGGGGTGGGGGGGCCCCGCAGGGCACCCCCCTCCCCCAAAGCACCCACCCCCCATGTTGAGGGCATGCGGCCTGGTACGATTCAGGAGGGGGCTCGCTCGTCCCTATCCCCTTTTCTGACCGGCCGGGCTGCGTGCTCGGATCGGGGTCTGGTATGGATTTTAGGGGGGACCCCACGCCATTTTTTCGGTGTAGGGGGTTCCCTTTATAATCCATACCAGACCTAAGGGCCTAGTATGCCCCGCGCTCGCCGCAACAGGAACACCGATGTGCAAAGGACTTTTTCGTATTTACAAAACATTTGCACCGGTAACAATTCCCCATTTACTATTCTCTTCCCGGCGCACGGGAGGAGGCAATCGGTACGCCACTATAGACATGGCGCACGGCATCTTTAACTTAAAATTGAAACAAGCTGGAAGTGCCAATATTATGGGGGTGATGTGGGTGATGTGAGGAAGTATAGTAATAACTGCCCAAGTAACAAATATGCCCAAAATAGAATGAGAAAGTTACTTTATCTGAACAAGCCTGCTGCTCCGGCAAGTACATTTAGAACTGCGGGAGGTCAATTTATGCACAGCGCATGTGCAAACAGCATTTGCGCTTGTTCAAATGCTTTGGTTCACTGCGCCAGCAAAATCTTAGTAAATGTCAAGCAACGTAAATGCATTTGCATAGGTTGAATGGGCGCACCTCTAAACTTTTTTTTTCTTTAACGCTGGTTCACTTCGCGGCTATAATGAAATGCTGGTCCGGCAATACACATAAAAGTTCATTGATAAAAATAGCATTAAGAAAAAAACAAAATTAAGAAAAAAAATGCGTGGGGTTCCCCCAAAATTCCATACCAGGCCCTTCAGGTCTGGTATGGACATTAAGGGGAACCCCACGACAAAAAAAAATGGCGTGGGGGTCCCCCTCAAAATCCATACCAGGCCCTTCAGGTCTGGTATGGATTTTAAGGGGAACCCCGTGCCAAGATGAAAAAAATGGCGTGGGAGTCCCCCTAAAAATCCATACCAGACCCTTATCCGAGCACGCAACCTGGCAGGCCGCAGGAAAAGAGGGGGGACAAGAGAGCACCCCCCTCCTGAACCATACCAGGCTACATGCCATCAACATTGGGAGGGTGCTTTAGGGGACCCCTAGATTCCAGCCTCCCTGTGTGAAATGGTAATGGGGTACAAAAGTACCCCTACCATTTCGCAAAAAAAAAGTGTCAAAAATGTTAAAAATGACAAGAGACAGTTTTTGACAATTCCTTTATTTAAAGTCTTCTTCTTTCCATCTTCTTCGGGTCTTCTTACTTTTTCCTTCCTTCATCCTTCGGTTTCTTCCTTCATCTTCTTCTTCCTCTGCTTCTTCCTCCGATCCTCTGCTTCTTGCTCCAGTGTTCTCGTCCGGCATCTTCTTCAATGGCGTCTTCTTCCTCGCTTCATTCTTGGGCCGCTCCACATCCATGGGAGGCTCCCGCTGTGTGACGCTTCTCTTCTTCTGACACTTCTTATATAACGGAGGGCGGGGCCGCCCGGTTACCCCGCCCCATCTGAAGCACGGTTCCATTATATAAGTGTCAGAATAAGAGAAGCGTCACACAGCAGGAGCCTCCCATGGATGCGGAGTGGCCCAAGAACGAAGCGGGGAAGAAGACGGTGGTGGCTGGTCCGCAAAATTTTTGGAGGGGCGCAAACGAACTGAAAAATTCTGAAAAATATTGAAACAAAAACATATAATGCAACCTCACTGTGCCATCATATGCAGACACTGTGCCCATTATACGCAGCCACTGTGCCCATCATACGCAGCCACTGAGCCCATCAAATGCAGCCACTGTGCTCATCATATGCAGCCAACTGTGCCCATCATATGCAGCCAACTGTGCCCATCATATGCAGCCACTGTGCCCATCATATGCAGCCAACTGTGCCCCATTATATGCAGCCACTGTGATACCCACCCACCTGCCACTTGCTGTCTGCCTAGCACTTTCCCCATTGGGGTGGCGGGTCAGGCAGCGGGTGACGGCGGTGAGCTGTGGAATGGGTAGTGTGGGTCAGGTGGCGGCTCCTGTGTCCTCCATGCATCTCTTTTTGCCTTTTGCTAGGTGGCCAATGGGATTGCTTGTGCCTTCAGCCAATCAGGTGACGGGTATTAGTCCCGTGCCTCCTGATTGGCTGAGAGGCGGTTCAGTGTTAGAAAAGCGAATATTAATTTGCTTTTCTAACACACCTGGGTGGACTGCGAGCACAATGCTTTGTGCTCCTAGTTCACCTTTTTTGAAACCTATTAGAGCCCATGGCTCTAATCAGGTGCTTAAAAAAAACCCTGCCGCTCGAGTTCAGGCGCCTAGCATCAGAAAAAGGGGCCTGATGCCTGAAAAGGGGGTGGCAGTGGCGGCCATGGATAGATTGATACTATGCATAAATCTATCCATGATACTTGTAGGGGGGTGGCTGGAGAGAGGGGGCAGTGCCTGTGTGCCCTTAACGGATGCACTGCCACTGATGTGATACCTACATAATCACGTGTATGTCTAACAATTCATGTTAAACGCACTGGATGCCCTCAGCTGCCATTGTGCTCCTGTTGGTGTCCTCTGCATCCCTGTGCATTTAGGGAGGGGTGGGCTCCCTCCAAGCAAACCTGCCCTTAAAGTGGTTCTAAAGGCAGAAGGTTTTTTATCTTAATGCATTCTAAAAACCTTCTGTGCGCAGCAACCCTCCTCAGCCCCCCTAATACTTACCTAAGAGTCATCTCAATCCAGCGATGTTGCACAAGAGACTCGGCTGTCCAGGACTCTCCCTCCTTATTGGCAATTAGACAATCAAAGTCAGTGGGCTAATGAGGAGAGAGAGGGGTAGGGCTGAGCTGCGGCTCCATGTCTGAATTGGCACACAGAGCAGCAGCTCGGCTTGGGTGTCTCCATAGCAAACTGCTTGCTGTGGCGGCACTATGCAGGAGGGAGAGGCCTGGAGAGATGATGAGGGACCTGATAAGAGGAGGATCAAGGCTGCTCTGTCCAAAATCCACTGCACAGAGTAGGTACAGTAAGTCTAACATGTTTGTTATTTTTGGATAACATCAAAACTATAGAGTTAGGACCTCAGTAGGGATGAGCTACGAGTTCGAGTCGAACTCATGTTCGACTCGAACATTGGCTGTTCGCAAGTTCGCCGAACAGCGAACAATTTGGGGTGTTCGCAGCAAATTCGAATGCCGCGGAACACCCTTTAAAAGTCTATGGGAGAAATCAAAAGTGCTAATTTTAAAGGCTTATATGCAAGTTATTGTCATAAAAAGTGTTTGGGGACCTGGGTCCTGCCCCAGGGGACATGGATCAATGCAAAAAAAAGTTTTAAAAACGGCCGTTTTTTCAGGAGCAGTGATTTTAATAATGCTTAAAGTCAAACAATAAAAGTGTAATATCCCTTTAAATTTCGTAGCTGGGGGGTGTCTATAGTATGCCTGTAAAGGGGCGCATGTTTCCCGTGTTTAGAACAGTCTGACAGCAAAATGACATTTCGAGCTAAAAAACCCATTTAAAACTACTCGCGGCTATTGCATTGCCGACAATACACATAGAAGTTCATTGATAAAAACGGCATGGGAATTCCCCACAGGGGAAACCCGAACCAAAATTTAAAAAAAAAAATGACGTGGGAGTCCCCCTAAATTCCATACCAGGCCCTTCAGGTCTGGTATGGATATTAAGGGGAACCCCGGCGAAAAATTTTTTAAAAAATGACATGGGGTTCTCCCTAAATTCCATACCAGACCCTTCAGGTCTTATGCGAGCACGCAACCTGGCAGGCCACAGGAAAAGAGGGGGGGGCGAGAGTGCGGCCCCCCCTCCTGAACCATACCAGGCCACATGCCCTCAACATTGGGAGGGTGCTTTGGGGTAGCCCCCCAAAACACCTTGTCCCCATGTTGATGAGGACAAGGGCCTCATCCCCACAACCCTGGCCGGTGGTTGTGGGGGTCTGCGGGCGGGGGGCTTATCGGAATCTGGAAGCCCCCTTTAACAAGGGGACCCCCAGATCCCGCCCCCCCTGTGTTAAATGGTAAGGGGGTAATTACCCATACCATTTCACTAAAAAATGTTAAAAATGACAAGAGACAGTTTTTGACAATTCCTTTATTTAAATGGTTCTTCTTTCTTCTATCTTCCTTCATCTTCTTCTGGTTCTTCTGGTTCTTCTGGTTCTTTCTCCGGCGTTCTCGTCCAGCATCTCCTCCGCAGCATCTTCTATCTTCTTCTCCTCGGGCTGCTCCGCACCCATGGCATGGGGGGAGGCTCCCGCTCTTCTCTTCATCTTCTTCCTTCTTCTCTTTTTCTCTTCTTCTCTTCTTCATTTTCTTCTCCGGGCCGCTCCGCATATATGCTGGCATGGAGGGAGGCTCCCGCTGTGTGACGGCATCTCCTCATCTGACGGTTCTTAAATAACGGGGCCGGGGCCACCCGGTGATCCCGCCCCCCTCTGACGCACGGGACATGACGGGACTTCCCTGTGGCATTTCCCGTGACGTCAAAGCGAAGTCCCGTCAAGTCACCGTGCGTCAGAGGGGGGCGGGGTCACCGGGTGGCCCCGCCCCCGTTATTTAAGAACCGTCAGACGAGGAGACGCCGTCACACAGCGGGGGCCTCCCTCCATGCCAGCATGGGTGCGGAGCGGCCCGGAAAAGAAAATGCAGAAGAGCAGAAGAGCAGAAGAGAAGAAGAGAAGAAGAGAAGAAGAGAAGAGCAGAAGAGCAGAAGAGCAGAAGAGCAGAAGAGAAGAAGAGAAGAAGAGCAGAAGAGCAGAAGAGCAGAAGAGCAGAAGAGCAGAAGAGCAGAAGAGCAGAAGAGCAGAAAAGCAGAAGAGAAGAAAAGAAAAAGAGAAGAAGGAAGAAGATGAAGAGAAGAGCGGGAGCCTCCCCCCATGCCATGGGTGCGGAGCGGCCCGAGGAGAAGAAGATGGAAGACGCCGCAGAGGAGATGCTGGACGAGAATGCCGGAGGAAGAACCAGAAGAACCAGAAGAAGAAGAAGATGAAGGAAGATAGAAGAAAGAAGAAGCATTTAAATAAAGGAATTGTCAAAAACTGTCTCTTGTCATTTTTGACAGTTTTTTAGAGAAATGGTAGGCGTAATTACCCCCTTACCATTTCACACAGGGGGGGGGCGGGATCTGGGGGTCCCCTTGTTAAAGGGGGCTTCCAGATTCCGATAAGCCCCCCGCCCGCAGACCCCCACAACCACCGGCCAGGGTTGTGGGGATGAGGCCCTTGTCCTCATCAACATGGGGACAAGGTGTTTTGGGGGGCTACCCCAAAGCACCCTCCCAATGTTGAGGGCATGTGGCCTGGTATGGTTCAGGAGGGGGGGCACACTCTCGTCCCCCCCCTTTTCCTGTGGCCTGCCAGGTTGCGTGCTTGGATAAGGGTCTGGTATGGAATTTAAGGGGAACCCCACGTCATTTTTTTTTTAAATTTTGGCCCGGGGTTCCCCTAATATCCATACCAGACCTGAAGGGCCTGGTATCGAATTTAGGGGGACTCCCACGTCTTTTTTTTTTGGTTCGCGGTTCCCCTGTGGGGAATTCCCATGCTGTTTTTATCAATGAACTTCTATGTGTATTGTCGGCAATGCAATAGCCGCGAGTAGTTTTAAATGGGTCTTTTCCTTCGAAATGCCATTTTGCTGTCAGACTTTTCTAAACACGGAAAACATGCGCCCCTTTACAGGCATACTATAGACACCCCCCAGGTACGAAATTTAAAGGGATATTACACTTTTTTATTGTTTGACTTTAAGCATTATTAAAATCACTGCTCCTGAAAAAACGACCCAGGTCCCCAAACACTTTTTATGACAATAACTTGCATATAAGCCTTTAAAATGAGTACTTTTGATTATTCATATTCGTGTCCCATAGACTTTAACGGTGTTCGCGTGTTCGAATGAACTTTTTTCCTGTTCGCATGTTCTGGTGCGAACCGAACAGGGGGTTGTTCGGCTCATCCCTAGACCTCAGTATACAGAGAAGCTTTGATGTGGGCACTGCGGCCTACACTTACACATACAGTATATTTGCAGATGTGTGAAAATGAAACCCTCTGTTTTTAACCTGGATTGTTAGACAGGGACAATTTGGTTTTTGTACAGACTACCTTTAAATATGCTGGGAATTTTTTGTTTGATTGTGATGTGTGTTGCCCTTCCATTTTTTGCAAAGGCTAGTTAGACATTGGGTGGTTGCTACCTGTTTGTACAGTTGGTTGAACTTGATGTAGGGACACACTGGATACCTTCAGTTGTCGTTGTGCTCTTGCCGGGCCTCCCATGGGTCCCTGTGCTTTTTAAGGTGGGGTGGGCTCCCTCCAGGCAAACCTGCCCTCAATCTATCCACTGTTATACAGTATGTGCTCCAATTTGGAGACACTCAAAACTATAGTGTTAGGACCGCAGTATACAGAGGAGCCTTGATATGGACACTGTAGCTTACACATATATTTGAAAATGTGTACAAACTAATAGTTTATAGTGTGGGTTGATAAAAGGATCATAAAAAATAACAACAATGGTAAAAGCCCCTGAGCTGAGAGAGCTTTCCTCTATAGTTATGTAACTGCCTTATAGCTACATATACCTGTGCAGATTTAAACCACATTATTTTCTCATTGAAAGAATAAAAAATACTTAAACCAAACTGCAGTGATTAATTTTCCATACTTTGATGAATTATGTGCCTAGAAAATTCTATTCTTTATCATTTTCTACACAATAATGAAGTATCCTTGTCATAATTTTGCTAATCCCCTAACAGAAAAATGAACAAGTGATGCAATTATCTAAGCAGAGGGGAGACCTAGCATTCCCATAACAGAAGGAAATCACTCTCTGACTTTGAATCCAAAAGGAAATATATAAGTACAGTGTAGTACAGTACAGTACAGTGTATATAAAAACACCAGTCTGCTTTATATAAATGAAAAAGAGAAATATAATATAGCAACCAAAATAATCATTTTTTTTAACATGAAGCAACTGATCTTTTTAAAAAGGGAGTGAAAGTTTCTCAAATTTTCCATTTGAACAAATAATACTAGTACTGTAGTTAGTATTGTTAAAAATTGTAGGTAAACCTAAAATAGAAAAGATGTTTAAAAAAAGATGCTGTATCTGGAGGCTTTCATTAAGGTGTCTGTTTCAATAGCTTTGCAAGTCTGCATGAATGTTTCTCTTTTTTACCTTTTTTCCCCTCCTTGCCCTCCCCTTTTGTCATTATCATATTCCCATCCGGATAGTGTCAAATTATTAGGCCCACCTATCACCCCAAGTACTTGTCATATAAGGTGTTATGGTTCCCAAAAATCCCAATATTCAATTCCCGTCATTATTAATATTAATTTTAATTTTATTAATTTTATTTTATTTCATTTTATTTTGTATTTATATTTTTATCTTTATTTTCATTTTTATTTTTAGTTTAAATGTTTATTTTTATTTCCAATTACATAATACATTTGATTATTGATTTTTGATTTTTGTTTTTTCATTATCCTATATTACAGTACAATGTGCTTTTTTCTGTTTTTTGTTCAGTTTTTTGTTCAGTTCATTGGTCCACACAGCACCAATAGTGCTCCCAATATGCCCCCTAATCGGTTTCCCATTGGTTTTATCTACATATATACTTTCTTTTAGATCCTATTTGATTTTAATGTAATTTTAATGTATTTTACAACGTGGTATCTGATGCATTTAAATCAGTCATCGTTTTTAAATGCAATGTTATGTTATGAGCGATTGCAGCGTCATCCAATGTATTGAGCGCCATTAGGACAGCTCACTGGCTGTATAAGCCTTGTCCTATCACAGCCCACGCTAGGCCTGAGGAAGGAGCGTAGCTCCGCAAACCCGTCGCCTATTCGCTCCAGATTCTGGAAGTGACCTCGCCCTCCTGGTTGTTAGTGTGCATTCCAACGACAGGAAGTGTCGGCATCCATCGGCGCAGCCTGCTCACCGGGCACCATGGACATCCAGCACCCGGATTAGATACACTCCGAGGATATCCGGCAGTTCTTGCCAACATGCCTGTTATTATTGCACCCTTGTGAGTACCGCTCTTTTGGCTTTCATTAAAGATTATGTGATCTACTGCACTTAGAGTGGCACCTTTGTTCTATCCCCAGAGTTTCAAGAAGATTGCTTCTTATCTTTCAACGGGGCTGCCTTCTAAAGTTGCTATCTTCCCATTAACTATATGGACTTTATTACAGCAAATGTTTTTTATACATATATATATATATATATATATATATATATATATATATATATATATATATATATATATATATATATATATATATATATATATATATATTTTTTTTTTATACTTTACCATCTTATGTATCAGCTCCCTATTGAGAGCAGTCATGCTGGGGGTCAACACTGTGTTGGGCTTAGCGCTCACTTAATCTTTATATGTTGCTGTGCTGTTTAAGAAGTTTCTTTGTTGTGCTGCTTATCCTACTGTTGGTGTTGATTAACCCCCCCCCCCCTCCCCCCGAGCTCCACTTATATAACACTGTTTACCTATCACTGGCCATTGCATCAGTCCTGCTCTATTTTGTTTAGGTTCAATTTGTCCACTTTTTTTTTAAAGTTGTTTTTATTTGATTTGATATAAAATAGTTTACAGGTACATATATTACAGATGTATTCATAAACAAATCTCTTTTTTCTTTTTTTTTTAAACAAGTATTTATTGGAGTTTTCAAACAGAAATTAACATTTACAGAGAGGGAAAAAGGAATCATTTATATATGCAAAAGTGCGGACGCAGCCGCTTAGAGACCGGAGTTATGCATTTAAGGTTACATATATGTGTTTGTTATAAAGAACATATTAAAGGAACAGTTGTTTTAACATTTATCATAAAAAAAAGAGAATAAGTTCTTATAGTTTGATATGGTTAAACTGGTAGATGAAGGGGAACGGTGTAGATCAGGATTGTCATTCTTGTTGTGAAAATTAGAAGGTCAGGGTGGGAAATTTTAAGTACCTTCTATAAATGATGTATATATGTTATCCGGTGTCGTGTGTAATGAGTAGGAACTTGGGGTTCATTATGAGAGGTGAATATCGTAGTTAGAGGGGGGGGGGGGGTGGTAAAGATGGGTCTGTGAGATGAAGTGTGATTTAACAGTCTGAGTTATGTGTCGTTGCGTCTATTTTATTTTGTATGGGACAGGGAGACTGAGTTAGGGGTAAGGGGTGAGAATGAGATTTTGGAGAGAGGGGTCATGGGACACATTGGGAGGGGGTGATAAGGGGGGATCCAATTCCTGCCACAGCCCATTGGAGTCGTTCAGGTTATGTATTTTTTGTATTCGTTGGTAGTGGTAAAGTGTATCCATGTTGCCCATGTTTTAGTGAACTTAGCTTGTGTGTCATTGGATTGATGGACAAGATCTTCCATGTCCTTTGTTTGTTGGATACGGTGTAACCATTCTACTATGGTAGGTGGTTCAGAGGAGCGCCATTTGGGGGGTATGCACATTCTCGCTGCGTTCACTAAGTGCATGGCTAGTGAGCGGTGGTAAGCTGGTATGTTAGTTGAAGAATGATGTAGTAGGAACATTGCAGGATCAAAATCCAGGGTGTACGTGGTGATTCGTTTGATCAAAGTATGAACTTCCTTCCAGAAGGGTTGGATTTTGGGACAAGACCACCAGATATGTAACATTGAGCCTATGTCATTTTTACATCTCCAACAAGTGTGTGGTATTGATGGATGAAATTGGTGTAACAAAAGCGGTGTCCTGTACCATCTGGAGAACAATTTATAAGCATTTTCTTGGACCTGCACGTTCATCGAACCCTTGTGGATTGATGTGTGTATGGTATCCCAATCTTGGTCACTAAATTGTATGGAGAGGTCTCGTTCCCACTGTTTGTTGGTCCAGTGTAATGTCACAGTATGATTGTCAAATAAGAGGGAATACGTTTGTGAGATCAGATGTGTTATTGTGCTTGTACTCAAACACAGCTTTTCAAAAGGTGTCGTGTTTCTGGACCAGTCAGGGGTGGGTTTGGATTTGTTAAAGAAGTTTCGTAGTTGGACAAAGGTCCAGAAGGGGAAGGATTCTATATTCAGTTTTGATGCCAAATTAGATTGTGATAAGAGATGTTTCCCCTCGAAAAAGTGTTGGGCTCTGACCGTCTGGTGAGGCCATATGTTCAGTAAGAAAGATGTGTGCATGCCCGGGGTAAATTCGGGATTCATTCGTAGAGGTGTCATCGGGCCATTGACTGTTGAAATGTTGTGTTTACTACAGGCGGTTCTGAATGAGATTAGTGTGGGATTTATGAGTGGGTGTCGAGAATATTCGCATGGTATAGCGAGGTGGTTAATCCAGGGGAGGTTTTGAATGGGTATATGTGAGAATGATTGTTCTAAATGTACCCAGTCTTTGTGTTCGGGATGTACGTTCCAGTCAATGATTCTAGTCAGGTGGCATGCTTGTTGGTATTTATGTATATCTGGGAGTCCAATGCCACCCATGAGTTTGGGTGTAGTCAGTCTTTCAAAGCTCAGTCTCGGGCGAGATTTACCCCATATAAATGTCGTGCATGCTTTTCTGTACGTGGAAAAGAATTTGGGTGGCAATTTGATTGGGATAGTTTGTAGGAGATACAGAATTCTGGGTAGGATGTTCATTTTGACTATTGCAGCCCTGCCGAACCAGGAGAAGTGACCTGAGGGCCATTTCGTTAAATCAGTCTGGATTTTTTGAAGGAGGGTGGAATGGTTAAGGGCGTATAGGTCCGTTAGAGAGGTTGGCACCTGGATGCCTAGGTATGGAATTGCGCGTTTATTCCAGGTGAAAGGGAAATTGAGTTGGCATTGTTTGCAGATTTCTGGGGGGAGGGAGATGTTAAGGGCATTTGATTTCAAAAAGTTGATTTGAAGATTTGAAAGGGTGTGAAAGGTTTGGAAATCTTTGAGTAGGTTCGGTAGTGTGGTGAGTGGTTCAGTAAGGAATAGGAGGATGTCATCCGCGAATGCTGCCAGCTTATAAGTGCGGTGTTTAATGTCTATACCTTTGATGTCTGTGTTGGAGTTGAGGCGTCTAAGAAAAGGTTCAAGAGAGAGAATGAATATTAATGGGGAGAGAGGGCAGCCTTGGCGGGTTCCATTAGATACGGAGAAGGCATCCGACAGGTGGCCGTTAAGTTGGACCTTTGCCGTGGGATTAGAGTAGAGCGCTGATATAAAGTTTAGCATCATTTGGGGAAGACCAATGTGCTTGAGGGTTTCCTTCAGGTAGTCCCATGCCACTCTGTCGAATGCCTTCTCCGCGTCCAAGGAAAGCATGAAACCCTTGTTTTTGGTAGATGTAAGCCAGTGGTGAATATTGAGGGTCTTGAGGGTGTTGTCCCTCGCTTCTCTTCCGGAGACAAAGCCCACTTGGTGAAGTCCTACAAGCTGGGGAATCAGGGGTAGAAGACGATTTGCTAGGGTTTTTGCGTACCATTTGAGGTCCACGTTGAGTAAGGATATGGGTCTAAAGTTGGTGACTAGGGAATGGTCCTTGTCCGGTTTGGGAATTACTGCTATGTGGGCTGTGAGGAGGTCTCGTGGAGGGTTAATTGGTCGTGCGAATGTGTTGAAAGCATTCAAAAAGGAGGGTGTGAGTAGTCCTACAAATGTTTTGTAGTAGCCTGCTGTAAGGCCGTCGGGTCCTGGGCTTTTACCCGTTTTCATCTGTTTTAGAGCAGTGTCAACTTCAGCGCGGGTAAGTGGGGTGTTTAACTCCTGAGCTATGGATTCCGGTATGGGGGAAGGACTGTATTTTTTTAGAAAGTCTGATATCATTTGGGTGCGGGTGGTTTTGTCTGTGGAGGGAGTGGGGTTGGGTAGGTTATATAATTTACTATAGTACTGTACGAATTCTTGAGCTATATCTGGTGTTTTGTTCAGTTTGTGTCCGGAGGGGTCAGTGATCTGGTGGATTGTTTGGCTAGATCGAGATGTTTGGAGCACTCTGGCTAGCATTTTGCTGGCTTTGTTGCCAAATTCATAGAATCTCTTTTTAGAAAGGATATATGAGCGTTTTATTTGTTTGTCTAGTAGGTTTAGTAGGTCTTTTCTGGCCTGTATCAGGTCCTTTAAAACGGTGAGTGCCTGGGACTGTTTATGTATCCCTTCAAGTCTGCTTATCTTATCTATCAAATCTGAGTGTTGTTTCTTTCTTTCTTTGTTTCTTTTGGCCGCTGCCACAAGAAAAGCTCCTCTAATTACACTTTTATGGGTTTCCCAGTTGTTTATTGGGGAAGTGTCTTCTGGGTTGTTTTCTTGGAAGAAGTGTTGTATGGTGAATTCTACTTCAGTCGTGACGGAAGGGTCAGTGAGTAGGGAGGGATCAAGTTTCCAAGTACGGGAGCGTGGCGTGATTTCAGGTAGTTGTAGTGATAGAGAGATGGGGTGGTGGTCCGAGATAGTCATGGGTTCTATGGATGTTCGGTTGATAAGGGGTAGGTCATTTTGTGTCAGGAGTAGGTAGTCTATTCTGGAGTATCGGTTGTGGGGTATTGAGTAGAAAGTGTAGTCATTAGTATCTGGGTTCAGGGTGCGCCATGTATCGTGAAGAAGTAGCCTGCGGAGTAAGGAGTTGATCACTTTGAGGGCCCTGTATGGAAGCATTGTAGATCCTGAGGAAGTGTCTTGGATTGGGTTTAGGGGGACATTAAAGTCCCCTCCCAGTATGAGGGTGCCTTCTTTGAATGTCGTGAGGGCGTTAGTGATCGATCTAAAGAAACTTACTTGGTGGTTGTTTGGAGCGTAGACATTTGCCAGTGTTAGCATTCTGTTGTGTATCTTGCCTTTTATAAAGAGATATCTGCCGTCTATGTCTGTGCACGAGTCTGTAATCTGGAAGGGGCAGTGTCTGGCAATAAGGATCGAAACCCCTTTTGTTTTATGTAGGGGGTTGGTATCATGTAGTACCGTTGGGTAATGTTTGTTGGTCAGTTTCGGGATGTTATTAGAACGGAAGTGAGTTTCCTGTAGAAAAATTATGTGGGCCTTAAGTTTGTGCATGGAAATGAGGAGTTTGGAACGTTTTTCTGGTGTATTAAGTCCCTTCACGTTAAGGGAAACTATTTTGAGATTGGATTCCTTATTTTTCGTTGTTTTCGGTTTCATGGTGGTTTTATGTGGTTGCATTTTGCGATGAGGTGTGGGCTGTGGCAGGAGGTTGGGTAGTGGGTAGTGGTGTGGTTTGGGTAGAGGGGAAAGGTACTGTTGTCAATGGGGACAGGAGAAAGGAAACCGGTACTATGTGGTGTTCAGGTCACCCAAATCAGTGTCCCGAGCCACAGGGGGGGTATTCACTGGTATGAGGTCAGTGGTTTTAATCTGGAGGCAAAATGTGGAGGTTGGATGTAGTGCGTTTAGCCACTGCGTGGGGGTTGGCTCGTCAAGTGAGAGATATGGAGGTTGAAAAAAAAAAAAATTCCAAAAATAAGGAAAAAAGAAAAAAAAGACGTTGTGAGTGATCCAAACGGTCCGTCTCACCATCAGCCGCAAGAATTGGAGTAGGGGGTGTAGGTGATATGATGGGTCTAAATATTTTGTTATAGGAGGGAACGGTTATAGGGGGATGATAAAGTGTATAGGTAGGGTGGATGTGGTGGGCGTGTTGGACATAAGGTTATTGTGGTTGGTTAATGGAAGAGTGATGCAGGATGGAGTCTTAGGCCGGTCTCCTGTGATCGTGTAAGTAGATAGAGAGGGTGGGTGGAGGGACATATGTATAGGGAGTAGCAAGCAGTTTTTGACTTTGTTGGTCCCGATTGAGACTTGTTAGTTGTGTCAGGCTTGTAACGAGTAAGCATTATCAACTTGGAGTATTATCAACTTGGAGTACCTGATGTGTATGTGCATTTGATACACCATAACAAGTGGTAACAGGTAGTAACAATAAACTTATAAGCAAACCAAAACTAAGTAAAAGTATGGTAACTGTAAGTGCTATAACCGAGGAGTATTGGAACCTCTTGTTTCAGTAGTCAGTCATGTGTATTATGTTGAAAATAATGTGTGAATACTGTTTCATGCTCTATTCTTAGTTTCGACTGTTTGATGGGGCTAATGTGTTGTGGATTATTTAATCTTGGTTGGCAGATGCCGTATTTATATGTACAACATTCTGTGGTTAAAGTTTTGGGTCGAGAGTGGCTTTATTGTATGAGGGTTGTTATGTCCCCTTATTTAGCTATCTGTCGGATGCATTCTGAGGTGACCTGAGTAAGGGGTCTTACATAGTATTGCCATTATTATTGAGGCACATGAATCGGATATTGAAGGAAGCAATGTTCAACCACTTGAGAATCACCTCCTCTTAGTCCTCAATTGTCCGTGAGGGGTATTATTGTGTGATCTATGAGGGGGTATATGAGGGTTGCTATGTTGCTATTCCCGGGTGGTCATGTGGAGAAGTGTGGAAGGATTTAGTAAGGGGCCCTCTAGTGCCTCTATGTTTTAGAGTTTTGCTGCCTTTATAGAATGTTGGGGGGAGAGTTGCATAAGTGTGTTATGAGGGAGCTGTGCTGTGGATGTAGTTATGTATAAAGGGTGAATCAAGTATATGGGATTGATTATCATACATTACTTCGTTGCATTAAAAAGAATACACATATATAGTATAATATAATACCTCCCTGCGTATTGTGATGTTCGATCGTTTATTCAATATGAGGTGTGTAACGAAAAGAGAAACCAGGTATGATTTGGGGGTATCTCGGATGCCGTTGTCTTCTCTGCAGTTCTGTGTTGATTGGAGGAAAGTTAGTGATCTGTCCTTTGGAGGAGGTGAAGGGTCCAATGCTGGTGTTTGGAGCAGTGAGGTAATGTCTCTTCGTGTTACAGTATAGGGGATTGCATTGCAGTAACAGGTCAGTCTGTGGTCGGAGTCGTCTTTGATGTCTTTTTCGGTGTCATCTGGTAGACCAAGAAAAAATCTAATCTTGTGTATTCGTTGTCACACATTGAAGTAAGGCAAATGGGTTCTTCGGAGTATGCTATTAAAGTTTGGAAGCATGTTGGTGCGGTCACTTTTCTATACAGCAGGAGTGTCTGGAGTCGGTTGTCTGATGTTCGGGTGAGAAGCGTGGGCTGTCTCTGGTTGTGTGACCGGTAAAAGTGAGGAGAACAGTGGAGGTAACTGGTTGGCATCTGGTACGAGCGCTAAGTACAGGGGAGTCATGGAGGAGAAGGCAGTCTGTATTTACTCACTGTTTTCGGTAAGGTTCGGGTCATCAGCGATCCCTGCGTGCTCGGCGAGGTAGAGGTGCCGTCATAGGGCTGGATGGCGGGTGGTGAGGGCCCGGAGAAGGGCCGGTCCTGGAGGTGGACGGAGAGCGTCTTCTGCGGAAGCTGGTGTTGTGGGCGTCCATCGGCTCATCCATTTGCGGGTGGCGGTGGGGAGGTTGCAGGTTAAATTCCGCGTACCAGTTCGGGACTGGTGTGAACGGAATATCGAGCGTATGGCAAAAGGCATCAAGTTCCTCCGGGACTCTTAGGAGTGCTGAGCGTCCCTGGTGAGAGGCGGAAAGGCCAAAGGGGAACTTCCAGCGATAACGGATGCCTCTTGTTCACAGAACATCCAGAAGAGGGCGCAAGTCCTTGCGATGTCGCAGAGTAATGGCTGAAAGGTCTTGATAGACATGTATAGGGTAGCCATCATATTCTAGAGTCGGTTTTTCGCGGGCTTTTTGTAGGATGTCCTCTTTGACAGAGAAGTCATCTATATGACATATAATGTCCCTGGGTGGATCATTTTCCCTTCCTTTTGGGCGTAGCGCTCTATGTATTCGTTCCATCGGGATCTGTGTTGTCGCTGGTCTGTCTAACAGGCGGTTGAAAAGACCTGTCACCACCGGGCGGATTCTGTCATGTTCCACAGTCTCAGGTACGCCTCTTATTCTGAGATTGTGTCTTCTCCCCCTGTTATCGAGATCTTCAACATGACGTTGAAGATCTCTTAATTGCATTGTATGAGAATCGACTTTGTGGTGAATGTATTTTACAGTGGATTGTTGTTGTATGGCCTTGTCCTCCACTCGTTGTATGCGGCCTGTGATGGCCTGTAATTTGTGTCGCAGGTCCGTAATGGCCGAGAATAGGGTGTCTTTGATATCCGTCGCTACTGCCTGCAGGTCAAGTAAGCTTGGTTGGCGGTGTGACGGTAGAGAGGAATCCTTTTGTGGGTGGCTTTGATCGGTAGGAGTCAGAATGATATCGGTAGAGGTTGGAGCGATGGCTGAGGCGGGAGAAGAGGACGCCATAGTTGTCCTCTGTGTCCGGAAGATCTCCGGTATTGTTTGGCTTGGACGGCCGGCAAGTTCTCTCGGGGACCGGGATCTGCTGTGTGATGTTCCACGGGAGGATGTTCCCATAATTGAGGTGCAGATGTTGTCGGGGAACCCCGAAAAAGGCTGATTGTAGGCTGTGGTGAGAGGGAGCCAGAGGATCAAGCAGACATCTTCTCACAAGGCTAACCACGCCCCCTATCAAAATCTCTTTTACAAAATAGAAAAGAATGTACATTAGCCCAACAGGGGCCTAATATTATTTGTTAGATATTATAATTCCCGATTCCTCAACGGAAGAATGAACTTTTTCAATAGGTATGGCAGGTTGATGTGTGTGGATCACGTAGGGCCCAGCTACTGTAAGACATAATGCAATATGCAGTGGAGATAAAACAACATTCATGCCACTCTCACAACACAACACACATTCACACAAAGAAGCAAACTTTGTCCAGCCTCACCTCCCCAACCCATATAACTTTATTATGCAGAGGTCTAGCCAGCCTTAAGGCCCTGGTCCTCCCAAAGACACCAGAAAACCATCCAGGGGAGACCAGAACCGGTTATTGTTGTGAAAGCAGAGTATCTCTCCAAAAGGAATCCTCTATATCAAGCCAGGGTTGCCAGATCTTAGTAAACTTTTTTGGACAGGCCCTACCCTTGTAAATAAGTTTAAAAATTGGTATAGCCTTATTTATCATACGGTACAACAGTTGGACATTTGGAGCGGTTGCAGTCTTCCATTGCATCAAGATTAACTTCCTAGCATAAAACAGTACTATACGGACAAGAGTTCGAATATGAGTCCTGTGTATAAAGTCATTCAATACACCCAATAATCCAACCTCCGGGGTGCAGGGCACCTGTATATGTAGTGTGTTTTCAAAAAAAGAGAATAAGTCCCTCCAAAAGGTGGACAAAACAGGGCAGGACCAAATGCATATATCCAGCTTCAGTGAAACCACATTTGATGCAGGAAGCTGCGGACTCATATCCCATACGGGCCAGCCTGGCAGCAGTATAATGTAACTGATGTATGAATTTGAACTGCACATATTGGTCATTTGATCCAATAAGGTCAAGAAAGCACACCTCTGAGGCCTCCTCCCACCCCTCCTCTGACAACCCAGGTAATTCCTTTACCCACTTCTGTTGAGCAATCTGAAAGGGTTTAACCCCCACAGCTTGCAGGCAAGAATGTACAGTCGTGACCTGTTTTTCAATGTCCGGATATGACATTAGCGCCTCCAGAGGTGATTCGGTGAGCTCCAGGGTCAGACCAGAAAACTGTGCCCTAATGGCATGGCGTAACAAAAGATATTTGAAATAAAACTTGTTCGTCACACCACACCTCGCCTTCAGATCTTCAAACGAAATGAACGCATCATTTAAAAAAATATGAGAGGCTTGGGTGATGCCCAGTCTTGCCCACCACTGAGAGTCTGGGTGGCCCATGAGCTCTAGGAAATTTGGATTATGCCATATAGGAGCCTTGGGGGACACCCCTCTCGGTTTTGTGATCACCTTATTACCCTCATGCCAGGTTAACCAACCAACCTCTATCGAAGAGCCACGGGAGCAGCGTTTAGGTATGGATCTATGTAATGTATCAATGAGTGAGGCCTCAGTGACATTAATTGCATTCAATAGAGCGGTGGAGCAGGATGGGGAGGCCTCCAGAAACCAGTCGTAAACATAGGCAAGCTGTGATGCTATAAAATAGTGTCCTAGTTTAGGGCAGGCTAACCCCCCATCCAGCTTTGCAGCCTGGAGTGAGGCCCTAGCAACTCTCGGGTACGATCCTTGCCAGAGGAAGGAGGATACAAGTGAGTTAATTTTGTTAAAAAGTTTTTTAAACAAAAAGACTAGGGAAGGCCGGAAAACATAAAGAAGTTTGGGTAAGTATATCATTTTAAAAATATTCACGCGTCCAATTAAATTTAGTGGTAATGAGGCCCAGGAGCGTAGCCTGGTCTCCATATGTGTTATGATCGGGGTGATATTGAGGGTCTGGAAACTCAATAGATTATTATTAATATATATTCCTAGATATTTAAATGTATGCTGTGTGGTCAATTTAGATTGGGCTAGGTAGGTATAGTCCCTTTCGGGGCCTATAAGGAATGCAACAGACTTTTCCCAGCCAACTCGCAGTCCCGAGACCCTCCCAATCTCCTCCACAACCTCCATCAGAGAGACAAAGGCCTGCTCTGAGCCATCCAAGTAGATCAAAGCATCATCCGCATATAGGGAGATCCTCTCAGACAGCTTACCAAAGCAGATGCCCCCTACTGTCACCATCTGACGCACTGCCAGAGCAAGAGGCTCAATGGCAAGTGCGAACAGAAGTGGCAAAAGTGGGCAGCCCTGCCTAGTTCCCCTTTGCAAAGTAAATATTTCCGACACATCTTTATTGGTACTGATCCTTGCTCTGGGGTTAGTGTAAAGCAATCTGACCCATTTTATAAAATGGGTGCTGAAACCCAAACGATGCATAGTTTCCCAAAGAAAGGGCCAGCTGACTGTATCAAATGCTTTCAGCACGTCCAGTGATAACACCAGCCCGCTCCTCTTGTCAGTGGCAGCCCTATGAATATGTAAATAAAGGCGACAGATGTTGTCATATGTACTCTTCCCAGGCATGAACCCAGTCTGGTTCCTGTGGGCAAGGTGGAGAATGACCTTTTGCAGTCTTAAAGCTAAAACTTTTGCTAGCACTTTAACATCACTGTTTAGTAGCGAGATTGGACGGTATGACCCACACAATAGTTTGTCCTTGTTGGGTTTGGGTAGTACTACAATGAGGGCTTCCTTCATGGAGGAGGGAAGTTCGCCCTCCTCCATTGCCTGATTAAAGAGAGACTGTAATTTCTGTGCCAATTCATCAGCATAGTTTTTGTACCATTCAGCGGGCAAACCGTCCAACGCAGGAGTTTTATTGGAGGGTAGAGAGCAGATAGCGTCAGTGATTTCTTCGATTGTCAAAGGTGTGTCTAATATGGAGATGTGAGAATCTTCCAATACAGGAAACTGAAGGGAGTCAAAGAACCCTAGTGTCTCAAGCTCGTCGGAGGGGGCAGTGTATAGGATTTCATAGAAGGACCTAAATGTCTGGTTTATGGTCAATGGGTCTGAAGTAACAGTGTCATCAGGTAACTGAATCTGTGGTATAGTCCTGTCGATGTATTCAGTACGAGAAAGATAAGCCAACATTTTACTATTTTTACCACTATATTCGTGTAGCCTAGCAGACAAGTACAGCTGCTGATTCCGCGTTGCATCCACCATATGAAGATCCAGTGCCCTATGCACCCCCACCAGGACTCCATGAGAGTCCGGGGTGGGGAGCGCAGAGTATTGGGCCCTAGTTGTCTCCAGGGAGGATTCCAAGGCCAGAAGAGCCGCTCGGGAGGACCTCCTATGTTTAGCAATTTTAGAGATGTATGAGCCCCGTACAGACGCCTTAAAGGCATCTCACGTGGGGCCAAAGGAAGCCGATCTGGCATTGTCCCCCCAATAGTGGGACATGTCTTGCCGGACCAGCTCCTCAAATTACAGAATTAAAATCCCCCACAATAAGGGTGGCTAGTGAAGGCATATCAGAGAATTTTGAACACAGATCAGTAAAGAGTGCAGCCGTGACAGGGGGGTAGCATACACCACCACCTAAAGTAATGGGGTGGCGTGTATTATACATTGAAGAAAAATATACCGCCCATTAGGGTCTAGAATCACGCAAGCATGAGTTGTGGCGCACGCCAATGCGCAAAGGACTTTTTCGTATTTACAAAACATTTGCACCAGTAACAATTCCCCATTTACTATTCTCTTCCCGGCGCAAGGGAGGAGGCGATCAGTGCGCCACTATAGACATGGCGCACTGCATCTTTAACTTAAAATTTAAACAAGCTGGAAGTGCCAATATTATGGGGGTGATGGCGGTGATGTGAGGAAGTATAGTAATAACCGCCCAAGTAACAAATATGCCCAAAATAGAATGAGAAAGTAACTTTATCTGAACAAGCCTGCTGCTCCGGCAAGTACATTTAGAACTGCGGGAGGTCAATTTATGCATCACGCATGCGCAAACAGCATTTGCGCTTGTTCAAATGCTTTGGTTCACTGCGCCGGCAAAATCTTAGTAAATGTCAAGCAATGTAAATGCATTTGCATAGGCACACCTCTAAACTTTTTTTTTTTTTTAACGCTGGTTCACTTCGTGGCTATAATGAAATGCCGGTCCAGCAATACACATAAAAGTTCATTGATAAAAACAGCATTAAGAAAAAAAACAGCATTAAGAAAAAAAATGCGTGGGGTTCCCCCGAAATTCCATACCAGGCCTTTCAGGTCTGGTATGGATATTAAGGGGAACCCCACACTAAAAAAAAAAAAATGGGGGTCCCCCTTAAAATCCATACCAGGCCCTTCAGGTCTGGTATGGATTTTAAGGGGAACCCCGCGCCAAAATAAAAAAAAATGGCGTGGAAGTCCCCCTAAAAATCCATACCAGACCCTTATCTGAGCACGCAACCTGGCAGGCTGCAGGAAACGAGGGGGACAAGAGAGCGCCCCCCCTCCTGAACCGTACCAGGCTACATGCCCTCAACATTGGGAGGGTGTTTTGGGGTCCCCCCAAAGCACCTGGTCCCCATGTTGATGAGGACAAGGGCCTCATCCCCACAACCCTTGCCCGGTGGTTGTGGGGGTCTGCGGGCGGGGGGCTTATCGGAATCTGGAAGCCACCTTTAACAAGGGGACCCCTAGATCCCAGCCCCCCCTGTGTGAAATGGTAATGGGGTACAAAAGTACCCCTACCATTTCACAAAAAAAGTGTCAAAAATGTTAAAAACGACAAGAGACAGTTTTTGACAATTCCTTTATTTAAAGTCTTCTTCTTTCCATCTTCTTCGGGTCTTCTTCCTTCTTCCTTCCTTCCTTCATCCTTCAGTTTCTTCCTCCATCTTCTTCTTTCTCTGCTTCTTCCTCCGATCCTCTGCTTCTTGCTCCAGTGTTCTCGTCCGGCATCTTCTTCCGCGGCGTCTTCTTCCCCGCTTCATTCTTGGGCCGCTCTGCATCCATGGGAGGCTCCTGCTGTGTGACGCTTCTCTTCTTCTGACACTTCTTATATAACGGAGGGCAGGGGCCACCCGGTGACCCCGCCCCTCTGAAGCACGGTTCCATTATATAAGTGTCAGAATAAGAGAAGCGTCACACAGCGGGAACCTCTCATGGATGCGGAGCGGCCCAAGAACGAAGCGGGGAAGAAGACGATGGTGGCTGGTGCGCAAAATTTTTGGAGGGGCGCAAACGAACTGAAAAATTCTGAAAAATATTGAAACAAAAACATAGAATGCAACCTCACTGTGCCATCATATGCAGACACTGTGCCCATTATACGCGGCCACTGTGCCCATCATACGCAGCCACTGTGCCCATCAAATGCAGCCACTGTGCCCATCATATGCAGCCAACTGTGCCCATCATATGCAGCCAACTGTGCCCCATCATATGCAGCCACTGTGACACCCACCCACCTGCCACTTGCTGTCTGCCCGGCACTTACCCCATTGTGGTGGCGGGTCAGGCAGCGGGTGACGGCGGTGAGCTGTGGGACGCGTAGTGTGGGTCAGGTGGCGGCTCCTGTGTCCTCCATGCGTCTCTTTTTGCCTTCTGCTAGGCGGCCAATGGGATTGCTTGTGCCTTCAGCCAATCAGGTGATGGGTATTAGTCCCGCGCCTCCTGATTGGCTGAGAGGCGGTTCAGTGTTAGAAAAGCGTATATTCATTCGCTTTTCTAACACACCTGGGTGGACTGCGAGCACAATGCTTTGTGCTCCTAGTTCACCTTTTTTGAAACCTATTAGAGCCCATGGCTCTAATCAGGTGCTTAAAAAACCCCGCCGCTCAAGTTCAGGCGCCTGGCATCCGAAAAAGGGGCCTGAAAAGGGGGTGGCAGCGGCGGCCATGGATAGATTCATGCTATACATGAATCTATCCATGATACTTATAGGGGGGTGGCTTAAGAGAGAGGGGGCAGTGCCTGTGTGCCCTTAACGGATGCACTGCCTCTGGTGTGATACCTACATAATCATGTGTATAAAAACCTTCAGTGTAAAAAAACAGAACAGTTATTTGGAAAGATGCGGAGTGTATCTTTTGTGCCTGTTCCCTACTGCCTATTTATAAAATATCGAGGACACAACCAACTGTACAAACAGTTACAAACAGTTGTACAAACACAACCACCCCGATCTATAACTAGCCTTTGCAGTAAGGTGCACATGAAAGGGCAACTCACATGACAAACAAAAATTTCCTAGAGCACATACCAGCTAGCCTGCAAAAAAACAAATTAATGTCTAACAATTCATGTTAAATGCACTTTATGCCCTCAGCTGCCATTGTGCTCCTGTTGGGGTCCTCTGCATCCCTGTGCATTTATGGAGGGGTGGGCTCCCTCCAAGCAAACCTACTCTTAAAGTGGTTCTAAAGGCAGAAGGTTTTTTACCTTAATGCATTCTAAAAACCTTCTGTCCGCAGCAACCCCCCTCAGCCCCCCTAATACTTACCTAAGCATCATCTCAATCCAGCGATGTTGCACAAGAGACTCGGCTGTCCAGGACTCTCCCTCCTTATTGGCAATTAGATAATCAAAGTCAGTGGGCTAATGAGGAGAGAGAGGGGTGGGGCCGAGCTGCGGCTCCATGTCTGAATTGGCACACAGAGCAGCAGCTCGGCTTGGGTGTCTCCATAGCAAGCTGCTTGCTGTGGCGGCACTACGCAGGGGGGAGAGGCCTGGAGAGATGATGAGGGACCTGTTAACAGGAAGATCGAGGCTGCTCTGTGCAAAACCACTGCACAGAGTAGGTAAGTCTAACATGTTTGTTATTTTTGGATAATATCAAAACTATAGAGTTAGGACCTCAGTATACAGAGAAGCCTTGATGTGGGCACTGCGGCTTACACTTACACATACAGTATATTTGCAGATGTGTGAAAATGAAACCCTCTGTTTTTAACCTGGATTGTTAGACAGGGACAATTTGGTTTTTGTACAGACTACCTTTAAATATGCTGGAAATTTTTTGTTTGATTGTGATGTGTGTTGCCCTTCCATGTGAAGCCATGCAAAGGCTAGTTAGACATTGGGTGGTTGCTACCTGTTTGTACAGTTGGTTGAACTTGATGTGGGGACACACTGGATACCTTCAGTTGTCATTGCCGGTGCTCTTGCCGGGCCTCCCATGCATCCCTGTGCTTTTTAAGAGGGGTGGGCTCCCTCCATATTCCTAGATATTTAAATGTATGCTGTATGGTCAATTTAGATTGGGCTAGGTAGGTATAGTCCCTTTCGGGGCCTATAGGGAATGCAACAGACTTTTCCCAGCCAACTCGCAGTTCCAAGACCCTCCTAAATTCCTCCACAACCTCCATCAGAGAGACAAAGGCTTGCTCTGAGCCGTCCAAGTAGATCAAAGCGTCATCCGCATATAGGGAGATCCTCTCAGACAGCTCACCATAGCAGATGCCCCCCACTGTCAGCGTCTGACGCACTGCCAGAGCAAGAGGCTCAATGGCAAGTGCGAATAGAAGTAGCAAAAGTGGACAGCTCTGCCTAGTTCCCCTTTGCAAAGTAAACATTTCCGACACATCTATACGCATATACACGATACGCATACATGGAGCAGCATATATCCCAAGTTGAGATCTTGTCCTCTTGTGAAGACAGGTAACTTAGAGCACCTGCCACAGATAAGAGCCCAACGGCAGGGGTGAAAAATATTTGCCAGGGGAACAGCCCAACTCAGGTGTTCGGGGCCCAGTCAGACATGCGGCCTGGCTGGTGCAGGGACTCAAACCAGGAAAGGGCATTTGCTGGGGTTTGGAAAAAATGCACCTGGCCCTGGTGCACGACTCTCAATGTGGCGGGAAACAACATGGAGTATTGGATGGTCTTCTCCCTCAGCTTCAGCTTGATGTGTTGGTACTTGGCTCTTGAGGCGCGGACCGCCGGAGAATAGTCAGGAAACAGAGACACGGATGCATTGTTGATTTTAAGACTCCCTTTTATGCGAGCAGCACGCAGGATAGAGTCCCTATCTCAATAATTGAGGAGACGGATCACCATAGTGTGAGGAGGGTTGCCTGCAGGAAGTGGCCTGCCAGGCACTCTATGAGCATGTTCCAGGACAAAACAAGGGGATAGACAGTCTTTCCCAAATTCCTGGGTAAACCAGCTTTCCAGGAAGGAAACCGGTCGGAACCCTTGACCTGCTCAGGTAGGCCTACCAGACGCAGGTTATTTCTGTGCAGACGGTTCTCCAAATCGTCGAGCTTGTCTTCCAGGGAGAGAATTTTAGTGCCATGCGTTTTTTGGGTAGCTTGGCCCGGGCCGACAGCATCTTCCAAATCGCTAATGCAGCGTTCAGTTTCAGAGACCCGGTCACTCATTTTATGCATGTCCTGGTGCCCAATTTGTCCACTTGATTTATTTTTGAAATACAGCCCTGTTACCTTTTCTTCCCCTTTTCCCTTCCCCCCCTCTCCTCCCCCCCCCCTTCCTCTCCCCTCCCTTTTTACTTATTTCATTTTGATAACAGGTTGCTATTTATCAGTCTCTGCTTTTTCACTTGACCGTTCATCAGATACCACTGTTTTTGATATATATATATATATAGATACATTTATATAATTTTATATACAATTTATTTTTACGTTCCAATTATAACTCTTATTGCTTTATTACTCTCCTTACTGCCTTGCCATTTTTCCTCTGTTTAGGGCAGGGTAGTATTCATGTGAGTTTCCTATATAGTGGGAACATCTGCACATTTACATGTGTAATGTGTTTTTCCTTCTAACACTCATATAAGCAACGTCACCTTCAATATGGAGTGGTTGCAACAACTAGAATTGACCAAATATGATATTCTAGATCAACTGTACGCATTGTTTCCATCGGGATTTTTTAAAAATCATTTCACCATCCCTGGACATATTCTCAAGAATTGTTGCGCACAGTTTAGGAAACTAGAACATCTTATGATTTCTGCCAACCACCAGTGGTGGGACAAGTCCTTTTTAGAACAATACATATCTCACTCCATTTCCCCTCGAGGTTTGAGAATATTAAAAACGTGCTCATTCTTGACACCAGAACTGTCCAATGAATGGTCTCAGATTTCTGAATTTTGCACACAGAAATGGATGCATGTCATCATACAACAAAGGGAACAAAAATATTTAGAACTAATTGAACAATTACAATCGAACATATCTCATCTCAGTACCTTATTGCCTAACTTACCCACTTCATGGCTAAACACTCTCTAACATCACAGCAAAAAAGACAAGGACACTTTGATCCAAATGAAATTAGGTAATATGAGGAGAGATCTGGACGATTTTAATCTAGGCAGGGTCTTCAATTGGAAAAAGGGTCATCGTGTACCCATCAGTAATACTACATCCCACTCTCTCCCACCTCCCATGCCTCTTATGCAATGCAATGTAGGCCACATATCATGGCCCCCCCAGGTCCATGCCTCCACCACACTCAGTGCATTCCACCAACATCAACCACAGAGCCATGTCCCGTCCCTCTTCCTTTGGGACACGTTTGCTCACTCCCAAACCCCAACGAAATCCGACCAATAGAGTCAGAAATCATGCTATCAAAAACAAAAAATAATAACAAAAACCAAAACAAAAATACAAATAACACCAACAACAACAATCACACAACCAATCCAACCACCAGCAGTGGGCCCACTCAGGGCAAGAGTACCCACTCCAGTCTACTTTCCTGTTCCACATCCATTAATAGAGTTTCTGATCCCGTACCCTCCACCCCTATACCTTGTGCCTCTGTGACCTTTGCCTCAGGGGGAGATAATAGGGTTAGTCCCACCAGTTCCACACTCCCAATAGTTTGGTCTCCTTTTGGGAACCAGGATTCTAACACACAGACGACTAGATCACTCATCAGCTTGGATCCCACATGTCCAAGTGGAACAAACTTCCCCAGTTCACACTCAATCTGATTCTCAGCATTTTTTAGTACTTTCCCCCTTGTTACCCAACCGTCCACCGCCAGGGAAAAGAAAATTAGAAGAAGAGGAAAGCGAGGGGGAAAGCAGTGAAATAAATCACAGGGCCAAGTCCCTAAAACAGTAAACTTTTTTAACTTATCCTCTCACAATTTGTCCACAGCCGAAGCTTCCATTTTGCAATGGGGTCTCAACTTTGCTCCATCATCACTACCAAATTAATTTTGATTATTTAAAGATTTGCATGTTTATTCACAATCTTACTCTAAAGCGTTACTATAACATCAAATCACAGAAGGCCATAGACAGCTTTATGTACCCCAGTCCTGTAGATCCCACTTCGTTAACAGGAACCAGCTATTCACCAGATTTGAGTATCCTCAAGGATTTATACAGTATAGAGAGTAATGACGAAGATGAGGACATGTTCCTCCTTACGTAGGACCTCTCTACTTCCCCTCCTGTACAATATAGTAAATTTAGTCCGAAATCTGTGTTCAATCCCACACATGTCAAGGGACCCTATCTCCAAACCTTTTATCAGGTTGTTTATTATGATATGCAAAAATTATATCAACAAACTCATAATAGCCATTCCAACCACTCCAATCTCACTCCCCAAGAAAAATCAGCTTTACAAGACCTTAAAAAAAAACAGAGATATAGTCATCAAAACAGTGGACAAAGGCGGAGGCATTGTAATTCAAAACTGCAGTAACTACCTGGCTGAAGCCCGCCGCCTTTTGTCTGATGAGAATACATACAAAAAAATTACAGTGTGACCCCCCTATCCAATTTCATTCAAGAAGTCAAAATGATCACAGACAAGGCCAAAAACAAAGACATCATTTCGAAACATAAGAATGCTTTCTTCAACAAACCATATTTCTCCACTCCATATTTTTACCACATCCCCAAATTACCCAAAAGTATCCATAACCCTCCAGGCCGACCAATAGCTACAGACAGCATCACCAGTCCCATTTCCCAGTATATTGATCAGTTCTTGCAAATCAGTCTTCCTTCTTACATTTGTGACGGCACACATCTTTTGGAACAATTAGATCATTACACATGGGAGCCCACTTACATATGGGCTACCCTTGGTGTAAATTCACATTATACCTCGATTCCACATGAAATAGGCCTCAGAGCACCTGCAAGCTTTCTTTCTTCTGATCCTCTACTCAGTCCGGGCCAGGCTGAGTTCATTTTTGAGGCCACGGAATTCTGCCTGACCCATAATTATTTTGAGTTTGATGGAGAATTCTATCTCCAAGTTAAGGGTACAGCTATGGGGCCAACTTTGCCCCCAGCTACGCTAATTTGACCATGGGGCTCTGGGAGGCCAATCACATCTTGCTTAATAATCCCTTTACCTCCCACATAGTTTTCTATGGGAGGTATATTGAAAATATTATCGTCATTTGGGATGGCCCAGAGCCCCTTTTTCTTGATTTTTTGAAACATTGTAACAAC
Organism: Lithobates septentrionalis; assembly: GCA_037952835.1. Classification (NCBI taxonomy): domain Eukaryota; kingdom Metazoa; phylum Chordata; class Amphibia; order Anura; family Ranidae; genus Lithobates; species Lithobates septentrionalis. The sequence continues at coordinate 6,804,319 of JBBDGP010000205.1, forward strand.
AATTCTTATGGTCTCACATTCACCTCAGAACAGGATCCCTTACAACTTGCTTTGTTGGATCTAACATTATTCCATCAAGAAGGCAAAATTTTGGCCAAAAACTACACAAAACCTACAGCCGGTAACTCATTTTTACATCATCAGAGCTGCCACCATCCGAGGTGGATTTCCAATATTCCAAAAAGCCAGTTTTGCCGGTTGCGTAGGGATTGTAATAGAGAATCAGATTATATTGCAGAAGGATCCCTTTTGAAATATATCATTTCCACCTAAACACATGGATGAAGCGTTTGACTTTTATCTGTCTGAGAACCCTACATCAACCAAAGATATTGATCAGCCCATGGTACAACCTGTCAGGTTTGTGACCCAGTTCCATACCCAACATAAAGCCATGGAACGTATTTTGAATAGACATTGGTCAGTTTTACTCCAGGATCCACAGCTAAAATGTATTATTACATCTAAACCTAAATTTACGTATCGGAAAACAAGAAACATCAAAAGGTTCATCAAGAGGTTTGGGGAGCACCGGCGTCTTGTAGAGGCAGGAGACAACACTCACAGTGTTCCCTTACACTTCCTCAAAAAACATGATCATTCCTCATCTGGTCTCAGAGTCTGGATTATTGAGTCCATTTCCGGTACATTCCCACATTTTAAAAGCCTCTGCCAGAGGGAAACGTACTGGATTTACACTTTGGACTCTCTTGCCCCTGGAGGCTTGAACAAGGAAATAGAGGTGAGTAGCCTAATTTGACTGTTCTCCTCCATAGTACCCTATGTCAACACTGTTCCCCCATTGCCCAAGCTTTACCAACCCCCTTCTCCCCCTCCCCCTTTTTTTTTTAAGTTTACATCCATATATTCTGTATATTATAAATTATCTCCTATAAGACCCCACAGGTCTTTCCCTCTGTTGGCACAAGCAAGCAATGCTAATTGCAGGTGCCACTTGTGCAGTACATATATTTCATTTATTTAACATTACTCTTTTTTACATTTTTTCCCCTCCTTGCCCTCCCCTTTTTTCATTATCATATTCCCATCCGGATAGTGCCAAATTATTAGGCCCACCTATCACCTGAAGTACTTGTCATATAAGGTGTTGTGGTTCCCAAAAATCCCAATATTCAATTCCCATCATTATTAACCACTTCAATACAGGGCACTTATACACCTTCCTTCCCAGACCAATTTTCAGCTTTCAGCGCTGTCACAGTTTGAATGACAATTGCGCGGTCATCCAACACTATACCCGAACTAAATTTTTATCATTTTGTTCCCACAAATAGAGCTTTCTTTTGGTGGTATTTGATCACCTCTGCAGTTTTTATTTTTTGCTAAACAAATAAAAAAAGACTGAAAATTTTGAAAAAAATAAAAGTTTTGCTTTTGTTTCTGTTAAATTTTTTTGTGAATAAGTAAGTTTTCTCTTTCACTGATGGGTACTGATAAGGCGGCACTGACAGGCACTGATAAGGGGACACCGATGAGGTGGCACAAATGAGCGGGCACTGACGATGGGCACTGATATGCGGCACTGATTAGCACTGGTAGGTGGCACTGATGGGTGGCACTGATATGCAGCACTGATGGGCATTGATAGGCGGCACTGATGGGCACTCATGGGTGGCACTGGGTGACACTGGTGGGCACTGATAGGCGACACTGATGGGCACTGAAAGGCTGCAAAGATGGGTTCTTATGGGTGGCACTGATGGGCACTGATAGGTGGCACTGCTGGGCACTGATGGGAACTGATACATGGCACTGATGGTCACTGATACGTGGCACTGATAGGCATCCCTGGTGGCACTGGCAGTGGTAGGCATTGTGAGTGGGCACTGATTGGCAGCTGCCTTGACATTGATTGGCAGCTGCCTGGGCACAGATTAGTAATTCCCTGGGGGTCTAGGGGGCGCGCAGCGGCTCAATATCCCTCGGACATCATATGAAGCCCAGTGAGGATATTGAAACCACTTTGCCGCCGTCATTCTGCTATATGGTGGGCGGCAAGTGGTTAATATTAATTTTAATTTTATTAATTTTATTTCATTTTATTTTTATCTTCATTTTCATTTTCAATTTTAATTTTATTTTCATTTTTATTTTTTTTTTCCAATTACATAATACATTTGATCATTGATTTTTGATTTTTGTTTTTTCATTATCCTATATTACAGTACAGTGTGCTTTTTTCTGTTTTTTGTTCAGTTTTTTGTCCAGTTCATTGGTCCACACAGCACCAGTAGTGCTTCCAATATGCCCCCTAATTTGTTTTCCATTGGTTTTATCTACATATATATTTCTTTTAGATCTTATTTGTTTTTAATGTAATTTTAATGTATTTTACAACTTGGTATCTGATGCATTTAAATCAGTCATCGTTTTATATTGCAATGTTATGTTATGAGCGATTGCAGCATCATCCAATGTATAGAGCACCATTAGGACCTAGCAGCGCTGCTCACTGGCTGCATAAGCCTTGTCTTATCACAGCCCACGCTAGGCCTGAGGAAGGAGTGTAGCTCCACAAACGTGTCGCCTATTCGCTGCAAGTTCCGGAAGCGACCTCATCCCCCTGGTTGTCAGCGTGTGTTCCAACGTCAGGAAGTGTCGGCATCCATCGGCGTAGCCTGCTCACCGAACACCACCAACTTCCAGCACCCGGATTAGATACACTCCGAGGATATCCGGCAGTTCTTGCCAACATGCCTGTTATTATTGCACCCTTGTGAGTACCGTTCTTTTAGCTTTCATTAAAGATTATGTAATCTACTGCACTTAGAGTGGCGCCTTTGTTCTATCCCCAGAGTTTCCAGAAGATTGCTTCTTATCTTTCAACAGGGCTGCCTTCTAAAGTTGCTATCTTCCCATTAACTATATGCACTTTATTACAGCAAATGTTTTTTATACAATATATATATATATTTTTTATACTTTACCATCTTATGTATCAGCTCCCTATTGAGAGCAGTCACGCTGGGAGTCAACACTGTGTTGGGCTTAGCGTTCACTCAATCTTTATATATCAGAATGCAGCATGGTAGCTTTGTAGTGTGTCATTTTTTTTCTGGCATCTCTGTACAGGAATTTGAGGCTAATATGGAAAACGTCTGTACAGGATGTCTCTGTCCTTCTAAAAGAAAAGCAGATTATGTCATTTTCAGAGGGAGTACAGCAGGCCCGGACTGGCCATAGTGCACACTGGGCATTTGCCCGGTGGGCCAGGGGCTGCCATGCTGCATGTCCTTGTGGGGCCCAAGGCAGCTCTGGCAGCTGGGCTGCTCCTTGAACCCGTGCTACTACCCCTCCATGGCCAGCTGGCTGCCCATTCAGTTCAGCCGTTGGGGCCAGGGGCGGAAACTACATGTCAGCTGACCTGTGAGTCACAGGCTGTGACTGTAAAGGGGGAGGAGCTGGCGAAGACCCCATCACCTGATGTGGGGATAGGTGTCACTGCTGCCACCTGCTGCAGACACCACGGAGCCGGACCGAAGAAAAAGTGAGTGCCAAACTGCGGTGGGGGTGGCTGCATATAGAGGAATCAATCTCTCCATTTTGGAAAATAGAGAGATTGATTCCTCTATATGTAGCTGCCCGCCGTTCCTCCTATCCTATTCCTCCTAGCTTCTTTCTGCTTCCCCCCAGCCTCCCCATGCTCTCTGCCTCCTCCGGCCCCTTCCAATGCTCTCTCCGACCCCCGGTGCCCTCTATGCTCTCCAGCCCCCCAGTGCCCTCCAGCCCCCCCAGCACTCTCCATGTTCTCTGCCCCTCAGTGATCTCTATATTTTCTGGCACCCCCAGTGCTCTCCATGCTCTCTGGCCCCCCAGTGCTCTCCACCCCCTCAGTGCCCTCCATGCTCTCCAGCTCCCTTGTGCTCTCCATGCTTTCCAGCCCCCCAGTGCTCTCTGGCCCCCGCATGCTCTTTATGCTCTCCAGCCCTGCCAGTGCTCACCGCTGCCCTTGCACTCTCCTTGCTCTCCAGCCCCCCCCAGTGCTCTCCACCCCATGTGCTTTCCATGCTCTCTGACCCTATTGCTCTGCATCCCTCATCCTTTCCTGCCCCCTCATGCTCTCCATGCTTTCCGACCCCCCCCGTTTTCTCTGTGTTCTTCACCCCAGTTCTCTCTGCTCCCCTGTGCTCTCAGCCCCCCCCCCCAGTGTTCTGCAGCCTCCTTCAGTGTTCCCTGGCCCCTAGTGCTCTACATGCTCTTCCCCGTGCTCTCCAGCCCCCCTAGTGCTCTCCAGCCCCCAGTGCTCTGTGTTCTCTGCCCCCAGTGTTTCTCAGCCACCCCAGTGCTCACCTGCCTCCCCTGTACTGTCCACCCCCCATGCTCTTTAGCCCACCCTGTGCTCTCCAGCCCTCCCCCAGGGCTCTCCGGGGTCCTCAGTGCTCTCTGCCCCCCTGTCCTCCCCAGTATTCTCAGACTCCCCTGTGTTCTCTGACTCCCCAGTGCTCTCCGGTCACCCCCCCAGTGCTCTTTGCTCCCTCTGTGCTCTCAGGTCCCCCTGTGTTTTCCAGACCCCTCTGTGCTCTTTCCTGGCCCCCCTCATCTCCCGCAGCACTGTCGGTTTTGGGGAAGGGGGTGGTAAATATGTCATGAGCTGCATGTTTAAAATACCCCGGTGATCACAGATTCTGACCACTAGTGATGGGCGAACAGTTCAACTTGAGCATGAATTTAAGCTGAACATTTGCCTGTTTGGCTGTTCACCAAACACCCGAATTTGCAGGGTGTTCACCCCAATTAACACCCTGCAGTGCACTGCATGCTGCACAGTGCATTCTGCTCCCTGATTGGGCAAAGCCTTGTTCAGGGCGCAGTGTAAGCTGGTTGTTAAGGATCGGGGCCAATGAGTCATTAGCTGTTAATGGGTTTCGCCGCTGACAGCTGAACAATAAAAATAAAAAGTGCCAGTTAAAAAAATAAAGAAGAAGACGGCTTGGTATCCCCTCCTAGTCCATACTAGGCCCTTTTGGTCTGGTATAGATTTGGAGAGGAACCCCATGCCAATTTTTTTTTTTAACAGGGTGGGGTCCCCCCAAAAATACCAGACCCTTATCCAAACATGCAGCCTGGCAGGTCAGGAAAGGGGGTATGAGTGAGAGCCCCCCTCCTGAACTATACCAGGCCACATGCCCCTCCCACCCCAAAGTACCTTGTCCCCATGTTGATGGGGACAAGGGCCTCATCCCCACAACCGTGGCCAGTGGTTTTGTGGGGTCTGCGGATGGGGGGCCCCCGGATCTCGCCACCCGGCCATTTGAATGGGTATCGGGTACGTAATACCTCTGCCCATTCACCAAAAAAGTGCCAAAAATTAATAAACACAAGAGACAAGTTTTTGACAATTCCTTTATTAATAAATTAAAAAATAGTGTACATAATGTAAATCCATCGTCAATCATGCCGCCCCAAAAAATAAAAAAAATTAAAAACGCTCTGCCTCCTGGGAGGCCTCCCGCTGACTGCCTGCTCTGCACTTTGACATTTCTTAGATAGGTAAGGTCGGACCCACTGGCCATGTCACCTGGTGACCTCACCCCCTTGTGACATCACATGCCCAGCATGCACCAGTCAGTAATGTCAGAAAGGGGCGGTGCCGCCAGGTAACGTGGCCAGGTAGCCCTGTCCGTTACCTATATAGGAAATGTCAAAGCGCAGAGCAGGCAGTCGGCAGGAGGTCTACCAGAAGATGGAGAGTTTTTTTATTTTTTTTTATTTTTTGGGTCGACAGGCGGCATGATTGACAATGGATTTACATCGAGGGACGCTAATATTATTTATTTTTTTAAATAAAGGAATTGTCAAAAACTTGTCTTGATACCCATGCACATAGGGGGGGGCAGGATCTGGGCCCCCCTTGTAAAAGGGGGCTTCCAGATTTCCATAAGCCCCCCGCCTGCAGACATCACAACCACCTGGCACGGTTGTGGGGATGAGACCCTTGTCCCCATCAACATGGGGTCAAGGTGCTTTGCGGTGGGGGGGCAGAGCCTACCCCTCCATGTTGCGGGCATGTGGCCTGGTATGGTTCAGGAGGAGTGGCTCTGGTTTGTTCCCCCTTTTGTGACCTGCCAGTGTGCATGCCCGGATAAGGGTCTGGTATGGATTTTTGGGGGACCCCACGCCGACCCACGCCATTTTTTTCTTTATTTTTTTCAATAGCCCTCGATGTTTTGTTCAGGGCGCAGTGTAAGCTGGTTGTTAAGGATCGGGGCCAATAAGTCATTAGACAGAAATTGTAACCGCGAGTCAAATGGGATTATACTGTTTTTTCTTTTCTTTAGAAATGTCATTTTTGCTGCAGCATGTTTTATGCATGCTACAGATGCGCCACTTTACAGGCACATTAAGGGGGCCCCCAGGCAATATATTTAAAGGAATTTTTAATTTTTCTTGTTGCACTTTAAGCATAATAAAATCACTGCTCCTGAAAAAAACGATTGTTTAAAAAAAATATTGATAAATGTCCCACTGGGCAATACCCAAGCTGCTCAGTCCTCTCACTGCTTTATTAATTCCCCTGGTGAGGAAAAAGAAGGGTGAGGAAGAAGAATCCACACACAGACCGCTGGGTCTCTGATCTTTGTGCTTCTGACTGGAGAAGGAGGTCCACTGGGGGAACACAGAGAGCTGGCTCTGCCTTACTCTGTCACAGCTGCTCTGGTCCTGACAGAGGGAGAAGCAGGCTCTAGGACATGCAGCCCAAAGCTGTGCCTCTTCCCTGTCACAGTGTGGCCATGGGAGAGCAAGAGTGGGGGATCGGCTGCACCCGCTACACAGCGAAACATATTTGAGGGACCTGTTGGTGTCACCCCTCTAGCGGGTGACACCCGGGTGCGACCTGCACCCCCATTTCAACGCCACTGCTTTCTGGGGCCCATCAGGGGACTTGCTATCAAGATTTGTGGCTTATTGTGGGTGGCTGTGGTTAAATAGACATGATTCACCGTGGTGGCTTATTCTTGATCAGTAAAACATAAAATAGGACAAATGTGAAGAACATTTTTTCAGCCATAGGAGTTATATTTTTTCTTTAGCAGCATAGATGTGTTCTCATGTTACAAGAGACTGACAGACTTCTTGCATGTAAAGTCTTTTAGAATGCTCAGATATGACAAAAAAACTAGAGATTGCTTACATACACATACTGTATGTGAGCACGCACACATGCAACATCGAAGATACTAAAGCAATCCTTGCTGACTTTTTATTTATTGCCAATGACTGAAAACACGTGTAGCTTCCTATAGCCGTCAATTATGCTGTATATACAATGCCTTGAAAAAGTATTCATACCCCTTGACATTTTCCAAATTTTGTCATGTTACAACCGAAAATGTAAATGTATTTTACTGGGATTTTATGTGATAGACCAACACAAAGTGGTACATAATTGTGAAGTGGAAGGAAAATGATAAATGGTTTACATTTTTTTTTTACAAATTTATATCTGAAAAGTGTGGCATGCATTTGTATTCAGCTCCCTTTACTCTGATACTTCTAACTAAAATCTAGTGCAACCAATTGCCTTCAGAAGTCACCTAATTAGTAAATAGAGTCTACCTGTGTGTAATTTAATCTCAGTATAAATACAGCTGTTCTGTGTAGCCCTCAGAGGTTTGTTAGAGAACCTTAGTGAGCAAACAGCATCATGGAGGCCAGGGAACACACCAGACAGGTCAAGGATAAAGTTGTGGAGAAGTTTAAAGCAGGGTTAGGTTATAAAAAATATCCCAAGCTTTGAACATCTCACAGAGCACTGTTCAAGCCATCATCTGAAAATGTAAAGAGTATGGTACAACTACAAACCTACCAAGACATGGCCGTCCACCTAAACTGACAGGCCTGGCAAGGAAAGCATTAATCAGAGAAGCAGCCAAGACTGGTAACTCTGGAGGAGCTGCAGAGATCCACAGCTCAGGTTAGAGAATCTGTCCACAGGACAACTATTAGCTGGCCTTTATGGAAGAGTGGCAAGAAGAAAGCCATTGTTGAAAGAAAGCCATAATAAATCCCATTTGCAGTTTGCGGGAAGCCATGTGGGGGACACAGCAAACATGTTGAAGAAGGTGCTCTGGTCAGATGAGACAAAAATTGAACTTTTTGGCCTAAAAGCAAAACACTATGTGTGGCGTCATCACCCTGACATCACCCTAAACACACCATCTCCACTGTGAAACATGGTGGTGGCAGCATCATGTTGTGGGGATACTTTTCTTCAGCAGGGACAGGGAAGCTGGTCAGAGTTGATGGGAAGATGGATGGAGCCAAATACAGGGCAATTTTAGAAGAAAACATGTTGGAGTCTGCAAAAGACTTGAGGCTGGGGTGAAGGTTTACCTTCCAGCAGGACAATGACCCTAAACATACAGCCAGAGCTACAATGGAATGGTTTAGATCGAAGCATATTCATGTGTTAGAATGGCCCAGTCAAAGTCCAGACCTAAATCCAATTGACAATCTGTGGCAAGACTTGAAAATTGCTGTTCACAGATGCTCTCCAACCAATCTGACAGAGCTTGAGCTATTTTACTAAGAAGAATGGGCAAAAATGTTCTTCTCTAGATGTAAAGATTATATCGGTGCAAATTTCCCCATCGGGTACCACATCCAAATTGACTAGACCAGAGAGGAATCCCCTAGGTGGACTTTTAAGGCACTCACATAGTTTATAGAAAAACATAAATTTTATTGAACAATATAGGCATAATAAAAACAGAATATATTGGAATGGTTACAATGACTATATACTAGATACAGAGTCACCATAATGATTGACTGAGGGTTTTTGTAATTCACCCAACACGTTTAAGAGTACTTATGTCTCCTTCATCAGGGTTATTTATAATAAGGTCAATCATGTATCTAAAGTGTAGTAATGACAGAGTCAAACATAAGATATATGCAAAGTTTTGCAACAAACAATGTTTTTCCATATATATCTAACATATATCTTGCAAACATGATAAGTAATATATAGACATACTTATTTTGTGAAGATATTGTATATGAAACATTCCAACAGGGCTATTAAAAACAAGAAATATAACCGGAAGTGTGTCCCCAGGAATCTGCCTATGAAGGTAGCTTGTTTTTTACAATATGGTAAGGTATACCATCATTTAGAAGTTGAATACTGCCGGATCAATATAGGAGGCATTGGGACACAAACAATACTGAAGCCAGAGGAGGGTACGATAATAATAATGATAATAGGGGGTGCATGGGATGGTGAAATATAGCTTGACCTATAAACGATATGTATAAACACTATGTGTGCTAATATACGTTTGTAAAAATATATAAAGAGTAATAGGCATAATATGTATCCTACCTGCACACAAAGAAAACAGAAAGTTGTTGTGAAATTAATAAAAAACACTGTGTGGTTGGTATCAAGCTGAAAAGTAATACATAAATGATAAAGAGTCCCTGGCACAGCGCTGCCATACTTCAAGAAGTTAAGAAAATAACACTGCCAGCCCCCTCCCACACACCGTTCCCTGTCACCCCAATGCAAGCCTATACCTCAAGCAACACCACTCTCCTCCTCCTGCTCTGCCTCCTCCTCAATTGTAGCTTTTGATTGGAGGAGGAGGCTTCTGTGTGGCTCAATTGATGCTGCTCTCTTGTGGACCTAGTCATGTGACTCTCCTCTGCTATTTCATTGATGGTCACATGACCGCTCTCCTCCCGCTCTGCCTCCTCCTTGATTGTAGCTTTTGATTGGAGGAGGAGAGTAGTCATGTGACCATCCATGAAACAGCAGAGGAGAGTCCACGAGAGAGCGGCATCAATTGAGGCACACAGAAGCCCCCATCCACAATGAGCGTGACACAGGAGGAGCGGCGCACGAGAAAAGGCTGTCAGCAACACCTTCTCAACCCCTAAAGGAGTCCATGTGCTGTGCAGGGAAAGGAGGAGTCCATGTGCTGTGCAGGGAAAGGAGGTGTCCTTGTGCTGTGCAGGGAGTCTGTGTGCTGTGTAGGTGGTCCGTGTGCTGTGCAGGGGGTCCGTGTGCTGTGCAGGGAGTCAGTGTGCTGTGCAGGGGGCTGTGAAAAGTTGTTTTCCTGAAACTTCCCTCTTAAAATCAGGTTGCGTGTTTTATGCCGGTGCATGGTTTATGCCGATAAATACGGTATATATACCAGTGAATATTACAGTATAACTTAAGTGATTTGTCATAAGGTGAGCTCAACCTAGTTTGGTTGTCAGTGAGACAGCCATAATTAAATAGAACAAATTTAAAAGTAATCTAATTTGACATTTTAGAAGAGCATGACATTTAATTAATGTCATATCCCACAATTATAGTGGGATCGTATATAATATCTGAGGCCCCTGTATAGGTTACTCGCTATGCATTTAATAAACTGTAAAATTAGATCAAGATACTGGTAATATATATGAATGATTTGTATTCAATAAAGACAGGGACTAACATTCAATATACGGCAATGTTATTTTTGTATATTTCTATGTAAGTGATATTTTTTAAAACATTAGACAGGTAAGGAGAGGAATAGAGTACGGTAATTTGAGAGACCAATGATGATAATGGCCAATCAAATATCAAGCATGTAATCACCATCACCACAATGCATGTTAGATCGAAATACCTGATATACAAGAGGCCACAGCATGGAGACACATCCCGACATCCAAACCCTCAGGTGGATGTCAGCAATGTCTCAAAAAGTGTGCCTCATATAGTAGTCTCCCTCCAATGACGGGCCGAGCCAATGATTATCAGCTGTGCCCGAGATGGGAGGAGAGACTGGTGGCGTATCCTCGATAGGCTTCCAGAGCCTTGTATGCACGCCCCGTCCTGATTGCGCATGCGTGACATCAGCACGGCGGAATGCCAACGTGCACCTAGGGCCCACCGACGCATCATTTAAATAAATTGGAAAAACTGTGCTACGGAGCCTAATTAACCACTTGAGCCCTGGATCATTATGCTGCCTAAGGACCAGAGGTCTTTTTCCAATTTGGCACTGCGTCGCTTTAACTGCTAATTGCGCGGTCATGCAATGCTGTACCCAAACGAAATTTGCGTCCTTTTCTTCCCACAAATAGTGCTTTCTTTTGATGGTATTTGATCACCTCTGCGATTTTTATTTTTTGCGCTATAAATGGAAAAAGACCGAAAATTTTGAAAAAAAAAAGATATTTTCTACTTTTTGTTATAAAGAAGATCCAATAAACTCAATTTTAGTCATACATTTAGGCCAAAATGTATTCGGCCACATGTCTTTGGTAAAAAAAATGTCAATAAACGTATATTTATTGGTTTGCGCAAAAGTTATAGCGTCTACAAACTAGGGTACATTTTCTGTAATTTACACAGCTTTTAGTTTATGACTGCCTATGTCATTTCTTGAGGTGCTAAAATGGCAGGGCAGTACAAAACCCCCCCAAATGACCCCATTTTGGAAAGTAGACACCCCAAGGAAATTGCTGAGAGGCATGTTGAACCCATTGAATATTTATTTTTTTTGTCCCAAGTGATTGAATAATGACAAAAAAAAAAAATATTTACAAAAAGTTGTCACTAAATGATATATTGCTCACACAGGCCATGGGCCTATGTGGAATTGCACCCCAAAATACATTCTGCTGCTTCTCCTGAATATGGGGATACCACATGTGTGGGACTTTTTGGGAGCCTAGCCGCGTACGGGGCCCCGAAAACCAATCACCGCCTTCAGGATTTCTAAGGGTGTAAATTTATGATTTCACTCTTTACTGCCTATCACAGTTTCGGAGGCCATGGAATGCCCAGGTGGCACAAAACCCCCCCAAATGACCCCATTTTGGAAAGCAGACACCCCAAGCTATTTCCAGAGAGGCATATTGAGTCCATGGAATATTTTATATTTTGACACAAGTTGCGGGAAAGTGACACATTTTTTTTTTTTTTTTTGCACAAAGTTGTCACTAAATGATATATTGCTCACACAGGCCATGGGCATATGTGGAATTGCACCCCAAAATACATTTAGCTACTTCTCCTGAGTACGGGGATACCACATGTGTGGGACTTTTTGGGAGCCTAGCCGTGCACGGGACCCCGAAAACCAATCACCGCCTTCAGGATTTCTAAGGGTGAAAATTTTTGATTTCACTCTTCACTGCCTATCACAGTTTCGGAAGCCATGGAATGCCCAGGTGGCACAAAACCACCCCAAATGACCCCATTTTGGAAAGTAGACACCCCAAGCTATTTGCTGAGAGGCATGGTGAGTATTTTGCAGCTCTCATTTGTTTTTGAAAATGAAGAAAGACAAGAAAAAACTTTTTTTTTTTCTTTTTTCAATTTTCAAAACTTTGTGACAAAAAGTGAGGTCTGCAAAATACTCACTATACCTCTCAGCAAATAGCTTTGGGTGTCTACTTTCCAAAATGGGGTCATTTGGGGGGGGTTTGTGCCACCTGGGCATTCCATGGCCTCCGAAACTGTGATAAGCAGTCAAGAGAGAAATCAAAAATTCACGCCCTTAGAAAGCCTGAAGGCGGTGCTTGGTTTTCGGGGTTCCGTACGCGGCTAGGCTCCCAAAAAGTCTCACACATGTGGTATCCCCGTACTCAGGAGAAGCAGCAGAATGTATTTTGGGGTGTAATTTCACATATTCCCATGGCATGTTTGAGCAATATATCATTTAGTGACAATTTTGTGCAAAAAAAAAAAAAAATTGTCTCTTTCCCGCAACTTGTGTCGCAATATAAAATATTCCATGGACTCGACATGCCTCTCAGCAAATAGCTTGGGGTGTCTACTTTCCAAAATGGGGTCATTTGGGGGGGGTTTGAACTGTCCTGGCATTTTATGCACAACATTTAGAAGCTTATGTCACACATCACCCACTCTTCTAACCACTTGAAGACAAAGCCCTTTCTGACACTTATTGTTTACATGAAAAAGTTTTTTTTTTTTTTGCAAGAAAATTACTTTGAACCCCCAAACATTATATATTTTTTTAAAGCAAATGCCCTACAGATTAAAATGGTGGGTGTTTCATTTTTTTTTTTCACACAGTATTTGCGCAGCGATTTTTCAAACGCATTTTTTGGGGAAAAAACACACTTTTTTAAATTTTAATGCACTAAAACACACTATATTGCCCAAATGTTTGATGAAATAAAAAAGATGATCTTAGGCCGAGTACATGGATACCAAACATGACATGCTTTACAATTGTGCACAAACGTACTGCCCTCGATCTAACCTTCGCGGTGATACCTCACATGCATGGTGCAATTGCTGTTTACGTTTGACGACAGACCGCCGCTTGCGTTCGCCTTAGCGCGAGAGCAGGGGGCGACAGGGGTGCTTTTTTTTTTTTCTTTATTATTTTTTTGCTTTTTTATCTTATTTTTAAACTGTTCCTTTTATTTTTATTTTTTTTTAATCATTTTTATTGTTATCTCGGGGAATGTAAATATATCCTATGATAGCAATAGGTAGTGACAGGTACTCTTTTTTGAAAAAATTGGGGTCTATTAGACCCTAGATCTCTCCTCTGCCCTCAAAGCATCTGACCACACCAAGATCGGTGTGATAAAATGCTTCCCCAATTTCCCAATGGCGCTATTTACATCGGTCGAAATCTAAGTCATAAAATGCTCGTAGCTTCCAGTTTCTTAGGCCATAGAGATGTTTGGAGCCACTCTGGTCTCTGATCAGCTCTATGGTCAGCTGGCTGAATCACCGGCTGCATTTTCAGGTTCCCTGTTGAGACAGGAGAGCCAGAGAAAAACACGGAAGACGGTGGGGGGGGGGCATTCCCTCCCACGGCTTGTAAAAGCAGTCTAGAGGCTAATCAGCCACTAGGATTGTTTTTACATGAAAGCCGACCGCTGGCTGAAAAGAATGATACCAAGATGATACCTAAACCTGCAGGCATCATTCTGGTATAACCACTCAAAGTTGTGAATGGTGTACCTGAAGACAAAAAAATGGTTAACAATAAAGCACAGTAAACGGTAAAGTACAAAAAATTGCATACCTGAAAAGCAAACATGATAAAACATAATAACAATAAAACATTGCAGAATAGAATACAGTAAAAAAGAGCAGAACAATAGAGAGAATAGAGAGAGAGAGAACAATAAAACGACAACTATTTTTTTTTATTTTATATATATATATATTTTTTTTTTTTTACACTTTTTTTGTAACTAACTTTTATAACTGTAACCGGTTCCAGGTTCGGGTCTCTCAAAATGCGATGGCATCTTGGGAGACCCTGTGAAAGTGTGTCCTAGTCTGTGCAATGCTGTATCCTACGCTAATACTCAACTAGTGCATAGTAGTGTTCAAAACATTCACCAATGCAAAGACCAGGATTGTCAGGACAGGAGGGACAATAATAGTGGGTGTCACGCCTATATCCGCGCTTGCTGCAGACACAACATCTTTTTTGGGGGGGTTCGCTGGGTAGGGGTACTCGGGAGGACATAAAGAAAATGCCTCTCATGCAGCCGACTGCATTTGGTTGGGGATGTGAATGGGGGAAGTACGGGCGCTGCAGAAGCGGTGGGTTCCCAATTAGGATTGGCGAATGCAGCAGGAAGGGCATTATGGGCACGACGGGCCTGTGTTTGTCTTTTTGGTGGCAGTGGGACACTATTTGTGCTTGCCACCTCACCAGCTTGAACTGCACTTATGGGACTCGCCACGTCACCAAGTGTTACTGCAGTGCTGGTTTGACTACGACCGGGGTGTACTAGGCCGCTGGCGCTTGCCAGTTCACCAAAACGCTACCAAAAAATCTGTTGGCGATCGCAGGGATCAGGCCTGACTCTGCGAACGCTGCAGTTATGCGTTTTAGTCTTTTGTAAGTGACAGTGATCGATCGATACTGCACTTGGGTGGGCTGGGCTGGGCCGGGCGGAGGGGCAAAATGCAGGTGCTAGCAGGTATCTGGGCTGATCCCGCTAACACTGCGTTTTTGGGAACCCTAAACTGCTGGGGACGCTAGTATAGATCTGATCGGATCAGATATTGATCCGTTCAGATACTATACCACTAAGGGTGGTGTACGGTGCGTGCATGGATGTTAGCGGTACTGGCGCTAACCTGACGCTGCCTGGGGCTGGCGCTTGCCAGTTCACCAAAATACTACCAAAAAAACTGTTAGCGATCGCAGGGATCAGGCCTGACTCTGCGAACGCTGCAGTTATGCGTTTAGACTTTTTGTAAGTGACAGTGATCGATCGATACTGCACTTGGGTGGGCTGGGCGGAGGGGCAAAACGCAGGTGCTAGCAGGTATCTGGGCTGATTCCGCTAACACTGCGTTTTTGGGAACCCTAAACTGCTGGGGACTCTAGTATAGATCTGATCGGATCAGATATTGATCCGTACAGATACTATACCACTAAGGGAGGTGTATGCTGCGTGCGTGGGTGTTAGCGGTACTGGCGCTAATCTGACGCTGCCTGGGGCGACGCATATCACCGCCGGGCGATCAGGGGGCTAAACCTTTATTCGGTAATAAACGGCGGGTGCCCTGACACTATAAAAAATAAACGAACTAACCAGCGTCACCCGTAACACTTATACGGTGATCAGTGGTGAATGGGTTAACTAGGGGGCAATCAAGGGGTTAAAACATTTATTAGGTAGTATATGGGGGTCCCTGACGCTATAAAACGCTGACGGCGAACCTAAATATTTACCTCCCTAACTAGCGTCACCAGCAACACTAATACAGCGATCAGAAAAATGATCGCTTAGTGACCCTGGTGACAGGGGGTGATCAAGGGGTTAAAACTTTATTAGGGGGGTTAGGGGGGTACCCTAGACCTAAAGGGGGGTAACAGTAACTGTCCCAACACTGTAACTGTCACAAACTGACACTATGCAGTAATCAGAAAAAAAAAAAAAATTGCTGGTGTCAGTTTGTGACAGGGGGGGGGGGGTGATCGGGGGGGGGGATCGGGGGGCAATCGGGGGGGGGGATCGGGGTGTTTAGTGTGCCTGGCATGTTCTACTGAGTGTGTAGTGTGTTGTGCACTCACATACCTGTCTTCTCTCCTCGGGCCGGAACGGAAATTACCGAGCCGAGGAGAGATGACATCATTTCCTTTGCTGCTGTTTAGCATATAGCAGCAAAGGAATGATTCGATTGGCCGGCGGCGATCGCGAGGGGGGGCACGAACGGATGGTCTCCCCCTCACCTCTGATCGCCGCTGGACAAAAGACGACCGCCTCGGGCACCGGGGGGGGGTCCGATCGAACCCCCCACCCGCGGAAGGCAAATCACGTACATGTACGTGATTTTGCCTGTCCGTGCCACCTTGCCGACGTACATCGGCGTGAGGCGGTCGTCAAGTGGTTAAGGTACTGACTGACAGCTGCACTAATAAAACACCAATATCCATGTACAAACTCCAAAATAATATAAAAAAGTGCTCTTACAATCTATATAAACAAGTGATGTTATAGGTGAATAAATTTGCATAACACAAAATAAATTGAAATATTAGCAAACAAATGCATAGACAAAAAATACAGCAAACAAATGCATAGACAAAAAATAAATGTGGAGTGAAAAATTTCTCTAGTCGTATATGGTATGACTTGTGAAATATATGAAAAATCAACCAATGCAA
The DNA here is from genome assembly GCA_037952835.1 of Lithobates septentrionalis. Lineage (NCBI taxonomy): Eukaryota > Metazoa > Chordata > Amphibia > Anura > Ranidae > Lithobates > Lithobates septentrionalis. The sequence goes on from JBBDGP010000205.1 coordinate 6,820,953, forward strand.
TTCAAAAATGAGTGTGTTGTTTAAAAGAGTGAATAATCAATATATAAATAATATGTGGAAATTGTAACTCCAGTCCATGAAGTGAAACTGTATGAGAAAAGTTCATCAGTATGAGGAACCATCATCCACCTTCCATAGACCCATCATCCATGTGATTAGACAAAAGGAGAGAGGGATAAAAAGATAAGACTCCACTTGCGGTGAATCCAAAGAATAAATGCTAAAGATGGACCCTTACCCTCGGTGATGGACCCCCTGTTAGCGAGGTCTAACGAGCGTGCAGATTTCGCCCTCTGCAGGGACCATGTAGAGAAGGTGTCGGCAACAGCTGATAGATCCAGCATCTCCGGTCCGGGCTTGTCCAAGTCTTGAAACTGGAGGGGGGAGAAGCGCTCTCTTGCTTCCAAGATGGTAAGAGGGAAGAAGCGAATAAAGGGCTCCAATAGTGTAAATAAGTTTCGGATTTATTGTAAAAATAAATGTAACAAAAACGGAGAGTGCACACTCCGTAAAAATACTGATTAAAACGATAAAAATATGCCGGCATTAAAACAAACGAACACCCGTGCAGTACATGGGGCAATCAATGTGACGGCTTACAACACGTAGCCATGCCCTACATGTTTCGTCACAAGCTGACGTCTTCCAAGGGGCCACCGACGCATCAGCCTCATAAGCGGACAAAAGGTGGAGAGCCAAAAAGGCTCTAGATCAGACTTTATAGGCGAGATGGACGAGAGTATAGTAAAATTGATAATTTATTAACAACGAATCATATCAGACAAGTCAAGTAGAAAAATAATTAAAAACATACAGTAAACACATGATGGTCGTAAATTTATGATGTAAACAGGTTGACACCAAATAAACAGCTGTGGGCCCCTGTGCATGAAGGCGTTTCACTATTTTGCTTCATCAGGACACACTTAGAGGTAGTTGAAAAGAACAGGTCTCACTATCTAAGATAAAACAGATCAATCAAACATTATATAACAATAACATGTAATAAAACTTTCAGCCATTGTCATATCCATGGGACATACATAAAACATACACACACAACTACCTTGTCGGCACCAGACTATCCCCACATGGAGATCTCCCAGATGATCATCAGAGAATCAATGTGTAGATAGGGAGGCAGATTCTACCAATGCTAGCAACTGTGTATTGGGCTGTAATGATCAACATGTTAGTCTAAATTAGTATCAACAAAGGCCATGTGGGGCGTGTCCAGACGTTCAGCTGAGGAGACGTGCGGAAGCCCAGCTCCTAATACACAGCGCAAATCCAGTGCCATCCGCTGCTCTAGACTGGTCTGTTACGGCCGCAGAGTGCAGTTCTCTGGCCCCAGACCCCTGCTGCCCTCATCCCGGAGCATATTTGGGTCATTAACGGCCGGATTCCCTGTTTAACCGAGCCTCCCTCCAGGCCGTCGAGGCCCGCCGCCATCTTGGGGCCTACGGACGGACTGGGGATCCCCGCAGCCTGGACCCACGATCCGGAAGGTGGACGGCCAATCTGTCCATACCGGACGGCCGATCCACCTCTGAGGAACTCTCGGGATAGCCCAGCAGCACCCAGAAGGTATAGGAGCCCTTCCGTCAGCCGCCCTCGGCATTCTGCGGCCTTCCATTCAGCCGCGGCCTGCGGCCTTGCCTACGGACGATCCCCAGGGACACAGTGAGTAGCCTATTCTACCCATCCACCTACAGCTAAGTCCCCAGAGGGTGTTAATCTACCCGGTTCTCCACCACTGCTTTCCCTGGAGGAATTCTAGTGATTAAAGGCAGCGGAGTTCCCTCGCCCGGCGGCCGTCCACTAGGATACACCGCGGCTTCGGCCTACTCCTGGAAGCCGGCGGCCATCTTGGGACTCCATAATACACCCTACAGTTATACTCTCTTCTCTCTCCTCTCCCTCAACTACACTACCCCCCATAAGGCACCTGGACTTGCAGAGATTGTCTCCCTCCTGCATTGCTGATGGTGAGAGAAGATTGAGCTGCAAATTGTTGTTTTTTTTTTTTGTTGTTTTTTTTGTCAATCTAAATAAGATACAACCTCACCTATAAGATGAATATTGTCTAAATAAATCCAAAATCTCGAGGGGGCGCAGTGAGCAAGATGGCGAACGCGTAGAAGGATAGCTCCGGTCCCCGTCTCTTTATTAGCGGCTCCTACAAAAGCTAATAGACCTTCTTTAACACCAGGAACGACACGACCACCTACCAGATACTCACTGGCATTGCATGGGTAAGATTGGCTTCCAGAAAACTATCTATAGTGGCTTTATCCCACCGCCACCGTCGCGGCCCTCTCATAGTATGGAGCGGTTCCTATACAAGCCGCAATCCCCGGCCTCAAGTGAACAGCCCGGCCAGCCGGACACAGCTGTCCCCCGCACCACATTGGGAAACACTCCCATGGAGGACAACAGATCCCAGCAAACCCAGCACCCCCATTCACCCGAATACCCCACAGATGTCATGACGGTGGTCGTCCTCGATGCAAAACTAAATTCTTTACTACATGATCTGACTAACAGCATTGCCAAAGAGGTCGGTAAAATAGCACACGAGTTACAGGGGGAAATTGACCAGTTAGGAGAACGTACCAATACTCTGGAGAATAAGTTTGATGAACTGACCCAATACGTACATGTTCTCAAGGAGGATAACGCCTCCATGAAACATACAGTCTCCCAACTCCAGTTACAACAGGAAGATTTGGAAAATCGCGAAAGACGCCAGAATCTGAGAATCAGAGGAATCCCGAGGCGGTAAATGACAAGGAGCTACGTCCCTATCTTTTGGGCCTGTTTGTTACTCTAGCGCCCCATATACCGGACATAGACTGGCGCCTGGACAGGGCCCATATATCCCTTGCCCCAAAACCTCCTCCAAACGCTAACCCCAGAGACGTTATAGTTCGTTTCCACTTTTACGAAAGCAAAGAAGCTCTCACAACTGCAACACGCAACAAATCTCGTATTGACTTTAAGCAAAATAAGATCCAGATATTCAACGACCTATCCCCAATAACTCTGGCCAAAAGGCGCAGCTTTCGACCTATCACTACACACCTACAGAATTATCAGGTCCCTTACCGCTGGGGGTTCCCCTTTTGCTTATCCGCCTCTAAAGACGGCGTCCAATACTCATTGAGAGATCTTTTCGAAAGTGAAACCTTCATCCGCAACCTGGGCCTTCCACCATTACCCGAAGAAGATCTTCCACCTCAAGCTCCGAATCCCAAGCCACTCACCACACCAGCCCAGATCTGGACCCCAGTGCGACGAAAATCCCAGAAGGCCTTTTCCACACTGCAAAGATCCAACTCCAACAGATTTCCGACCTGAAGGCTCCTTCTCATCACTATTCTTCTTGGTTGTTTACTCCATGTCTAGATGACTTGTGTCATGGCCACTCCGGTGATCTCCCTGAAGTTAGGTCACTTTCTCTCACGATATAGAGAGATTTGCCCCTCGTTGCGGGTTTTTTTTTTTTTCTGGTTAACCTGGCGGAAGGCGTTCCTTCCCCCCTTGTTTTATTACGTTCCTACGTTCCTATTTATTTTTTCTCCAGCATTTCAGGAGCCAATTTTTGTTATGTTTTGTGAGCTGAGACGGGGATCCCCCCTCATCTACACCTGTAGGCTATCATGCCCCCCACCATAACCCATGGCTTCTGCCTGGGTAGCCTGAAATTTTTTTATTTTCAGGCTTTTCAAAAAAAGATTTTTTCTTTTTTTCTTGATCTGTTGTATTTTTTTTTTCTATTCATTTTTTTTTTTTTTTTTGCCTTTTTTTTTTATGCTTTTTCTTGACTTTTCAATTTACAGGTCTTCTTTTTTTCCATATACAACCTTATTATGGTACTCATTGATATATTCACAATTGTGTGTCAACCCCGAATTATGTACAATTTTGTATGTTATAACCTAAGGATGTTCATTTACCTGCCAGCATTTTACATAACGTTAGCACTACGTCTTTCGATTAGACATGGCTCTTAAGATCTACTCATGCAATGTTAAAGGTCTAAACTCCATCGGGAAATGATGGCAAGCTTTAAAGGAATTTAGGTCCTCTGGTGCGGAGGTGATTATGATTCAGGAGACTCATTTTAAAGCTGGAGGCTCCTTTAAATTCGCCTCCAGATATTTCCCTAGAGCCTATATGGCATCCGATCCTCCCGGAAAAGCAGGGGTAGCTATACTTATTGGACGATCTTGCCCGATTCGGATACTCTCCTCCTACCTAGACCCTCATGGCAGGTTTATACTCCTGAATTGTAGTCACCTCAACACTCAATTTTCTTTAGCCAACATCTATGCACCAAATGTGGGACAAATAAGTTTTCTCACAACCGTTTTTGAAAAGTTACAACATTTCTCTCAGCCTTTTATGATACTAGGAGGCGACTTCAATGTGTGCATGTCCCCGTCCAGGGATAGAAGATCTCTATTCCAAATTGCCCCACAATCAGCTTCCCTGAAATTGTCTGCCTCTTTTCGTAAACTAACCAGATCTCACAATTTATTCGATACTTGGAGAGTAAAACACCCTACCCAAAAGAGTTACACATTCTATTCCCACTCTCACAAGTCGTACTCCAGGTTAGATCATTTCCTGGTTACAGGCCCTCTACTTCCCTATGTAGTCTCCTCTGAGATCAACCCTATTACCTGGTCGGATCATGCACCCATTGAACTCGACATCCTGCTGACGTCAACATATACTAAAACATGCCACTGGCGTCTTAATGAACTACTGCTCAAAGACCCAATATCCCAAAACCAACTACAACAGAAACTAACTGAATTCTTTCAAATTAACGACGGATCGGTCTCGGAGATTTCCACCTTGTGGGAGGCCCATAAGGCATTCTTTAGAGGTAAATGTATATCTGCGAGCTCCCGCTTAAAGAGAGACTCTGTAAAACTTAAAATTGACTTACTTACTCAATTGTCGTTTGACCTGCACAAAATCTCTAAATCTATGCTATGGGCCAAACAGAAATTCTATGATTTTGCAAACAAGCCGCATAAAATGCTAGTTAACAAGCTGAAGCCACGGCCCTTTCTAGCAATCCCCGATCACTTGACGCAGCCTGATGGTACTCCCACATATTGTCCCAAAACTATGTCAAAAGTCTTTGGGGATTTTTATTCTAGATTGTATAACTGCTTAGGCCCAGACTCACATCCTCAATTCTCACAAACCCATTTTGACGATTTCATGTCTTCTCTAAAATTACCCAAACTCTCCGCTGAACAAATCACATCTCTCAACTCCCCGATCACTGTAGAAGAGATAGGAGAAGTGATTAAAAATTTGCCAGCTCACAAATCCCCGGGCCCTGATGGCCTTCCGTATACCTACTTAAAAAACGTTCTCACGGACCTTAACACCTTATCTCCTATCTCTATACTCCTCCTTGCTTAAAGGTACCATTCCACACTCACAGTTCCTACATGCTAACATAACGGTTTTCCCTAAACCGAGTAAAGATCCCGCATCACCAGATAACTATCGCCCCATTGCTTTATTAAATTCGGACTATAAAATTTTTACCAAAATATTAGCTAACAGACTTTCCCCTCTATTACCAGCCCTGATTCATAGAGACCAGGTGGGTTTCGTACCCACAAGACATGCTGGAGATAATACGAGAAGAACCATAGATTTGATCGATTTAATAACTAAAACTAAACGTCCCACTATAGTACTAAGCTTAGATGCACAAAAGGCATTTGATCGTTTGAGCTGGCCATTTATGTTTGCAGTCCTAGCCAAATTTGGAGTTTCAGGCCCCTTTATACAAGACTTACGAACCCTTTATTCTCACCCCACATCTCAAGTCCAGTTGTCTTCCCACACATCACAAAGATTTACCCTTAGCAATGGCACTAGACAAGGATGCCCTTTATCACCCTTGCTGTTTATATTAAGTCTCGAACCATTAGCAGCAGCCATCAGATCCCACCCTGAAGTCCGGGGAGTTTCTTTACGCCAACAAGACTACAAATTATCCCTTTTTGCAGACGACATCTTACTGACCATTACCCGTCCCGACACCTCCCTACCCTTTCTACATGATATATTATCCACCTTTGGAGCCTTTTCCGGTTTTAAGATTAACCAGACTAAAACAGAAGTCCTCCCAATCAATATACCCCCAGACATGCTTAGCTCTCTACAAAACAGATTTAAATATAGGTGGTGTCAAGCATCTTTGAAATACTTAGGAATTCATCTTACCCCCTCATACAATTCACTCTATCAGGCCAACTTCCCTCCTATATTTGCAGAAATCTCAAGACTTCTAAACCTCTGGACCCCCATCCCACTCTCTCTCCTGGGCAGAGTCAACGTCCTCAAAATGTCGATACTGCCCAAACTGCTGTACTTATTTGAAACTTTACCAATTCCAGTCCCAATCTCGCAGCTGAAAAATCTCCAGAGAAAATGCCTTAATTTTATTTGGAATAATGCCTCCCATAGAATTGCCCAATCAGTAGTCTTCTCCCCCAAAAATAAAGGGGGGTTGGCCGCCCCTGACCTCATCAAGTACTACTACGCTTCCCACCTCAGGGTATTGACTACCTGGACCTCAAGGAAAGCTCCAAGTAGTTGGGCTGAAATTGAAATGGGGATCACGGCTCCAGTACATCCCTGTTACCTGTTATGGCCTTTCTCAAATAAATTCACGACCCAATTGAGATCTCTTTGTTTATCCCCGATGCTTTTTACTTTATCTATCTGGAAGAGATGTGCAGATAAGTTCTCTCTGTCCTCACCGTGCTCCCCGCTCCAGAACGTCCTTTTTAACCCAGACATCCCAGATGGACTGTCTTTTGTACGAACAACCCCATAGACTCAAGCGGGTATATTTCAGCTGCGAAATTTGGTACATCCGGTTACACGCATACTACTACCATTCCCAGACCTCCAAAAAAAACACAATCTCCCCGCCTCTACAGAATACTTTTATATACAAATTAAACATTTTTTCCATACCATTTCACCTTCATTGTCCTTAGAAAAACCTACAGACTTCGAAATACTATGTGCAAATGGCCCATATGAAACAAAACTAATTTCAGCTATATATAAAATGCTCCACGCAGTACCCCCTCTAACTGACACCTCACATAACTACATGGTAAAATGGTCTAAGATGTTCAATCGTCCAATCTCACTGTTAGACTGGGGGAAAATTTGGGAATCATCTTCAAAAGTCTCAAGATGTGTAGCACATAGGGAAACCGCTATCAAGATAATATTCTTGTGGTACAGAACTCCTGATTTGCTACATACCCAGAATTCTACCCTTTCTAAACTGTGCTGGAAATGCGGTCAGTCTGTTGGAACCCTCCTTCACATCTTTTGGGAATGCCACATCCTTGGTCCATATTGGAGCGAGGTTCAAAGATTATTACAAACGATCCTTTCTGCAACCATTCCATTAAATCCCATACATTTTCTTCTGGGGCTTCCTTTCCCAGATATTCCCAAATCATCACAGAAACTTGCATCATTCATATTATTAGCAGCAAAAAGAGCCATTCCTAGGCTCTGGCTCTCTACCTCCACCCCCACTTTACATCATACCCTCTCCATAATAGCAGATATACGCAGGATGGAGCAAATGACTGCTAAGATTGAAGGTAACTCCCTTCTATTTGATAGAATATGGAAGGCTTGGGATACTTCAATATTCTCCTCAGAACCTGCAGTTGTCACACCTTTTTAAAAGTCTGCTAGAAATACCCTTTGACCATCCTTTATATCCGATTACGCAGTTGACACATTATATTTTATTTTATTTTTATTTTTATTTTTTTTTTTTCTTGACCCAAATCTAGATACGGTATGGACATTTTTTTGTTGAGATGATCCATTGATGGAAGCCGCTGACACTTGACTATACTGGTATCCACATCAAGATGTATTATATTATTTTATTTTGTCTATTGTTTTGATATTGTTAACTTCTTCTTTGATGCTAACTTGGCTTGATCTCTGTATCTTATGAAACAATGTTTTATAATTGTTAAAACTTTTTGAAAAATAAACAATTTAAAAAAAAAAACAAAGGCCATGTTCAAGATTGAGAATGATAAAGGTATATACAGAAACATACCTGATAGCACAGAAGTATAGATATAAATATCACCTCATACACTTCACCGGGGGTAAACCGTGGAACATGGAATCATTGGAGGAGGAGGAAGGGGAAGAAAAAGGTAAAAATAGAACCTTTCCGACTATATTTAGTCTGCAATGCCAGGGACATAAATATTTGTCCTCATGGACATATATATGTGCCTTTAAGACTAAATTTATCAGTCTCTCCTACATATATTCCAAGTAGGTATGGCTATATGAACTCCACAGGTGTATTCAAACAGGTTGGAGAGAGAGAGAAAGAAAAGCAGAGCCAAAAAAAGGCATCAGCATATTACTCCAATAGCTGTATAAATCCAAGCACCACAATACCAAACCATAGCTTGTCTAGCGACTCACCATCGGTAGCATAAGGTGCATTGTATCCCCGGGAAGGCATTGACCACATTGTGGATATCTTTAGGGGAGCTATTTATATCCACCAATGCCTAAGAGCAGCTGGAAGCCATTATGAGGCTGATCGGGCATCTCTCGGCAATTACCGCCGAATGTAGACTTTCGAGGGCGCCACAAATTGCATGCTCCCATGCTGATAAACGGCCAATCAGCAGAGAGATCCATCTACTTAATTCCCTTACCATACTCGTGATGGAGGGAATCAGCTGACCAGGGAGGAGGGAAACATGAACCACAGTCATACCTGGCACAGCCTATCACATACAAAGCAGACACATACAAAAAAGGGGAAGGACCATCAGACCCAGACACGCCCAGCAGGAGGGCACATCACGGCCACATCAGAACCCATATAGATAGGAGAAAACCGAGGCAACAGTAAATCCCATCCCATAAGAGGAGGCTTTGTCAGCAACGCCAGAACCCCATAGGAGAGAGCAATAAAGCCTCAGTATACAGCCAGAGATCGCGGACAGCCGTGTTCAAAAATGCCAAAAATCACAAACACAAACTGGCAGTATCTTTCTCATTACCTCAGACATGGAATAGCCTGGTCAATAAAAGATGGCTATCAAAGAGAATGCCATCCCATGTATATGCAAACAGGCAGTGGGGTGTGTAAAACATATGTCCAATGGATATAACAGATGGCATTAAAAGTGTACTTGACGCAATCGTAATTTACAGTATTTCATATATAATCCTAATTATCGTCCATAATATGTACATGTATATGTATTGTATCGAACATTTATATATTAGATACATATAGAAAAAGCTTTATATACTAAGTACCTGATACTGGTACAGATCAAAGGACAGACCTATACAGGCAACTAAAATGACATAAGGGTTAAACAAAGGAGACAAAAGAACAAGACTATATAACACAGACAAATGGTACCCGAAAGGCACCTTTACCTAAATAGGACAAGTTAGTGAAGCAAGCTCAGCAAGCATCATATGGAAAAAACAAATATGCAAAAGCACAGTCCCATATCTACTTGCTATTAAAGAAATGGTCTGAAGCTTAGAACATCATTCAGCCCCGGAAATGATGTAGCATGTAGGTCATAGACCCATTTGATTTCTCTCTGTAGGACCCTCTGATTAAAGTTGCCTCCTCGTGGATCCTCAAATATCATATAGAGGGCGGCAAACCTGAATACATGGGGGTCATATCTGTGTTTAAAGGCCACATGGTGGCCTATAGCTGTGTTCAAAATGCCACATGTGGCATAGTACATGTGGTCTCTCATTCTTTTCCAAAAGGGTCTAATGCCCTGTACACGGTTTTCCCGTCGGAATAAACTCTGAAGGTTTTTCCGACAGAATTCCGATGGAATTCTGCTCACACTGTCTTGCATACACATGGTCACACCAAATTCCGACCGTCCAGAACATGGTGACGTACAACACGTACAACGGCACTAGAAAAAGGAAGTTCAAAAGCCAGTGCGCCACCCTTTGGGCACCTTCTGCTAATCTTGTGTTTATCTCGTGTTAGTAGAAGTTTGGTGAGAGATGATTCACGCTTTTCGGACTTGTGCTTTTCAGATCGTTTTACTGCTGTTCAGTTTGTGCCTAATGCCGCGTACACACGAGCGGACATTACGGCGGACTTTGCCCGGCGGACTGGATTTCGTCGGACAATTCGATGTGTGTGGGCTCCAGCGGACTTTGTTTTCTCAAAAGTTCGACGGAATTAGATTTAAAACTTGCTTTAAATTTATCCGTTGAAATCGAGTCCGGTCGAAAAGTCCGCCGTCTGTATGCTAGTTCGACGGACAAAAAGCCACGCTAGGGCAGCTATTGGCTACTGGCTATGAACTTCCTTGTTTTAGTCCGGTCGTACGTCATCACGTACGAATTCGACGGACTTTGGTGGATTGTGTGTAGGCAAGTCCGTTCATTCACAAAGTCCGTCGGAAAGTACGTCGAAAAGTCCGCCGGGCAAAGTCCGCCGTAATGTCCGCTCGTGTGTACGCGGCATTAGAGTTTGCATCTGTTCTTCAGTGCATGTAGTCAGTTCGTATCTGTTTTTCAGTGCGTTCTTGTCCGCTCATTTCTGATTTTCAGCTCGCTCTTCACAGGCCTTGCTGTTCTTCAGTGCGTTCTGTTAGTTTGTTCTGAGCAGCTGACCGTTTTAAAGCCATGTTGTGGGTACGTACTCGTCGTGGAGTTCATGCTGTGTGGGGGCTTGCTGTTGGGGTTCTTACTTGAACCCAAGCCCAGTCCATGAACAGGGTGGGGAGGAGTTCATGGACCAAGATTTGGTTACTCCAGCGTGACCAATCCTCTCACATGCCTTTGCTGCCTGAGATCCAGAAGAATAACCCTGATGATTTCAGGAATTTTCTCCGGATGACAGACCCAGTTTTTCACCATCCGTTGGCTTTGCTGTCTCCTTATATTATGAAGCAGGACACCTGCATGCGGCAAGTCATCAAGCCGGAGCAGAGGCTAGTCGCCATGTTGTGGTACTTGGCAACAGAGATCAGTCTACAGGACCTCAAGTTCTCTACAGGCATCTCCCCCCAGGCTCTGGGGATCATTATCCCAGAGACCTGTTCTGCCATTATTCAGGTCCAGCAGAAGGACTATATTAGGGTAAGTTTTCTCCTTTAACATCACATTCTATGTATTTAATGTATGCTAATGTATTGTATTTCTTTCATCATTCCATAATTACCCTGATTGTAATATGCTGTGAATGTCCCCTTTGTACCCATGCATGCTTTATGCTTTTAATGCTCCTTTTTTGTCCTTCATGCATATTTGCCTTCACTAACCTCCCCAGCATGCTATCCTGGGCCCATATACACCTATAGCCTAGTCACTTAACAATGTATTTTGTCAGCTCCATTGTAGTGCTTTACCCTAAAATGTGTCCAAGTGTTATTGTTGTCCTTAAATTCAGGCAGAGTGACAGAGGCTTTTATTGGGGTCCCAAACTCAGCTAGAAAACTGCCTAAAATTTTTACAATGGACCATCGGGGGGGTGAGGAATCTAATAAGTGGGCCTTATATTTTTGTCTTTAAATACTCCTTAAAATGTTATACTGATGTTGTCCAAGAATGTTTTTGTGTAATCTGCTTGCAATGTTATGTGCAAAAGTACTAATATTTTTTTTTTTCTGGTTTGACTCCACAGTTTCCTTCAATGCCACAGGAATGGCAGACTGTGGCCTCCCATTTTGCCGACCATTGGGACTTTCCCAACTGTGGAAGGGCTATAGGTGGGAAGCACGTCCACATTGTGCCACTACCCCATTCGGGGTCTTACTATTACAATTATAAGGGTTTTAATAGTATAGTGTAGATGGCGGTGGTATCGGCACAATATGAGTTCCTCTATGTGGACATGGGGAAGAATGGCCAGATGTCGGATGAAGGAGTTTTCACCCAGACGGAGTTTTCCCTACGTCTCCAGACTGGTGGCCTGGCATTGCCACCTGCTGCGGACAAAGTTGAAGGACTCCCATTCGTCTTTATTGCTGATGAAGCATTCGGTCTGGGCGAGCACCTGATGAGGCCATTCCCCCAGAGGACCCTCACCCCGGAGAGGACTGTTTTTAACTACCGGCTGGCCAGAGCCAGAAGAGTCGTTCAGAATGCCTTCGGGATAATGGCCAGCCAGTTCTGCCTGTTTCTGACAGCAATACATATGGCGGACTATAAAATTAACCACATCATATTATCCTGCTGCATATTGATCAATTTTTAAGGGAAAAATGCCCAAAATTGTCTTGCCTCAGTTGGGCCTGAGGCCGGACTTCCTGCTAATCCCCTGATGAGTCTGGATACTGGCCGTCCTGGCTTGGCACCCCAAAGTGCCCGTGAAGCTCGCCAGAAATATGTCAATTTTTTTATGGGTAGGGGGGCCATTGCTATGCCAGACAATGTCTAAATAATTTTTTAATAAACAAAAATTATCTGATAAAATCTTTAATTTTCTTTATTGCTTGTGTTTCTTTTTGGCTGTCTCCTAGGTTCTTCTAGTGCACTTGTAGTGCCAAGTGTATTTTCCTTTAGTAAATAAGCCCCATTGTCACTATAAAACGGAAAATTCCTATCATAATACTTACCGTAATTTTCCTTTCCTGATGGACTCCATGGCAGCAACGTGTGGGTTAAGTCCCGCCTCTACTACCCTATAGGACACTACTCCCATAAATCTTTGCTCCCTGCCCCCGGCCGTGTTCGGTAACTAGCCTACTTTAGCCATTCGGGGAGGGAACTCCTGCTGCCATGGAGTCCATCAGGAAAGGAAAATTACGGTAAGTATTATGATAGGAATTTTCCGTTTTCCTGACAGACTCCATGGCAGCAACGTGTGGGAAATAACTCGCCGTACACACCCGGGTGGGCTAAATGCTGAACAAAAGATTTATTTAACACTGTCAGCCGACAGCACTTTTAAACCAAAATTAACAGAAGATAAGGTTGCTGGCTCAACACAATAATGGGTCATGAAGGTATGAATCGAAGACCAAGAAGCTGCTCTGCAGATCACATCAGGAGCAACATGACGTGAGGCCGCCCAGGACGTCGAAAGACTTCTCGTAGAGTGTGCTGTAACCGCCTCAGAAGGAGCCAAGCCTTACTCTCTGTAAGCCCATTGGATGGCTTGAACCACCCAAGCCGCGATGGATCTGACAGAAGCCCTAGAGCCCCTGTTTCTCCCATGGAATAGAACAAAAAGAGATTCAGATTGACGAAAAGATGCCGTAACTTCCAGGTATTGATTGAGAGTAGCTCCCACATCGAGAGGGTGTGGATCTGGACCTCCAGTAGATTTGAAGGTAGGGAGTGTGATATCCTGGTTCTCATGAAAGACCGAGGTAACTTTGGGATTTGTTCCAAGCATTGGTATTAGGACCACTCTGTCCGGGAAAAAGGTGATGAATGGTTCCTTGGACCCCAGGGATTGAATTTCCGAGACCCTCTTCGCCGAAGTTATAGCTATCAGGAATGAAGTCTTGAGGGTTAATTCTCTGACTGAGAGAGATCTGTTAAGTTGTGCAAAGAAATCCAGAACTAACGGAAGATCCCATTTGGGGAATCTGGGTTTCCTCTGTGGCCTAAGCCTGACTGCTCCTTTGAAAAATTGCTGGACCAGAGGGTGCTTGGCCCATGCGACTCCGGAGAAGGCTGAGATTGCGGAAACCTGGACACGAAGAGAACTGACGGACAGTGAGATGTCCAGACCCGTCTGCAGAAAACTTAGAACGTCCTGATTCGCCAGATTATCACAGGAGTTGGACCTGGAAGACATATGGCTGATAAATTTCGCCCAAATCCTCTCATACACTCGGTTGGTACTATTCCTTCTCGAACTAAGGAGAGTGGGAATTACTTCATCCGGGCAGCCTAGCGCCTCCAACCTTCCCCTTTCAAAAGCCAAGCCCTTAGGCGCAGGTGATCCGGGCAAGGGTGTAGCCTCGAACCCTGAGACAGGAGGTCTGGTCTGGATGGAAGAGGGATCGGATCTCGGACACTGAGGAGTGTTAGGAGAGGAAACCAGGGCCTGTTGGGCCAGTAAGGAATTATCGCTAACACCTCTGCTGTCTCTGCTCTGAGCCTCTTCAGGAATTGGAGAATGATCGGAGTTGGCGGAAAGGCATAGGCTCTGTTGAACCACCATTTCTCCGTCAGGGCGTCCACCCCATACGCTTGAGGGTCCCTGTACCTCAAATAGTATTTTGCCATCTTTTTGTTGCAGGGGGAGGCGAACAGGTCGACTTCCGGAAGGAACCCCAACGACAGAATCCACTTGAATACTTCTTCGTGGAGAGACCACTCGTTGTTGTCTAGGAGCCTCCGAGAAAGGAAGTCTGCCTGAACATTCTGAACCCCTGGCACATATGTCGCTGTCAGATCCTTCAGGTTTTTCTGGGCCCAGGACATAATTGGCTCTACCTCTTGCAGTAAGGAGAGACTTCGAGTCCCCCCTTGCCTTCTTATGTATGCCACTGCTGTGGTATTGTCCAGTCTGAGTAGGACCGAGGAGCCTTGAATGAGATGCCGAAACGCCAGAAGTGCCTGGAAGGCTGCTCTCAGCTCCAGGATGTTTGACACTATCCTTCTGGAGGGGAATTCCCAAGTGCCCTGAGCCACTTCCGCCAGACAGTGGGCACCCCAGCCCCTGTTGCTGGCGTCCGTTGTTATAGTCACCCAAGAAATGGGAAGGATGGAATGGCAGTTGGAGAGGTTCTCCCGTTGGAGCCACCATAGGAGAGAGTGCCTCATGGATGCAGTAATCCGAATCAGCTGGGTCTTGCTGCCCTTCCACTGGTGAAGGAAGCCCTTCTGAAAAGGCCTCATTCTCCATTGGGCCCACCTCACCATCGGAATCGTCGCCACCATAGTGCCAATGATTCTCAGGCATTGGAGAGTGTGAAGATGAGGAGTAGAAAGAGCTGGGTGGATCCTGTCTCTGATTGTCGAGATCTTCTCTTCTGGTAACGAAATGGTGCCTCTGACCGTGTCAAAGAGGGCACCTAAAAACACCAGAGACTGGGATGGGTCTAACTGACTCTTCTCCTGGTTCAGAATCCATCCGAATTCCTGTAGTGTGGAAATCACTTGCCCTCTGTGTGCTATGAGTTGCACCCTGTCCTGTGCCAAAAGAAGCAGGTCGTCCAGGTAGTGATGTAGATGAATCCCCCTGGTTCTCAGGAGAGCTACTATTGCCAACAGCACCTTTGAGAAAACCCGAGGAGAAGTTGATAACCCGAAGGGAAGGCATGTAAATTGTAAGTGAAGCTTGCCCACGGAGAAGCGGAGAAACTGTTGAAAGTTTTCCGCGATGGGGACTTGAAAATAGGCGTCCTTCAGGTCTATGGACACCATCCAGTCCCCTGGTTGAACCGACTGTTGAATTGTGGAGAGTGTTTCCATCTTGAACCTCTCCTTTTTGATGAAGCGATTTAGATGGGTTAGGTCTATGACCGGCCTCCAGGCCCCACTCTTCTTCTGAACCAGAAAGAGGGGAGAATACATTCCCATGCCTTGCTGGCTGACTGGGACTGGGTTGACAGCGCCTTGGGCCAACAAAGATTCTATGTAGGCTAAAAGTATTGTCCTTTTTTATTCTGATGCCGGAAGAGTAGTGGGTACCCACCTGAGTCTGGGAGGGTCGGTAAAGGTCCAGGCATGACCAGAGGAGACTGTCTTGATTGTCCAGGAGTCGTGAATCGAAGCCGCCCAGACATGCCGAAAGTGGAAAAGACGGGCCCCCACACGGTCTGCCTGAGCGGGCCCACTTTCAAAAAGATTTGGAAGGTTGCCTCTCCCCTTTCGACTCACTACCTGCAGCCTTCTTAAAGGACGATTGCCTTGATTTCCAGGATCTGGAGAATTCCCGGCCTGGCTTGTAAGTACGAGCCTCTCTGGATCGGTCTTGATATTGCCTCTTCGGGAAGGATCTTCTTTGGCCTTGCAGGCACCTATCCTGAGGTAGGAACCCCGACTTCCCGCCAGTAGCCCGTGTAATGGCCTCATCCAACTTGTTGCCAAAAAGAGAAGAGCCCCCGTAGGGAATTCGGCACCATACCTGTTTAGAGGCTGGGTCAGCCAGCCAGGGGCCAAAGAGCCCGCTTGGCGGTGACCGACGAGAGCATTACTCGGGCTGCCAGACGAATGATATCAATCGAGGCCTCACCCAGAAAGGCCGATGCTAGCCTTAATTCTTGAATAGGTGAGTTCTTCGCTGTGTCATCTGAAATATTCCTTAGCGTATCTTGAACACTATCCGTCCACACCTCCATAGCTTTGGATAGGGCTGCCAGGGCTAAGGCTGGTTTGCAAGCCATGCCTGCTGTAAGGTACACTCTCCTCAGATCAGCATCAATCCGTCTGTCCAGAACGTCTTTAAAGGACACTGTGTCCTCCAAGGGGAGTGTCACGTGTTTAACCAGCCTCATCACGGCTGCATCCACCAATGGAGCTGATTCCAGATGCTTCACTTCTTCCTCCCTAAAGGGATAAAGCTTTGAAACTTTAGTAAGCATGGAGTTTTTCTTCTCCACCTTGCTCCATTCATCTGTGATGATCTCGCCCAACTCAGAAAAGAAAGGAAAGTTAACTCGCTCCTTCTTTAGCTGTTTAAAGAATTTTCTCTGTTTGGGAGGGACAGCCGTCGGATCCTCCCAATTTAAAGTTTCTCTAATAGCCTTGACCAAGGGAGGTAGCAGAGCGAAGTCAAAACCCACACAGGTATTATCTTCATCCGAGTCACTGTCAGAGTTGACCACTGAAGGGTGGCTAGGTACAGAGGACTCCCAGGTGTCCTGCAACTGAGTTTCCCTCACTGGGGAACATGGTGGCTCTGCCTGAGGGGTAACAGGCCGGACTGCCTCAATACCCTTAAGTGATTCTTTCACAACCCTCTCAACTAGGGCTTTAAGTTGTTGGTCCGAATCACCTCTTTCCCTGGAAGCTTTGGCGAAGCAGGAATCGCACAGCGATTTACCGACCGGTACTTGCGATCCGCATCCCCAGCAGACACTTGATGAGTGGCTGGAGTGGGCCACTGAGGAGTGTGAGCGCTCCTCACTACGGTGTCCTGATTTTGAGGAGGAGCCGTAATGCTTAGATTTGGAAGAGGATTGCCGGTGATGCGATTTTGACGAATCACTTCCTTTGTGCGAGCTGCGACGCTGTTCTGACCTGGAAGGGCTAAAGCAAAAGACAGAGAACCACAGAAACAAAACAGAGCAGTTAGAAAGAATGATCACCTGCGGAAATACACCCCCCTACCCGCCTAAGGACCCTCGGCAATGGAACCTGCCCCTGTACCTTGTGAGAGGAGGCTGGCCAGAGGCAGGCGGTGGAGAGCTCATGTCTTCAGAAATATCCATCTGACTGCAAAGTTAACGTAAAGCAAACAAATTAACTTGGCTATGAGCCAGGGAGCGACAGCCCTCCTGTATGTAAAGCTACTTACCAGTAGCTGATTCACTGGAGCGTGGGGAAGACCCAAAAACAGCCTGCAGGCATTCCCAGGGTCTGCAGGCTATTTTCCCAGTTTAAATAGGGCGCCCCAGTGACGTCACCGCCCGTGACGAGCGAACGCCAGTGCGCATGCGCGATTAGCGGCGATTTGCCGCTATCGCGCATGCGCGAAAACCAAGCCTCGGTTTTGTGCCGTCCGCGCATGCGCAGTACGGCCGAACACAAAGTGAAAGTAAAAACGGCGGCTGGAACGCAGGAAGAACCAGCTGCCATGCCTGCAACCACATAAACAGGAAGACGAAGGGGAAAGACACACAAGGGAGAGAAAACAATAAGGAATTCCAACAGAAACTGCTGCCATGATAGCAAGGAAACATCTCACCAATCCCGCCACGATCATCAAGGCCGAAGGTAAACACCGGACTTTCCAGGGGCAACAAGGAGTCACCTGCTAATAGCTGGCTATCCGACCCATGCGCGGCCTCGCCTGCCAGTGGCCAGGGAAACGGCTTCTTCCTGCGCCTCTTCCAACGCCCCACTCCATACCCTGCTAATAGCTAGGGCTTAGCGGAGTAATGCGACTATCCTGTTCCAAGTCGCAGCTCGGCCAACCTTGATCGTGGGGATAAACATCTTCAGGTAGGAAGACCAACACTAGGTCTTGCGAGGAGGACAAAAAAAGAACACGGCCGGGGGCAGGGAGCAAAGATTTATGGGAGTAGTGTCCTATAGGGTAGTAGAGGCGGGACTTAACCCACACGTTGCTGTTATGGAGTCTGTCAGGAAACACAAAATTACTTAAAAAACTGGTATTGAGCATTGAAAAAAGAAGCCACACATTGTTGATTAGCAAACTTTTTACTCTGTGCATTTTTACATGTGCGTTATAAAATTTTTGTGTAAAATAAAACATGTTTTTTTTCTCAAGTTTTTTACAATTTTTTTTTGGTATAAACAGGCATGTTTCAAAACATAACATACACAACTCTGGAATTTACAAAGTTCAATGTAGAAAAACTGAAGGCAATATCAGACATTGTAGTATGTCCAAAATGTGTTGATATTGCCTTCATCAGATGGGGTGATGTCCCCCCTGTAAAAGCCAAACTTTGAAGATGCACACAATGTGGGAGTCAAAATGGGTATTTCCCTCCCGATCCCATGCCTAATGTCAACATGTGCTATCTCCCATCAAGGAACGTGTGTTGGGGGTGAAACCCCTTCCTCTCACCTACTTGAGTTACAAGGAAGGGGTTGCACCCACAAAACGCGCACATTGATATCCCCTGATGGCAGATAGCACATGTTGACACACTGTGTGCATCTTCAAAATTTGGCTTTTAAAATGTAAAAAAAATATTTTTGTTTATTCCAAAAAAGTTAAAATGGTGGCTTTTTGAAGATATTTAGATTCTCCCCAACACATAAATCATGTTCTTCAAGAATAGGAATGAGCTTCGAGTTTGAGTCTAACTCATGTTCGACTCGAACATCGGCTGTTCGCAAGTTCGCTGAACAGCAAACAATTTGGGGTGTTCGCGGCAAATTCGAAAGCCGCGGAACACCCTTTAAAAGTCAATGGGAGAAATCAAAAGTGCTAATTTTAACCACTTCAGCCCCGGAAGGATTTACCCCCTTCCTGACCAGAGCACTTTTTACAATTCGGCACTGCGTCGCTTTAACTGCTAATTGCGCGGTCATGCAATGGTGTACCCAAACGGAATTTGCGTCCTTTTCTTCCCACAAATAGAGCTTTCTTTTGATGGTATTTGATCACCTCTGCCGTTTTTATTTTTTGCGCTATACACGGAAAAAGACCGAAAATTTTGAAAAAAAATGATATTTTCTACTTTTTGTTCTAAAAAAAATCCAATAAACTCAATTTTAGTCATACATTTAGGCCAAAATGTATTCGGCCACATGTCTTTGGTAAAAAAAATGTCAATAAGCGTATATTTATTGGTTTGCGCAAAAGTTATAGCGTCTACAAACTAGGGTACATTTTCTGGAATTTACACAGCCTTTAATTTATGACTGCCTATGTCGTTTCTTGAGGTGCTAAAATGGCAGGGCAGTACAAAACCCCCACAAATGACCCCATTTTGGAAAGTAGACACCCCAAGGAATTTGCTGAGAGGCATGTTGAGCCCATTGAATATTCATTTTTTTTGTCCCAAGTGATTGAATAATGACAAAAAAAAAAAAAAAAAAAAAAATTACAAAAAGTTGTCACTAAATGATATATTGCTCACACAGGCCATGGGCATATGTGGAATTGCACCCCAAAATACATTTAGCTGCTTCTCCTGAGTACGGGGATACCACATGTGTGGGACTTTTTGGGAGCCTAGCCGCGTACGGGGCCCCGAAAACCAATCACTGCCTTCAGGATTTCTAAGGGCGTACATTTTTGATTTTACTCCTCACTACCTATCACAGTTTTGAAGGCCATAAAATGCCCAGATGACATAAAACCCCCCCAAATTACCCCATTTTGGAAAGTAGACACCCCAAGCTATTTGCTTTGAGGCATGTTGAGTCCATGGAATGTTTTATATTTTGACACAAGTTGCGGGAAAGTGACAAATTTTTTTTTTTTTTTTTTTTTTTTTGCACAAAGTTGTCACTAAATGATATATTGCTCACACAGGCCATGGGCATATGTGGAATTGCACCCCAAAATACATTTAGCTGCTTCTCCTGAGTATGGGGATACCACATGTGTGGGACTTTTTGGGAGCCTAGCCGCGTACGGGACCCCGAAAACCAATCACTGCCTTCAGGAATTCTAAGGGCGTACATTTTTGATTTTACTCCTCACTGCCTATCACAGTTTCGGAGGCCATGGAATGCCCAGGTGGCACAAACCCCCCCCCAAATGACCCCATTTTGGAAAGTAGACACCCCAAGCTATTTGCTGAGAGGCATGGTGAGTATTTTGCAGCTCTCATTTGTTTTTGAAAATAAAGAAAGACGAGAAAAAAAAATTTTTTTTTTCTTTTTTCAATTTTCAAAACTTTGTGACAAAAAGTGAGGTCTGCAAAATACTCACTATACCTCTCATCAAATAGCTTGGGGTGTCTACTTTCCAAAATGGGGTCATTTGGGGTTTTTTTTTGCCACCTGGGCATTCCATGGCCTCCGAAACTGTGATAGGCAGTGAAGAGTGAAATCAAAAATTTACGGCCTTAGAAAGCCTGAAGGCGGTGCTTGGTTTTCGGGGTCCCGTACGCGGCTAGGCTCCCAAAAAGTCTCACACATGTGGTATCCCCGTACTCAGGAGAAGCAACAGAATGTATTTTGGGGTGTAATTTCACATATTCCCATGGCATGTTTGAGCAATATATCATTTAGTGACAACTTTGCGCAAAAAAAAATAAAAAAAATAAAAAATTGTCTCTTTCCCGCAACTTGTGTCACAATATAAAATATTCCATGGACTCAACATGACTCTCAGCAAATAGCTTGGGGTGTCTACTTTCCAAAATGGGGTCATTTGGGGGGGTTTTGAACTGTCCTGGCATTTTATGCACAACATCTAGAAGCTTATGTCACACATCACCCACTCTTCTAACCACTTGAAGACAAAGCCCTTTCTGACACTTATTGTTTACATAAAAAAATAATTTTTTTTTGCAAGAAAATTACTTTGAACCCCCAAACATTATATATTTTTTTTAAAGCAAATGCCCTACAGATTAAAATGGTGGGTGTTTCATTTTTTTTTCTCACACAGTATTTGCGCCGCAATTTTTCAAACGCATTTTTTGGGGAAAAAACACACTTTTTTACATTTTAATGCACTAAAACACACTATATTGCCCAAATGTTTGATGAAATAAAAAAGATGATCTTAGGCCGAGTACATGGATACCAAACATGACATGCTTTAAAATTGCGCACAAACGTGCAGTGGCGACAAACTAAATACATTTTTAAAAGCCTTTAAAAGCCTTTACAGGTTACCACTTTAGATTTACAGAGGAGGTCTACTGCTAAACTTACTGCCCTCGATCTGACCTTCGCGGCGATACCTCACATGCATGGTGCAATTGCTGTTTACATTTGACGCCAGACCGACGCTTGCGTTCGCCTTAGCGCGAGAGCAGGGGGGACAGGGGTGCTTTTTTTTTTTTTTTTTTTTTTTTTTTCTTTATTATTATTATTTTTTTATCTTATTTTTAAACTGTTCCTTTCATTTTTTTTTTAAATCATTTTTATTGTTATCTCAGGGAATGTAAATATCCCCTATCATAGCAATAGGTAGTGACAGGTACTCTTTTTTGCAAAAATTGGGGTCTATTAGACCCTAGATTTCTCCTCTGCCCTCAAAGCATCTGACCACACCAAGATCGGTGTGATAAAATGCTTTCCCAATTTCCCAATGGCGCTATTTACATCCGGCGAAATCTAAGTCATAAAATGCTCGTAGCTTCCGGTTTCTTAGGCCATAGAGATGTTTGGAGCCACTCTGGTCTCTGATCAGCTCTGTGGTCAGCTGGCTGAATCACCGGCTGCATTTTCAGGTTCCCTGTTGAGACAGGAGAGCCAGAGAAAAACACGGAAGACGGTGGAGGGGGGGGGCATTCCCTCCCACTGCTTGTAAAAGCAGTCTAGAGGCTAATTAGCCGCTAGGATTGCTTTTACATGAAAGCCGACCGCTGGCTGAAAAGAATGATACCAAGATGATACCTAAACCTGCAGGCATCATTCTGGTATAACCATTCAAAGTCGTGAATGGCGTACCTGAAGACAAAAAAATGGTTAACAATAAAGCACAGTAAACGGTAAAGTATAAAAAATTGCATACCTGAAAAACAAACATGATAAAACATAATAACAATAAAACATTGCAGAATAGAATACAGTAAAAAAGAGCAGAACAATAGAGAGAGAGAATAGAGAGAGAAAGAACAATAAAACGACAACTATTTTTTTTTTATTTTATATTTTTGTATGTGTTTTTTTTTTTTTTTGTAACTAACTTTTATAACTGTACCCGGTTCCAGGTTCGGGTCTCTCAAAATGCGATGGCATCTTGGGAGACCCTGTGAAAGTGTGCCTAGTCTGTGGAATGCTGTACCCTACGCTAATAGTCAACTAGTGAATGGTAGCGTTCAAAACATTCACCAATGCAAAGACCAGGATTGTCAGGACAGGAGGGACAATAATAGCGGGTGTCACGCCTATATCCGCGCTTGCTGCAGACACAACATCTTTTTTGGGGGGGTTCGTTGGGTAGGGGTACTCGGGAGGACATAAAGAAAATGCCTCTCATGCAGCCGACTGCATTTGGTTGGGGATGTGAATGGGGGAAGTACGGGCGCTGCAGAAGCGGTGGGTTCCCAATTAGGATTGGCGAATGCAGCAGGAAGGGCACTATGGGCACGACGGGCCTGTGTTTGTCTTTTTGGTGGCAGCGGGACACTACTTGTGCTTGCCACCTCACCAGCTTGAACTGCACTTATGGGACTCGCCACGTCACCAAGTGTTACTGCAGTGCTGGTTTGACTACGACCGGGGTGTACTAGGCCGCTGGCGCTTGCCAGTTCACCAAAACGCTACCAAAAAATCTGTTAGCGATCGCAGGGATCAGGCCTGACTCTGCGAACGCTGCAGTTATGCGTTTAGTGTTCTGTAAGTGACAGTGATCGATCGATACTGCACTTGGGTGGGCTGGGCTGGGCTGGGCCGGGCGGAGGGGCAAAACGCAGGTGCTAGCAGGTATCTGGGCTGATCCCGCTAACACTGCGTTTGTGGGAACCCTAAACTGCTGGGGACGCTAGTATAGATCTGATCGGATCAGATATTGATCCGTTCAGATACTATACCACTAAGGGAGGCGTATGCTGCGTGCGTGGGTGTTAGCGGTACTGGCGCTAATCTGACGCTGCCTGGGGCTGGTGCTTGCCAGTTCACCAAAACGCTACCAAAAAAACTGTTAGTGATCGCAGGGATCAGGCGTGACTCTGCGAACGCTGCAGTTATGCGTTTAGTGTTTTGTAAGTGACAGTGATCGATCGATACTGCACTTGGGTGGGCTGGGCCGGGCGGACGGGAAAAACGCAGGTGCTAGCAGGTATCTGGGCTGATCCCGCTAACACTGCGTGTTTGGGAACCCTAAACTGCTGGGGACACTAGTATAGATCTGATCGGATCAGATATTGATCCGTTCAGATACTATACCACTAAGGGAGGTGTACGGTGCGTGCGTAGGTGTTAGCGCTACTGGCGCTAACCTGACGCTGCCTGGGGCTGGTGCTTGCCAGTTCACCAAAACGCTACCAAAAAAACTGTTAGCGATCGCAGGGATCAGGCCTGACTCTGCGTACGCTGCAGTTATGCGCTTAGTGTTTTGTAAGTGACAGTGATCGATCGATACTGCACTTGGGTGGGCTGGGCTGGGGTGGGCGGAGGGGCAAAACGCAGGTGCTAGCAGGTATCTGGGCTGATCCCGCTAACACTGCGTTTTCGGGAACCCTAAACTGCTGGGGACGCTAGTATAGATCTGATTGGATCAGATATTGATGCGTTCAGATACTATACCACTAAGGGAGGTGTATGCTGCGTGCGTGGGTGTTAGCGGTACTGGCGCTAATCTGACGCTGCCTGGGGCGACGCATATCACCGCCGGGCGATCAGGGGGCTAAACCTTTATTCGGTAATAAACGGCGGGTGCCCTGACACTATAAAAAATAAACGAACTAACCAGCGTCACCCGTAACAGTTATACGGTGATCAGTGGTGAAAGGGTTAACTAGGGGGCAATCAAGGGGTTAAAACATTTATTAGGTAGTATATGGGGGTCCCTGTCGCTATAAAACGCTGACGGCGAACCTAAATATTTATGTCCCTAACTAGCGTCACCAGCGACACTAATACAGCGATCAGAAAAATGATCGCTTAGTGACACTGGTGACGGAGGGTGATCAAGGGGTTAAAACTTTATTAGGGGGGGTTAGGAGGGTACCCTAGACCTAAAGGGGGCCTAACATTCACTGCCCTAACACACTAACTGTCACAAACTGACACTATGCAGTAATCAGAAAAAAAAAAAAAAAAAAAAAAAAAACCTGCTTTGTGTCAGTTTGTGACAGGGGGGGGGGGGGGTGATTGGGGGGGGATCGGGGGGCGATCGGGGGGGGGGATCGGGGTGTAATGTGTGCCTGGCATGTTCTACTGTGTGTGTGTGTGTTGTGCACTCGCATTCCAGTCTTCTCTCCTCGGCCCGGAACGGAAAATACCGAGCCGAGGAGAGATGACATCATTTCCTCTGCCTCTGTGTACAATACAGAGGCAGGGAAATGATCCCATTGGCTGGGAGCGATCGCGAGGGGGGGGCCACGAATGGATGGCCTCCCCCTCACCACCGATCGCCGGGGGACATTTGCCGACCGTCGCAGGCACCGGGGGGGGGTCCGATCGGACCCCCCACCCGCGGGCAGGCAGGGACGTACAGGTAAGCCCTTTTGCCTGCCCGTGCCGCCCTGTCGACGTACATCTGTGTGCGGCGGTCGGCAAGTGGTTAAAGGCTTATATGCATGGTATTGTCATAAAAAGTATGTGGGGACCTGGGTCCTGCCCCAGGGGACATGAATCAATGCAAAAAAAAGTTTTAAAAATGGCAGTTTTTTCGGGAGCAGTGATTTTAATAATGCTTAAAGTGAAACAATAAAAGTGTAATATTCCTTTAAATTTCGTACCTGGGGGTGTCTATAGTATGCCTGCATGTTTCCCGTGTTTAGAACAGTCTTACAGCAAAATGACATTTCAAAGGAAAAAAAGTAATTTGACAATACACATATAAGTTCATTGATAAAAACAGCATGGGATTTCCCCACAGGGGAACCCCGAACCAAAATTTAAAAAAAAAAAATGGCGTGGGGGTCCCCCTAAATTCCATACCAGGCCCTTCAGGTCTGGTATGGATATTAAGGGGAACCCCACGCCAAAATTTAAAAAAAAAATGGCGTGGGGTCCCCCCCAAAAATCCATACCAGACCCTTATCCGAGCACGCAACCTGGCAGGCCGCAGGAAAAGAGGGGGGGACGAGAGAGCGCCCCCCCTCCTGAACCGTACCAGGCCACATGCCCTCAACATTGGGAGGGTGCTTTGGGGTTACGTAACAGGTGATCCCGCCCACTCTAACATCACGGGGAAAGCCTCAGGGAAGTCCCCGTGCATCAGAGGGGGCGGGGTCACCAGGTGGCCCCACCCTCCATTATTTAAGAACCGTCAGAAGACAAGAAGCGTCACACAGCGGGAGCCTCCCATCATAGATGCGGAGCAGCCCGAGAAAGAATAAGGGAAGAAGACACAGTGGAGGAAGATGCCAGATGAGAACATCGGAGCAAGAAGCAGAGGATTGAACGAAGAACCAGAAGAAGAAGAAGATGGAGGAAGAAACCGAAGGAAGATAGAAGAAAGAAGATAAAAGAAAGAAGATGGAAAGAGGAAGCATTTAAATAAAGGAATTGTCAAAAACTGTCTCTTGCCATTTTTAACATTTTTGACACTTTTTTGTAAAATGGTAGGCCTTACCATTTCCCACAGGGGGGCGGGATCTGGGGGTCCCCTTGTTAAAGGGAGCTTCCAGATTCTGATAAGCCCCCCGCCCGCAGACCCCCACAACCACTGGGCAAGGGTTGTGGGGATGAGGCCCTTGTCCTCATCAACATGGGAACAAGGTGCTTTGGGGGGACCCCAAAGCACCCTCCCAATGTTGAGGGCATGTGGCCTGGTACAGTTCAGGAGGGGGGCACTCTCTCGTCCCCCTCTTTTCCTGCAGTCTGCCAGGTTGCGTGCTCGGATAAGGGTCTGGTATGGATTTTTGGGGGGACCCCACGCCATTTAAAAAAAAAAATTGACACAGAGTTCCCCTTAAAATTCAGGTCTGGTATGGATTTTGAGGGGGACTCCACGCCATTTTTTTTAAATTTTGGCACGGGGTTCCCCTTAATATCCATACCAGACCTGAAGGGTCTGGTATGGATATTAAGGGGAATATCCATACCAGACCTGAAGACCTGAAGGGCCTGGTATGGAATTTGGGGGGACACACACTTGTCGTACCTATGTTCTGTGTGCGGAGGAAGGAGGAACGGAAGTGGCGAGCGTCCTAAACAAAGATAAAATTTTAACTTGGGCCATCAGTGGCCTATACTGCTTCAATATTGAGGGCTATATTGGGATAAGAGTATGGGAGTTTAGGCTGACATTAGTGTTTTTGCCTTGTGTATTGTCTTACAACAAATATGAA
Organism: Lithobates septentrionalis; assembly: GCA_037952835.1. Lineage (NCBI taxonomy): Eukaryota > Metazoa > Chordata > Amphibia > Anura > Ranidae > Lithobates > Lithobates septentrionalis. The sequence goes on from JBBDGP010000205.1 coordinate 6,847,760, forward strand.
TCACTTTAAGGACCCAGAATTCATGTCCAGTTTCATAGACAGGTACAGGGAGATGAGGAATTTGTGGGAGGTGAAACACAGCTTATATTATAATAAACAAGCTAGAAGGTCAACCCTAGAGAAACTTCTAGAATTTGTGAAGACTCGGGTCCCCGATGCAACCATCATGTTCTTATAAAAGAAAATTGGGATCTTGAGGAACACGTATAAGAAGGAGCATAATAAGATCCCGAAATCACTCAGATCAGGAGCAGCAGCAGCAGCGCAAGTGTATGTACCCAGGCTGTGGTACTTCAACAAACTGCGGTTTCTGGACAACCAGCTTGAAGACAGGGAATCACTTTCTACCCTTCCCTGCAGCCTTCCTTCCACCCTTCCCTCAACCCCAGCAGAGGCTGACGAGGACCAGCCTGGGCCTTCTCCTGCCACAAGTCCACCACCAGAGCCACAGCCTCCAAGGAAGGCTGCAGGGAAGGCTGCAGGGAAGGGTGCACGAAAGCGTGGAGGGAACACATTCTAAAGACTACAGGCATTACTCAGCTCCCCATGATTCCTATGGCAGGATAGACCACATCTTCACTAGGCCCTCTATGATTCCTTTGGTTTTGAATTCTAAGATAGTGGACACCTCCCTATCCGACCACTCGATGGTCACGCTGGTAACTCAAAGAACCTCGGGACGTACTGACCCCCCTGATGGCGTCTACAGGAATCTTTATTAAGTGACCCCATACAGTGTGCCATAATAGAAGGAGCCATCAAGGAATACTTTAATATCAATTCTAGAAATGATGTTTCCCCTGAGATTGTGTGGGCTGCACACAAGTCAGTAATCAGGGGGAAGCTAATCCAAATAACAGCCAAGCTTATTGTTTTTGGAAGGGCGTAAAACGTGGGAACCCTGGGGGAAGGAACCTGGATACCCTTAAAGATATCCTTGGTAATTGTTCCATCCATGTGGGCTGAGTGTATGATATCATCATATCTCTATCTGACTTAAAAGGTAAGAAGATAAATGAATAATTTCCATATTCTGATGATCAGTATTAGGAGGTTCGATCACTGGTGCGAGTATAGGGTTAGTAGTGTACGGAGTCATTGCCAGATGTAACCCTTCTGGTACTCTCAAAGAATTGATCAATGCGTAATTTTTTTATCTTTATTTTTGACTACCACTCCAGATGGAGCTGTACTTTGTGGCTGTGATTGGGTCATGGTTTGTGCGCAGCTAATGATTTGTGATTGTGTGTCAGATTCTATATTCACCCCGACATCCAAAGTCGACGTGATAGCGCTAGAAGAGTCACCCAGTAGCATACTACCCGAGAACATAGAGCAACCCTCATTAAATAAGGGGGTAGGTTGGGAACCTATATTCGTCTCACCAGTTGTTAAATTGGAAACGTCAACCAGCTGTTTTTTGTCCGTGACACTTTGATACCCACCAGTTTGCTGTCTCTTCCTGGATGAGCGTGTTCTCTGATGACCACGATCCGAGACTCGAGAATTCTGAGAAATGTGAGAAGTGTTAGAAGAATCAGAATCGTTAGCTTTATCTTTACCCCTATGTGGCATATTTCTACGTGAGCCAAGTTGCCTCCGACCCCCACGTGGACCAGTTGTTTGGGGCCATGAATAAGCGTACTTCCCTGCAAAGGCCAGTTTGTCTCTAGACATCTTATCCTCTTTTCTGAGGAGAAGATGTCTGGTAAAAGCCTGAACATGCGCCTTCAAACGTGCATCAAAGACAGCGCATGTCTGTCAGAGTACTAAGATGGTGACCAGCCAAGAAGGGAAAAAAACTGCTGTAGCCATCCCCTATAAAGCCGCCATGGATTTTCCAAATCCGGCGGCTTAGTGTGCCAGGTACTGCATAGATTTTGTTGTAATTATGGTGAAGAAATAACCATCTCTCATAAGTTTAAGATGGGGATATATGGTTGCAAAGCGGTTAGGCCTTAACACAGCGGTGAACTAAAGGTGACCATGATTTCATACACTTCCCAATTTTAAATAGATCAACCATCCCAGTTTACATAAGCAAACTAATTGTGAATCAGAAACCAAAATAAATTTACATGTCTTTGGTGGGTAGATAAAGAGACACAACCCTGCAATAAAGGATTACTCACATACCTGAATGAAAGACTAAGCAAATGCCATTGCTTTCCAAGGTGAGACAAGCCACTTTGCCTCCCATGTCAGCATACCCATGGTTGGTTGCTCCGCCCTCTACCAACCCACAGGACCATTTTAACTCTATAAAAAAAGAGTTCTCCCCTTAGTCAGTATTCTTTACTTTGTCCTCATGCCTGCAGGATCATTATCAGCCTTACCTCACCGCTTTATGGTGTAACCGTTGCAGGTTCATGCTCTCCTGCAGTATGGAGTCCCATTGCTTGGGCTGCTAAAGGCGCCAGATAAGTATGGGAGGCCGTTTTTTTCTGTGGATCTTTTTTGGGCCATATTGGAAGATTAACAGGAGCTTAGCCTCTCCTCTATGCTCTTCCCTGATGGTATGTCTCCTATCCGTATGTGAGCAGGCTGTTACTTGCATTGCAGCTCCCCTCCAGGGATTATGTCCCCCCCTCCTCCTGTAGCAGTGTGCGGCGCTTCACGCGCACTGAACGGCTCTGTTTTACTCAGGAGTGACGTCATGTGACAGTACGGTGCATGCCCAGTAGCAAACTGAAGCTGTTGGCGGCCATCTTGGTATTCCCAAAATGCTCTCAGCATAAATGTAGAGCCTGGGATTCATTACAGGGCCAGCTATCAAGGTGAAGACATCTCCCTTAAGTGTCTTCCCTATTTTTTTTGCAATGGAGCCTGGCCAAGGTATTTAGGGGCTTGCAAATGGGTACTTTTGTTTAATGTTATGTATATGTATTGTGTAGATATGTGTATCTATGTGTGTGTATATGTATATATATGTATGTGTATATATATGTGTGTATGTGTGTGTGTATATATATATATATATATATATATATATATATATATATATATATATATATATATATATATATATATATATATATATATATATATATATATATATATATATATATATATATATATATATATATAATATGTATGTGTGTATATGTATGTATATGGTTAAAAAGGAAAGCAGAAAGAAATCTATCCTTTTTTTTTTTTTCCCTTGCCCAGCTGCCCCTAGTAATGTAATACCGCAACAAAAAGATCCTCATCATACCACTAGGTAAGGGCTGCAACAATCAGGTAAGTTTTAAAGGAAAATAAAAAAAGAGCACTATGGGAAAATTAGAACATATTTTTTGTTTCTACAGCCCACACCGGGGATCATCCCGCAGATCATCTCACCGTAGCTCCTCAGATAGGAGATCCAAAGGTCATAGGAGCTCAGGACACTCTCACTCATCCTCAGCTCATGCCTCCCGCAGTGGCCAGAGGTCACACCGACATACCCCTAGCAGACACGAATTCCACAGACCGGTGTATCCAAAAGAGAAGACCTGTTGGGTATGTGGAAGACAAGCGCTGCTGGAAAAATTGGTATGCGAGAAGTGTCTACTAGAGGCTACAGGGGGTAAAGAGAAAGATAAACAGCAGTCTATGGAATCAATTAAGAGCTTGATCAAGGATTCAATCAGGGAGTTGGCCCTCTCCCAGGACCAAATTAACCCACCTTCGCCTGAAGCAGCAGTAAGCACGTTCACTCCTCATTCGGACGCAGAGGTGGATTCTGAAGACTAAGCGGAAGGGGTGGATAGCAATATTTCAGCTTTTGACTTCGCTCTAGTTGAGCCTTTCATAACCGCGGTCAAGGATGCAATCCAGTGGGAGGAAAACCTGGAGCCACCTTCTAAAACAAAGAAATATTTCCCACATCTAAAAAAGAAGGTATCAACTTTCCCTTGATGGAAGAAATCAAGGAGGTGGTAACAGATGAATGGCAGAAGGTAGACAGAAGACCTATAGCGTATAATCGTTTTCTTAAGTTATATCCACTGGCAGAAGCAGATGCGCAACTTTTTGATGCTGTACCAACTGTGGACGCCTCAGTTATGAGGTTGGCTAGAAACTCGACCTTGCCACTAGAAGACGCAGTCTCCTTTAAAGATGTCCTTGACCGAAGGATTGACTCAGACCTGAAAAAAACATATCAGGCGGCTGGGGGAGCATGCAAGCCAGCGGTAGCTCTGACTTTGATCTTAAGGGCCAACAGAGTATGGTCAGACAACATGGAAACGCCCACAGACAAGGGGTAGGTTCAGAAGAAATCATTAAGGCCCTGGATGAATTAAAGCTGGCCTCAGATTTTATAGCAGAAGCGGCTATTAGGGATGAGCTTCGAGTTCGAGTCGAACTCATGTTCGACTCGAACATCGGCTGTTCGCAAGTTCGCCGAACAGCGAACAATTTGGGGTGTTCGCGGCAAATTCGAATGCCGCGGAACACCCTTTAAAAGTCTATGGGAGAAATCAAAAGTGCTAATTTTAAAGGCTAATATGCAAGTTATTGTCATAAAAAGTGTTTGGGGACCTGGGTCCTGCCCCAGGGGACATGGATCAATGCAAAAAAAAGTTTTAAAAACGGCCGTTTTTTCAGGAGCAGTGATTTTAATAATGCTTAAAGTCAAACAATAAAAGTGTAATATCCCTTTAAATTTCGTACCTGGGGGGTGTCTATAGTATGCCTGTAAAGGGGCGCATGTTTCCTGTGTTTAGAACAGTCTGACAGCAAAATGACATTTTGAAGGAAAAAACTCATTTAAAACTACCCGCAGCTATTGCATTGCCGACAATACACATAGAAGTTCATTGATAAAAACGGCATGGGAATTCCCCAAAGGGGAACCCCGAACCAAAATTAAAAAAAAAAATGACGTGGGAGTCCCCCTAAATTCCATACCAGGCCCTTCAGGTCTGATATGGATATTAAGGGGAACCCCGGCCAAAATTTAAAAAAAAAAATGACGTGGGGTTCCCCCTAAATTCCATACCAGACCCTTCAGGTCTGGTATGGATTTTAAGGGGAACCCCGCGCCAAAAAAAAACAAAAAACGGCGTGGGGTCCCCCCAAAGATCCATACCAGACCCTTATCCGAGCACGCAACCTGGCAGGCCGCAGGAAAAGAGGGGGGGAGGAGAGTGCGGCCCCCCCTCCTCAACCGTACCAGGCCACATGCCCTCAACATTGAGAGGGTGCTTTGGGGTAGCCCCCCAAAACACCTTGTCCCCATGTTGATGAGGACAAGGGCCTCATCCCCACAACCCTGGCCGGTGGTTGTGGGGGTCTTATCGGAATCTGGAAGCCCCCTTTAACAAGGGGACCCCCAGATCCCCCCCCCCGTGTGAAATGGTAAGGGGGTACTTACCCCTACCATTTCACTAAAAAACTGTCAAAAATGTTAAAAATGACAAGAGACAGTTTTTGACAATTCCTTTATTTAAATGCTTCTTCTTTCTTCTATCTTCCTTCATCTTCTGGTTCTTCTGGTTCTTCTGGCTCTTCTGGTTCTTCCTCCGGCGTTCTCGTCCAGCATCTCCTCCGCGGCATCTTCTATCTTCTTCTCCTCGGGCCGCTCCGCACCCATGGCATGGGGGGGAGGCTCCCGCTCTTCTCTTCTTCTTTTCTTCTCTTCTTCTCTTCTTCTCTTCTTCTCTTCTTCTCTTCTTCTCTTCTTCATTTTCTTCTCCGGGCCGCTCCGCAACCCATGCTGGCATGGAGGGAGGCTCCCGCTGTGTGACGGCGCTCCTTGTCTGACAGTTCTTAAATAACGGGGGGCACGGGACATGACGGGACTTCCCTGTGGCATTCCCCGTGACGTCACAGGGAAGTCCCGTCAAGTCACCGTGCGTCAGAGGGGGGTGGGGTCACCGGGTGGCCCCGCCCCCGTTATTTAAGAACTGTCAGACGAGGAGCGCCGTCACACAGCGGGAGCCTCCCTCCATGCCAGCATGGATTGCGGAGCGGCCCGGAGAAGAAAATGAAGAAGAGAAGAAGGAAGAAGAGAAGAAGAGAAGAAGGAAGAAGAGAAGAAGAGAAGAAAAGAAGAATAGAAGAGCGGGAGCCTCCCCCCCATGCCATGGGTGCGGAGCGACCCGAGGAGAAGAAGATAGAAGATGCCGCGGAGGAGATGCTGGACGAGAACGCCAGAGGAAGAACCAGAAGAGCCAGAAGAACCAGAAGATGAAGGCAGATAGAAGAAAGAAGAAGCATTTAAATAAAGGAATTGTCAAAAACTGTCTCTTGTCATTTTTAACATTTTTGACAGTTTTTTTGTGAAATGGTAGGGGTAAGTACCCCCTTACCATTTCACACAGGGGGGGCCGGGATCTGGGGGTCCCCTTGTTAAAGGGGGCTTCCAGATACCGATAAGCCCTCCGCCCGCAGACCCCCACAACCACCGGCCAGGGTTGTGGGGATGAGGCCCTTGTCCTCATCAACATGGGGACAAGGTGTTTTGGGGGGCTACCCCAAAGCACCCTCCAAATGTTGAGGGCATGTGGCCTGGTACGGTTCAGGAGGGGGGGGCGCACTCTCGTCCCCCCTCTTTTCCTGCGGCCTGCCAGGTTGCGTGCTCGGATAAGGGTCTGGTATGGATTTTTGGGGGGACCCCACGCCGTTTTTTTTTTTTTTTTGGCGCGGGGTTCCCCTTAAAATCCATACCAGACCTGAAGGGTCTGGTATGGAATTTAGGGGGAACCCCATGTCATTTTTAAAAAAAAATTTTGGCTGGGGTTCCCCTTAATATCCACACCAGACCTGAAGGGCCTGGTATGGAATTTAGGAGGACTCCCACGTCATTTTTTTTAAAATTTTGGTTCGGGGGTTCCCCTTTGGGGAATTCCCATGCCGTTTTTATCAATGAACTTCTATGAGTATTGTCGGCAATGCAATAGCCGCGGGTAGTTTTAAATGAGTTTTTTCCTTCAAAATGTCTTTTTGCTGTCAGACTGTTCTAAACACAGGAAACATGCGCCCCTTTACAGGCATACTATAGACACCCCCCAGGTACGAAATTTAAAGGGATATTACACTTTTATTGTTTGACTTTAAGCATTATTAAAATCACTGCTCCTGAGAAAACAGCCGTTTTTAAAACTTTTTTTTGCATTGATCCAATTCCCCTGGGACAATCCACCCCACCCCCCCCCAAAAGAATGGCCGACATAAAATATAAATATTAAATCAAAATACCATAGCAAGGCACACAACCGGGGATGTAAATAAACATAACCCCCTAGTGGCCGAAAAAAATTAAGGGATTATACATCAATACATATAAGAATAATGTAGAGTTATGGACATGAAAAGAGAATTCCATAGAATGCCACCAACAGAGGCTTATGGACCAGCTATCAGAGGAGGAGATCATCAGAAAGTATATTGATTAATTTGTTTCATTTATCCATAACTCCGGAAGAGAAATCTTCCAAGAAGGGCTTAAAGCTAATAGCCTCATTGAGGCCAGGAGGCACCATAGCATTTAAATTGTGTATCCATGGCTGCTCCATTTGGAGGAGGGTTTTATTCCAATCCTCCCCTCTGGGGCTGGGGTGGATACGGTCCAATAAAATTTTTCTCCATGAACAGTTTTGGTGTGTCGACCAAGGGGCAGTTCGAGATTGCAAATTTGCATGCTTCTAATGTGCCTATAGGCACGTTTCCAAGACTCCAATTTGGTCTTGCCAATATAGAAAAAGCCACAGTCACAAAGTAGCATGTAAATGACCCCAAAGGTCTTGCAGTTAGCAAAATGTCTCAAACAAAATATTTGACCATTGGGGAGAATGTTTTTTTTTTTTCAGTGTGCATATATCGACAATAATTACAGGCACCACACATGTATGTGCCTTTGTATTTACATGGATCTTTGCGGGCTTCCCCTTTAAATTCACTAGTGATGAGTTTGTCTCTGATTGGTGTAGGCCTTTTAAATGTAAATACAGGGCGATCTGGGACAAGTTGTCCAAGTATAGGATCAGAGGACAGCATGTGCCAGTATTCATTGACAATACTATGGATTTTGGCTTGTTGGTTTGTGTATCTAGTGATGATATGTAAAGGTTTATTGTCATCTTTGGGTTTATGTGTGAATAAGAGTTTTTGTCTTTTATGTGATGATGCACGTTGATAAGCCCTTTCGAGGAGGCATGAGAATAGCATCTCTACAAAAGTCTATCACAGAGTTGTTGGGCTTGAAGTTTAAAGTTCTCCTCATTGGAACAATTACGCCTTAACTGTAGGTACTGGCTATAAGGTATCGACTTTACCAATGTCTGGGGGTGAAAACTTGATGCATGTAAAATGCTATTGCCCGCCGTGGATTTCCTATAAAGGTTGCTACCTAGGTTACCATCATTATCCCTAAGGACCTCCACATCCAAGAACGCTATACGTTCCTTGTCATAGGTCATAGTAAAATTTAAATTGAATTTGTTTTTATTCATTCTGCTCAGACAGTGTTGTAGCCTGATGTGCAAGCTGGTAGAGGCATCCCCAAAAAAGACTGTAATTGCAGTGAAAAGTGGTTCTACAAAGTATTGACTCAGGGGGGCTGAATACAAATGCACGCCACACTTTTTACATATTTATTTGTAAAAAAAAATGTAAAACCATTTATCATTTTTCATCCACTTCACAATTATGTGCCACTTTGTGTTGGTTTATCACATAAAATCCCAATAAAAAACATTTATGTTTTTGGTTGTAACATGACAATATGTGGAAAATTTCAAGAGTTATGAATACTTTTTCAAGGCACTGTAATGCCCCATATACACGGTCGGACTTTCTAACGGAAAATTTTCCATCGGATTTTCCGACACACAAAGTTTGAGAGCAGGCTATAAAATTTTCCGACAACAAAATCCGATTGCGTCAATTCCGATCGTGTGTGGCCAGTTCCGACGCACAAAGTGCCATGCATGCTCAGAAGAAATTCCGAGACGGAACAGCTCGGTCTGGTAAAATTAGCATTCGAAATGGATAGAGCACTTTCGTCAGGCTGCAATGTTTAAAATTGTTTAATACAGCGCACTCTGTTCTTCTTTATAATGCTAGAAGAATTAAGTATTTTTGCTGCTCATATTTACACAGACTTCTCACAAACTTCTTTCTTTATTATTTATCGTGATTTCATCAATATATTTAGATTTGTCACAGCGGAAAAAAAAAAATATATTTTTTTTGGTTTGTATTATTTCAAGCCTGATCTTATTGTTAATTTTTTTTTTTTTAATTTTAGATCCTGAATATTTTTGTGTGTGTTTTGTGTGTTAAGTTACCACAACACCATTATTATCTGGTATTATTTAATCTTTAATCTCAAGGAGATTGGTTGTTGTTGGTGTCTCTTGTTAATTTCACATTGTATTTTTGAAATGTACCTGTCTCCTCACAAACAAACTGTCCTTTTTGAAGGAAAACACACATAGGTGAGTATAATTGAAACAAAAATTCCTTTATTAAGGGCTCAGAACCAAACAAAGAGGGAGGCAACGCTTGAGAAACAGCAGAAATTGGTGAAGCCTTTGGCCCCAGGGCACACATTAATTATTTCATGGCAAAATTGGTGGCCTGAGGAGTCCATATATAAGGGAGTGCAGTCTGGTCCAGAAGTCCTAGAGATCATGAAACCAGCAGATGACATGTATGTCCCCAGGCTGTGGTCATACAAGAAGCTGTATCTTTTGTCAGACCAGACTGAACACAGGTCATTACTCTCTGGTCTTCCTTCCACGCTTCCTTCCATGCTGTGGTGGTGGAGTTGTGGCAAGAGGAGGAGGAGGATGGTCCAACTCACTCAGGTGGGTATTGGGTGTGATTTCGCCCCTCACCCCCTTAGTTAAGACTTTATAAAGAAGGTCCTCACACGGGAGGCGTTGGCCCTCCTGCATGCCCTGCAGTTTTGTGGCAGCCATGAAGGCAAAGGCCTCTTCAGGAGTGGGGGTGGCTCTGAGGGACGCAGAAGCCTCCTGAATCATCCTGAGTGTTGAATCCTGCATGTGACTCCCCTTCCTGGGTCTTTTGTTTGGAAGGCGGAGGGGAGGAACCTGCGATTCTGTGAGGCTCCTACTAGGCCCAGGCTTCTCCTGGCTGCCACTAACCCCCACCTCCTCCTGGCTGCCACATTCCACAGCCTCCTCCTGTGTGGCACATTCCACAGCCTCGTCCTGGCTGAGGTCTTCCTGTGTATGAAAAAGGGACATAGTTTTAGTTTTTTATTCATCAATCACACAAAATTTTCATCTCATGATTGTTGCAAATTGAATGTTAACAAATATAACAGATGATCATTCTGAGCCCAGCATTTTTCATTCTTGTCCCAATTATTTTTGCCCACTACTGTCTATTGATATGTAAAACACTTTATTAAATCAGCAATTAGTGATCAATAATAACATCTAGTAAACATAATTTATTTATTGACCAGAAATCTGTAGAACAATGCTATACCTGGCTCCAGCTTGGGCTCCTCCACTTCTTCCTGGCTGGAAGTCCCAGGTTGGACATCGGAAGCCTCAGCTGGGGTGGAAGGAAGAGTGGAAGGAAGGGTTGAGAGGGATTTCCTGACTCCAGTCTGGTCTGACAGAAATCGCAGTCTCTCATAGTACCACAGCCTGGGGACATAAACGTCATCTGCTGCTGCTCCGGATCTCTGGGAATCCGTGACCTTCTTGCGCTCCCTAAGATAAGTGCTCCTCAGGCCACCAATTTTGGCTTTTAAATAGGGGATTGTTGCCTTATGGACCACTGGCTTCACCAACTCCAGCAGTTTCTCCAGCGCTGTCTGCCTCTTTTGTTTATGATTATAATGTGGATGTTTCACCTGCCACAGACAGGGCAGCTCCCTGTATTTGTCTATGAACAGGGGGAGGAAGTTGTGGTCATTGAAGCCATCCATTTTATCTGCAAGACACAAGACAAGACAAACCCTAATGTCAGGCAAAACTCTCCTAATCTTGTTACAATATAGGCCTCAATCTAGAAGCAGTATAGGCCCAAGTTTAGATCTTACCTTGGTTATCACGATCGGCGCCTCCAAAACTCCTTCGTCTGCTCACAGATCGTACGTACGTGTTATGCTTTATATACACTGCGCATGCGTGAAACTCTGCCCGCCCCTGGCGTTCTTTCTAGTCTATTCCCCGCCCCTTCTCGTTTGGCGCAGTGGGGGAAGAGCACATGGCGGAGACACAGCAGGTGCGTGCTAATTACAGCAACGAGGAGGAGGAGGAAAGCCCGGAATGTCCCGATCCCGGAGGAGAAGATTTAAGGCATCAAATATGGCCTTTGGGGAGATGTTGGAGATGGTCGACATCCTGAAGAAGGCCGACTATGATGGGAAGTATGGACCTTACCCCAACCCCAATGTCAGAAAGGCCAAGATCATGGCGAATGAAGTCAAGAGTCTGCACACAGTGTGTCAACATGTGCTATCTGCAATCACGGGAGATCAATGGACGCGTTTTGGGGGTGCAACCCGTTCCTCAATAACAAAGTAGATGGGAGGAAGGGGTTGCACCCCCAAAACACATCCCTTGTTCCCCCATGATGGCAGCTAGCACATGTTAACATTCAACAATTTGTGTGCATCTTCAAAATTTGGCTTTTCCAGGGGTGACTTCACCCCATCTGAACGCAATATCAAACACAGTTTATAAATACTCATGTCTGATATTGCCAACAATTTCTTAAAAAGTTGAACTTTGTAAGTTCAAGATTTGTGTCTTTCTTGTTGGTTTTAAACATGCCTGTTTTATCTTAAATGGACATTTCTACTTTTAGTAATGCGACCCCAAACATTTTTATACAACAAACTTGTTGGTTTGTTTTAACCACTTGACGACCGCCTCACGCCGATGTACGTCGGCAAGGTGGCACGGACAGGCAAAATCACTTACATGTACGTGATTTGACTTCCGCGGGTGGGGGGTCCGATAGGACCCCTCCCCGGTGCCCGAGGCGGTCGTGTTTTGTTCCCCGGCGATTGGAGGTGAGGGGGAGGCCATCCGTTCGTGGCCCCCCCCTCGTGATCGCCGCCGGCCAATGGGAACATTCCTTTGCTGCTGTATGCTAAACAGCAGCAAAGGAAATGATGTCATCTCTCCTCGGCTCGGTAGTTTCCGTTCCGGCGCCGAGGAGAGAAGACTGAAATGTGAGTGCACCAACACTACACACACAGTAGAACATGCCAGGCACACAAAACACCCCGATCCGACCCCGTTCGCCCCCGATCACCCCCCAATCACCCCCCCCTGTCACAAACTGACACCAAGCAGGTTTTTTTTTTTTTTTTTTTCTTCTGATTACTGTATTGGTGTCAGTTTGTGACAGTTACAGTGTTAGGACAGTTACTGTTAGCCCCCTTTAGGTCTAGTGTACCCCCCTAACCCCCCTAATAAAGTTTTAACCCCTTGATCACTCCCCGTCACCAGTGTCACTAAGCGATCATTTTTCTGATCGCTGTATTAGTGTCGCTGGTGACGCTAGTTAGGGACGTAAATATTTAGGTTCGCCGTCAGCGTTTTATAGCGACAGGGACCCCCATATACTATCTAATAAATGTTTTAACCCCTTGATTGCCCCCTAGTTAACCCTTTCACCACTGATCACCGTATAAGTGTTACGGTTGATGCTGGTTAGTTTGTTTATTTTTTATAGTGTCAGGGCACCCGCCGTTTATTACCGAATAAAGGTTTAGCCCCTGATTGCCCGGCGGTGATATGCATCGCCCCAGGCAGCTTCAGATTAGCGCCAGTACCGCTAACACCCACGCACGCAGCATACGCCTCCCTTAGTGGTATAGTATCTGATCGGATCAATATCTGATCCAATCAGATCTATACTAGCGTCCCCAGCAGTTTAGGGTTCCCAAAAACGCAGTGTTAGCGGGATCAGCCCAGATACCTGCTAGCACCTGCGTTTTGGCCCTCCGCCCAGCCCACCCAAGAGCAGTATCGATCGATCACTGTCACTTACAAAACACTAAACGCATAACTGCAGCGTTCACAGAGTCAGGCCTGATCCCTGCGATCGCTAACAGTTTTTTTGGTAGCATTTTGGTGAACTGGCAAGCAAGCACCAGCCCCAGGCAGCGTCAGGTTAGCGCCAGTAGCGCTAACACCCACGCATGCACCGTACACCTCCCTTAGTGGTATATCTGATCAGATCAATATCTGATCCGATCAGATCTATACTAGCGTCCCCAGCAATTTAGGATTCCCAAAAACGCAGCGTTAGCGGGATCAGCCCAGATACCTGCTAGCACCTGCGTTTTGCCCCTCCGCCCCGGCCCAGCCCAGCCCACCCAAGTGCAGTATCATCGATCACTGACACTTACAAAACACTAAATGCATAACTGCAGCGTTCGCAGAGTCAGGCCTGATCCCTGCGATCGCTAACAGTTTTTTTGGTAGTATTTTGGTGAACTGACAAGCACCAGCCCCAAGCAGCGTCAGGTTAGCGCCAGTAGCGCTAACACCCACGCACGCAGCATACACCTCCCTTAGTGGTATAGTATCTGAACGGATCAATATCTGATCCGATAAGATCTATACTAGCGTCCCCAGCAGTTTAGGGTTCCCAAAAACGCAGTGTTAGCGGGATCAGCCCAGATACCTGCTAGCACCTGCATTTTGCCCCTCCGCCCGGCCCAGCCCAGCCCACCCAAGTGCAGTATCGATCGATCACTGTCACTTACAAAACACTTAACGCATAACTGCAGCGTTCGCAGAGTCAGGCCTGATCCCTGCGATCGCTAACTGTTTTTTTGGTAGCTTTTTATTGAACTGGCAAGCGCCAGCGTCCTAGTACACCCCGGTCATAGTCAAACCAGCACTGCAGTAACACTTGGTGACGTGGCGAGTCCCATAAGTGCAGTTCAAGCTGGTGAGGTGGCAAGCACAAGTAGTGTCCCGCTGCCACCAAGAAGACAAACACAGGCCCGTCGTGCCCATAATGCCCTGCTGCATTCGCCAATCCTAATTGGGAACCCACCGCTTCTGCAGCGCCCGTAATTCCCCCATTCACATCCCCAACCAAACGCAGTCGGCTGCATGAGAGGCATTTTCTTTATGTCCTCCCGAGTACCCCTACCCAACAAACCCCCCCAAAAAAGATGTTGTGTCTGCAGCAAGCGCGGATATAGGCGTGACACCCGCTATTATTGTCCCTCCTGTCCTGACAATCCTGGTCTTTGCATTGGTGAATGTTTTGAACGCTACCATGCACTAGTTGAGTATTAGCGTAGGGTACAGCATTCCACAGACTAGGCACACTTTCACAGGGTCTCCCAAGATGCCATCGCATTTTGAGAGACCCGAACCTGGAACCGGTTACCGTTATAAAAGTTAGTTACAAAAAAAGTGTAAAAATATATATATATATATATATATATATATATATATATATATATATATATATATATATAAAAAATAAAAAAAAATAGTTGTCGTTTTATTGTTCTCTCTCTCTCTCTATTCTCTCTATTGTTCTGCTCTTTTTTACTGTATTCTATTCTGCAATGTTTTATTGTTATTATGTTTTATCATGTTTGCTTTTCAGGTATGCAATTTTTTATACTTTACCGTTTACTGTGCTTTATTGTTAACCATTTTTTTTGTCTTCAGGTACGCCATTCACAACTTTGAGTGGTTATACCAGAATGATGCCTGCAGGTTTAGGTATCATCTTGGTATCATTCTTTTCAGCCAGCGGTCGGCTTTCATGTAAAAGCAATCCTAGCGGCTAATTAGCCTCTAGACTTCTTTTACAAGCCGTGGGAGGGAATGCCCCCCCCCCACCGTCTTCCGTGTTTTTCTCTGGCTCTCCTGTCTCAACGGGGAACCTGAGAATGCAGCCGGTGATTCAGCCAGCTGACCATAGAGCTGATCAGAGACCAGAGTGGCTCCAAACATCTCTATGGCCTAAGAAACCAGAAGCTACGAGCATTGTATGACTTAGATTTCGCCGGATGTAAATAGCGCCATTGGGAAATTGGGGAAGCATTTTATCACACCGATCTTGGTGTGGTCAGATGCTTTGAGGGCAGAGGAGAGATCTAGGGTCTAATAGACCCCAATTTTTTCAAAAAAGAGTACCTGTCACTACCTATTTCTATCATAGGGGATATTTACATTCCCTGAGATAACAATAAAAATGATAAAAAAAAATATATGAAAGGAACAGTTTAAAAATAAGATAAAAAAGCAAAAAAATAATAAAGGAAAAAAAAAAGCACCCCTGTTCCCCCCTGCTCTCGCGCTAAGGCGAACATAATCGTCGATCTGGCGTCAAATGTAAACAGCAATTGCACCATGCATGTGAGGTATCACTGCGAAGGTCAGATCGAGGGCAGTAATTTTAGCAGTAGACCTCCTCTGTAAATCTAAAGTGGTAACCTGTAAAGGCTTTTAAAGGCTTTTAAAAATGTATATATTTTGTTGCCACTGCACGTTTGTGTGCAATTTTAAAGCATGTCATGTTTGGTATCCATGTACTCGGCCTAAGATCATCTTTTTTATTTCATCAAACATTTGGACAATATAGTGTGTTTTAGTGCATTAAAATGTAAAAAAGTGTGTTTTTTCCCCAAAAAATGTGTTTGAAAAATCGCTGCGCAAATACTGTGTGAAAAAAAAAATGAAACACCCACCATTTTGCTTTAAAAAAATATATAATGTTTGGGGGTTCAAAGTAATTTTCTTGCAAAAAAAAAATAATTTTTTCATGTAAACAAAAAGTGTCAGAAAGGGCTTTGTCTTCAAGTGGTTAGAAGAGTACGTGATGTGTGACATAAGCTTCTAAATGTTGTGCATAAAATGCCAGGACAGTTCAACCCCCCCCCAAATGACCCCATTTTGGAAAGTAGACACCCCAAGCTATTTGCTGAGAGGCATGTCGAGTCCATGGAGAATTGTGACACAAGTTGCGGGAAAAAGACAATTTTTTTTTTTTTGCACAAAGTTGTCACTAAATGATATATTGCTCAAACATTCCATGGGAATATGTGAAATTACACCCCAAAATACGTTCTGCTGCTTCTCCTGAGTACGGAGATACCACATGTGTGAGACTTTTTGGGAGCCTAGCCGCGTACGGGACCCCGAAAACCAAGCACCGCCTTCAGGCTTTCTAAGGGCGTGAATTTTTGATTTCACTCTTCACTGCCTATCACAGTTTCGGAGGCCATGGAAAGCCCAGGTGGCACAACCCCCCCCCCAAATGACCCCATTTTGGAAAGTAGACACCCAAAGCTATTTGCTGAGAGGTATAGTGAGTATTTTGCAGACCTCACTTTTTGTCACAAAGTTTTGAAAATTGAAAAAAGAAAAAAAAATGTTTTTTCTTGTCTTTCTTCATTTTCAAAAACAAATGAGAGCTGCAAAATACTCACCATGCCTCTCAGCAAATAGCTTGGGGTGTCTACTTTCCAAAATGGGGTCATTTGGGGGGGTTTTGTGCCACCTGGGCATTCCATGGCCTCCGAAACTGTGATAGGCAGTGAAGAGTGAAATCAAAAATTTTCACCCTTAGAAATCCTGAAGGCGGTGATTGGATTTCGGGGCCCCGTACACGGCTAGGCTCCCAAAAAATTCCCACACATGTGGTATCCCCATACTCAGGAGAAGCAGCTAAATGTATTTTGGGGTGCAATTCCACATATGCCCATGGCCTGTGTGAGCAATATATCATTTAGTGACAACTTTGTGCAAAAAAAAAAAAAAAAAGTGTCACTTTCCCGCAACTTGTGTCAAAATATAAAATATTCCATGGACTCAATATGCCTCTCAGCAAATAGCTTGGGGTGTCTACTTTCCAAAAAGGGGTCATTTGGGGGGGTTTTGTGCCACCTGGGCATTCCATGGCCTCCGAAACTGTGATAGGCAGTGAAGAGTGAAATCAAAAATTTACACCCTTAGAAATCCTGAAGGGGGTGATTGGTTTTCGGGGCCCCGTACGCGGCTAGGCTCCCAAAAAGTCCCACACATGTGGTATCCCCATACTCAGGAGAAGCAGCTGAATGTATTTTGGGATGCAATTCCACATAGGCCCATGGCCTGTGTGAGCAATATATCATTTAGTGACAACTTTTTGTAAATATTTTTTTTTTTTGCCATTATTCAATCACTTGGGACAAAAAAAAAAATATTCAATGGGTTCAACATGCCTCTCAGCAATTTCCTTTCGGGTGTCTACTTTCCAAAATGGGGTCATTTGGGGGGGTTTTGTACTGCCCTGCCATTTTAGCAAAGCAAGAAATGACATAGGCAGTCATAAACTAAAAGCTGTGTAAATTACAGAAAATGTACCCTAGTTTGTAGACGCTATAATTTTGCGCAAACCAATAAATATACGCTTATTGACATTTTTTTTACCAAAGACATGTGGCCGAATACATTTTGGCCTAAATTTATGACTAAAATTTAGTTTATTGGATTTTTTTTATAACAAAAAGTAGAAAATATCATTTTTTTTCAAAATTTTCGGTCTTTTTCCGTTTATAGCGCAAAAAATAAAAACCGCAGAGGTGATCAAATACCATCAAAAGAAAGCTCTATTTGTGGGAAGAAAAGGACGCAAATTTTGTTTGGGTACAGCATTGCATGACTGCGCAATTAGTAGTTAAAGCAACGCAGTGCCAAATTGGAAAAAGACCTCTGGTCCTTAGGCAGCATAATGGTCCGGGGCTCAAGTGGTTAAAAACCTTTTATAAATGCACATGTGATTGTGCTGGTATTAAAAAGATTGATACTCAAGAATGTGTGGATTATTGTTTGAACGCTCCAAAAATTTTGTTGTGCTCAAATTGGTGTTTTCTGTGACAATGGGGGTTATTTCCTAAGGGAAAATCCACTTTGCACTACAAGTGCAGTTTCAAGTGCACTTGTAGTGCAAAGTGTCTTTGCCTTTAGTAAACAAAAAAACAAGAAATATAGCCCTGGGACTTTAGATGAGGTAAGAGAGGTTTGGCCAATGTCCACAGCGAACACTGAGACAAAATCAATTTATTCATTTCAAAATGTTATGTAGCGGGGCGGTAACAACAATGATTGTGAGTTACCAGGCATAATAGCCAATGTACACAACACAGATGAACGTAAATATACAAAGATTTATTACAAATGTTATACATCAATGAGCAAGAATAAAACTTGAAAGTTGTTGGGTCAGTAAATACACATACAGAATAAGAAGATAAAATGTATATACATGTGAACAGGGAAGTATGTGAACATAATGCAGACATCAATAATGCCCAGCATGTACCAGCATAAAACAAGCATCAATAAAGCCCTATGCATTTCGCGAGACCCTGCTCGCTTCTTCAGGGGCGGATGCATGAATGTTGTAACGAGGTCTGAGATAAATCGCCAAACGCTGGATATCAAGATGGCAGCAGTGTGATGCATCCAGCTCGGGAGCTGAGGAGGCGGAACAAAACAAAGGCCACAATAGGGGAACATCCGGAGGATCAGCACGGTCTGGATAGGGGTATTTCTCACTGCGGTCTCCACTTAGCCCCTTAAAATTGTGTCTGGAAAATGTCTCAATTAGGGATGAGCCGAACACCCCCGGTTCGGTTCGCACCAGAACCTGCGAACGGACCGAAAATTTGCACGAACGTTAGAACCCCATTGACGTCTATGGGACTCGAACGTTCGAAATCAAAAGTGCTCATTTTAAAGGCTAATTTGCATGGTATCGTCCTAAAAAGGGTTTGGGGACCCGGGTCCTACCCCAGGGGACATGTATCAATGCAAAAACTTTTAAAACGTTTTTTCGGGAGCAGTGATTTTAATGATGCTTAAAGTAAAAAAAAAAGTGAAATATTCCTTTAAATATCGTACCTGGGGTGTGTCTATAGTATGCCTGTAAAGTGGTGCGTGTTTCCCGTGCTTAGAACAGTCCCTGCACAAAATGTCAATTTTAAAGGAAAAAATCTCATTTAAAACTGCTTGCGGGTTTAATGTAATGTCGGGTCCTGGCAATATGGATGAAAATCAGTGAGACAAACAGCATGGGTACCCCCCAGTCCATTACCAGGCCCTTTGGGTCTTGTATGGATGTTAAGGGGAACCCCGCACCCAAATTAAAATAAGGAAAGGTGTGGGGCCACTAGGCCCTATATACTCTGAACAGCAGTATACAGGCGGTGCAAACAAGACAGGGACTGTAGGTTTGTTGTTAAGTAGAATCTGTTTGTAATTTTGAATGGGTACATTTTTAACGTGTTTAGCTCCAGCCAAAAAATCTTTTTTAAGCTTTTTGGAAAACATAGGGAAGGGTTATCACCCCTGTGACATTTGTTTTGCTGTCTTTCCTACTCTTCAGACGATTTCACCTCACTTTTTGTCCCAATGACAAATGTTTTTTGAAAATTTGGAGTTTTTTGTGGAACAAGGATTGTAAAGCATCAGTGGAAAGGAGAAATGTTTTTCCCATATTAACTCTTACAGGAGAGAATTTCCCTTCCTAGGGGTAGATTTCATCTCACTTCCTGTTGTCTCCTTCCGTTTGCAAGTAGGAGTCGTTTGTAAGTTAGATGTTTGAAAGTAGGGGCCTGCCCTATATACTCAGCAGAAATTTGGGCCTTAGGTGTTGTTGTGGCCACAACACTGTAAGCCCTCACAGGGCCCTGCTGTGAAATATTAGATCATGAATTGTAATTACATGCCCCTGTTGAACAAGGGCAGAAAAATTGGGCCTTTGGTGGTGGTGGTGCTGGTGCCACAACACTGTAAGTCCTCGCTCGCTCTTGGTGGGTGCAGAAATGGGCCCTGCTGTGAAATATTAGATCAAGAATTGTAATTACATGCCCCTGTTGAACAGGGGCTGAAAAATTAGGCCTTAGGCACTGGTGCTGGTGCCACAACACTGCAACCCCTCACAGACACTCTAGTTGGAACGCAGGAACGAGCCCTGCTGCAAAGTATTGCAGTAAAAATTGTAATTACACGCCCCTATTAAACAGGAGCTGAAAAATTGGGCCTTAGGCACTGGTGCTGGTGCCACAACACTGCAACCCCTCACAGATACTCTAGTTGTAACGCAGAAACGAGCCCTGGTGCAAAGTATTGCATCAAAAATTGTAATTACACGCCCCTGTTAAACAGGGGCTGAAAAATTGGGCCTTAGGCACTGGTGGTGGCGCCCAGAACCAAAAATGTTCTTACAAGCTATCAGCGTGATGATTGAGGAGGAAGAGGATAATTACTCAGGGATAGTCACTCAGCATCAGCATAGGCAGTCTTTGAAGGGATCTGAGATTTCAAAAAAAATTATTCGGTTACATCAGCATCAGGTGCTTGGTAGCTGGTGGTGATCAAAGACTGATTCATTTTTATGAAGGTCAGTTGATCGACTGAGTCGGTGGACAGACGCACCCTGTGATCGGTTACAAAGCCTCCAGCAGCACTGAATGTACGTTCCGAAAGAGCGCTGGATGCAGGACAGGCCAGTAGCTCAATTGCATACTGTGCAAGCTCTGGCCAGTGATCCATCCTCAAGACCCAGTAACCCAGAGGATTTTCGGTGGGAAAAGTGTCCAAGTCAGATCTTGCCCCTAGGTATTCCTGCACCATGTGAAACAGACGCTGGCGATGGTTGTTGGAACCGATCATACCTTGGGGCTGCGGACCAAAAAATTGTCTGAACGCATCGGTCAGACGGCCACCTTCTCCACTGGTCCTTCTTTGACTGACCGAAGCCTAAGCAACACGTTGTCCATAAACAAGAGTTTGTAACCTCCCAGTCTCTGGGAACGCGTTTTCTGCAAGGCCTCCCGAAGATGTTTCATCCTCTGCTCCCTCTGCGATGGCAAGATAAGGTCCGCAACCTTACCCTTGTAACGTGGATCAAGGAGGGTTGCCAGCCAGTATTGGTCCTTCTTCTTGATACCACGAATACGAGGATCCTTACGCAGGCTTTGCAGGATCAGGGAGGCCATGCAGCGTAGGTTTGCTGAGGCATTCGGTCCGGAGTCCTCTGGGTCACTAAGGACGACATGGTCCGCAGCCACCTCTCCCAGCCACGTACAAGTCCATGTGTTTCTTGGGACTGATCCCTTAAAGACTGCTGCTGATGCTGAGTGCCAGGCTCCACCTCCATACTGACACAATCTTCCTCCTCCTCCTCCTCCTCCTCCTCTTCCTGTGTGATCGGCGGGCACGCAGGAACACTGTCTGGATAAAGGGGGCCTTGAGAGCTAAGGAAGTCCTCCTCTTCCTGCCTCTGTTCTGCCTCAAGTGCCCTGTCCATTATTCCACGCAGCGTGTGCTCCAACAGGTAGACAAGGGGGACAGTGTCACTGATGCATGCACTGTCACTGCTCACCATCCTCGTGGCCTCCTCAAATGGTGACAGGACAGTGCATGCATCCCTGATCATGGCCCACTGGCGTTGGGAAAAAACAAACAAGCTCCCCTGACCCTGTCCTGGTGCCATAGTTGCACAGGTACTCATTGATGGCCCTCTGCTGCATGTGCAGCCGCTGGAGCATGGCCAACATTTAGTTCCACCTGGTGGGCATGTCACAGATTAGGCGGTTCTTGGGCAGGTTAAACTCCTTTTGGAGGTCTGCCAGCCGAGCACTGGCATTATATGACCGGCGGAAATGCACACAGACTTTCCTGGCCTGCCTCAGGACATCCTGTAAGCCCGGGTAACTGCCCAAGAACCGCTGCACCACCAAGTTAAGGACGTGAGACAAACAGGGCACATGGGTCATTTGTCCCTGTCAGAGGGCAGAGAGGAGGTTGGTGCCATTGTCGCAAACCACCATTCCTGCCTTAAGTTGGTGTGGCGTTAACCACCTCTGAACCTGCCCCTGCAGAGCTGACAGAACCTCTGCCCCAGTGTGACTCCTGTCCCCCAAGCACACCAGCTCAAGCACCGCATGGCATCTTTTGGCCTGCGTACTTGCGTAGCCCCTTGAACGGCTACGGAGCACCGCTGGTTCCGAGGACAAAGCACAGGAAGAGGCCATGGAGTAAGAAGAAGAGAAGGGGGTGGAGGAGAGAGGTGTGTCACAATCATTAGCATTTTGGAGGCGTGGTGGCGGAACAACCTCCAACACTACTGCACCTTGTCCTGCATCCTTCCCAGCTGCCAGCAGAGTCACCCAATGCACCGTGAAACTTAGGTAACGTCCCTGTCCATGCCTGCTGGACCATGAGTCAGTGGTAATATGCACCTTACCGCTGACCGCCCTGTCCAGCGAGGCATGGACATTGCCTTCCACATGCCGGTAGAGAGCCGGAATTGCCTTCCGTGAGAAAAAGTGGCGTTTGGGTACCTGCCACTGAGGAACCGCACATTCCACAAACTCACGGAAGGGGGCAGAGTCTACCAACTGAAAAGGCAGCAGTTGAAGTGCTAGCAATTTTGCCAAGCTAGCATTCAACTGCTGCGCATGTGGATGGCTGGGAGCAAACTTCTTTCGGCGGTGCAGCAGCTGGGGCAGGGAAATTTGCCTGGTACAATCTGACGTCGGTGTACCAAAAGCAGATTGCCCACAAGTACTTGGCTGTGACACACCTAATTCTACACCTTCATTCCTCTCAGTGCAGGTCTCAGAGAGGACTGAAGGTATAGTGGGGTTGGAAATCTCAGCTGATGAGGAGCAAGGAGAGGTCCTCTTTGTTCTTTGGTGTGGGTCTTTTAGATACGCTTGCCAACGAACTGCATGGCAGGTCAACATATGTCTGGTCAAGCATGTGGTACCCAAGCGGGAGATGTTTTGGCCACGCGAGATACGCTTGAGACATATGTTGCAAATAGCAGCGGTGCGATCTGATGCACTCGTCCCAAAACATGCCCACACCAAAGAACTTTTTGAATAACGCGCAGACACTGCAGCGCCCTGCACATGTGGAGCTTTGGGGTGTGATGCAGTCAATGTGCTGCCCTTAGGCTGGCCCCTGGAGGGCATCCTGCCTCATTGGTGATGTGCCGCCTCCTCCTCCTCCTCCTCCTCCTCTCTCCTATCAGGCACCCACTTTGAGTCAGTGACCTCATCATCCCCTCCCTCCTCATCACTGGAGCAAACCTGGCAGTATGATGCAGCAGGGGGAGCATGACTGCCAGATTGCTGTCCTTCTTGGGCACCCCCTCTGTCCGTGCTCACGTTACTGCCTTCATCGAGCTCAGTATCATCATCAGAGCCTTCCAAACGCTGGGCATCCTCCTGGAGCATGTACCCAACACTGTGGTCAAACAGTTCGAGGGACTCCTCAGGAGGACATGGTGGGGCTAGGGAAGGAGTCACCGATGACATTGAGCCAAGGGAAGAGGCCGCTGCTTTGCCAGACAAAGTACCCTGGGCATGGGTGAGAGAGGATGAGGAGGATGAGGACGGCTTGGTCATCCACTCGACCAAGTCTTCCGCATGTTTCGGCTCAACGTGGCCAGCTGCCGAAAAAAAGGCCAAGCGTGTCCCACGGCCACGTGCTGATGAGGATGCACCGTCTCCACGACCAGCACTAGACACAGAGCCTGCTTGCCCTCTCTTATTGGCTTGTGACTGTCTGCCTCTCCTTCTTGGCCTTCCAGACATACAGTACTAATGGCCTGTAGCTGCACTAAGCTGGGATATATATATATATATATATATATATATATATATATATATATATATATATATGTACTGATACTGCAGCTAGCAAAATCAACTTCCTGCCAAAATCAACCTTCTACAGATAGCTTTAGCTGAACACTGTGCAGAGCTCGCAAAAAACTAACTTGTAGCTTTTTTAGCTGCCTGCGGTAGTGATAGGATCAGGAAAACACCACCAACCTTCTACAGGTAGCTTTAGCTGAACACTGTGCAGAGCTCGCAAAAAACTTGTAGGTTTAGCTGGACACTCTGAGGAGGATGCACCACACTAACTTGTAGTTTTAGCTGAACACTGTGAGCAGGATGCAACGGACTAACTTGTAGGTTTAGCTGAACACTGTGATGTGGACGCACCACACTAACTTGTAGTTTTAGCTGAACACTGTGAGCAGGACGCACTGCACTAACTTGTAGTTTTAGCTGAACACTGTGAGCAGGACGCACCGCACTAACTTGTAGGTTTAGCTGAACACTGTGAGGTGGACGCACCACACTAACTTGTAGTTTTAGAAGAACACTGAGAGCAGGACGCACCGCACTAACTTGTAGGTTTAGCTGAACACTGTGAGCAGGACGCACCGCACTAACTTGTAGGTTTAGCTGAACACTGTGAGGTGGACGCACCACACTAACTTGTAGTTTTAGAAGAACACTGAGAGCAGGACGCACCGCACTAACTTGTAGTTTTAGCTGAACACTGTGAGCAGGACGCACAGCACTAACGTGTAGGTTTAGCTGAACACTGTGAGGTGGACGCACCACACTAACTTGAAGGTTTAGCTGAACACTGTGAGGTGGACGCACCCCACTAACTTGTAGGTTTAGCTGAACACTGTGAGCAGGATGCACCCCACTAACTTGTAGGTTTAGCTGAACACTGAGCAGAACGCGCTGCACTAACTGTAAATAGTCTAGCTGCCTGACTGTGGTACTAATAGGATCAAAAGAACACCAGCAATTTTCTTCAGGTAGCTGTAAATACTGTAACAAGACAAGCCTGCCTGTCAGTAAGAAGATAACAGATCTAGCTGAACACTGTGAGCAGGACACACCGCACTAACTTGTAGGTTTAGCTGAACACTGTGAGGTGGACGCATCACACTAACTTGTAGTTTTAGCTGAACACTGAGAGCAGGACGCACCAACTTGTAGGTTTAGCTGAACACTGTGAGGTGGACGCTGCGCACTAACTTGTAGTTTTAGCTGAACACTGTGAGCAGGACGCACTGCACTAACTTGTAGTTTTAGCTGAACACTGTGAGCAGGACGCACCGCACTAACTTGTAGGTTTAGCTGAACACTGTGAGGTGGACTCACCACACTAACTTATAGGTTTAGCTGAAAACTGTGAGGTGGACGCACCCCACTAACTTGTAGGTTTAGCTGAACACTGTGAGCAGGATGTACCCCACTAACTTGTAGGTTTAGCTGAACACTGTGAGCAGGACGCACTGCACTAACTGTAAATAGCCTAGCTGCCTGACTGTGGTACTAATAGGATCAAAAGAACACCAGCAATTTTCTTCAGGTAGCTGTAAATACTGTAACAAGACAAGCCTGCCTGTCAGTAAGAAGATAACAGGAACGGATCTAGCTAAACTGAATACAGTGTATATATATATATATATAAATGCAACACCTGGGATGCATATATATACACAATACACTGTAAGTGCAGCTAACTGACTGACTGTTCTGCCTAATCTATCTAACTCAAATAAAATGACACTGTCTGTCTCTCTCTCTCTATCTATGAACGCCGGAACACACACTACACAGGGCCGCCGTGCATGCGGCCTTATATAGTGTGGGGCATGTACTAAATCCCCTGAGCCATAATTGGCCAAAGCCTCCTTGGCTTTGGCCAATTACGGCTCTCTGTTCAGACGGCGCTGTGATTGGCCAAGCATGCGGGTCATAGTGCATGCTTGGCCAATCATCAGCCAGCAATGCACTGCGATGCCGCAGTGAATTATGGGCCGTGACGCACCACATGAATTTGGCGCGAACGGCCCATATCGTTCGCAATTCGGCGAACGGGCGAACAGACGATGTTCGAGTCGAACATGGGTTCGACTCGAACACGAAGCTCATCCCTAGTCTCAATGGAGTGAAAAACATCCAATGGTTGTCAGTTTGTTCTTAGAGATTATGACCGCTCTATCCAATCGTCAAGTTGTGAATCAGAATCCCAGCCGTGCTGAACGTCCAGATATACCCACAAGAGCCCAAAGGTTACGCCCCCCAGCGTCATGTACAGGCGGTGACGCATGGGCGTCCAAAAGACATCCACCATTAAAAGGGGGTACAAAAGGGGGACATCTGTGCACCCCCTTTTGATGGTGGATGTCTTTTGGACGCCCATGCGTCACCGCCCGTACATGACGCTGGGGGCATAGCCTTTGGGCTCTTGTGGGTATATCTGGATGTTTAGCACGGCTGGGATTCTGATTCACAACTTGACAATTGGATAGAGCGGTCACATCTCTAAGAACAAACTGACAACCATTGGATGTTTTTCACTCCATTGAGACATTTTTCAGACACAATTTTAAGGGGCTAAGTGGAGACCGCAGTGAGAAATACCCATATCCAGACCGTGCTGATCCTCCGGATGTTCCCCTATTGTGGCCTTTGTTTTGTTCCGCCTCCTCAGCTCCCGAGCTGGATGCATCACACTGCTGCCATCTTGATATCCAGCGTTTGGCGATTTATCTCAGACTTCGATACAACATTCATGCATCCACCCCTGAAGAAGCGAGCAGGGTCTTGCGAAATGCATAGGGCTTTATTGATGCTTGTTTTATGCCGGTACATGCTGGGCATTATTGATGTCTGCATTATGTTCACATACTTCCCTGTTCACATGTATGTACATTTTATCTTCTTATTCTGTATGTGTATTTACTGACCCAGCAACTTTCAAGTTTTATTGTTGCTCATTGATGTATAACATTTGTAATAAATCTTTGTATATTTACGTTCATCTGTGTTGTGTACATTGGCTATTATGCCTGGTAACTCACAATCATTGTTGTTACCGCCCCGCTACATAACATTTTGAAATGAATAAATTGATTTTGTCTCAGTGTTCGCTGTGGACATTGGCCAAACCTCTCTCACCTCATCTGAAGTCCCAGGGCTATTTTTCTTGTTTTTTTGTGCACTATTAGGGATGGAGGTGTCAGAGGGGTCACACCAGACCTTAATCTTCCCTTTTTTTTACTTTAGTAAATAACACCCAACAGTGCTTTGTAATGTTACACAATCACGCCATTTTCTGGACTCACCATATTTCTGTCAGGGTCAGTTAAAAGAAACACAAGCAGTAAATGTCACCAAAGATTTTAGTAGTTCAAATGATTTTTTTATTTTAAAAATGCTTCAGACATTGTCTGGCATATTGATGGCCCCCCTACCCGCAAAGTAATCAAGGTATCTTAGACGGACCTCACGGGCACTCAGGGGGGGCAAGCAAGGACAGGCACTTTCAAGCGCCGTCAGGTTTGGTTCATTATGAATTTCAGTCTCAGGCCCAACTGAGCCAGCATAGTTGGCAGAATTTTGCCGTAAATAGTTGTGTAGAACACAGCATGCCAGGATAATATGATTCAGTTTGTACTCCGCCATGTGTATGGGTGTAAGAAATAGGCGGAACCAGCTGGCCATGATTCCAAACGAGTTGTCCCCCACTCTTCTGGCTCTGGCCAGCCGGTAATTAAAAACCCTCTGGTCCGGGGGTGAGGATCCTAATCGGTAATGGCCGCATTAGACGGTCCCCCAGCGCAAACGCTTCATCAGCAATGAAGACGAATGGGAGTCCTTCCACATTGTCTTCTGGAGGTGGCAAGTCCAAGCTGCCATTCTGGAGACGCCTGTAGAACCCCGTCTGGGCGATGACTCCACCATCGGACATCCGGCCATTCTTCCCCACGTCCACATACAGGAACTCGTAAGTAGCCGACACCACCGCCAACATCACAATACTATTGAACCCCTTATAATTATAATAGTATGACCCCAAGTTGGGTGGTGGGACGATGTGGACGTGTTTCCCATCAATTGCCCCTCCGCAGTTAGGAAAGTCCCACTGCTGGGCAAATTGGGAGGCCACAGTCTGCCATTCCTGTGGGTTGGAAGGAAACTGTGGCGTCAAACAAGAAAAAAAAATAAACATTTTGCGCCTAAACAGGGAAAGCAGATTAGACACAAACATTCTTGGCCAACATCAGTATAACATTTATTTTAGGGAGTTTGGAGAGAGCAAAGTATAAGGTCCACCTATCAGATACCCCCCCACCCTCTCATGGGCCATTTCTAACATTTTGGGGGGGTGTTCTTGGACAGGTAACCTTCTCCACTTCATTGAGAGATGAATGCCTAAATAATGTGTATTACTTTGGCCAGCCCCTCCTTACTTACACTATTGACAGCCCACTGGACAGGTAAGAAGTGTCATAATACAAAGATATAAATACACACTGTAAACATTTTAGCACATTTGGACATTCTGCTATTACCTATCAAGAAAATAATAGTATACAAAAAACTTTAAACAGTACCATTTGAAAGTATACAGGCAGGCCCTTGCACTACATGATTTGGGGAATTCATCCATACATCTGACCACAAAAGAGATGGGTATAGTGTGTATGGGTTTGGCAAAGTCAGCAGATAGATGATTGAGGATAGATAGAGAATTGGTATCAGCTGACTTAACAGTTGGGGGGAGGGAAGGTTCCAAATGATCTGGGGACCCAAAAAATAAAGCCTCTGGCACTCTGCCTGAATTTAAAGCACAAATCACATTTTTACACATTTTAGGGGGTATTTAGGGTAAAGCACTACTATGGAGCTGACAAAATACATTGTTAAGTGACTACACAAGGTGAATATAGGGCCAGGAGACCATGCTGGGGAGGTAAGTGAAGGCAAATATGTATGAAGGACAAAAAAATAATTACATAAAAATCCAGCATGTATGAGGACAAAGGGGACATTCACAGCATATTCCAATCATGGTAATTTGGGAATGAGGAAAGAAATACAATATATTATCAAACATTAAATACAATAAAATGTGATGTTAGAGGATAAATCTTACCTTAATTTACTCCTTCTGCAGGACCTGGATGGTGGCAGAACAGGTCTCCGGGATAATGATCCCCAGAGCCTGGGGGGAGATGCCTGTCGAGAACTTGAGGTCCTGCAGGCTTCTCCCCGTCACCAATACCGCAGGGTGGCGATGAGCCTCTGCTCCGGAGTGATGGCTTGCCTCATACAGGTATCCTGCCTGCTAATATAGGGGGTCAGCAAAGCCAACAAACGGTGAAATACAGGGTCCGTCATCCGGAGAAAGTTCCTGAAATCATCAGGATTATTCTCACGGATCTCACGGAGCAAAGGCATGTGATAGAACTGGTCATGCTAGAGCAACCAATTCGTGGTCCATGAACTCCTCCCCACTCTGTTCATGGACTGGACTTGTGTCAAGGTAAGGACTCCAACACCAAGCCCCCGCACAGCACGAACTCTACGAGGAGTACGTATACGCAACATGGCTAGAAAATGGTTGGCTGCTCAGACCGAAGTAACAGATCGCACTGAAGAACAGCAAGGCCTGTGAAGAGCGACCTGAAAAACAGCAACGAGCGGACAAGATCGCACAGAAAATTCCAATACGAACTGACTGCACGCACTGAAGAGCAGATACAAACCCACAAGCATAAACTGAACAGCAGAAAACAATCTGAAAACCACGAGTCTGAAAAAGCGTGAATCATCTCTCACCAAACTTTTACTAACACGAGATTAGCAAAAGGAGCCCAAAGGGTGCCGCGTTTGGTTCTGAACTGGCCTTTTCTAGTCTCGTCGTACGTGGTGTACGTCACCGCGTTCTTGGCGATCGGAAATTCCGACAACTTCCGACCGTGTGTATGCAAAACAACTTTGAGCCAACATCCGTCGGAAAAAACCCATGGATTTTGTTGTCGGAATGTCAGATCAATGTCCGACCGTGTGTACGGGGCATTAGAAGACATGGAAAGCTTATGAGTAAAAATAAAACATTTTCTCAAATCCGCATCAGAAAAAGAGGTGTCTAGAATTTTTTTCCACTTTGGAGGGTATGCCAGTTCCCCACCAGAGGTCCCCTTTCTCAGAATCCCATATAGATGAGACACCATGAGGGCAGGAGGTGTGTCCTGGTAAAGGAAATGTTCCAGGAAGGTAAGATCAGGTACTACTCGGGCATCTTTCTTAGACCTGCGGAGAAAGACTGACAGTTGAAATTGCGTAAGCCAAGGTTGACAATGGTTTGAGAGTGGGGGGAAGTGGTGTTGTGCCTGCAAAATAGTGCAATCAGGGTAAAAATTGCATATTTGTGGCCAGTCCATTTGAGCCAAAAAATGTCACAGTGGTTGCCTGAAGTCCTGGTCCAAAAGAGGGTTTGTCAAAAATGGGGTCAAGGGTCCCGGTCGGTTAGAAAGGCTTCCGAGCCACAATGCCCCTATCCCAAAGGAGCAAGAGGTGTTGGGTCAAAGAAAGGAAGGGAGGCCAGGGGTGGGATCCAGGGAAGGGCACTTACTGTAAGTCCAGAGGGGAAAGGGCTTGCTTCAATTGAACCCCCCCTCTTGGCTGACCCGCAAAAAACCAATCAGATAATCTGGTAAGAATTGCTGCTTTGTGGTATAAGTCAAGGTCTCCTGCCGATTTAGGCATATAGAGAGCCACTAATCTCAGACGTGGGCGATGCAAACACCAAACAAATCTGAGAGAAAAAGTTCCTGGGAGGGATAATGGGAATCAAATTGAACGTGTAAAGAAGACTGGAGAACATTAATGCGACCGAACCATGAGACACGTAGAAGCTGGCATCTCTTTAGATCTGCTGATATATCAGTTAGCAAGCAAAGGTAGTTTAAGCTGTAAATAGCTGAAAGGCCTTCTGGAGTGCGGGAGCCTAAATAAGTAATATGATAATTTCGGACCTGGAAGGGAAACTCCTGCTGGAGTCTAGCCTCTAATTACAGGGGGAGGGAAACATTTAATATCTCGGGTTTGGAGGCATCAACCTTAAAATTGCTGAGGTCAGCAAAACGCTCAAATTTGACCAAGATGTTGGGTATATTAATGTCTGGTTGAGGAAGAAAGAAAAGTAGGTTGTCTGCAAAGAGTGCTAGTTTATGGGTTTCTGTGCTGACCTGGACCCCTTTTATGGAGCTACTGGAGTGAAGGGCGACCGCAAGGTGTTCCATGACAAGAAAAGAGGAAGAGATGAGGGTGCTCTGGTGAGGCTGGGTATCCGATCCTTTGTAGTGGAGAGATGGCACTGAAAGCAGCGCTTTGTAGAGAAGAAGAAGCTCTGGAGGGTCATAAAGCAAAGAGAAAGGCACCTCTAAGTGCAGTGGTTAAAAGATTTATTACAGGCACAATGGGATTAAAAATACTTACAAGATAGTAAGGGATCATAGGCATATAATGATTTTTTCTTATGTGGATCGCTGTAATCCTTGTCTTTCTGGGGGAGAGAGAGCCGTTCTGCAGCTGTCAGAGTCCCTTGGTGATTAGCTGAAGATGCAATGAGGCGGCCCGGGTTATGGAACCAAGCTGGAACGCATGTGGCCGATGTAACATCAGGTGAAGGTGGTGGGCGGTAATGTGTTTCAGAGCATGCACGACACCCTTCATCAGATCATGACAAGAACATAAAGCAAAGGGGGAAGCAGACATCCCTGATGGGTGCCATTAGAGATAGTAAAGCGTTCTGATAGGATACCATTGGCATGTATCATAGCTAAGGGGCTTTTGTAGAGCGCCATGATTTTTTGAAGTAAAGTGCCCCCAGGCCAATCTGACGTAGGGAGGCCTCCAGGAATGACCAACTCACCCAATCAAATGCCTTTTCTGCATTGATGGTCAAGAAGCATAGAGGCAATCAGTGTGATCTGGTGAGGCCTAAGATGTTGAGCACTCAAGAGGTGTTGTCCCTGGCTTTGCGAGCTGCAACAAATCCAACCTGATCCCCATGAATCAGGAAAGGAAGTAAGGGCTGTAAATGGTTGGCTATGAGGTTCACAAAGATTTTGGCATTGATGTTGAGGAGGGAAAGCTACCACAATTCATTAATTTCATTAAGTCCTTCCTTGGCTTGGGAATAAGAGTTACCTGGGCTTCGTGCGTCTGTGGTGGGAACGGGCATTGATCTGAGATGGCATTGCACGATTTCAAGAGGATAGGGGATAATTGTTCTCGAAGCGATTTGAAAAATCGTCAGGCCCGGGCTTTAATGCGTTGGTAGGAAATATATAACCTGAGCAAGCTCCTCATCAGAAATTGAAGAATTAATACATGCCAAAAGTAGACATGTGCAGGACGCAAAAATTTGTTTTGTTTTGATTCATTATTTAAATAAATTAGTTTGAAATTTGTTTTGTTAGTTTCGTATTCGAATTTGAAAAATTCAACCGTATTCAAAAAAATGTGACCACATTTGAAAAAAAAAAAAAATTGAAAAAAATTATTGAATCGGTATTTGAATTCGAAAACGTTTTCCAATTTGAATTCTTTTCCATTTAAATGCAGTGGTTGCATTAGGCTATTGATATTGACTTTCTGACAATTTGAAAATTAGAACAAAATAAAATAAAATAGAAAGAATATAACTGATATATTCTTTCTATCTTATGCTATTCTATATTATTTTTTTCTATTCTTTTCTATTCTATTCTTTTTTATTATTTTCTATTCTAATCTTTTCTATTCTAATTCATTCTATTCAAAATTTGAGTTTCTGAAGATGATTATATTCTTTATATTTTATTCTATTCTATTTTCTTATTTTCTATTCTAGTATTTTCTTTTCTATTCTATTCTAATCTTTTCTAATCAAATTCATTCTATTTGAAATTCGAATTTCGAAAGATGGTTAGGTTCTACTCAATTTTATTCTATTCTATTGTTTTTCTATTCTATTCTATTCTTTTCTATTCTATTATTTTCTATTTTTTTGGATTCCAGTGTCTTGAATTCTATTCTAATGTATTCTATTTCAATTCAAATCTATTCTATTCAAATTTCAGAAGACGGTCATATTCTATTTTATTTTATTCTATTCTGTTAAATTCTATTCTTTCATTTTTATTTTATTGCTTTATTATTTTAGAACTAAGGTACATAGGTAAAAGCCTATATACACCTAAGCACTAAACTTAGGTATGCAGGAAGCCTGGGGCAAGAAAGGCTATTACAAAAGGCTCACTATCATCTAGAGTAAACAACAGAACAATGAATGGAGTCATCGGATGCCATACGAAGAAAAAACAATGGCAGCCATAGAAATGTTGGATGCCCTCACCGCACCCGACCCCAGCGGGAATTCAAACTCCCCCCACGGGACAGGGGAGGCAGGGAGGCCACCGCATCATATCAAAAGATACCGGGCAAAAAGATCTGCCTCGTTTGCTACATATGAAGGGTACATTAAAGCTCTATAGGAGTGAGATAAACACAACAAACAGAACTGAGTAAGTAACAGTGCTAAACAGACCAGAGCAATAGCAAAAAAGAAAGAAAACAATTCAAAGCTGAGAACAGATGAAAGTCACGAGCATAACATGGGGACAAGGGTAAGGCAACAATGTAGGATGGCACAGAGTAGGCCCAGTCAGTCCTTAGACTGAACAAATCAGGTAGGGCTTCTATGATGCCTAGAGGCCTTCTTCGGGGCTGGGCCCCTAAAGGAATCACGTTGCCACCTAGAATTCCCATTTCACGTGAGAAGCCAGGCAAAAGTGGTTTCCATGGCCAGTCTGGTAGGGCTGTATGAGGGCTGTATGAGGTAGCTGAAAGGTGCCCAAGATGTTGGGAAGGTCTCATAGGTGACGGAATACAGCCGAGTGACCATTCTTCAAAGCTGTCAATTGGAAGGGGAATCCCCAGCGGTATGTAATGTCCTTGGCTCTCAGTTGTTCCAGGACAGGTTTGAAGGCTCTGTGTAGGTTGAGTACATATCGGGAAAGATCTGGGAACACCAATATGGCACAGTATTAAAGTAGATTTCATCTTGGGACTGGGCCGTTGACATGATGGCTTCCTTAAAGCATTTGTTAACCCAAAAAAAAAAAGATCCTGTTCCTTTAAAGCATGTTATACAGCACAGTGTTTGTGCTGTGTAATTTGGCCCCCGTATCACCTAAAAACCTGGCTGATCCTGCCTGGCTAAATCCCTCCCCCTGTAAACTGACCACAGTATATCATGGCTACTGAGCCCTGACATCGTGGTCAGTTTACTTGCCTCCATCACCCACATTCCTGCTCTGTCCTTCTCTGTCCTCTCCCCCTCCCTCCCTGCCTGTCTGCTCCTGTATTAGTGCCCGCCCCCTCCCCTCCTGCTGCTAAAATTACTTTTATTGTTTCATATAATTCTCTCCTAATGACAGGTGCTCCTGCCAATGTGCAGACAAAACAGGGAAGGTGATTCACCGCTCAGGTAGACCTGCTCCCAGGTGTGTATTTAGTAAATCCTTCAGAGGAGGGGAGTCCCAGGTGCTGGCTAAATGCATAGCTCAATTATGAGTAAGCACTCAAATTAGAGTGTGAAACGCGTCAGCTGTGTCTGTACCATCTGCCTGATTGTCCTGTATTTTTGATGATCCAAGTTCAATAAAGAAGAATTTTCAACTATATCCGGTGTGCGGCATCCAGATTTTCTTGTTTCAAACTTTGCTCCTGCCAATGTGTTTTATAAAAAAATGCCTTCTTTACCATATTTCACAGCATCTCCAGGCGATGATAAGACTGGCCAGCTCTCTCTTTCCTTTCCTCCTCTCGTCCTGACTGATCTGTACTCTCCTCCCCTCTGTGATGTAAGGAACCAGAAGCGACAAGGATGTCATCACTTCCAGTTTGGGTTTGATGTTTACAAGCCATTACCGGCTTGTGAAAGCATCTGATCAAACCGATCTTGGTTTGATCAGTTGCTTTCAGGGCACAGTTGGACCTGTCATGCTTATTGTTGTCACAAGGGATATTGTCCCTTGTGATAGCAATACAATTGATCAATAAATAAATACATAAATAAAGGCATAAAATGTGCCCCCACCCCCCCTTGCTCACGTACAAATACATATACGTAAGTCCTGCACGCATATGTAAATGGCAATTGCACTATGCATTTGGGCTATGGCTATGAACGTCAGATTGAGAGAAATAATTCTAGTACCAGACCTCCTGTGTAACTCTAAACTGGTAACCTATAAAGACTTTTAAAGCCTCGATTATGGAGATTATTAGATACCATAGTTTGCCTCAGTTCCACAGTCGTATGCAGTTTTAACCACTATAACCACTATAGCTGATATACGTCTACAGCACAGCTTCTTAGTTCTGTGAGGGCATCCCTGGACATGCTCCCATGTGCACGGCTCCCACACTCCCACTGGGGCATGCATCTGTGAATGCTGAATCCTAGACACACAGATTGGGTTAAAGGGCCAATCACAGTGGCCCTTTACCATCTTGTCAGCTGTGTCCAATCACAGCTGTCACAGATGTAAACAAACTGAATCACCTTTGCCGGTTATCAGCTCTCCTTTCCTCACACAGAGACAGCATGTGAGGAAAGGAGAGCCGATCTGTGAGGGACACAGTGAGTACATTATTTACACTGACACATCAGTACAGCTTAATCAGTGCCCTTATTATCAATGCAGCCCCATCAGTATCCATCAGCACATCTTATCAATGCCCATTGGTCCAGCTTATCAGTGCCCATCAGCAGCTTATCAGTGCCCATCAGTGCTGCCTCATCAGTGTCTCCTCATAAGTGCCTCCTCTTCAGTGCTTATCAGTGCAGCCTCATCAGTGCCCATCAGTACAGCCTCATCAGTGCCCATCAGTGCAGCCTCATCAATACTCACCATGCCTCTTAGCTAATACCTTGGGGTGTCTACTTTCCAAAATGGGGTCATTTGGGGGGGGGGGGGTTGTGCTATCTGGACATTTCAGGGCCTCCGTAACTGTGATAGATAGTGAGGAGTAAAATCACAATTTTACACCTTTAGAAAGCCTGAAGGAGGTGCTTGGCTTTTGGGGTACTGTACACGGCTAGGCTCCCAAAAAGTCTCACACATGGGGTATGCCCATACTCAGGAGAAGCAGCAGAATGTCTTTTGTGGTGTAATTCCACATATAACCATGCCATGTTTGAACAATATATCATTTAGTGACAAGTTTGTGCAAAAAAAAAAAAAAAAAGAAAAAAACGTTTGTAATTTTCCCGAAACTTCTGGCAAAATATAAAATATTCTATGGACTCAACATGCCTATCAGTAAATAGCTTGGAGTGTCTACTTTCTAAAAATGGGTCATTTGGGGGGGTTTGAACTGTCCTGGCATTTTATGCACAACATTTATACACTCTTCTAACCACTTGAAGACAAAGCCCTTTCTGACACTTTTTGGAAAAAAAAACACTTTTTATTTTAATGCACTGAATCACACTATATTGCCCAAATGTTTGATTAAATAAAAAAGATGAACTTATGCCGAGTACATGAATACCAAACACGACATGCTTTAAAATTGCACACAAACGTGCAGTAGCGACAAACTACATACATTTTTAAAAGCCTTTAAAAACCTTTACAGGTTACCACTTTAGATTTACAGAGGAGGTCTACTGCTAAAATCACTGCCCTTGATCTGACATTCTCGGTGATACCTCACATGCATGGTGCAATTGCTGTTTACATATGACACAAGACCGACACTTGCGTTCACCTTTGCGCGTGAGCACTGGGAGACAGGGGTGCTTTGTTTTTATTATTATTACTTATTTTGCTTTTTTGTTTTATTTTTAAACTGTTCCTTTCATTTTTTTTTATAATTTTTATTATTATTTTAGGCAATGTAAATATCTCCTATGATAGCAATAGGTAGTGACAGGTACTCTTTTTTTGAAAAAATGGGGTCTATTGAACCCCAGATCTCTCCTCTGCCCTCAAAGCATCTGACCACACCAAGATCGGTGTGATTAAATTATTTCCCAATTTCCCAATGGTGCTGTTTTTATCCGGCAAAACCTAAGTCATAAAATGCTTGTAGCTTCCGGTTTCTTAGGCCATAGAGATGATTGGTGCCATTCTGATCTCCAATCAGCTCTATGGTCAGATGGCGGAACCAACGGCTGCATTCTTGGGTTCCCTGTTGGGACAGGAGAGCCCGAGAAAACCATGGAAGACAGTGGGAGGGGGGATGTTCCCTCCCACTGCTTGTAAAAGCAGTCTAGAGGCTAATTAGCTGCTAGGATTGCTTTTACATGAAAGCTAACTGCTGGCTGAAAAAATAATACCAAGATGATCATTCTGGTATAACCACTCAAAGTCCAGCAACATACCAGTACATTGCTGGTGCTTTTTGGGCATATATTGTAATGTTCTTTTTTTCATGCAGCCTGTGGACTGAATGAAAAAAAGAGATTGATTGGTGGGTATGCCCACCATTAGAATAGCACTCTTCATCCACCCACTTCTAATGATGGGCATACATGCACCATTTTCTTTTAACCGTGGTGGTGAAATCACCTCCTACAGCGCTGGAGTCGCTGATTTATGTATCGTGGGAGCAAACGCTGTTGCTGTCAAGATGAATAAATCAGTGCTACAGCTAAATGGCGTACCTGCTAAGCAAATGATGGTTAACAATAAAACAAAGTAACATTACAGTATAACAGTAATGCCCCGTACACACGGTCGGACTTTGTTCGGACATTCCGACAACAAAATCCTAGGATTTTTTCCTACGCATGTTGGCTCAAACTTGTCTTGCATACACACGGTCACACAAAGTTGTCGGAAAATCTGATCGTTCTGAACGCGGTGACGTAAAACACATACGTCGGGACTATAAACGGGGCAGTGGCCAATAGCTTTCATCTCTTTATTTATTCTGAGCATGCGTGGCACTTTGTCCGTCGGATTTGTGTACACACGATCGGAATTTCCGACAACGGATCTTGTTGTCGGAAAATTTTATATCCTGCTCTCAAACTTTGTGTGTCGGAAAATCCGATGGAAAATGTGTGATGGAGCCTCCACACGGTCGGAATTTCCGACAACAAGGTCCTATCACACATTTTCCGTCTGAAAATCTGACCGTGTGTACGGGGCATAAGACTTACCATACCTGCAAAGTAGGGATGAGCCGAACACCCCCCTATTCGGTTCGCACCAGAACTTGCGAACAGGCAAAAAATTTGTTCGAACACGCGAACACCGTTAAAGTCTATGGGACACGAACATGAATAATCAAAAGTGCTAATTTTAAAGGTTTATATGCAAGTTATTGTCATAAAAAGTGTTTGGGGACCTGGGTCCTGCCCCAGGGGACATGGAGCAATGCAAAAAAAAGTTTTAAAAACTGCCGTTTTTTCGGGAGCAGTGATTTTAATAATGCTTAAAGTGAAACAATAAAAGTGTAATATCCCTTTAAATTTCATGCCTGGGGGGTGTCTATAGTATGCCTGTAAAGGGGCGCATGTTTCCCGTTTTTAGAACAGTCTGACAGCAAAATGACATTTCAAAGGAAAAAAGTCAGTTAAAACTACTCGCGGCTATTAATGAATTGCCAATCCGACAATACACATAAAAGTTCATTGATAAAAACGGCATGGTAATTCCCCACAGGGGAACCCTGAACCAAAATTTTTAAAAAAAAATGACGTGGGGGGTCCCCCTAAATTCCATACTAGGCCCTTCAGGTCTGGTATGGATTTTAAGGGGAGCTCTGCGCCAAAATAAAAAAAAAACGGCGTGGGGTCCCCCCAAAAATCCCTACCAGACCCTTATCCGAGCACGCAACCTGGCAGGCTGCAGGAAAAGAGGGGGGACGAGAGTGCGGCCCCCCTCCTGAACCATACCAGGCCACATGCCCTCAACATTGAGAGGGTGCTTTGGGGTAGCCCCCCAAAACACCTTGTCCCCATGTTGATGAGGACAAGGCCAATACAACAAAACAAAACAAAAACTCTTGCGCATAAATGTATCAACCCGACAGTTCAAAGTTCTCGATGGATGGTAGCTTTCAGCCTTGCTGCCCTCAAGGATAGGGAGATCCTAACATACAGACAAAAAACAGAAAAGAGAGGGCGCACCGGCCTTGTGCATTATCTTTAAAAAAGTTTATTAAAACAGAAAACGTAAAAGTACTACTCACAAGGGTAGATAAAAATCACGCATAATAGTCAAATGATGGTAGCAGTCTCCAGACCTATGGACAAGATGTGCAGACCGCTGCTGGCTGACGCGTTTCAAAGGTAGCACCTTCTTCTTCAGAGCCTAACAGTATCCATCTCCTACAGTACCTTAAATAATGTGCTCATCAAGGGAGCACAGACCAAACTGACCCGCTCCCATAAAGTGGGCAGTCAAGAGGCGGGCCCTGACTCAGCACCATAGTAACAATTTGTATACACATATACATATATATAAAATAAAAATAAAAAACGCACAAAAAAAAAAAACGCATACAAGAAATGCACACAAAAATATATATGTGTGTGTGCGGGGAGCACAAGTGCACGGATCTATAGTGTGATGAGCGTCATAAAGAGGGGGGGGAAAGGGTTGTTTGTAATGTGCGCATAGTGTGCGATACAGTACACCAGACAACCAGGCAATCTCCAATCCTAAATCTTACAAATGCGGCCACCTGCGCAAACAAAGAAACCCAGCTATCAAATTAAATACAAGATCAAATACAATAATCTGCACCATGAACAGCGCACAATAGACTTCACATGAGACTATGATATATAAATAAATAAATTAATTAATTAATCACCTGGACCTATCCACACTTGTCCTCCAAGGAGATGAATGATTTAATCTCCATAGTGTGTAAAAAAATCACAGATCTTACCTCAAAGACGCTGTGTAGCTGCAGGCGGCGGTTGGAACGCACGCCATATTCATTACATGTAGTGCGGTCCAGGGGGCGGAAGTAGAAGCTCCGTATCGCTTCCTGTGCGCCCGCTGTCACTCTAGGCTGTGTCAGCAGTAAAGATACCAGCAGCCATATAAGGGAAGACCAACTATAGAGGCTGAGGGCAGACACATATTGGGTGGCTAAACAAAATACCATATCAAGGGGATAGAAAAACATGGGCTGTGTCAGCAGTAAAAATACCAGCAGCCATATAAGGGAAGACCAACTATAGAGGCTGAAGGCAGACACATATTGGGTGGCTAAATGAAATACCATATCAAGGGGATAGAGAAACATGGGACAAAAACAAATGTCTAATTTCCAATACCATCCGTGCACTTGTATAACCCGCAACCCCACACAACTAATGAGTGTCTACATATATGCAAAGGGAGCGTGTTAGTCAGTATTGTAGTTAAATAAAAGAATATGGCCAAATAGTGAACAGGGCATGCACACTCACACGCAAGCACCCATAGACATACACGCGTACGCCCATGTGCGCATGCGTATAAACGCATGCACGCCGCGCGACACATGTGAGTAAGAGATGAAAACCTGCACTCCAATTACAAGGTATATAAATATTACATATATATGATACATATAAATGAGCGCAGGTTGTCATTAAAAATGGTATACAATAGCATTCCAGTAAGTATATGAAACAGATTAACCACTTGCCGACCGCCTCACGCCTATATACGTGAGCAGAATGGCACGGGCAGGCAAACTCACGTACCTGGTACGCGATTGCCTTCCTGCGGGCGGGGGTTCCGATTGGACCCCCCCCCTCCCGGTGCCAGCGGCGGTCGGCATTTGTCTGGGAGCGATCAGAGATGAGGGGGAGGCCATCCGATCGTGGCCCCCCCTCGCGATCGCTCCCAGCCAATGAGAAACATCCCCTGCCTCTGTATAGTACACAGAGGCAGAGGATGTGATGTCATCTCTCCTCGGCTCGGCAGTTTCCGTTCCGGCGCCGAGGAGAGAAGACATCTGAGTAAGCGTAAAACACAACACAACACAGTAGAACATGCCAGGCACACTAAACACCCCCGATCACCCCCCGATCCCCCCCCCCAATCACCCCTCCCCCTCCCTGTCACACTGACACCAAGTAGGTTTTTTTTTTTTTTCCTGATTACTGCATGGTGTCAGTTTGTGACAGTTAGAAGTGGTAGGACAGTTACTGTTAGCCCCCTGTAGGTCTAGGGTACCCCCCTAACCCCCCCTAATAGCGTTTTAACCCCTTGATCACCCCCCGTCACCAGTGTCGCTAAGCGATCATTTTTCTGATCGCTGTATTAGTGTCACTGGTGACGCTAGTTAGGGACGTAAATATTTAGGTTCGCCATCAGCGTTTTATAGCGACAGGGACCCCCATATACTATCTAATAAATGTTTTAATCCCTTGATTGCCCCCTAGTTAACCCTTTCACCACTGATCACCGTATAACTGTTACGGGTGACGCTGGTTAGTTTGTTTATTTTTTATAGTGTCAGGGCACCCGCCGTTTATTACCGAATAAATGTTTAGCCCTCTGATCGCCCGGCGGTGATATGCGTCGCCCCAGGCAGTGTCAGATTAGCGCCAGTAGCGCTAACACCCACGCACGCAGCATACGCCTCCCTTAGTGGTATAGTATCTGAACGCATCAATATCTGATCCGATCAGATCTATACTAGCGTCCCCAGCAGTTTAGGGTTCCCAAAAACGCAGTGCTAGTGGGATCAGCCCAGATACCTGCTAGCACCTGCGTTTTGCCCCTCCGCCCGGCCCAGCCCAGCCCACCCAAGTGCAGCATTGATCGATCACTGTCACTTACAAAACACTAAATGCATAACTGCAGCATTCGCAGAGTCAGGCCTGATCCCTGCGATCGCTAACAGTTTTTTTGGTAGCGTTTTGGTGAACTGGCAAGCACCAGCCCCAGGCAGCGTCAGGTTAGTGCCAGTAGCGCTAACACCCACGCACGCACCGTACACCTTCCTTAGTGGTATAGTATCTGATCGGATCAATATCTGATCTGATCAGATCTATACTAGCGTCCCCAGCAGTTTAGGGTTCCCAAAAACGCAGTGTTAGTGGGATCAGCCCAGATACCTGCTAGCACCTGCGTTTTGCCCCTCTGCCCGGCCCAGCCCAGCCCACCCAAGTGCAGTATCGATCGATCACTGTCACTTACAAAACACTAAACGCATAACTGCAGCGTTCGCAGAGTCAGGCCTGATCCCTGCGATCGCTAACAGGTTTTTTTGTAGCGTTTTGGTGAACTGGCAAGCGCCAGCGGCCTAGTACACCCCGGTCGTAGTCAAACCAGCACTGCAGTTACACTTGGTGACGTGGCGAGTCCCATAAGTGCAGTTCAAGCTGTTGAGGTGGCAAGCAGAAGTAGTGTCCCGCTGCCACCAAGAAGAAAAACAGGCCCGTCATGCCTATAATGCCCTTCCTGCTGCATTCGCCAATCCTAATTGGGAATCCACCACTTCTGCAGCGCCCGTACTTCCCCCATTCACATCCCCAACCAAATGCAGTCGGCTGCATGAGAGGCATTTTTATGTCCTCCCGAGTACCCCTACCTAACAAACCCCCCAAAAAAGATGTCATGTCTGCAGCAAGCGCGGATATAGGCGTGACACCCGCTATTATTGTCCCTCCTGTCCTGACAATCCTGGTCTTTGCATTGGTGAATGTTTTGAACGCTACCATTCACTAGTTGAGTATTAGCGTAGGGTACAGCATTGCACAGACTAGGCACACTTTCACAGGGTCTCCCAAGATGCCATCGCATTTTGAGAGACCCGAACCTGGAACCGGTTACAGTTATAAAAGTTACAGTTACAAAAAAAAGTGTAAAAAAAAAAAAAACACAAACAAAAGTAAAAAAAAATAGTTGTCCTTTTATTGTTCTCTCTCTCTCTCTATTCTCTCTCTATTGTTCTGCTCTTTTTTACTGTATTCAATTCTGCAATGTTTTATTGTTATTATGTTTTATCATGTTTGCTTTTCAGGTATGCAATTTTTTATACTTTACTGTTTACTGTGCTTTATTGTTAACCATTTTTTTGTCTTCAGGTACGCCATTCACGACTTTGAGTGGTTATACCAGAATGATGCCTGCAGGCTTAGGTATCATCTTGGTATCATTCTTTTCAGCCAGCGGTCGGCTTTCATGTAAAAGCAATCCTAGCGGCTAATTAGCCTCTAGACTGCTTTTTCAAGCAGTGGGAGGGAATGCCCCCCCACCGTCTTCCGTGTTTTTCTCTGGCTCTGCTGTCTCAACAGGGAACCTGAGAATGCAGCCGGTGATTCAGCCAGCTGACCATAGAGCTGATCAGAGACCAGAGTGGCTCCAAACATCTCTATGGCCTAAGAAACCGGAAGCTATGAGCATTTTATGACTTAGATTTCACCGGATGTAAACAGCGCCATTGGGAAATTGGGAAAGCATTTTATCACACCGATCTTGGTGTGGTCAGATGCTTTGAGGGCAGAGGAGAGATCTAGGGTCTAATAGACCCCAATTTTTTTCAAAAAAGAGTACCTGTCACTACCTATTGCTATCATAGGGGATATTTACATTCCCTGAGATAACAATAAAAATGATTAAAAAAAAAAATGAAAGGAACAGTTTCAAAATAAGATAAAAAAGCAAAAAAATAATAAAGAAAAAAAAAAAAAAAGCACCCC
Organism: Lithobates septentrionalis; assembly: GCA_037952835.1. Lineage (NCBI taxonomy): Eukaryota > Metazoa > Chordata > Amphibia > Anura > Ranidae > Lithobates > Lithobates septentrionalis. The sequence goes on from JBBDGP010000205.1 coordinate 6,891,046, forward strand.
TGTCCCCCCTGCTCTCACGCTAAGGCGAACGCAAGCATCGGTCTGGCGTCAAATGTAAACAGCAATTGCACCATGCATGTGAGGTATCACCGCGAAGATCGAGGGCAGTAATTTTAGCAGTAGACCTCCTCTGTAAATCTAAAGTGGTAACCTGTAAAGGCTTTTAAAGGCTTTTAAAGGCTTTTAAAAATGTATTAATTTTGTTGCCACTGCACGTTTGTGCGCAATTTTAAAGCATGTCATGTTTGGTATCCATGTACTCGGCCTAAGAACATCTTTTTTATTTCATCAAACATTTGGGCAATATAGTGTGTTTTAGTGCATTAAAATTTAAAAAAGTGTGTTTTTTCCACAAAAAAATGCGTTTGAAAAATCGCTGCGCAAATACTGTGTGAAAAAAAAAAAAAATGAAACACCCACCATTTTAATCTGTAGGGCATTTGCTTTAAAAAAATATATAATGTTTGGGGGTTCAATGTAATTTTCTTGCAAAAAAAAATAATTTTTTCATGTAATCAAAAAGTGTCAGAAAGGGCTTTGTCTTCAATTGGTTAGAAGAGTGGGTGATGTGTGACATAAGCTTCTAAATGTTGTGCATAAAATGCCAAGACAGTTCAAAACCCCCCCAAATGACCCCATTTTGGAAAGTAGACACCCCAAGCTATTTGCTGAGAAGCATGTCGAGTCCATGGAATATTTTATATTGTGACACAAGTTGCGGGAAAGAGACAATTTTTTTTTTTTTTGCACAAAGTTGTCACTAAATGATATATTGCTCAAACATGCCATGGGGATATGTGAAATTACACCCCAAAATAAATTCTGTTGCTTCTCCTGAGTATGGGGATACCACATGTGTGGGACTTTTTGGGAGCCTAGCCGCGCACGGGACCCTGAAAACCAAGCACCATCTTCAGGCTTTCTAAGGGCGTAAATTTTTGATTTCACTCTTCACTGCCTATCACAGTTTTGGAGGCCATGGAATGCCCAGGTGGCACAAAACCCCCCAAATGACCCCATTTTGGAAAGTAGACACCCCAAGCTATTTGCTGAGAGGTATAGTGAGTATTTTGCAGACCTCACTTTTTGTCACAAAGTTTTGAAAATTGAAAAAAGAAAAAAAAAATGTTTTTTCTTGACTTTCTTCATTTTCAAAAACAAATGAGAGCTGCAAAATACTCACCATGCCTCTCAGCAAATAGCTTGGGGTGTCTACTTTCCAAAATGGGGTCATTTGGGGGGGTTTTGTGCCATCTTGGCATTTTATGGCCTTCAAAACTGTGATAGGTAGTGAGGAGTGAAATCAAAAATTTATGCCCTTAGAAATCCTGAAGGCGGTGCTTGGTTTTCGGGCCCTGTACGCGGCTAGGCTCCCAAAAAGTCCCACACATGTGGTATCCCCGTACTCAGGAGAAGCAGCTGAATGTATTTTGGGGTGCAATTCCACATATGCCCATGGCCTGTGTGAGCAATATATCATTTAGTGCCAACTTTTTGTAATTTTTTTTTTTTTTTGTCATTATTCAATCACTTGGGACAAAAAAAAAATATTCAATGGGCTCAACATGCCTCTCAGCAATTTCCTTGGGGTGTCTACTTTCCAAAATGGGGTCATTTGGGGGGGGGTTTGTACTGCCCTGCCATTTTAGCACCTCAAGAAATGACATAGGCAGTCATAAACTAAAAGCTGTGTAAATTCCAGAAAATGTACCCTAGTTTGTAGACGCTATAACTTTTGCGCAAACCAATAAATATACGCTTATTGACATTTTTTTTACCAAAGACATGTGGCCGAATACATTTTGGCCTAAACGTATGACTAAAATTGAGTTTATTGGATTTTTTTTTTATAACAAAAAGTAGAAAATATCATTTTTTTTCAAAATTTTCGGTCTTTTTCCGTTTATAGCGCAAAAAATAAAAATGGCAAAGGTGATCAAATACCATCAAAAGAAAGCTCTATTTGTGGGAAGAAAAGGACGCAAATTTTGTTTGGGTACAGCATTGCATGACCGCGCAATTAGCAGTTAAAGCAACGCAGTGCCGAATTGTAAAAAGTGCTCTGGTCAGGAAGGGGGTAAAACCTTCCGGGGCTGAAGTGGTTAAAAACAAATAAATAAATAGATAAATAAAAAGGTTCTCAGATCGAATGAATATTTGCCAATGAATACATTTTAAACACTCTATTATTATTGTTATAGAGACCTTTTAACAGCAAAAAGGAGAAAACAGAGGGGGGGGGGGGGGAATCACAATAAATGTCTATGGAAAATTAGCCAAACATATGTCCATATACACATACACCCATGCGCATACACTCCCATATATACATACGCACACACCCACGTACACGTGCGAGTGCACACATGCCCACATGCGCAGTGTACCCGACCAAAATAATTTTTAGAACAGAAGTATGAAACCATACATATACCCGCACAGCCTGTGCGTATTATCGTAACTAGAATATACATACACATAATCATATATATACACACCTATAGGCCTCTTGAAGGCTAAATAAACATAAAGGCCATATGTGTAGAATGAATACTGAAGGTCACATGCATATATGTATGCGCATGTGTAGAGAGAAAGAAATGGAATCAGGAGTGGGGGGGGGGAATGGGGGAAAGGGTGAAGGGAAGAGGGATAACTAATTGCAAAGGAAGAAGATGGATATGAAAATAAATCAATGAATGAAAAAATGGAAAAATGGGATGGGTTGGGGGGATACCTAAAACCACCGTCACACTATTTTATGTATCTCAGGGTCTTCATTGAGGCCACCGGGAGCGAGACTTCCAAGGGTGAAAATCCAGTAAGCCTCGCGCTTACATAGTCTCTGATGTTTTCTCCCTGAGTCTAAATCACCCCCAATCGACTCGATACCAAATACCCTCATAACTGCAAGGTTTCCTTGATGGGCTTCTACAAAATGGCGGGGAACTGGATATTTATCCCTTAAATTAATGATGCCACACTTGTGCTCTCTTATTCTGACCCTCATAGGGCGCTGAGTGCGGCCGACATAGAGACAGCCACAGGGACAAACAATGCCATAGACTATATACTGAGTCCCGCAGTTCATAAACTGTTTGAGTTTGTGGACCCTTCCATCTCTCCCTACAATGGTTTTCTTTCTGTGCCACATGTACATACATGTGCCACAGTTTTTTACGCCGCACTTGTAGCTCCCTTTCTGATCAAATATTGTGGTCCAAAGGCTAGTCAGTCTAATGGTAGTGTTATTTACCCTACTAGGTGCAACCAGGCTCCTAAGGTCACGTGATTTACGGAACACAATATTTGGATGGTCTGGGAGTGTGTCACCCAGTACAGGGTCATGTTTGAGGATATTCCAATTTCTCTTCAGGATGTTCTGGATCTCGAAGGCTTTGTTCGTATACTGGGTGGAGAATCTAACCTGTTGGGTATCAGGTGTAATATGGTATCGGGGACCAGTGGTGTCATCTGATGGGTTATCATAGAAAACCAGATATTTATTAAAAGCCATTTCAATCTGGCTTGCATCATAATCCTTTTTTCTAAACGTCTGTATAAGAAGCTTACTCTGTTCTAAGTAGTCTTCTTTTTTTGTACATGTACGCCTCAAGCGACAAAATTGACCATAGGGGACGTTTTGTATCCACCTTGGATGGTGATTACTTTTGGCATATAGGTACAAATTGCCTCCACTAGGTTTAAAATGGGTTCTGGAACAGATGTCACCGTCGGGATCTCCCTGGAGTTCTAGATCTAAAAAGACCAAACACTTGCTATCTATAACATGTGTAAATTCTATGCCAAAGGAGTTGTTCTTACAATACTCTACAAAGTTATTAAGATCATCATCTGACCCGTCCCATATGATTAAGATATCATCAATATTCCTGGCGTACAGCACCAAATTGGCCCCAAAAGGATTGTTTTTCCATATGTAAGTGTTCTCCCAAAGGCCCATGAAGATATTGGCATAACTAGGGGCAAACCTTGCCCCCATAGCTGTGCCCCTAGTTTGCAGATAGTATTCGCCCAGAAAAGAAAAATAATTATGTGTAAGGGAAAACCTGACACAGTCCAACAAAAATTTGGCTTGTGAGGGATTGAATTTATCATCCTCTAGTAGAAAGTGATTCACGGCTCTAAGGCCATGTCTCTTATGAAGGATGGTAAATTGGTTACAGTGTCTTGTAAAAAATAGTCAATGTAAGAGCCCAGATTACTAGAGAAACTATCCATCCCAGCTATTATTGGCCTGCCCGGGGGGTTAGTTAGGCTTTTGTGTATCTTAGGTATATGGTAAAAATGCGGGGTCACCGCATGCCTATTATACAAAAAGTAGTACTCATTCTTTGTAATCACTTTCTCCAATAGTGCCTCATCTAAAAGTATTTTAAGCTCTTTCATATATTCCACTGTAGGATCTTTGCTGAGTTTAGTGTAGGTATCCCTGTCACCCAGAAGTCTCTTTGCCTCAATGATGTACTCATCTTTATTTTGAATAACCAAACTACCTCCTTTGTCCGCCTTTCCTATGACTATATCCTGATTCTGTTTCAGACTGTCTATAGTTTTAGAAAGAGGGTCAGTATTTTTGGCATACCTTGTCTTATTATTAGAATGATCAAACTTATTTTTAAAGGTATTAAAAACTACATCATAAAATGTGGAGATAAATTTTCCTTTAGCCCAATGGGGAAAGAAAGACGATCTGGGTCTAAAAGGGGTATGGACTATTGCACTTTCCCCTAGGGGACAAGCCACTGGTATAGAAGTGGTCTGTCCATCAGGCTGTGCCTCAAGATATAGCTCTTCTAATATGTTTAATATAGAGTCCTCATCTACACTTGTTTCAGAGGGTAAGGATGCTCCCAACTCTGCTCCAATACCAGTGTCATCACCATCAGTGTCACTACTCGCTTTTTTAAGGATATAATATCTCTGGATAGTAAGTTTGCGTATATACTTATTTAAATCAATGAAAAGCTCGAACAAATTGGGTACACTGGGTGGGGCATAGTCGAGGCCTTTTCTGAGGGGGTCCAGTTCTGTTTCCAAAAAAACAGAACTTGATAGGTTATAGATTTTGATGGTGGAATAATATCCCCTTGATATGCTATTTCATTTAGCCACCCAATATGTGTCTGCCTTCAGCCTCTATAGTTGGTCTTCCCTTATATGGCTGCTGGTATTTTTACTGCTGACACAGCCCATGTTTTTCTATCCCCTTGATATGGTATTTTGTTTAGCCACCCAATATGTGTCTGCCCTCAGCCTCTATAGTTGGTCTTCCCTTATATGGCTGCTGGTATCTTTACTGCTGACACAGCCTAGAGCGACAGCGGGCGCACAGGAAGCGATACGGAGCTTCTACTTCCGCCCCCTGGACCGCACTACATGTAATGAATATGGCGTGCATTCCAACCGCCGCCTGCAGCTACACAGCGTCTTTGAGGTAAGATCTGTGATATTTTTACACACTATGGAGATTAAATCATTCATCTCCTTGGAGGACAAGTGTGGATGGGTCAAGGCTATTCATTTATTTATTTATTTATTTATATATCATAGTCTCATGTGAAGTCTATTGTGCGCTGTTCATGGTGCAGATTATTGTATTTGATCTTGTATTTAATTTGATAGCTGGGTTTCTTTGTTTGCGCAGGTGGCCGCATTTGTAAGATTTAGGATTGGAGATTGCCTGGTTGTCTGGTGTACTGTATCGCACACTATGCGCACATTACAAACACCCCTTCTCCCCCCCCCCCCTCTTTATGACACTCATCACAATATAGATCCATGCACTTGCGCTCCCCACACACACACACATATATTTTTGTGTGCAGTTTTTGTATGCGTTTTTTTTATTTTTAATATATGTATATGTGTATACAAATGGTTACTATGGTGCTGAGTCAGGGCCCCGCCTCTTGACTGCCCACTTTATGGGAGTGGCTCCTAGGTCAGTTTGGTCTGTGCTCCCTTGATGAGCACATTATTTAAGTTACCGTAAGAGATGGATACTGTTAGGCTCTGAAGAAGAAGGTGCTACCTTCAAAACGCGTCAGCCAGCAGCGGTCTGCACGTCTTGTCCATAGGTCTGGAGACTGCTACCATCATTTGACTATTATGCATGATTTTTATCTACCCTTGTGAGTAGTACTTTTACGTTTTCTGTTTTAATAAACCTTTTTAAAGATAATGCACAAGGCCGGTGCGCCCTCTCTTTTCTGTTTTTTGTCTGATGAGGACAAGGGCCTCATCCCCACAACCCTGGCCGGTGGTTGTGGGGGTCTGCGGGAGGGAGGCTTATCGGAATATGGAAGCCCCTTTTAACAAGGGGACCCCCAGATCCTGGCCCTCCCCCCTGTGTGAAATGGTAAGGGGGTACAAATGTACCCCTACCATTTCACTAAAAAAGTGTCAAAAATGTTAAAAATGACAAGAGACAGTTTTTGACAATTCCTTTATTTAAATACTTCTTCTTTCTTCTATCTTCCTTCGGTTTCTTCCTCCATCTTCTTCTTCTTCTGGTTCTTCTGGTTCTTCTGGTTCTTCCTCCGGTGTTCTCGTCCAGGCATCTTCCTCCGCGGCGTCGGCGTCTTCTTCCCTTCTTCTTTTCGGGCTGCTCTGCATCCATGATGGCATGGAGGGAGGCTCCCACTGTGTGACGCTTCTCCTCTTCTGACGATTCTTAAATAACAGGGAGCGGAGCCACCCGGTGACCCCGCCCCCCTCTGATGCATGGGGACTTGACGGGGACTTCCCTGTGGCATTCCCTATGACATCAGAAGAGGGCGGGGTTACGTATCGGGTGACAGGTGGCATTTAAATAAAGAAATTGTCAAAAACTGTCTCTTGTCATTTTTAACATTTTTGACACTTTTTTAGTGAAATGGTAGGGGTACTTTTGTACCCCCTTACCATTTCACACAGGGGGGAGGGTCGGCATCTGGGGGTCCCCTTGTTAAAGGGGGCTTCCAGATTCCGATAAGCCCCCCCGCCCGCAGACCCCCACAACCACCGGCCAGGGTTGTGGGGATGAGGCCTTGTCCTCATCAACATGGGGACAAGGTGTTTTGGGTGGCTACCCCAAAGCACCCTCCCAATGTTGAGGGCATGTGGCCTGGTATGGTTCAGGAGGGGGGGGCGCTCTCTCTTCCCCCTCTCTCTTCCTGCGGCCTGCCAGGTTGCGTGCTCGGATAATGGTCTGGTATAGATGTTGAGGGGGACCCCACGCCATTTTTTTAAAAATTTTTGGCCGGGGTTCCCCTTAATATCCATACCAGACCTGAAGGGCCTGGTATGGAAATTAGGAGGACCCCCCATGTCCTTTTTTTTTTAAATTTTGGTTCGGGGTTCCCCTATGGGGAATTCCAATGCCGTTTTTATCAATGAACTTTTATGTGTATTGTCATTGTCAATGTCATTTTGCTGTCAGACTGTTCTAAACACAGGAAACATGCACCCCTTTACAGGCATACTATAGACACCCCCCAGGTATGAAATTTAAAGGAATATTACACTTTTATTGTTTCACTTTAAGCATTATTAAAATCACTGCTCCCGAAAAAAACGTCCGTTTTTAAAACTTTTTTTTGCATTGATCCATGTCCCCTGGGGCAGGACCCAGGTCCCCAAACACTTTTTATGACAATACCATGAATATAAGCCTTTAAAATTAGCACTTTTGATTTCTCCCACAGACTTTTAAAGGGTGTTCCGCGGCATTCGAATTTGCCGCGAACACCCCAAATTGTTCGCTGTTCGGCGAACTGGCGAACAGCCGATGTTCGAGTCGAACATGAGTTTGACTCGAACTCAAAGCTCATCCCTACTGCAAAGCAAATACAATTAAACATAGTCAAAATAAAACATTTTTTAACACAATCTGTGCCTAAAAAATATATGCTGAAGTATGGGGGCAATCCACCCCTAATGTTAGGAGCAAATCGCTCCTCCACCCCTGCACCCATGCTTCGGCATATATGCTCTTTTTTTTTAACTGTTGTTTAACCACCTCATACAGCACTGGAGCCACAGCTTTATGTATCGTGGGAGCAAACGCTGTTGCTGTCAGAATAGATAAACCCGTGCTGCAGCTGAATGGCGTACCTGCTAAGCAAATGATGGTTAACAATAACAGTATAACAGCAATGCCCCGTACACACGGTCGGATTTTCCGATGGACAATGTCCGATCGGAGCGTGTTGTCGGAAATTCCGACCGTGTGGGCGCCATCGGACATTTTCCATCGGATTTTCCGACACACAAAGTTGGACAGCAGGAGATAAAATTTTCCGACAACAAAATCCGTTGTCGGAAATTCCGATCGTGTGTGGCCTGTTCCGACGCACAAAGTGCCACGCATGCTCAGAAGAAATTCCGACACGGGACAGCTCGTTCTGGTAAACTTAGCGTTCGCAATGGATACAGCACTTTCGTCACGCTGCAATGTTAAAAATGGTTTAATACAGCGCACTCTCTTCTTCTTTATAATGTGACAAGAATTAAGTAGTTTTGCTGCTCATATTCACACACACTTCTCACAAACTTTTCTTTGTGTTTTTTTATTGGGATTCCCTGAATATATTGTTATTAGTTGTCACATCTGACAGTTTTTTTTTTTTGTTTTTTTGTTTTTTTGGATTTTCAGCCTTTTTTTTTTCTTTAATGTTTGGATTTTTTCCAAGGCTGATCTTTGTTCAATGTTATTTTTATTTTTACTACAGAATATTTTTGTCTGTGTTTTGTGTGTCAAGTTACCCCAACACCATTGATATCTTTTATTATTTAATCTCCAGGAGATTGTTTGGTGTTGGTGTCCCTTGTTCATTTCACATTGTATATTAGAAATGTACCTGAACCCTCACAAACAAACTGTCATTTTTGAAGTAAAACACATAGGAGAGTATAATTCAAAACAAAAATTCCTTTATTAAGGGATCAGAACCAAACAAAGAGGAAGGCAACACTGGATCAACAGGAGAAATTAGTGAAGCCTGGGACCCCCACGGCAGACAACAATTCTTCAACATCAAAATTGGTGGCCTGAGGAGTCCATATATAAGGGAGTGCAGTCTGGTCCGGGATTCACAGAGATCCGGATAGCAGCAGATGACATCTGTGTCCCCAGGCTGTGGTACCACAAGAGGCTGCATTTTTTGGCCGACCAGACTGAGCCCAGGCCAATCACTGTCTGGTCTTCCTTACACGCTTCCTTCCCGGCTGTGGCTGTGCAGTTGGAGATGTGGCAGGAGGAGGAGTAGGACCTGGAGGAGGAGGAGGACTGGGAGGACCTGGAGGAGAGGGAGGAGGAGGACCTGCAGGAGGAGGAGGAGGACCATCGCAAAGGTGTGTCTGAGGTGTAATTTGGCCCCTCATACCTTTCTCCAGAGCCTCCGATATGAGGGCCTCACACATTACTTTTTGGCCCTCCTCCATCCTCTGCATTTTATATGCTATGAAGGCAGCAATGTTCTCCTGCATGGTGTGGGGTGCTCCCAGGACCTCTGTAGCCCTCCAAAAGAATCCTATAGCCGCCTCCTCTAGGGTACTCCTCCTACTGCCACTTTCTGTTTTCAGGGGGGGTGGAGGGACCTTGATATCAGCCAGCCGGCTCGGCCCGGCCACCTCCTGGCTGAGACTTCCCTGTGTATGAAAAAGGGACATGGTTTTAGTTTTTGCATCATCAATCACAATCCTAAATTAGTACTCCCAACTAACATCTAGTTAACATCATTGATTGTACAAGCAGAAATATTTAAAAGGAATGCTATACCTGGCTCAATCTGGGCTCCTCCACATATCGCCTGGAAGGCCCAGGTTGGGCGTCAGAAGCCTCAGCCGGGGGGGAAGGAAGCGTGGAAGGAAGACTTGATGGCCTGGGTTCAGTCTGGCCTGCCAGAAAGTGCAGCCTGTCGTAGTACAACATCCTGGGGACATAGATGTCATCTGCTGCTCCGGATCTCTGTGAATCCAGGACTTTCTTGCGCTCCCTTAGATATGTGCTCCTCAGGCCACCAATGAAGATCTTTAAATAGGTGATGTCTGCCGTGGGGATCACCTGCTTCACAATTTCCAACAATTGCACCAGTGCTGCCTTCCTCTTTGCTTGGTTCTTGAAATGGGGGTGGGTAATCTCCCACAGACAGGGCAGCTCCCTTAGCATCTTGAGGAATAATGACATGAAGTCAGTATCTTTTAATAAGATATCCATGTTCACTGCAAGACACAACACAAGACAAAGCCTAATGTCAGACAAAACTCTCCTAATCTTGTTACAATATAGGCCTCAATCTAGAAGCAGTATAGGCACAAGTTTGTCTCTTACCTTCGTTCTTACGATCGGCGCGTCCAATGCTCCTTCATCCGCTCACAGATCGTACGTAATACGCACGCGTGTTACGCTTTATACACACTGCGCATGCGTGTAACTCCGCCCACCCCTGACGTTCTTTCTAGTCTATTCCCCCGCCCCTTTTCGTTCGGCGCAGTGGGTGAAGAGCATGATGGCGGAGTTACAGCAGGTGCGTGCTAATTCTAGCAACGAGGAGGAGGAGGAGGAAAGCCCGGATCCAGGCACGTCCCGATCCAGAAGGAGACGTTTTAAGGCCACAAATATGTCATTTGGGGAGATGTTGGAGATGGTGGACATCATGAGGAAGTCCGACTATGACGGAAAATATGGGCCTTACCCCCACCCCAACATCCGAAAGGCCAAGATCATGGCAAAAGTGGTCAGGAGTCTTGAAAGGAATTTCGGGGTCCGAAGATCTAAAGATCAGCTCAGGAAACGGTGGTCGAACCTGAAGTTGAGAGAGCCAGAGCAGTACCGAAAGATCCGGAGAGTGCTGCAAAAAAGTAAGTAGTTGTGCTGTGTTCCTATTCTTTCTGTCTTTATTCCGTTCGTTCTGCTTCATATGCTTTTATTAATTGTAACGTTTAAAAGGGCAACTTTAATGTTCATGGGCCCATTATTCGTTCGTATCAAACATTTTTCTTTCGGCCTCTAGAACACCATTGTTTAGGCCATATGCATTTTCACACATTTTTTGGGCCTACTTGGATGCCAAATATTTGTTTGTGTAGATGGGTTTGTTACTAGAATGAAATGCCAACTAGATTGTGTGTAAGGAGAGGACACTGAGCAGCTGTTTTCACATCTGGACACTGGAGCACTAGTGTGGGACACAAGAACACCATTTTTATTAGGGGGGCACACAGCTGCTCCAGTGTATACTATAGGGGGGGCTACATCTGTGAAGCTTGTACCAAACAGGTAAAGTATTGCAGCTTGACAAAGGGCAATAAAAAATATACATCTTGGAACTCGGCTAAAATAGACAATTGTACCCCACTTCCAAGCAATGTTTCCTAGTTCTAGTTCTGCCATTAAATATCTGTGTGCTAAGTATACCATTTTTGTTTTACATAGGGGAGAAAAGACTCGGAGGACACCCCTCATCCGAGGAGACCAGAGACCCCCCACCTCTGGAAGAAGGGGAAATAACACCAACCCAAGAAGAAGAGCAGGAGGAAGAAGAAGATGTGGTGGAGATTGGCACCACAACAGGTGAGTGTCTGCGACCACAGACTCAGGTAAAAGAGATGGATGGTGGCAGATTTTTGAGACCTTTTTTTTTGTTCTTTATCTCTTTTTAGGTGATCGTGATGTGAGGGAGAGAGAACGTTTCACATCTGAAAGTGCCCAGATACTGATCGGGGAGATCATGGGGTGTAATCTCGAATTGCACAACATACAGCAACAAATCAGTGATGTTATTAAAAAAAATAACATCATTGATGTTTTGGGGCGAATTTAAACCCCACAAAATCACCTGTTTTATTGTGGTCCAATCTTCCAAACATGTTTACAATGTTTAGAAAAGCCAAATTTGGAGGATGCACACAGTGTGCCAACATGTGCTATCTGCCATCACGGGAGATCAATGGACGCGTTTTGGGGGTGCAACCCCTTCCTCAATTATAAAGTCGCGTTGAGGAAGGGCTTGCTCCCCCAAAACACGTCCCTTGATCCCCCGTGATGGCAGATAGCACATGTTGACATTCGTAAATTGGTGTGCATCTTCCAAATTTGGCTTTTCCAGGGGTGAGTTCCCCCCATCTGAACGCTATATCAAACCCAGTTCCTAAATACTGATGTCTGATATAGCCTTCAGGTTTTACCTAATGTGAACTTTGTAAGTTTAAGTTTTTTGGCTTTCTTGTTGGTTTTACACAGGCCTGTTTTATCTGAAATGGATATTTTGATTTTTGATAATGCTACTGCAAAAATTGTTATACAACAAACATGTTGGTTTGTTTTAAAAACCTTTCGTAAATGCACATGTGATAGTGCAGGTATAAAAAAGTGGCTTACTCAAGAATGTGTGGATTATTGTCTCAACACTACAACACTTTTGGGGTGATGTAATTGTTGTTTTATGCAAAAATGGGGGTTATTTCCTAAGGGCAAATACACTTTGCACTACAAGTGCAGGTTCAGTGCAGTTGCAAGTGCACTTGTAGTGAAATGTGTTTTTGCATTTAGGAAGTACCAGCCAACACTGTTTTTTATAAGGTCACCCAATCACGACATTTTCTGCACTCAACACATTTCTGTCAGGGTCAGCTAAAACAAACACAAGTAGTAAATGTCCACAAAGAATTTCTTTTGGTTGGTTTTTATTTGAAAAAGTTTTCACAGATTGTCTGGCATATTGATAGCCCCCCTACCCGCAAAGAACACCAGGTAGCGTAACCGGACATCATGGGCACTCAGGGAGGGCAAGCCAGGACGGCCACTTTCAAGCGCCGTCAGTGTTGATAGATTTGGATTTCCGGCCTCAGGCCCAACTGAGCCAGCATAGTTGGCTGAATGTTTTCTTAAAAAATTATGGAGAACACAGCAGGCAAGTATTATATGGTTCAGTTTATACTCCGCCATATGGATGGGTGTCAGAAATAATCGGAACCGGCTGGCCAGGATTCCAAATGTGTTCTCCACCACTCTTCGGGCTCTGGCCAGCCGGTAATTAAAAACCCTCTGTTCCGGGGTGAGGGTCCTCATCGGGAATGGCCGCATCAGGTGGTCCCCAGCGCAAATGCTTCATCAGCAACGAACACAAATGGGAGACCTTCAACATTGTCATCTGGAGGTGGCAAGTCCAAGCTGCCATTCTGGAGACGCCTGTAGAACTCCGTCTGGGTGATCACTCCACCATCGGACATCCGGCCATTCTTCCCCACGTCCACATACAGGAACTCGTAATTAGCCGACACCACCGCCAACATCACTATACTATTAAACCCCTTCTAATTATAATAGTACGACCCCGAGTTGGGTGGTGGGACGATGTGGACGTGTTTCCCATCAATTGCCCCTCCGCAGTTAGGAAAGTCCCACCGCTGGGCAAAGTGGGAGGCCACAGTCTGCCATTCCTGTGGCGTTGAAGGAAACTGTTGAGGAAAAAACAATAAACATTACTATTTTTTCACAGAAACATGGCAAGCAGATTACACACAAACATTCTGGGTCAACCTCCAGATAGCATTTATTAAGGGGAATTTAACAACAACAAAGTATAAGGTACACCTATCATATTCCCCCTCCCCCCTCATGGGCCATTTCTAACATTATAGGGGGGGAACTCTTGGACAGGTAACCCTCTTCACTTCATTTAGAGATGAATGCCTAAATACAGGGTATTACTTGGAACAGCCCCTCCTTAGTTACACTATTGGCAGACCATTGGACAGGTAAGAAGTGTCATAATACAAAGATATAAATACACACTGTACACATTTGAGGACATTTGGACATTCTGCTATTACCTATCAAGATAATAATAGGATACAAGAACTTTAAACAGTACCATTGTAAAGTATACAGGCAGGCCCTTGCACTACATGCTTTGGGGAATTCATCCTTAAATCTGACCAGTAAAGAGATGGGTACAGTGTGTATGGGTTTGGCAAAGTCAGTAGATAGATGATTGAGGATAGAGAATTGGGATCAGCTGACTTAGCAGTTGGGGGAGGGAGGGTTACAAAAAATTTGGGGACACCACAAAAAAAAGCCTCTGGCACTCTGCCTGAATTTAAATAAAAAATAACATTTCCTAACATTTTAGGGGGTATTTGGGGTAAAGCACTACTATGGAGCTGATAAAATACATTGTTAAGTGACTACATGAGGTGAATATAGGGGCAGGAGACACCATGCTGGAGAGGTTATTGAAGGGCAAATATGTATGAAGGACCTAAAATAATAATTACATAAAAATCCAGCATGCATGAGGACAAAGGGGACATTCACAGCATATTACAATCATGGTAATTAGGGAATGAGGAAAGAAATACAATATATTACCAAACATTCAATACAATAAAATGTGATATTAAAGGATAAAAATCTTACCTTCATATACTCCTTCTGAAGGACCTGTATGATGGCAGAACAGGTCTCTGGGATAATGATCCCCAGAGCCTGGGGGAGATGCCTGTCGAGAACTTGAGGTCCTGCAGGCTTCTCCCTGTGGCCAAATACCGCAAGGTAGCGACCAACCTCTGCTCCGGAATGATGGCTTGCCTGCTAATATAGGGGGTCAGCGAAGCCAACAGACGGTGAAACACGGGGTCCGTCATCCTGAGAAAGTTCCTGAAATCATCAGGATTATTCTCACGGATCTCACGGAGCAAAGGCATATGAGAGAACTGGTCACGCTGAAGCAACTAATTCTTGGTCCATGAACTCCTCCTCACCCTGTTCATGGACTGGACTTGTGTCAAGGTCAGGACCCCAACACCAAGCCCACGCACAGCACGAACTGTACGAGGAGTACGCATACGAAACATGGCTAGAAAACGGTCGGCTGCTCAGAACGAAGTAACAGAAAGCACTGAAGAACAGCAAGGCCTGTGAAGAGCGACCTGAAAACCAGTAACGAACGAGCAAGAATACAATGACTACTTAAAGTCACGCGGAACTTGCTTGCACGCACTGAAGAGCAGATACAAACCCACAAGCACAAACTGAACGGCAGAAAACGGTCTGAAAGCCACGAGTCTGAAAAAGTGTGAATCGTCTCTCACCAAACTTTTACTAACACGAGATTAGCAAAAGGAGCCCAAAGGGTGCCGCGCTTGGTTCTGAACCGGCCTTTTCTAGTCTCGTCGTACGTGGTGTACGTGACCCCGTGGTTGTCGATCGGAAATTCCGACAACTTTGTGCCACCGTGTGTAGGCAAAACAAGTTTGAGCCAACATCCGTCGGAAAAAATCCTAGGATTTTGTTGTCGGAATGTCCGATCAATGTCCGACCGTGTGTACGGGGCATAAGACTTACCATACCTGCAAAGCAAATACGATAAAACAAAAAATATAGTAAAAATAAAACATTACAGTTCTAAAATACAGTAACAAAAGAGAGAGAACAATAAAGCAGACAATAGAGAGCGAACGTAAGAGAGAGAACAATAGAGAGAAGAAAAATAAAACAACAACTATTTTTGGCTTTTTTTATTTTTTATTTTTTTGTGTTTTTGTGTGTTTTTTTTTGCACTTTTATATAAACTGTAAACTGTAAACGTTCCAGATTAGGATCTCTCAAAATGTGATGGCCATCACATCTTTCGAGACCCTGTGTTAGTATGCCTAGGACTGTGCAATGCTGTACCCTATGCTAATACTCCACTAGTGTGTGGTTGCATTCGAAACAGTCACCAATGCAAAGACCAGGTTGGTCAGGACAGGAGGGACAATAAAAGCGGGTGTCACACCTATATCCACGCTTTCTACAGACATGACATCTTCTTTGGTTTCTTTGGGTAGGGGTACCAGAGAGGACATGCAGAAAATGCCTCTCATGCAGTCGGCTAACTGCATCTGGATTGGGAGGTTGGGCCACAGCACCGTCTGGAAAACTAAGGGCTCTTCCTGGGATTTAAGGAAGGATTTCGTTCATCCTGAAGCTTTGTATAGCACATAAGCATTCAGCAGAGCCAATTGAAATAAGTATGCAGACACTTTTTTGTACCAGCGTCTGGCCTTATGGGCAATTAGGTACAGTGCCAACAACTGGTCATTGAGGTCCACCCCTCCCATATTAAAGTTATATTCATGGACACAGAGGGGTTTCTCCACAACACCAGGAATTTGGACCTTCGTGTCTGCGTGAAGGGAGGACAGAACAAAAACATTCTTATTATTCCTCCACTTCACAGTGAGCAAATTATTACATCTCAAGCAGGCTCTCTCCCCCAGCCTAAGATGGGAATCTACAAGCTGCTGGGGTAAGCCCAAATAGATTACAAAGTGCCACATGCGCCAATTCCGTGATCAAACAAGTGACTAAAAAGTGGCACTTGTGTAATAATTGTCCACATACAAGTGGTACCTCTTTACAAATAAGGGTGACACCAAGTCTCACACAATCTTACCAGCGCTCCCTATGTAGTCTGGGCAGTTCTCCAGCTCTACATAACTATCTCTTCCCTCGTAAACCATAACACTATATGTATAGCCTGTGGCCCTGTCACAGAGCTTATACATCTTGACCCCATATCTGGCACAATTGCTGGGAAGATACTGTTTGAATGACAAGCGGCCAGAAAACGTAATTAGGGACTCATTAACACAGACAACTTGATCGGGAGTAAACAAGGCTGCAAACTGTTGGTTGCAGTGGTTTATGAGAGGCCAAATTTTGTAGAGCTGATCAAATTCAGGGTCACCCTGAGGACGACAAAGTTCATTATCATTGAAGTGCATGAACTGCAAGATCTGCTTGTATCATGTCCTGGTCATGGAGGCAGAGAACATGGGCATATGGTGAATTGGGTCAGTGGACCAATATGACTGCAACTCACTCTTTTTAGTTATGCCCATGAGGAGGGATAGGCCCAGGAATGTCTTAAATTCAGAAACCGTAATTGGTTTCCATTCTCTAGTAAGGGTCAGCTGAACTGCACTTATGAGACTTGCCACATAACCACGTGATACTGCAGTGCTGGATGTACAACCAGGATGTACTAGGCCGCTGGTGCTTGCCAGTTCACCAGAAGGATGAGCGGCCCTAGTACTGGCTCTCTGCTCCATATGAGAGTCATGTGGTTCTTGCACCTCAAGGACAGCAGAAGAACGGGGTCTGGTACGCCTGACCCTGGCAGGGACCACAACTCCATCGTCAGAGCTAACTGTCAGGGTGCCGCTGCTGTCTACTGGTTCGTATTCTGAGCCTGAATTTGACAGATGAGTGACTTCCTTCTTCTATCTGTCATGCTCAGAAACGTGTAGGCCTCTTCACTAGTGTGCCTTCGATTTGACATTTTGGTCTCTAAATTTACTGGTACACCAGAGAGACTCACAGGAAAAAATGCTCCTGTCAGTGACTGATTCAAACGCTATCAAAAAAACTGTTAGCGTTCGCAGGGAATAGGCCTGACTGCGAACGCTGCAGTTATGTGTGTTGTGTTTTTGTAAGTGACAGTGATCGATTGATACTGCACTTGGGTGGGCTGGGCGGAGGGGCTAAACTCAGGTGCTAGCAGGTATCTGTGCTCATCCCGCTAACGCTGCATTTTTGGAAACCCTAAACTGCTGGGGACGCTAATATAGTTCTGATCAGATCAGATATTGATCTGTTCAGACACTATATTACTAAGGGAAGCGTATGGTGCGTGCGTGGGTGTTAGCACTACTGGCACTAATCTGATGCTACCTGGAGTGACGCAGATCCTATCTGCTACTAAAACCTAACTGATATCACCAGCCGGGTGATCAGGGGTTTAAACCTTTATTTAGGTAAAAAATAGAAAATGGGGATAGGGGACTTTTAAGGTACATTTTATTTGAAAAAATAAGTATACTGAGACCAAAAAATTTACATTGTTTATTAAAAAAAAATCATAAAAAGTAGAGAGTACAGTGTAGAACACAGTCATAGGTACATACACATTTCCCTATAAATGACAGCGAAACAAACTGTAGTCACATACAAATAACTATTACGTCCACAAATTTCGACATGCTTCACCGGTGTGGCTTCATCAGGAAAGGGACGTGATACTTTATTTGGTAACCATAAAAACATATATTTTTCTTAGCTTTAGGTGTATAGAAAGAAAAAAAGAAGAAATATAAGATTAATAAATGACATTTTTATTTTGCATATTATAGACCAACACACACATGGCTGTAAAAGAAAAGAAAAAAAAAGAAAAAACAAACCCCAAGAGCCCACCCCGACTCCCCCCAAAAAGAAGAAACCTCCCGTACCTTGAGGGGCATAAGAGTGTGTTCAAATGGTGATTCTCCCAGGCAGGTTAGCATTTCTTGACCCCACCTCGATCCCAAGGTAGCCAGAACTCACATAGGGAGGGATGTAGCTATTGTTCAAAATCACATAATAATGCTTGTAACACGTAATATGTATTCAAAAATTAATCAAAAATTTTTAGGATTTAAGGGAGGGGAGCACGTGTTCAAAACAGGCTCCAAACAGATATGAACTGTACTCACCTCCAACAAAAGCTTTACAAAAGTATATATACTGGGAGCTCAAGTGGGCAAAGTAGATAAAAGATCCTTAATTTGGTACTGGCATGTGTGAACATTACACTTATTTCAAGAATATTCCATAATATCAGTATCCCCCATTGTGAGAAACCCCCAACGACCAGCGGTCACTAGAAACCATGAGGCGGTGGAGGCACACAGGGCAGAGTGGTAGACAGCAAACGCAGCCAGTAACCGGATGATACAAAGGTAAGATTAAACCTATCAATGAAACGACAAAGGGAAGAATTGAAATGAAAAACATAAGGTGACATCCAAGCTTCAACAAACATTAAAAGGGGGTGTTGATATTCCATTGAACTAAAAAGTTTACCTGTAAAAACATTGCCTATGTCTCCTGAGCTCCCAGAGACTCCCAGCATGGCCAACGCCATGGCGGGTTTAAATATCCCCCCGTTGGCGCCAAAGCACGGCGTGTGACATCACACCGTGATGACGCAACACGGATGCTAGAACGAGGGTACGCGAGACACAGAGTGACACCCGGATGTCAGAAATGTGTAGCTACCGATGCGCGCTGCAAACCCTCACCTCAAACATGCAGTGCAGACACCGCCCGGGTGAGAACATTCCATCTCCGGGTGTGTGTGTCTGTGGGCTGTACTGGTGGTGAATCTTCGGGATGCTGTGTCACATATGAACCCTCAGGGCGGGCATGCAGCCGAATGTGGAAACCCCAAATCTGAGGTACCCATCCTGCTGCACACCCTCGGGCGTCCGTACGGGGATCTGTGGCAAGGAGGGAACCAGAGTGTGGGCAAGGCAGCACACCTGCATGGCAAAAAAAAAAAGGGAGAAAGAAGTTACAATGCATGTATAAATATAGATACAATCACGCATGTGCGGTACAGCTTTTTAAAAAAGGTTCCCATAAATTAAATAAATACCTACAAACATCAGATATTGTACACAAAATGTATTACATGTTAAATAGTAATAAAACCTCATTATAAGAGGAAAAAACTGGCAAACACCATATCTAAAAGACCCTCTCCGAAATCAGCACAGCGCATGCATAGCAGGCTCCCAATGATCCAGAGTGATGCAGGGAAGGAAAGACCAGGAAAACGTGATGGCAAAGATGAAAAAAGGGATAGAAGGAGACAGAGATTCAAACCCGCTACAGAAATGGTTTGTAACTTATTCCCTCATTGAGCCCCAGGTAACGAGTTGCCTGTAATGAATAGATCCATCTTGTCTCTAACTGCAATCATTTTTTATATCAATGTCACCCCCACGTACCTGTTGGGGTAAATGCTCCAAACTAAAGAAACCAATGGATTTAAGGTTGAAATTGTGGTATAGTCCTACATGGCGGCTAATAAGTGTTTCAATCTTGTGTTTTGAGATTAAAGAGACATGATCTCTTATTCTACAATACAGGGGGGGCTTCGTTTTGCCTATATAGAAGGCTCCACAGGAGCACTTCATTATATAGACTGAGCCTACTGACTGGCAGTTTAGGGGTCCATGATTTATTGTCCGGAAGTACAACACTTCTTCCTTTAAGAATGAAGGAACAGAAGTTGCACCTACCACAACGATATGTACCAGGTATTTGGTTAAAAGCATACTGTATAGCCAATTTTTATGAATCAGACGTAATTGTACACAACAGGATGATTTTCAAAGGGAGGCGGATATGCTGCACGACCGACTCCTGATTAGGGTTTACAGCAAGACATGTCTGTGTTGACATGTCAGCCATGTATGTGTTGGTCTATAATATGCAAAATAAAAATGTCATATATTAATCTTATATTTCTTCTTTTTTCCTTTCTATACACCTAAAGCTGAGAAAAATTTATGTTTTCATGGTTACCAAATAAAGTGTCCCTTTCCTGATGAAACCACACCGGTGAAACATGTCGAAATTTGTGGATGTAATAGTTATTTGTATGTGACTACAGTTTGTTTCGCTGTCATTTATAGGCAAATGTGTATGTACCTATGACTGTGTTCTACACTGTACTCTCTACTTTTTATGAATTTTTTTGAATAAACAATTTAACTTTTTAGATCTCAGTATACTTATTTTTTTCACATAAAATGTACCTTAAAAGTCCCCTATCCCCATTTTCTATTTTTCACACGTCTTAGGGATGTTGGTACCATATCATGTTAAAGTTTTTTGGAGCTGAACTCTGCCCATAATTTTGAATCTTTATTTAGGTAAAATACAGAGGGTGCCCTCACGCTATAAAAATAATCTAGCTAACCAGCGTCACCCGTGACACTTTTACAGTGATCACTGATGACAGGGGGTGATAAAGGGGTTACATTTTATTAGGGGGGGCGTTAGGGGGGGTTACCTAGACCTATCTGGGCCTAATACTAATTACCCTAAAGCTGATTTTTGTCACTAATGACACCAGTACAGCGATCAAAAAAAAATCTGAATGCTGCACTGGGTGACACAGTGACAGGGGTGAAGGGGTTAACTGGGGGGTAATTGGGGGTGATGGGGGGTGGCAAGTGTACCTACGTGGACTGGTGTCCGTGTAGTGTTGTGTTGTGTAGTGTTGGTGCACTTACTGTAAGATGTCTCCTCTCCTCGGTCTGGAACGGAAATGACCGACGCAAGGAGAGATGGCATCATTTCCCCTGCTGTGTTTACACTTACACATGCAGGGGAAGGATCTAATTCGCCAGGAGCAATCACCAGGTCCACGCCAGATTTCATTGGCCTGGACCTGGGGATTGATCGGTTCTGGATCTAATCCAATCGTTGTGACCGCTGTAACATGATGGCGATACACCTGCCGTGCCATTCTGCCACAGTAAAACTGTGGTGGCTGGTCAGGAAGCGGTTAAAGCTGAAGTTTAGGTATGGCAATTTTTACATAGTAAAAATGCTGGACCAATATATGTGCCATTCATGTAAGATCCCTGTGGAAGCTAGAAATCACTGTAGAAGGCACTGCTACTATAGTGATCTACCCTAGCTTCCAGATCCTTTGCTGATAGGCATGGGTGGCATTCCTGGAACACGTTGCATTTTCTCAAAGATGGCAAAGTCTTCTCTGATGGAATGAGGTAAAACTAATTATGTCACAATTATGGATAATTGCCTCTCCTCATTGCTTAATCACAGAATGTTTTGCATTTATTGAAAATGCTAAGTTTTCCCTGAATGGCAGCTGTGCTGACTGAGCAGCCTCCTGTGTTTACAATGCAGCAGGACAGCCATTTGGCACAGGACTCAGAAACTGGTAGAGATCATTGTAATAATGGTGCCTACAACAGTGATTTTCAGCTTCCACAGGGATCTCATAGCCGGGCCCGCCATACCTAAACTTCAGCTTTAAACCTTACTGAGTATGAGGGTGAGTTGATGCAAGTCTTTGGACCTGGGGTCATGTCTGGTCTTGAAGAAGATTGCCAAAGACAAGCCTAGTAATATATCTTTTTTATCAATGCTAAATGTAATTTTCATTTTAAGCAAATGGATCTAAATATCCTTGCAGTAGAGTTACGGCCTGCTGCAGTGTATGCTGATATCTTAGAAAAATACTCACTCTTAGGAGTGTCATGCTGTCATATTTCTGTACATCAGCTGCTTCTGCACATTTGAAATTTCTTGTGCTATATATAGATATACAGTATGTCTAGAAAATGTGGATGTTATTGTTTTACACCAAGGAATTGAAACAGTTTAAATGTGCCTAATATCTGTTATTCATTTGCATGTTAAGTACATTTCTGTTAAATAATGTGTAACATTTTCAGGTATTTATTATCACTGACAGTACTCCCAGTCCAGACAGAAGCTGACTTATAAATAACATGATCATGTAAACCCTGGTGCCTGTTAGGGATGAGCCCAATGTTTGAGTCGAAGTGTTCGCCCATAGGACAAATTTAGAACATTATGGGGTGTTCACTGCGAATTTGAGTGCCGCGGAGCGCCCCGTAATGCACTGTGAAATCGCAGTGCATTGGCATCCTATGATTGGCCAAAGCATGCACTTGACCTGCATGCTTCGGCCAATCACAGCCCGCTCTGCTGAGAGAGCCATAATTGGCCAAAGGCAGGGTGCCTTTGGCCAATAATGGCTGAAGGTGCTAAGTCCATGCCCCACACTATGTAAGGCTGCTTACAGTACATAGCGGCCGTACATAGTGTAATGAATGCGAGCAGCAAAATTACATTTCTAAAGGAGAAAATGTAATTTAAAACTGCTCGCGGCTGTAATGTATTGTCAGATCCCGGCAATATAGATAAAAATCCTTGAAAAAAACATTGTGCGTTCCTCCCCCAGTCCACTACCAGGCCCTTCAGGTCTGGTATGGATATTAAAGGGAACACCGTGCCAAAATAAAAAAAATGGGATGGGGTCCCCCCAAAACCCATATCAGACCCTTATCCAAGCATGCAACCTGACAGGCCGCAGGAAAAGGGGGGACGAGAGAGCGCCCCCCCACCTGAACTGTTTCAGGCCACATGCCCTCAACATAGGGAGGGTGCTTTGAGGCCTCATCCCCACAACCCTTTTCCGGCAGTTGTGGGAGTCTGCAGGCAGGGGGCTTATTGGAATCTGGAAGCCCCCTTTAACAAAGGGGGCCCCCAGATCCCGGCTCCCTCCTATGTGAATAGGTATCTGGTACATTGTACCCCTACTCATTCACCAAAAAAAGTGGAAAAAAAATGACAGGAGACACCTTTGGACAATTCCTTTATTAAAAAAGGAAAGTTCCCCGTGATGTAAATCCATCTTTAATCACAGCGCCAATGGTCCAGAGAAAAAACCTGAAAAACTGCCTCGATGGGAGGCCTCCCGCCGACTGCAGCCTTTTTGTGATGACAGATTGTATATACCAAGGGTGGGGCCACCCCGTGATTTAAACGGGTGACCTCGCACCCCTCTGCTGTCACATGAGGTCATATGATGTCAGAAGGGGCGGGGTCACCCGGTTAGGTCACCGGGTGGCCCCGACCTTGGTTATATAAGAGCTGTCATCATGAAAAGGCTACAGTCGCAGGGACGCCTCCCATCGAGGCAGAATATCTCCATTTTTTGTGTTTGTTTTTTTCAGTCTATCGGCGCTGTGATTGAAGATGGATGGACATCGAGGGACATTTTTTTTTTCCTGTCATTTTTACTTTGACACATTTTTTGGTAAATGAGTAGGGGTACAATGTACCAGATACCCATTCACATAGGGCGGGGGCCCAGGATCTGGGGGGCCCTTGTTAAAGGGGGCTTCCAGATTCCAATAAGCCCCCCTGCCCACAGACCCCCACAAACACCACTCCTCCCAGGACCTCCTGCTCTCTAGCTCCCTTGTTACCTCCTCCCATGCTCGCCTTCACGACTTCTGCAGAGCCTCTCCCATCCTCTGGAATTCCCTGCCCCAGTATGTCCGATCAGCCCCTACCCTGTCCACCTTTAGGAGATCCCTGAAAACTCATTTATTCAGGGAAGCCTATCCCACACCCACATAACTGTTCCTAAGCCACCCCCATCAAATCATTCTTTGCAGCTATTACCTTTTGTACCACCACCCCCTCCCTTTAGAATGTAAGCTCTACGAGCAGGGCCCTCCTGTACCTTTTGTATTGAACTGTACTGTAATTGTGTTGTCCCCCTTATACATTGTAAAGCGCTGAGTAAACTGTTGGCGCTATATAAATCTCGTATAATAATAATAATAATAATAATAATAATAATAATAATGAGGCCTTTGTCCCCATCAACATGGGGACAAGGTGTTTTGGGGGACCCCAAAGCACCCTCCCCATGTTGAGGGCATGTGGCCTGGTACGTGCTCAGATAAGGGTCTGGTAAGGATTTTGAGGGAGACCCCCACATCATTTATTTTTATTTTTTGGTGCAGAGTTCCCCTTAAAATCCATACCAGACCTGAAGGGCCTGGTATAGATTTTGGGGGGATTTCCACGCCATTTTTTTTTTCATTTTGACATGGAGTTCCCCTTAACATTTATACCAGACCCGAAGGGCCTGTTATGGACTGGGGAGGACCCACGCCGTTTTTTCAATGATTTTTATCTATATTGCCGGGATCCGACAATACATTAAAGCCGCAAGCAATTTTAAAATTAAATGTTTTCCTTTAGAAATGTCATTTTGCTGTGGTACTGTTATGAACATGGGAAAGATGCACTACTTTACAGGCAGACTAAGGACACCCCCATGCACAATATTTAAAGGAATATTTCATTTTTAGTGTTTCACGTTAAGCAATATTAAAATAGCTGCTCCTGAAAAAAGGGCTGTTTTTTGCAGTGATACATGTCCTCTGGGGCGGTACCCGGATGCCCAAACACTTTTTATGGCAAAAACTTGCATATAAGCCTTTAAAATGAGTACTTTTGGTTTTTCATGTTCGTGTCCCATAGACTTTAATGGTGCATGTTCGCACAAATTTTTTGCCTTTTTGCATGCTCTGCTGCAAACCGAATTGGGGGGTGTTCGGCTCATCCCTAGTGCCTGTGCAGTTTTTATGTGTATTCACAAAATTTGAATCTAGCTCAGAGCAGACGCCTGCTGCTGCCTTTCACCGTGACTTACTACAAAGTTACAATATTGCAGCTTAAAGTGATTACTAGGGGAAAGAAGAATGATAACATTTTTCTTCCAGTCTGAATCAGAGTAATTGGATTATCTGAGCCTAGGCAAAGTTTGTTTGACTGGAGCCCAGCACTGCTTTTTAATGAAAAGTTATTTTTTAGGAGCTATAGTGTTACTGTACATGGACCTTGTCGTTTTGACATTTTTGACAACGTACTTAATTTATTATTCCTGCTCCAAAGTAATTCCATATTTTCAACCCCACAGAAAGACAGAACACTTGTTATGGCATGTTTTTGCAAGGGATGAAAAGTTAAGTTTCATAACACCTCTTCTAAAGTTAATAACATGCTCTGATATGCTCTTTCAATTTTATTGTTCCATCTCGTGTGGATCAACCCATGCAAATACTCCAAAAGGCGGTTGCAATAGGTATGTGACATGATGCATTATTTTGAAAGAGGAGAGGAGTTTTTGGGACTTTATATGAAGCACATAGTGCCGCGTACACACGATTGAAATTCTTGTCGGAAAAAGCTATGATGGTTTAGCTGACGGAATTTCGCTCAAGCTTGTCTTGCATACACATGGTCACACCAATGTCCGACCGTCCAGAACGCGGTGACGTACAACACGTGCGACGGGACTAGAAAAGGGAAGTTCAATAGCCAGCGAGCCACCCTTTGGGCTCCTTCTGCTAATCTTGTGTTTATCTCATGTTAGTACAAGTTTGGTGAGAGACAATTTTCGCTTTTCAGACTCCTGCTTTTTCAGATCGTTTTACTGCTGTTCAGTTTTAAGCTCGCTCTTCATAGGCCTTGCTGTTCTTCAGTGCGTTCTGTTTAGTTCGTTCTGACCAGCTGACCATTTTGAAGCCATGTTGCGGGTACGTGCTCGTCGTAGAGTTCGTGCTGTGCTGGGGCTTGGTGTTGGGGTTCTAGCTTTGATCCAAGCCCAGTCCATGAACAGTGTGAGGCGGAGTTCATGGACCAAGAATTCGTTGCTTCAGCATGACCAATTCTCTCATATGCCTTTGTTGTGGGAGATCCAGGAGAATAACTCTGATGATTTCAGGAATTATCTCCGGATGACAGACCCCATTTTTCACCGTTGGTTGGCTTTGCTGTCCCCTTATATCAGCAGGCAGGACACCTGCATGCGGCAAGCCATCACTCCGGAGCAGAGGCTCGTCACCACGTTGCGGTACTTGGCGACTGAGAGAAACCTACAGGACCTCAAGTTCTAGACAGGCATCTCCCCCCAGGCTCTGGGGATCATTATTCCAGAGACCTGTTCTGCTATTATTCAGGTCCTGCAGAAGCACTATATTAAGGTAAGATTTCTCCTTTAACATCACATTCTATGTCTTTAATGTATGCTAATGTATTGTATTTCTTTCATCATTCCCTAATTACCATGATTGGAATATGCTGTGAATGTTCCCTTTGTTCTCATGCATGCTCGAATTTTTAAAATTTATTTTTTTGGCCTACATGCATATTTGCCTTCACTAACCTCCCCAGCATGCTATCCTGGGCCCATATACACCTATAGCCTAGTCACTTAACAATGTATTTTGTCAGCTCCATAGTAGTGCTTTACCCTAAACACCCCCTAAAATGTGTCCAAATGTTATTTGTGTCCTTAAATTCAGGCAGAGTGCCAGAGGCTTTTTTTGTGGCCCAAAATCATTTGGAACCCTCCCTCCCCCCCAACCGCTAAATCAACCGATACCAATCCTCTATCTGCTGACCCATGCACACTATACCTACCTCTTTTGTGTTCATATTTATGGATGAATTCCCCAAAGCATGTAGTGCAAGTGCCTGCCTGAATACTTTCAAATGGTTTTGTTCTCCTATTATTATCTTGATAGGTAATTGCAGAATGTAAAAATGTGCTTCAATTTATACAGTGTGTATTTTTATTTTTGTATTATGACACTTCTTACCTATCCATTGGGCTTCCAATAGTGTAAGTAAGGAGGGGCTGGCCAAAGTAAAACACATTATTTATGCATTCAGCTCGCAATGAAGTTGAGAGGGTTACCTGTCCAAAACATACCCCCCCCCCTAAAATGTTTACAATGGGCCATCAGAGGGGGTGAGGAATCTGATAAGTGGACCTTATATTTTTGTCTTTAAATACTACTTAAAATAAATGTTATACTGATGTTGGCCAAGAATGTTTGTGTCTAATCTGCTTGCAATGTTTATGTGCAGAATGACACATTTTTTTGTTCTTTTTTTGACTCCACAGTTTCCTTAAATGCCACAGGAATGGCAGACTGTGGCATTCCACTTTGCCCAGCGGTGGGACTTTCCTAACTGTGGAGGGGCAATCGATGAGAAGCACGTCCACATCGTCCCACCACCCCATTACGGGTCATACTATTATAATTACAAGGGGTTTAATAGTATTGTGTTGATGGCGGTGGTGTCGGCGACATATGATTTTTTATATGGGGACGTGGGGAGGAATGACCGGATGTCGGATGGTGGAGTATTTGCCCGGACCGAGTTCTACCGATGTCTCGAGAGTTGTGGCATGGAATTGCCACCTCCGGAGAAAAACATGGAAGGACTGCCATTTGTCTTCGTCGCAGATGAGGCATTCGGTCTGGGTGACCACGTGATGAGGCAATTCCCCCAGAGGACCCTCACCCTGGAGAAGAGGGTTTTTAATTACCGGCTGGCCAGAGCCAGAAGAGTCGTGGAGAATACCTTTGGGATCATGGCCAGCCGGTTCCGCCTATTTCAAACATCCATAAATATGGCGGAATACAAACTAAACCATATCATTTTATGTTGCTGCATCCTGCACAATTTATTAAAAAGACATAATGCAAGTTATGTTGCCTCCGTTGGGACTGATGCCAGACTTTCAGAAACTCCAATGAGGGCCCTGGAAGCTGGCCGTTCTGGCTTGCCTCCCCAAAACGCCCCTGAAGTGCGAGAAAAATATGTTGAATATTTTACGGGTAGGGGGGCCATTGCTATGCCAGCACATTTTGAATACATTTTCTCTTTTATCTGATCAAACTTTGATTTTCATTTACTGCTTGGGTTTATGTTTCAAGTATTATGACACAATAAAGTTATTTAGGTTCACAACAGTTTGTTCTTGAGCGGACCTTCTTTTTTAGGGGGTTTTCTCTCGCCCCCTCCCCCCCTTTTTTCCTCATATATGTTTTTATGGTCCATTGAACAACCAATTGTCTGTTTGGTAATTACATACTGTTGATTCAGTCAACAAATGGTATGGGTGATATTAGGGGCATAATACTATAAATTAAGTAGGCTATTTTTAGCCGGTCATTGAACCCCCCTTTATACGTTTCTCCCCCTCTTTCTAGAACCTAATTTGGATGAACTCAAGGTGTCCCTCCCCCCCCCTCTTCTCTTCATATGCATAATTATAGGATTTGACTTCCTTTCTGGACCCTTAGTCTCCCTGTCAGATAGCAACACTATCCACCCCATGGTTTTTAACACCTCACTCAAGTGCATATTTTTAGGATCAGATTCAACAATTACCTTTTAAGCACATCTATATCGGCTTGTCAGGCAACTGCTCTTTAATCCCTGATTGAATTTTTGTTTTTTCCCCTTCCCCATTCCCCCACCCTCCCTCCCCCCCCTCCCTCCCCCCCCCCTCCCCCCCGGAAAAATGGCCTACCTACTGGCAGATGAGATTGACTTGGAAATACAATCTGCGTTTTCCAGTGAATCTCCAGCCGTATCTGAAAATGATGAGACCCTTAGAAAATTATTCAAGAATCATAAAAAACTAACAATAAAATATCTCAATAGGAAATGGGATATTTCTTCATTGAAGTCCCATATTGAACATAAAGTTATACCCAGAGGACTAAGGGAAAAGGTAGTACCTGCTGCCCATTTACATACACCCAGGTTTTTGGAAATATGGAAATAAAGTTGTCTTGAACGTGGACTAGCAGTTCTGCATATGATTATTAATGAGGAACAAACACAACTAGATGAAATCAAAAAAGAGATTGATATCAGTGCACAACTGCTAGAACCATACAAGAATGATCAGGACTTTAATAGGTACAATGACTTGCTCAAAAAGGAGGTTGAAAAAGCTCAAAAAATCCTCAAATCCACTAAACAAGAGAAATTCAAACAGAATCTTTTAGATCGGGAGAAAGGAGATGTTTTTGACCCCACAGTACCTCGAGGGAGGAGAATATCACGTAAGGGTAGGAGAAATCGATCAGGCGTATCTAGACCCAGATACACATCTACAGATAGTGACCCTGAACAACCAGAAAAAACTGTGGCTTTTTTAGATCAGGAAGAGGATGCCATCCCCAGGACAGGCACCCAACCAATTACATCTATGACCAAAACGCAGGCTCAAACCAACAGAGGAAACAGGGGAAAAGGAAGAGAAGGAAGAGAAAATCAAAGGGAACTCAGGTCAGGGCCACGCAAGTTCTAGATAGCCAACAAAATCTATTCAGTGACCCCCCAAAAAAACCACAACCAGATCTGAAGGTTGTAAACCTATCAGATTTTCCCCTAAACCATCATCATATCTCCCTGCTACAAAACGGCTTATCCTTTTCTCCCACTACAACGATGAGTGAGTTTGAGGTTTTCAAAGACATCAATTTGTTTTTGAGGAAATTAATCTTTAGGTACTGGCACGCAAATAGGGACACCCAAGATACAGATATGGACCAGCTAGATAAACAAGAGCGGGACTCCCTTGAGGCCCTGATTGCCCTCCTTGACAAAAATCAAGAATGGAACTCAGAAGGGGAAGCTACCCAGTTGTCACCGAGTTGCCCCCGTCCATCCCAATTGACGATCAAATCCCAAAAAATGCCCCCCCTGTCCAAACATAGACATATCCAGTTCTTCTTGGAACAGGTAAAAAGGGACCTTGCTGGGGTTAATTGGGAGTATAAAGGACATGACAACCTCAGTCGAGAAGAGAGGAGGGCCCTACGGGAACTAGAGGATGCAAAGGATATTGTCATTAAAGCAAGTGACAAGGGAGGCAACACGGTCCTTATGTCCCATGCTTTGTATGAGGAACAAACCATGCGTCTCCTTCGTGATGGATCCACGTACCTAAGGTTATATCAGAATCCCTTTCCCCAAATGGTGTCAGATCTGAACTTTAAACTTGAGTTAGCCCAGGAAGCAGGCCTAATCATTAAAAAAGAATGTGAATACCTTAGTGTTAGTGACTTTAACACCCCCACCCTATATACCATCCCCAAACTACATAAGTCCATCACCGACCCCCCGGGGAGACCGATAGTATCGGCTGTAAAGGGTCCCCTTGAGAGGGTCGGGAAGTATGTGGACTCACTGATCAAAGAACTTGTACATGAACTACCATCATATGTTCAGGATACACGGGATGTCTTGGGGCATTTGGAAGACATATCTTTACCCAAAGGCATGTTACTTGTTGGAATCGATGTAGAGTCGTTATACACATCGATTCCGCACAGATGGGGGTTAGCAGCGACACAATTTTTCTTAGACAACAAATTCCCATCACTAGCAGGGCAAAATGAATTTATTATTGACTTGTTGCAATTCATGTTAGAAAATAACTATTTCCAATTTCTGGGGATATACTACAAACAAATTAGAGGCACGTCGATGGGTGCCCCATGGGCCCCATCATACGCATGCCTACACCTTGGCCTCTGGGAATCTGAATGCGTGTATCCCTCGCCGATGTACCTCAGCCACTGTCGCTTGTGGCTGAGGTACATCGACGATGTGATCATGATCTGGGACGGCTCACCATCTGAATTGACACAATTTATTGAGGAACTCAATGACAATGATCGTAACATCAAATTAACATATATGTATGATACTAACAAACTGTCATTTCTGGATCTCACGGTATTTGTAAAGGATGATAAGTTGCATACAAAAACCTTCCGAAAAGACACAGCGGCAAATTCCTTGCTGTTGGCATCTAGCCACCATCCCACATCCCTTAAACGGGGTATTCCCGTGGGACAGTTCCTCCGTGCAAGAAGGAACTGCTCGTAGGAAGGGGATTTTCACAGGGAAATGTATGACCTATATGGGAGGTTTCGTGACAGGGGTTATTCGCATGCATGTATCAGACGCGCCAAAAAAAGAGCACTGCAAACAAATAGATCGTCCCTACTGATGAATCACACCAAAGGAAAGGGAAAAACCTCAAGTCACCCTCCCCTAAGGATTATTACCAAGTTTGGTACCCAGTGGGACCAAATTAAAGAAATTTTGGGCCGTCACTGGCATATTTTGTCTGAGGCCCCCATCTTGGGAAATCTTGTTAGTAAAAAACCCCTGCTCACTGCTCGTAGAGCAACAAATCTGAGGGACCGTCTGGTACATTCAGAGTACAACCGCCCCAAAAAACGCAACTGGCTTACTGACCTCCCACCATTGAAGGGTATGTACCGTTGTGGCAGATGCCATGTGTGTAGGTATGTGGATAGGACGGACGTGTTCGCCAGTTCTGACAACCAAAGACAGTTTAAAATCAATAGCTTCATTAACTGTACAACCACACGGGTAGTCTATATGCTGACCTGCCCGTGTGGTCTTATCTATGTTGGTAAGACCAAAAGAGAACTAAAAATCAGGACTGGCGAACACATCCAGAGCATCCTTAACAAGGATGACGATCGGCCTCTGTCCTTGCATTTCCTTGAAAAACACGAAGGTAAACCAGATGGCCTTAAGGTTAAGGATATATACAAACTTAACTTACCCCATAGACGTGGAGATTTCGATAGGATCCTATACCAAAAGGAGAAGATGTGGATCTTCTATCTAAACAGTATGCAGCCTTCCGGATTAAACAATGAATTTAATCTGTCCCCCTTTTTGGAACAATGATCTAACAGTTAATAATCTAATGGAATTTTTTCTGTAGTCTAATAAATCTATGACCGAAGGCCCACATCTTCCCCCGACCGTGATTGGCACGTTCTATGAAAACAGACTGTATGCAACTTGATTTATAATAATATCTTTGCCCTTCACATGAATGATAATATCTAATGTGTGAGATGCAATCTATATGAAATGGCAGTCTATGTTCGTTTCCTTACTTTAGTCCCTGTCAATCATCTGGTTACACACTAACCGATCAGATCGAAGTCGCAGCGTCCTTTGACTATGGGCTCTATATCTCTACAATAACTTGCGCAGTGTGCTACCTTGTCATTCCATGCAGAGGTAGTGATATTTGAATACCTTATGCCGCGTACACACGAGCGGACTTTACGGCGGACTTTGCCCGGCGGACTGGATTTCGTCGGACAATTCGATGTGTGTGGGCTCCAGCGGACTTTGTTTTCTCAAAAGTTGGACGGACTTAGATTTGAAACTTGTTTAAAATGTATCCGTTGAAATCGAGTCCGGTCGAAAAGTCCGCCGTCTGTATGCTAGTTCGACGGACAAAAAGCCACGCTAGGGCAGCTATTGGCTACTGGCTATGAACTTCCTTGTTTTAGTCCGGTCGTACGTCATCACGTACGAATTCGACGGACTTTGGTGGATTGTGTGTAGGCAAGTCCGTTCATTCAGAAAGTCTGTCGGAAAGTACGTAGAAAAGTCCGCCGGGCAAAGTCCGCCGTAAAGTCCGCTCGTGTGTACGCGGCATAAATGTAACTGTATACCTAGGCAGTTTGGATTTACTCTGTATACAACTATCATATGCAATCTTATTTGCAATTTTATTTGCATTAATTATCTCCACCTTATGCATGGATGACAATACACAATATGTGAGTTGTAATTTAATTGAAATGACAGCCTGTTCCTCCCCTTTATTTCATTTGTTTCATCCTTTTTGTGTCCATCATCTGGCCATATATTAACCGATCAGCCTGCTCGATTGCAATGATATTTTCGTCCCTTGCATGGATGATAGTATATAATGTGTGAGATGTAATTTAACTGAAATGACAGACTGTCCCTTCCTATTTCTACTTTATTTTTATTTTATTCTGTGTCCATCATATGGCCATACACGAACCGATCAAATTGAAAACGCAGCACTCTCTGATTATGGGCCCCATGTATTGATAGCAATTGCTTGACAAGTCTTTTCTACCACCATCTATAACGGTGGGAAGTGGAATATCTAAATCTGACCACATACATAAGCCGATCAGATCGAACCTCCATGTATCCACTACCACCAATGTTTTATCTGAATTCGTAACATAGATGTATGCATGAGTGTGATTGGCACATTTTGGTGAATGCAATTATGGTTAGGCTGTGGTATCCAGGTGCTGGCTATAATGACAGGAAATTGAATACTAGCCGCAAGGCTATTTAAACACCCAGCTACTGGTACCACATTAGCTCTGAAGAAGCTTGGAAACAAGCGAAACGCGTAAGCGTCTAACCCATGTGCAGGCGGCACACAGACCCTCACACATCAATGAGGATACCCCCTTGATTGGATGTGAACATCTCGATCGGATCTCGGACATCAGGTTGAGTCTTTGCGGTGGATACTGACACTGAGCGTCTCTTCTAATCATCTGACTAAGTATGAAACGCCAAAACGTCTGAACCCTGTGACTCACCTTACATTCCGCTGGAAAAGATCCGGAAGCAAAAGTCTATGTCCACAACAGACCAACACGCCGCATGAACGTGTCTTCACTCCACACCAGTGCGGCCATCAGCAACTCCTCTGGGCTCCATCCCCCTTCTTTTGAAGACGTCAGACGGTGAGCTAAACTGTACCCTTACACTTAGGAGGTACTTTGTCCATAGCCATTTTCCGTCCATCTTCTATGTATAAAATGTGAATTAGCCCTCCTTGAGTTACCATCCTCTTACCAATCAAATCAGGACTCCCTTGCCTTCCACGTTGTCGGTTTGACATATACATGTCTATTTGGCTATCGGTTTACATCTGAAGGGATCCTCACTTACCATCAGCACTTGCACTTTATTTAAGAAGGACCGAAGGTCTACTATTCATGCAGCTATCCTAGTTTTGGAACTCTATGAAAATTGTACAGACCCGGGTCTGCAGTGACATTTTTCAGATGAGTGTGAGTGCATGAATGTAGGATGTACGTGTAATGTCTGTGGTGGCCACCAGCACATAATAGGACCCCTGCCCTATCTTTTAATACACATGGTTAATGGATAGTTGTTCTATCAAGTATTATGACACAATAAAGTTATTTAGGTTCACAACAGTTTGTTCTTGAGCGGACCTTCTTTTTTAGGGGGTTTTCTCTCGCCCCCTCCCCCCCTTTTTTCCTCATATATGTTTTTATGGTCCATTGAACAACCAATTGTCTGTTTGGTAATTACATACTGTTGATTCAGTCAACAAATGGTATGGGTGATATTAGGGGCATAATACTATAAATTAAGTAGGCTATTTTTAGCCGGTCATTGAACCCCCCTTTATACGTTTCTCCCCCTCTTTCTAGAACCTAATTTGGATGAACTCAAGGTGTCCCTCCCCCCCCTCTTCTCTTCATTGGGTTTATGTTTGCTGTCTCCTAGGTTCTCCTAGCGCACTTGCAGTGCCAAGTGGTTTTTCCATTACTAAATAACACCCATTGTCACTGTAAACACCAAAAAATGATAATTGAAAGAAAAAGCCACACATTGTTGAGTATAAAATCTTTTACTCCGTGCACATTCACATGTGCGTTTTATAATACATTTGGCGGTAAAAAAAAATATACAAATGGTGCAAAACGTACACAGTGCCAGTGCTTAAAGGTGATCTAGATATCGCAAATAAAACACATCAAACACATCAAAACACATGTGTTTTATTTGTGATATCTAGATCACCTTTAAGCACTGGCACTTTGTACGTTTTGCACCATTTATTAGGATATGTTTTTGATGGTTATTTCTGATTTATTCTATGTATTTTTATTTAAAATTATTCACATGAAGTAGTGTTTATGTCCCTTTGTGCACCTACACATGATTATCTAGATTTATATGTTTTTAGTGTCAACACTTATTTATGCGATTTAACATGCAATTTTTTTGTCATTTAGTATATACCAATTGATAAGGATTTTTTATGCACTTTTTTTCACATACACATGATGCTGATTATTAAGACTTGAATGTTTTTTAGTGCCAACACTTATTTATGCGATTTATGCGATTTATTATGCGATTTTATGTCATTTTATTAATTGACCACAGACAGAGATTTACAGCTTTCTTCTGGTTAGCGCAGCACCTTCCCCCCTATACCTCAGTTTGATTTTGGGCTTATGTCTGACCCTTGCTTCGGTGCATGCAGCTGTCCAGTCGCATACGTGTGTTTTTACTATTTTTCTGAGTTCTTCTTTTCTTTTCTTTTTCCAATTGGGTAGCGCAGGAATATTCTTATTACATTTCACTTATGTGTGTGATTATATGTCAGTATTACATTGTATATACCTGTATGTTGTGGTCATTCAGGTGCTTAGCTAATAGTTTCTTGAAACTATCGATGCCCCCCGCTGAGACCACAGCCTGTGGAAGGGAATTCCACATCCTTGCCGCTCCTTCAGTAAAGAACCCTCTACGTAGTTTAAGGTTAAACCTCTTTTCTTCTAATTTTATTGAGTGGTCACGAGTCTTGTTAAACTTTCTTCTGCGAAAAAGTTTTATTCCTATTGTGGGGTCACCAGTACGGTATTTGTATATTGAAATCATATCCCTCTCAAGCGTCTCTTCTCCGGGGAGAATAAGTTCAGTGCTCGCAACCTTTCGTCATAACTAATATCTTCCAGACCCTTTATTAACTTTGTTGCCCTTCTTTGTACTCGCTCCAATTCCAGTACATCCTTCCTGAGGACTAGGGATGAGCTTCGTGTTCGAGTCGAACCCATGTTCGACTCGAACATCGGCTGTTCGGTCATTCGCCGAATTGCGAACGATATGGGCCATTTGCGCCAAATTCGTGTGGCGCGTCACGGCCCATAATTCACTGCGGCATCGCAGTGCATTGCTTGCTGATGATTGGCCAAGCATGCACTATGACCCGCATGCTTGGCCAATCACAGCGCCGCCTGAACGGAGAGCCGTAATTGGCCAAAGCCAAGGAGGCTTTGGCCAATTATGGCTCAGGGGATTTAGTACACGCCCCACACTATATAAGGCCGCCTGCACGGCGGCCCTGTGTAGTGTGTGTTCCGGCGTTGAAAGAGATAGACAGAGAGAGAGACAGTGTCATTTGATTTGAGTTAGATAGATTAGGCAGAACAGTCAGTCAGTTAGCTGCACTTACAGTGTATTGTGTATATATATGCATCCCAGGTGTTGCATATATATATATACACTGTATTCAGTTTAGCTAGATCCGTTCCTGTTATCTTCTAGACTATTTACATTTAGTGCAGTGCGTCCTGCTCACAGTGTTCAGCTAGATCCGTTCCTGTTTTCTTCCTACTGACAGGCAGGCTTGTCTTGTTACAGTATTAACAGCTACCTAAAGAAAATTACTGGTGTTCTTTTGATCCTATTAGTACCACGGTCAGGCAGCTAGACTATTTACATTTAGTACAGTGCGTCCTGCTCACAGTGTTCAGCTAGATCCGTTCCTGTTATCTTCTAGACTATTTACATTTAGTGCAGTGCGTCCTGCTCACAGTGTTCAGCTAGATCCGTTCCTGTTATCTTCCTACTGACAGGCAGGCTTGTCTTGTTACAGCATTAACAGCTACCTAAAGAAAATTACTGGTGTTCTTTTGATCCTATTAGTACCACGGTCAGGCAGCTAGACTATTTACATTTAGTACAGTGCGTCCTGCTCACAGTGTTCAGCTAGATCCGTTCCTGTTATCTTCCTACTGACAGGCAGGCTTGTCTTGTTACAGTATTAACAGCTACCTAAAGAAAATTACTGGTGTTCTTTTGATCCTATTAGTACCACGGTCAGGCAGCTAGACTATTTACATTTAGTACAGTGCGTCCTGCTCACAGTGTTCGGCTAGATCCGTTCCTGTTATCTTCTTACTGACAGGCAGGCTTGTCTTGTTACAGTATTAACAGCTACCTAAAGAAAATTACTGGTGTTCTTTTGATCCTATTAGTACCACGGTCAGGCAGCTAGACTATTTACATTTAGTACAGTGCGTCCTGCTCACAGTGTTCAGCTAGATCCGTTCCTGTTATCTTCCTACTGACAGGCAGGCTTGTCTTGTTACAGTATTAACAGCTACCTAAAGAAAATTACTGGTGTTCTTTTGATCCTATTAGTACCACGGTCAGGCAGCTAGACTATTTACATTTAGTACAGTGCGTCCTGCTCACAGTGTTCAGCTAGATCCGTTCCTGTTATCTTCCTACTGACAGGCAGGCTTGTCTTGTTACAGTATTAACAGCTACCTAAAGAAAATTACTGGTGTTCTTTTGATCCTATTAGTACCACGGTCAGGCAGCTAGACTATTTACATTTAGTACAGTGCGTCCTGCTCACAGTGTTCAGCTAGATCCGTTCCTGTTATCTTCCTACTGACAGGCAGGCTTGTCTTGTTACAGTATATAAAGCTACCTGAAGAAAATTACTGGTGTTCTTTTGATCCTATTAGTACCACGGTCAGGCAGCTAGACTATTTACAGTTAGTGCAGTGCGTCCTGCTCACAGTGTTCAGCTAAACCTACAAGTTAGTGGGGTGCGTCCACCTCACAGTGTTCAGCTAAAGCTACCTGTAGAAGGTTGGTGGTGTTCTCATACTACAGGCAAGCAGTTGATTTTGCTAGCTGCAGTATCAGTACATATATATATATATATATATATATATATATATCCCAGCTTATTGCAGCTACAGGCCATTAGTATGTCTGGAAGGCCAAGAAGGAGAGGCAGACAGTCACAAGCCAATAAGAGAGGGCAAGCAGGCTCTGTGTCTAGTGCTGGTCGTGGAGACGGTGCATCCTCATCAGCACGTGGCCATGGGACACGCTTGGCCTTTTTTTCGGCAGCTGGCCGTGTTGAGCCGCAACATGTGGAAGACTTGGTCGAGTGGATGACCAAGCCGTCCTCATCCTCCTCATCCTCTCTCACCCATGCCCAGGGTGCTTTGTCTGGCAAAGCAGCGGCCTCTTCCCTCGGCTCAATGTCATCAGTGACTCCTTCCCTAGCTCCACCATGTCCTTCTGAGGAGTCCCTCAAACTGTTTGACCACAGTGTTGGGTACATGCTCCAGGAGGATTCCCAGCGTTTGGAAGGCTCTGATGATGATACTGAGCTTGATGAAGGCAGTAACATGAGCACGGACAGAGGGGGTGCCCAAGAAGGACAGCAATCTGGCAGTCATGCTCCCCCTGCTGCAGCATACTGCCAGGTTTGCTCCAGTGATGAGGAGGAAGGGGATGATGAGGTCACTGACTCAACATTGGTGCCTGATAGGAGAGAGGAGGAGGAGGAGGAGGCGGCACATCACCAACGAGGCAGGATGCCCTCCAGGGGCCAGCCTAAGGGCAGCACATTGACTGCATCACACCCCAAAGCTCCACATGTGCAGGGCGCTGCAGTCTCTGTGCATTATTCAAAAAGTTCTTTGGTGTGGGCCTTTTTGGAGACGAGTGCATCAGATCGCACCGCTGCTATTTGCAACATATGTCTCAAGCGTATCTCACGTGGCCAAAACATCTCCCGCTGGGTACCACATGCTTGACCAGACATATGTTGACCTGCCATGCAGTTCGTTGGCAAGCGTATCTAAAAGACCCACACCAAAGAACAAAGGGGATCTCTCCTTGCTCCTCATCAGCTGAGATTTCCAACCCCACTAGACCTCCAGTCCTCTCTGAGACCTGCAGTGAGAGGAATGAAGGTGTAGAATTAGGTGTGTCACAGCCAAGTACTTGTGGGCAATCTGCTTTTGGTACACCGACATCAGATTGTACCAGGCAAATTTCCCTGCCCCAGCTGCTGCACCGCCGAAAGAAGTTTGCTCCCAGCCATCCACATGCCCAGCGGTTGAATGCTAGCTTGGCAAAATTGCTAGCACTTCAACTGCTGCCTTTTCAGTTGGTAGACTGTGCCCCCTTCCGTGAGTTTGTGGAATGTGCGGTTCCTCAGTGGCAGGTACCCAAACGCCACTTTTTCTCATGGAAGGCGATTCCGGCTCTCTACCAGCATGTGGAAGGCAATGTCCATGCCTCGCTGGGCAGGGCGGTCAGCGGTAAGGTGCATATTACCGCTGACTCATGGTCCAGCAGGCATGGACAGGGACGTTACCTAAGTTTCACGGCGCATTGGGTGACTCTGCTGGCAGCTGGGAAGGATGCAGGACAAGGTGCAGTAGTGTTGGAGGTTGTTCCGCCACCACGCCTCCAAAATGCTAATGATTGTGACACACCTCTCTCCTCCACCCCTCCTCTTCTTCTTCCTCCATGGCCTCTTCCTCGGAACCAGCGGTGCTCCGTAGTCGTTCAAGGGGCTACGCAAGTACGCAGGCCAAAAGATGCCATGCGGTGCTTGAGCTGGTGTGCTTGGGGGACAGGAGCCACACTGGGGCAGAGGTTCTGTCAGCTCTGCAGGGGCAGGTTCAGAGGTGGTTGATGCCACGCCAACTTAAGGCAGGAATGGTGGTTTGCGACAATGGCACCAACCTCCTCTCTGCCCTCCGACAGGGACAAATGACCCATGTGCCCTGTTTGGCTCACGTCCTTAACTTGGTGGTGCAGCGGTTCTTGGGCAGGTACCCGGGCTTACAGGATGTCCTGAGGCAGGCCAGGAAAGTCTGTGTGCATTTCCGCCGGTCATATAATGCCAGTGCTCGGCTGACGGACCTCCAAAAGGAGTTTAACCTGCCCAAGAACCGCCTAATCTGTGACATGCCCACCAGGTGGAACTCAACGTTGGCCATGCTGCAGCGGCTGCACACGCAGCAGAGGGCCATCAATGAGTACCTGTGCGACTATGGCACCAGGACAGGGTCAGGGGAGCTTGGTTTTTTTTCCCCACGCCAGTGGGCCATGATCAGGGATGCATGCACTGTCCTGTCACCATTCGAGGAGGCCACGAGGATGGTGAGCAGTGACAGTGCATGCATCAGTGACACTGTCCCCCTTGTCCACCTGTTGGAGCACACGCTGCGTGGAATAATGGACAGGGCACTTGAGGCAGAACAGAGGCAGGAAGAGGAGGACTTCCTTAGCTCTCAAGGCCCCCTTTATCCAGACAGTGTTCCTGCGTGCCCGCCGATCACACAATAAGAGGAGGAGGAGGAGGAGGAGGAGGAAGATTGTGTCAGTATGGAGGTGGAGCCTGGCACTCAGCATCAGCAGCAGTCTTTAAGGGATCAGTCCCAAGAAACACATGGACTTGTACGTGGCTGGGAGGAGGTGGCTGCGGACGTTGTCGTCCTTAGTGACCCAGAGGACTCCGGACCGAATGCCTCAGCAAACCTACGCTGCATGGCCTCCCTGATCCTGCAAAGCCTGCGTAAGGATCCTCGTATTCGTGGTATCAAGGAGAAGGACCAATACTGGCTGGCAACCCTCCTTGATCCACGTTACAAGGGTAAGGTTGCGGACCTTATCTTGCCATCGCAGAGGGAGCAGAGGATGAAACATCTTCGGGAGGCCTTGCAGAAAGGTCTGTGCAATGCGTTCCCAGAGACTGGGAGGTTACAAACTCCTGTTTCTGGGAGGTTACAAACTCCTGTTTCTGGACAACGTGTTGCTGAGGCTTCGGTCAGTCAAAGAAGGAGCGGTGGAGAAGGTGGCCGTCTGACCGATGCGTTCAGACAATTTTTTGGTCCGCAGCCCCAAGGTATGATCGGTTCCAGCAACCATCGCCAGCGTCTGTTTTACATGGTGCAGGAATACCTAGGGGCAAGATCAGACTTGGACACCTTTCCCACCGAAAATCCTCTGGGTTACTGGGTCTTGAGGATGGATCATTGGCCAGAGCTTGCACAGTATGCAATTGAGCTACTGGCCTGTCCTGCATCCAGCGTTCTTTCGGAACGCACATTCAGTGCTGCTGGAGGCGTGGTAACCGATCACAGGGTGCGTCTGTCCACCGACTCGGTCGATCGACTGACCTTCATAAAAATGAATCAGTCTTGGATCACCACCAGCTACCAAGCACCTGATGCTGATGTAACCGAATATTTTTTTTTGAAATCTCAGATCCCTTCAAAGACTGCCTATGCTGATGCTGAGTGACTATCCCTGAGTAATTATCCTCTTCCTCCTCAATCATCACGCTGATAGCTTGTAAGAACATTTTTGGTTCTGGGCGCCACCACCAGTGCCTAAGGCACAATTTTTCAGCCCCTGTTTAACAGGGGCGTGTAATTACAATTTTTGATGTAATACTTTGCAGCAGGGCTCATTCCTGCATTCCAACTAGAGTTTCTGTGAGGGGTTGCAGTGTTGTGGCACCAGCACCAGTGCCTAAGGCCCAATTTTTCTGCCCCTGTCTAACAGGGGCATGTAATTACAATTTTTGATGCAATACTTTGCAGCAGGGCTCGTTCCTGCGTTCCAACTAGAGTGTCTGTGAGGGGTTGCAGTCTCGTGGCACCAGCACCATTGCCTAAGGCCCAAATTTCTGCTGAGTATATAGGGCAGGACCCTACTTTCAAACATCTAACTTACAAACGACTCCTACTTGCAAACGGAAGGAGACAACAGGAAGTGAGATGAAATCTACCCCTAGGAAGGGAAATTCTCTCCTGTAAGAGTTAATATGGGAAAAAAAATTCTCCTTTCCACTGATGCTTTCCAATCCTTGTTCCACAAAAAAACCCAAATTTTCAAAAAACATTTTTCATTGGGACAAAAAGTGAGGTGAAATCTTCTGAAGAGGAGGAAAGACAGCAAAACAAATGTCACAGGGGTGATAACCCTTCCCTATGTTTTCCAAAAAGCTTAAAAAATATTTTTTGGCTGGAGCCAAACACGTTAAAAATGTACCCGTTCAAAATTACAAACAGATTCTACTTAACAACAAACCTACAGTCCCTGTCTTGTTTGCACCGCCTGTATACTGCTGTTCAGAGTATATAGGGCCTGGTGGCCCCACACCTTTCCTTATTTTAATTTGGGTGCGGGGTTCCCCTTAATATCCATACAAGACCCAAAGGGCCTGGTAATGGACTGGGGGGTACCCATGCCGTTTGTCTCACCGATTTTCATCCATATTGCCATGACCCGACATTACATTAAACCCGCAAGCAGTTTTAAATGAGATTGTTTCCTTTAAAAATGACATTTGGTGCAGGGACTGTTCTAAACACGGGAAACATGCGTCACTTTACAGGCATACTATAGACACCCCCCAGGTACGATATTTAAAGGAATATTTAACTTTTTTTTTTTTACTTTAAGCATCATTAAAATCACTGCTCCCGAAAAAACGGCCGTTTTTAAAAGTTTTTTTTGCATTGATACATGCCCCCTGGGGTAGGACCCGGGTCCCGAAACCCTTTTTAGGACAATACCATGCAAATTAGCCTTTAAAATGAGCACTTTTGATTTCGAACGTTCGAGTCCCATAGACGTCAATGGGGTTCTAACGTTCGTGCGAACTTTCGGTCCGTTCGCAGGTTCTGGTGCGAACCGAACCGGGGGGTGTTCGGCTCATCCCTACTGGAGGGCATCTGAGTCCACTGGACAGTTCCATTATAGGGAAGGATGAAGATATTCTGGTCATGGAGGGTTGCTTCCCTTCCCCTGTGGAGGGGTTTTTCGTCGGGGGGAATTGGTGCTACAAAGTGCGTTGGGAGGTGTAATTCGGGTGATGAGCTTAACAAGCCTTTGAACCGTAATGGGGTGTGGAGCTCCAGCTCTGACAACTGTTGGGACCACCGCCCCAAAAAGAGTCCCTGCTGGGACAGAGAAAAGTTAAGAGACCAGCCAGGCCTTATGAGGGTTTTCCATCCTTGCTCCTCTTGGACGTGTTCTTATTCCACAGGGGGGACACAGGGCTGCCTGGTGGAGGGCGTTTTGTCGAGCCTGATGAGGATGCAGAAAAGTCCATTGGAGCTTCCTGTGAGATGAATTTAAGAGACAGCAGCAGTTTTTCACCTTCTGGGAGACTGGAAAAAGAGTGGGTTTTACCCTGAGATGTGAATTTTACTGCGAAAGGAAAGGACCAGCGGTATTTAATGTCCCTTTGTGATAGGACCAAGAGAAGTGGTTTTATAGTTCTGCGTCTTTGAATAGTGGAGGGAGCTAAATCCGCAAAAATCTGGATCTGATGTCCCCTGTGTTGCAGTTTGGGGTTCTGACAAGATTGTCGCATGACCTCCTCCTTGATCGCAAAAAAGTGTGGTTTCACAATTATGTCTCTGGGTGAGCCATCTTGTCTGGGGGGACCAATGGATCTGTGTGCCCTGTCTAATTCGAGGCGCTGAGTGGGGATATTAGGAATGAGTTCAGAGATAATGTCCTGTACCGTGGAGGGAATATCCGTGAAGGTTTCTGGGAGGCCTCTAATTCTGAAATTATACCTCCTGGACCTGTTCTCGAGTTCATCTATCCTGGAAAGGGCCACATCGAGTTGTTCTTGAATAGACTGTAGGTGAGCTGCATTTTGGTTCGTTCTAGAGACCGTGCTCTCAACTTTTTCCTCTATTGCTTCTATTCTTGAGCCTATACTCGATAGGTCAGCTTTGATCGTATTAGTGATCTGATGTGCTGTGCTGGCCAGGCCTTTCTCCAGTAATGAGGAGAATTTAATAAACATGTCTTCTTGCATTTGTGGAAAGTCAGTGATTGAGAAGCCTGAGGACAGGTGAGCTGCCCCTGAGAGCTAGGCCTGCATGGGTAGGGCCTGGGGAGACATCTCCTGGTGTGTCAGGCTTGAGGAGCCTGTGGAGGCCTTAGCAGAGGCCTGGGGTTTCTGGGAGCCTTGATGGGGGTTCTGATGGACGGTTGGGGGCCCCTGTGCTGCCTGGGCATAAGTGAGTGTCGGTGGGGTTAATACCGGCCTGTGTTCAGGAGCCTTGGGGTGCTGGGCCGCGTGTGGCTGTGTGAGGTCCGTGCTGGCGGCCATCTTGGGACTCCCGTCCGCTCCCGCCGTGTCGAATAACGGGCCGAGATCTCTCCTCACCGGGGGACCGGACATCTCCACTGTCTCCTCCGAGGGTCCCTGGCACAGATGGGTTAGCGGCAAGCGGCGCTGAGGGCTGTGGCTGCTGTAGTGTGGCTCTGCGGTCCGGGGTGGAGCGGAGCTCCTGGCTCAAGCAGCCATATTGGAACTTCCGCGCATGCGCTGGCCGTCTTCCCTTTTTTGTTACATGTTTACATACTTAAAGAATTTCTTAGGATTTTTTTTTGCTCTCCTCCGCTATGTGTCTTTCATGTTCTATCTTAGCCGTCCTTATTGCACCCTTACATTTCTTGTTGCATTCTTTATAAAGTCTGAATGCTGATGATGATCCCTCAACCTTGTATTTTTTGAAGGCCTTTTCCTTTGCTTTTATATGCATTTTTACATTGGAGTTAAGCCATCCAGGACTTTTGTTCGCTCTTTTAAATGTATTACCCAACGTGATGCGTTGGCTAATGCCCTTATTTAATATGCTCTTAAAGCAAACCCATCTCTCCTCCGTGTTCTTTGTTCCTAAGATTTTATCCCAATTTTTTGCCTTCTAGCAAGGT
Organism: Lithobates septentrionalis; assembly: GCA_037952835.1. Lineage (NCBI taxonomy): Eukaryota > Metazoa > Chordata > Amphibia > Anura > Ranidae > Lithobates > Lithobates septentrionalis. The sequence goes on from JBBDGP010000205.1 coordinate 6,935,780, forward strand.
GAAATTCAGTGTCTTTGTATTCCCTTTATGTTTTCTATTTGTTTGATTTATACTGAAACTAATTGACCTGTGATTGCTGTTACCTAAATTGCCCCGTATTTCCACATCCGTGATCAGGTCTATATTGTTGGTAATTAGTAGACCCAGTAATGCTTTATTTCTAGTTGGTGCATCTACCCTCTGACTCATAAAATTGTCCTGCAAGACATTAAAGCGGAGTTCCACACAAAAATGGAACTTCCGCTTTTCGGAACCCTCCTCCCTCCGGTGTCACATTTGGCACCTTTCAGGGGGAAGGGGGGTGCAGATACCTGTCTAAGACAGGTATTTGCACCCACTTCTGGCATAGACTCCCATGGGAGTCTATGCCTCTTCCTGTCCCTCCGCGCTGTCTCCTGGGAAACACACAGCTCCCAGGAGATAGCAGGGACCAGTTACGATGCGCAGCGCGACTCGCGCATGTGCAGTAGGGAACCGGGAAGTGAAGCTGCAACGCTTCACTTCCGGATTCCCCCACCTAGGATGGCGGCGGCAGCTGCCGAGAACTGAGCGGGTTCTCGGCGTCGCCTGCCGACATCGCTGGACCCTGGGACAGGTAAGTGGCCATTTATTAAAAGTCAGCAGCTGCAGTATTTGTAGCTGCTGGCTTTTAATATTTTTTTTTTTTGGCGGTTTAGGTGGACTCCCTCTTTAAGGAACTGGAGAGCCTTAGATGAATGTGCGGTTGCCTCCACTCAGTGTATGTCTGGATAATTAAAATCGATCCTTGCTGCTAATCCATATTGTGAAAGGAGATCTGTCTCCACTTCCTCCCTCAGGTTAGAGGGCCTATAGCATACTCCCAGTATTATTTTCCCCTTAGCTTCATCCCTTTGGAGCTCTACTCAGAGGGATTCCACCTCCTCCCTAGCTCCCTTAGTGATATCATCTCTCACATTCACTTGTACATTATTCTTGATATATAGGCATACCCCTCCCCCTTTTTTACCCTCTCTATCCTTGCGATAAAGGGTATACCCTTGAATGTTTGCCAGCCAATCATGAGAGCTGTTGAACCAGGTCTCTGAAATTCCCACAAAATTCAAATCCTCCTCGTACAACAGTATCTCTAGTTCACCCATCTTGTCCGCAAGGCTCCTGGCATTGGTGAACAAGCCACGTAGTTTAGACCGGTCACATTTTATCCTTGTATTGGGTGTTCAGAGATTGCAACTAGGACTTGCTACTATACTTACCTTGGGTTTTTGTGCTTTGGTCAACCTACCACTAATACCCCCAATACTGCCCTCTGGAATATGTTCTGCGCTGACTATCTCTACCTCTGGACCCTCCCCCCATCACCTAGTTTAAAAACCCCTCTAACTTTTTGGCCCTCTTCATTCCCAGCTGATCTGCACCCTCCTCATTTAGGTGCAGTCCGTCCCTTCTATAGTGCAGGTTATCAACTGAGAAGTCGGCCCAGTCCTCCAGGAACCCAAACCCCTCCTTACTACACCAGCTCTTCAGACACTTGTTTACTTCCCTAATCTCCCTTTGCCTTATGTTGCTCGATGTACCGGTAGTATTCCTGGGAATACTATCTTGGAGGTCCTTTTCCTCAATTTAGCTCCCTAAATTTAAGTCCCTAAAATCGTTCTTTAGGACACTCCATCTGCCTCTGACTTTGTCATTGGTGCCAACGTGCACCATGACAGCTGGGTCTTCCCCAGCCCCTCCCAGTAATGTGTCCACCAGATCCATGATGTGCCGAACCCGAGCACCCGGTAGACAACGTACTGTTCGGCACTTCAGATCTTTGTTACAGATTGTCCTCTCTGTCCTTCTAAGAATTGAGTCCCCTACCACCAGAATCTGTCTTTCCTTTCCCTTTGCTCCCCCCCACTCTCACTGGAGGAATTTTTCCCCTGGCAGCTAGGAGAGTCCCTCAGCTCCAGCAGTGCTGGTCCCTGACTGGTTTCACCAATGTCACTCAATGGAGCATACTTATTGGGATGCTCCAGCCCTGGATCGGCCTCCCCGGCACTTCCCCCTCTACCCTTCCTGACTGTCTCCCATCTACTCTTGCCTTTACCTCTTTGACTCCACCCGCCTCTGTGCTGGCCCCTGCCAGCACCTGCTGTGTACGTTCCTGGCTCTCCTTTAGTATGGAGGGACTTCTCAGTGCTGACAGTTGCTTCCCCAGATTCAGAACCTGGGCTTCCAGGGAAACAATGCGCTTACATTTTGCACAGCAGTATTCACCCTCGATCGGATGATCAAGGAACGCATACATGCTGCAAGATATACAAAGAGTCGCCTCTCCACACCCGCCGGGCATCGTACCTATTAAATTTAGTGAGGATTGGGGGTTATATCTTTTCCAAATTACCTAACAACTAGCTTCCTCACACTAGCACTCAAGACAATACACAGGTACTCAACAAGACAAGTATTTCTGATAGAAACTTTTTCCGTCTGGAAAATTGAGTGGCCTATACTGATTCCAGATTGAGGCCTATATTGGGATAAGATTAGGAGAGTTTAGCCTAATATTAGTATTTTGTCTTTTGTTTGGTCTTGCAGCAAAAATGAAACAATTTAAAGACCCAGACTTCCTCAGCAAATTCATAGTCAGATACAGGGATATGTGCAATTTGTGGGAGGTGAAAAACCCCTTATATCGCAACAAACCAGCAAGGAAGGCATCGATGGAGAAACTGCTGGAATTTGTGAAGACTCGGGTCCCCAACGCAGACCTCGAGTTTGTGGATAAGAAAATTGGTAGCTTGAGAAGCACGCATAGGAAGGAGCTTCAGAAGGTAAATAAGCCCCTGTGGTCAGGAGCAGCAGCAGAAGATGTGTATGTACACAGTCTGTGGTACATCAACAAGATGCGGTTTCTAGAAGACCGGGTTGAAGCCAGTGAATCACTTTGGATACTTCCGGCCCCCCTTCCATCCAGCCTTCCATCCACCCTTCCCTCAACCCCAGCTGAGGCTTCCGAGGACCAACCTGGGCCTTCCACCCTGGAAGAAATTGAGGAGCCCAGTTGGGGCCCGGCATAGTATTTTTAAACATATTTTTGTGGGAAAATTATTGTTGTTAACAGCAATGTTGTTGTTAGATGTTATTATTGATAACAAATTAATGATTTAACAAAAATTGTTTTACATATCAATAGACAGTAGGGGCCAAAAATGATTGGGACAAGAATGAAAATGCTGGTCTCAGAATGATAGTCTTTTCTATTTATTAACATTCAACTTGCAACAGTCATGAGCTGAAAATTGTGTGTGATTGATGAACCAAAAACTAAAACTATGTCCCTTTTTCATACACAGGAAGACCTCAGCCAGGACGAGGCTCTGAAATGTGGCACACAGAAGGAGGCGGGGGGAACTGGCAGCCAGGAGGTGGGGGTTAGTGTCAGCCAGGAGGTGGCCGGGCCCAGTCTCACCCAATTCCAGGACACTCCCCTCCGCCTTCAACCAAAAGACCCAGGAAAGGGAGGAACGTGGAGGAGGCAGCACTGGGCCTCATTAAGGAGGCTAATGATGCCCTGAAAGCCCCCCTTGACACTGTAGAGGCCTATGGCATCTATATAGCCTCTAATTTGCAGCAAATGGAGGAGGGCCCATGCCGCAAATATGAGAAAATTATTTTTGAGGCCATCCATAAGGGGTTGAGTGGCCAAATGATGGATGACGTCCACTTATGTACGCTCTCCCATCCTCCTCCTCCTCCTGCCACAAGTCCACCTCCAGAGCCACAGCCTGCAGGAAAGGCTGCAAGGAAGGCTGCAGGGAAGGCTGCAGTTCAGTGTGGAGGGAAGGTTGCACGGAAGACAAGAAAGTGATTGCCTGGGTTCAGTCTGGTCTGACAGAACACTCAGCCTGTTGTAGTACCACAGCCTGGGGACATACATGTCATCTGCTGCTGTTCGTGATCTCTGGGAGTCCTGGACCAGATTGTGCTCCCTTCTATATGGACTTATCAAGCTACCAATTTTTTATCCACAGAAATGATGTCTGCCCTGGGGGCCAAAGGCTTCACAAATTCCTGCTGTTTCTCCAGCGTTGCCTTCCCTCTTTATTTTGTTATTATGAGCCAGAATAAATGGAGATTTTTTTATATGAAAATACTTGCCGATGTGTTTTTCTTCAAATAGGACAGTTTTTTGTGAGTAGGCAGGTACATTTCAAAAATACAATGTCAAATTAACAAGGGACACCAACACCAAGCAACCTCCTTGAGGTTTACAAATACATGATAAGGTGCTGTGGAAACGTGACATACAAAAAAAAATATGGAGATCACTATAAATAAAAAAAAAAATACAACAGGAGATCTTGATTTAAAAAAAAAATACTCTAAAAAAAAAAAAAACATTATTATGGAGATCTGGCTTTAAAAACAAAAAAGATTAGTCATGAGATCACAAGAAATAATAAAGAAATCAGTTTGTGAGAACTCTGTGTGAATATGAGCAGCAAAACAACTTCATTCGTCTAGTATTAATCAGAAGAAGAGAATGCACTGCATTGAAAGATTTAAAAATTTTCAGTGTGACAAATGTGCCATCTCCATTACGATCGGTCATTTTACCAGACTGAGCGGCTCGGTCTCGTACTTGATTCTGAGCATGCGTGTTTTTTTGCGCGTCAGAATTAGATACACACAAACGGAATTTCTGATAGAAACTTTTTCCGTCGGGAAAATTGAGAACATGCTCTCAATCTTTTGCTGGCGGAAATTCGGCCAGCAAAAGTCTGATGGAGCATACACATGGTCGCATTTTCCGACCAAAAGCTCTCATCAGTCTTTTGCTGGCTGATTTTACGAACGTGTGTACGCGGAATAACTGCATTGAACGAACCAATAATTGTAAAATAGTAGATGTTTATTATTACATTGGGCATACATTATGGAAAACAGTAAAAAATAATGATATCATCTAAACAATTTTTAGAAATTTCTTGTAATTATACACAGCATCAACCATGTGCAATATCTTAATTCTATTTTATTATAACAAACCATTCCCATCATTATTATCATGTTTATATGTTATCAAGTTTCACCTTTGGGTCTGCATACCTAAGGTCCACTACAATGTGTATCATGTTGGAATAATTGTGTATGTATTTATGAATTGTTTAGATGATATCTACTGCAACCTATTATATTTTTTACTGTTTTAAGTTATGTATGCCCAATGTAATAATAAACAACTACTATTTTACAATTATTGGTTCATTTAATTTAGTTATGTGCTTCATATAAAGTCCCAAAAACCCCTCTCCTCTTTCAATATGTATCAGGGATGGATGCACATATTGGTATAGTACTGGTATAGTCATGGCCTCATATCTCTCTCTCTCTCTCTCTCTCTCTCTCTCGGATGGCACTGATGGGCAACACTGATAAGGAGGCACTGGAAAGCATTACTGATGGGCACTGATTGGCATCATTAATGAGTACTGATTGGCATCATTTATGGAAACCTAGTGGTCGGAAAGGCCGGAAAGTGGGCTCACCAGGCCGGAGAGCGGGCACATCAGGCCAGAGAGCGGGCACATCAGGATGGGGAGCGGGCACATCAGGCTGGAAGGCGGGCACATCAGGCTGGAAGGCGGGCTCACCAGGCAGGAAAGTGGGCTCACCAGGCCGGAGAGCGGGCACATCAGGCTGGAGAGTGGGCACATCAGGCTAGAAGGCGGGCACATCAGGCTGGAAGGCGGGCACAGCAGGCTGGAAAGCAGGCTCATCAGGCTGGAAAGCGGGCTCATCAGGCGGGAAAGCAGGCTCATCAGGCTGGAAAGCAGGCACATCAGGCTGGAAGGCGGGCTCATCAGGTTGGAAAGCAGGCACATCAGGCTGGAGAGCGGGCACATCAGGATGGAGAGCGGGCACATCAGGATGGAAAGCGGGCACTGGCACCTCCGGCTGGAACACTGGCACCTCCGGCTGGAACACTGGCACCTCCGGCTGGAACACTGGCACCTCCGGCTGGAACACTGGCACCTCCGGCTGGAACACTGGTCCCTCAGGCTGGAATACCTATGGCTGGAACACCTCTGGCTGGAACACCTCCGGCTGGAACACTGGCCCCTCAGGCTGGAACACCTCTGGCTGGAACATTGGCACCTCCGGCTGGAACACCTCCGGCTGGAACACTGGCACCTCCGGCTGGAACACTGGCCCCTCAGGCTGAAACACCTCCGGCTGGAACACTGGCACCTCTGGCTGGAACACTGGCACCTACGGCTGGAACACTGGCCCCTCAGGCTGTTACACTGGCCCCTCAGGCTGGAAGACTGGCCCCTCAGGCTGTTACTCTGGCCCCTCAGGCTGGAACTATGGCGCTTCAGGATGGAACTCTGGCACTTCAGGATGGAAGGTGGGGTACCAGGACATCAGGCTGGAAAGCGGGCACATCAGGCTGGAAGACGGGCTCATCAGGCTGGAAAGCGGGCACATCAGGCTGGAGAGCGGGCACATCAGGTTCGAGAGCGGGCACATCCGGATGGAGAGCGGGCACATCAGGATGGAAAGCGGGCACTGACACCTCAGGCTGGAACACTGGCACCTCCGGCTGGAACACTTGCACCTCCGGCTGGAACACTAGCACCTCCTGCTGGAACACTGGCCTCTCAGGCTGGAATACCTATGGCTGGAACACCTCCGGCTGGAACACCTTCGGCTGGAACACTGGCCCCTCAGGCTGGAACACTGGCCCCTCAGGCTGGAACACCTCTGCCTGGAACACTGGCACCTCCGGCTGGAACACTGGCCCCTCAGGCTGGAACACCTCCGGCTGGAACACTGGCACCTCCGGCTGGAACACTGGCCCCTCAGGCTAAAACACCTCCGGCTGGAACACTGGCACCACCGGCTGGAACACTGGCCCCTCAGGCTGAAACACCTCTGGCTGGAACACTGGCACCTCTGGCTGGAACACTGGCACCTCCGGCTGGAACACTGGCCCCTCCGGCTGAAACACCTCCGGCTGGAACACTGGCACCTCCGGCTGGAACACTGGCACCTCCGGCTGGAACACTGGCACCTCCGGCTGGAACACTGGCCCCTCAGGCTGGAACACTGGCACCTCAGGCTGGAACACTGGCACCTCCGGCTGGAACACTGGCCCCTCAGGCTGTTACACTGGCCCCTCAGGCTGGAAGACTGGCCCCTCAGGCTGTTACTCTGGCCCCTCAGGCTGGAACTATGGCGCTTCAGGCTGGAACTCTGGCACTTCAGGATGGAAGGTGGGTACCAGGACATCAGGCTGGAAAGCGGGCACATCAGGCTGGAAGACGGGCTCATCAGGCTGGAAAGCGGGCACATCAGGCTGGAAAGCGGGCACATCAGGCTGGAAAGCGGGCACATCAGGCTGGAGAGCGGGCACATCAGGATGGAAAGCGGGCACTGGCACCTCAGGCTGGAACACTGGCACCTCCGGCTGGAACACTGGCACCTCCGGCTGGAACACTGGCACCTCCGGCTGGAACACTGGCCTCTCAGGCTGGAATATCTATGGCTGGAACACCTCCGGCTGGAACACCTTCGGCTGGAACACTGGCCCCTCAGGCTGGAACACTGGTCCCTCAGGCTGGAACACCTCCGGCTGGAACACTGGCACCTCCGGCTGGAACACTGGCCCCTCAGGCTGGAACACTTCCGGCTGGAACACTGGCACCTCCGGCTGGAACACTGGCCCCTCAGGCTAAAACACCTCCGGCTGGAACACTGGCACCTCCGGCTGGAACTCTGGCCCCTCAGGCTGGAACTCTGGCCCCTCAGGCTGGAACTCTGGCCCCTCAGGCTGGAACTCTGGCCCCTCAGGCTGGAACTCTGGCCCCTCAGGCTGGAACTCTGGCCCCTCAGGCTGGAACTCTGGCCCCTCAGGCTGGAAGGTGGGTACCAGGACATCAGGCTGGAAAGCAGACATCAGGATATCAGACTGGATAACAGGAACTGGGACATCAGACTGGATAGCAAGCACTGGGACGTCAGACTGGGTTGCAAGCACTGGGACGTCAGACTGGGTTGCAAGCACTGGGACGTCAGACTGGTTTGCAAGCACTGGGACGTCGGACTGGGTTGCAAGCACTGGGACGTCGGACTGGGTTGCAAGCACTGGGACGTTGGTCTGGGTTGCAAGCACTGGGACGTCAGACTGGGTTTCAAGCACTGGGACGTCAGACTGGATTGGATTAGCTGGTGCGGAGGTAGGTTGGGTTATTGGCAGGATCGTCTTGGTTGGAAAAACCTTTTGTTTTTTCTTGAGTTTAGTCGCTGAGGCTCTGTAGGTGGGGGGGTGCAGCAGACTGGAAAGGAGGATTGGGATATGGTGGAGAAGAGATAACCGTAGCTGGAGGAAGTTTTTGTGGATTAGTAGGCAGCTGAGAAGAGACAGGTGGGTTGAATGCAGGATAGGTACAGGGAGCAGAGACCGGATATGAGTATCTGGTTGGGAGCAATGTATACTGAGCTTCAACTGAGTTTGGTGTGGGTGATGGGGAGACAGACTTGTGGGCAGGTAGGTGTCTGATGGCAGAGGTGGTTTGTTGTGGGTTGGTTGGGGCTGGTTGTAACATATTAGACCATGCTGAGAGTATGGGTTGGACAAAGGATGGATCACATGCCTGTCTAACAAGGGTCTGTACTGAGTGAATACACTCCAAAAGCTCTGCTGAGAACAGATGGAATAGTGTTTAAAAAAGCATGCAGAATCATCCTCTAACAGCCACACCAGAGACTCCACCTGATCAGCACTGAAAGGGGGAGAAAAATCATCACTGGTCTTAGGAACACAGGACATGGCTAGCTCAGCACATATTTGTACCAAAGGCTGCACATCCCCAAACAACATACAGCCCTGGTCAACCAGGGAGTGAGCCAAACGAATGATCTCAAGTAGCTGGTCATTGGTCCACTCTTTTAGTGACTGGCGGAGATACTCGCCACTTTCTGACGCCAGCCAAGCATAATATGGGATCACATTGGGATTCATTCCAGCATAGCCAGCAGAACCAAGATGGTTCTTCTGTGCAGCCACTTCTGGTCAGGGATAGCTTTGGTATTCTGTCATGTACCGGATAAGACCAGAACTGTGTGGACTGCAACAGAGGAAACCCAGATGTGTATAAGTGAAAATATAAATGATTTATTAAAGATAAATGAATAAATATAACACAGCCACCTCCAATATCACTCAGTGCACCACAACCAATACAAAACAGAACCCCTCAAATAATAATAATAGATCAAATATATACAAGTAAGGGAAATGACAAGATCATAAACAGAGCCAGGCCAGGGTCGTCAACGGGAGGTCAGCAGCTGGGGAAGGGAAACAAACAGGACAAGAGAGGATGGATGGATCACAGGAGGGACGGGACAGATACAAGACTCAGGGTCCAGAGCAAGGAAACAGACAGGGAACAGGAACAACAGGCTTCAGGAATCAGGTCTCAGGTACAGGAATCAGGTTTCAGGAATCAGGAATCGGGTAAACAGGATGCAGGCTGCAGGTCAGGGCTCAAGGAAAATACCAAGGCAAGATATGTGTGTACCTGCCAGATATTTATACTGCAGCTGCTAATTAAAGCCAGGTGACACCTGTCTGCAGAGGGGAATACCTGCTCCATACTGCCAGGATTCCTCTGCTGGTGGACGCCATTATTGCAGCCCAAAGGTGACAAAATACCAGCAGGGAAAAGCTCTTCTGACAGCTCCAAACTGCCAGGAGACACCTGCTGGTGGAGCTCAGTACTGCACGCCATATGATCGATATTACCAGTGGAGGGCACCTTTCCTGACAGTTTTACAGTTTTTTTGTGCAGATTAAAGGACCCTTCGCTTCTTACTACATACCTTCTGAGGACACCGTGGATACACCTGCGGAACCCTCTGGACCTACCAAGATACTGTGTACAGATGTTGGGGTATATCTGGGCAGCCTGTAGATGGACAAAGAGAAGGGGAACGTGGGGTGGAAATACAGGGTTCTCCTCCTAGGGAAGGCGAGAAAACCCCCTTGCATGTGAAAGTAACAGACTCATGTTCCACTTACAAATGTAAGTGCTGAACGTAATAATGATGCATTGCCAAAATTGATGGTTACTTACAGTGCTGCAAAGGCAGCTGAGGTGCAGGCTCTGGTGACACAACAGCAGGATGAGGCCTCCAGCGCCTCTCCTTGTTCTAACCCATTGGACCATTCCTCTGTTGAACTTCTTCAGCTTCTTTGTTTGCCATAGGACAGCTGGCTTGCGCTTGTAGTGCAGCCTTTGAGACACCCTGCAGAGAATGACAAACAAAAGGTCTACTGGGACAAAGGGAATCCGTACAGGGAGAATCTATCCACAGAGGGAAATGAGACCAAAATGGGTAGGTGACAGCTGGTTGTACCCAATCAATGTAGGGGACAATTGCTGAAAGTGGCACATAAAATTCTCTTAGCAGGACACTTGAGGATCACTAAGACCAGGGAGCAAATGATGCATAACTTTTAGGCCTCATGCACACTGGACATTTTTGGACATTTTTACAGAAGCTGTTTTTGGCTTCAGACGTTTTTTTCTACAGTCAATAAACTCCCCATCATGTCAATGCACACATAGGCTGTTATCAGCAGTTTTTGGCTGGGGCGTTTTTTGGCTTTAAAAAAAATCCAAAACTAGTGGGTTCTGAGAGAAGTTTTTCAGCTGTTTTCTGCTGTAAAAATACTCTAATGTCAAAAAACACTGAAGAACACCGATAAACACTTAACCACTTGAGCCCCGGACCATTATGCTGCCTAAGGACCAGAGGTCTTTTTCCAATTTGGCACTGCGTCGCTTTAACTGCTAATTGCGCGGTCATGCAATGCTGTACCCAAACGAAATTTGCGTCCTTTTCTTCCCACAAATAGAGCTTTCTTTTGATGGTATTTGATCACCTCTGCGGTTTTTATTTTTTGCGCTATAAACGGAAAAAGACCGAAAATTTTGAAAAAAAATGATATTTTCTACTTTTTGTTATAAAAAAAATCCAATAAACTAAATTTTAGTCATACATTTAGGCCAAAATGTATTCGGCCACATGTCTTTGGTAAAAAAAATGTCAATAAGCGTATATTTATTGGTTTGCGCAAAAGTTATAGCGTCTACAAACTAGGGTACATTTTCTGTAATTTACACAGCTTTTAGTTTATGACTGCCTATGTCATTTCTTGAGGTGCTAAAATGGCAGGGCAGTACAAAACCCCCCCAAATGACCCCATTTTGGAAAGTAGACACCCCAAGGAAATTGCTGAGAGGCATGTTGAACCCATTGAATATTTATTTTTTTTGTCCCAAGTGATTGAAAAATGACAAAAAAAAAAAAAAAAAAATTTACAAAAAGTTGTCACTAAAAGATATATTGCTCACACAGGCCATGGGCCTATGTGGAATTGCACCCCAAAATACATTCAGCTGCTTCTCCTGAGTACAGGGATACCACATGTGTGGGACTTTTTGGGAGCCTAGCCGCGTACGGGGCCCCGAAAACCAATCACCGCCTTCAGGATTTCTAAGAGTGTAAATTTTTGATTTCACTCTTCACTGCCTATCACAGTTTCGGAGGCCATGGAATGCCCAGGTGGCACAAAACCCCCCAAAATGACCCCATTTTGGAAAGTAGACACCCCAAGCTATTTGCTGAGAGGCATATTGAGTCCATGGAATATTTTATATTTTGACACAAGTTGCGGGAATGTGACACTTTTTTTTTTTTTTTTTTTCATAAAGTTGTCACTAAATGATATATTGCTCACACAGGCCATGGGCATATGTGGAATTGCACCCCAAAATACATTTAGCTGCTTCTCCTGAGTATGGGGATACCACATGTGTGGGACTTTTTGGGAGCCTAGCCGCGTACGGGACCCCGAAAACCAATCACTGCCTTCAGGATTTCTAAGGGTGAAAATTTTTGATTTCACTCTTTACTGCCTATCACAGTTTCGGAGGCCATGGAATGCCCAGGTGGCACAAACCCCCCCCCCAAATGACCCCATTTTGGAAAGTAGACACCCCAAGCTATTTGCTGAGAGGCATGGTGAGTATTTTGCAGCTCTCATTTGTTTTTGAAAATGAAGAAAGACAAGAAAAAACATTTTTTTTTTCTTTTTTCAATTTTAAAAACTTTGTGACAAAAAGTGAGGTCTGCAAAATACTCACTATACCTCTCAGCAAATAGCTTGGGGTGTCTACTTTCCAAAATGGGGTCATTTGGGGGGGTTTTGTGCCACCTGGGCATTCCATGGCCTCCGAAACTGTGATAGGCAGTGAAGAGTGAAATCAAAAATTCACGCCCTTAGAAAGCCTGAAGGCGGTGCTTGGTTTTCGGGGTCCCGTACGCGGCTAGGCTCCCAAAAAGTCTCACACATGTGGTATCCCCGTACTCAGGAGAAGCAGCAGAATGTATTTTGGGGTGTAATTTCACATATTTCCATGGCATGTTTGAGCAATATATCATTTAGTGACAACTTTGTGCAAAAAAAAAAAAAAAAATTGTCTCTTTCCCGCAACTTGTGTCGCAATATAAAATATTCCATGGACTCGACATGACTCTCAGCAAATAGCTTGGGGTGTCTACTTTCCAAAATGGGGTCATTTGGGGGGGTTTTGAACTGTCCTGGCATTTTATGCACAACATTTAGAAGCTTATGTCACACATCACCCACTCTTCTAACCACTTGAAGACAAAGCCCTTTCTGACACTTATTGTTTACATGAAAAAGTTATTTTTTTTTGCAAAAAAATTACTTTGAACCCCCAAACATTATATATTTTTTTAAAGCAAATGCCCTACAGATTAAAATGGTGGGTGTTTCATTTTTTTTTTTCACACAGTAATTGCGCAGCGATTTTTCAAACGCATTTTTTGGGGAAAAAACACACTTTTTTCAATTTTAATGCACTAAAACACACTATATTGCCCAAATGTTTGATGAAATAAAAAAGATGATCTTAGGCGGAGTACATGGATACCAAACATGACATGCTTTAAAATTGCGCACAAACGTGCAGTGGCAACAAAATAAATACATGTTTAAAAGCCTTTAAAAGCCTTTACAGGTTACCACTTTAGATTTACAGAGGAGGTCTACTGGAAAAATTACTGCACTCGATCTGGCCTTTGTGGTGATACCTCACATGCATGGTGCAATTGCTGTTTACGTTTGACGACAGACCGCCGCTTGCGTTCGCCTTAGCGCGAGAGCAGGGGGCGACAGGGGTGCTTTTTTTTTTTTCTTTATTATTTTTTTGCTTTTTTAATCTTACTTTTAAACTGTTCCTTTCATATATTTTTTTTTTTTAATCATTTTTATTGTTATCTCGGGGAATGTAAATATCCCCTATGATAGCAATAGGTAGTGACAGGTACTCTTTTTTGAAAAAATTGGGGTCTATTAGACCCTAGATCTCTCCACTGCCCTCAAAGCATCTGACCACACCAAGATCGGTGTGATAAAATGCTTCCCCAATTTCCCAATGGCGCTATTTACATCCAGCGAAATCTAAGTCATGAAATGCTCGTAGCTTCCGGTTTCTTAGGCCATAGAGATGTTTGGAGCCACTCTGGTCTCTGATCAGCTCTATGGTCAGCTGGCTGAATCACCGGCTGCATTCTCAGGTTCCCTGTTGAGACAGGAGAGCCAGAGAAAAACACGAAAAACGGTGGGGGGGCATTCCCTCCCACGGCTTGTAAAAGCAGTCTAGAGGCTAATTAGCCGCTAGGATTGCTTTTACATGAAAGCCGACCGCTGGCTGAAAAGAATGATACCAAGATGATACCTAAACCTGCAGGCATCATTCTGGTATAACCACTCAAAGTCGTGAATGGCGTACCTGAAGACAAAAAAATGGTTAACAATGGTTAACAATAAAGCACAGTAAACAGTAAAGTATAAATAATTACATACCTGAAAAACAAACATGATAAAACATAATAACAATAACAATAAAACATTGTAGAATAGAATACAGTAAAAAAAGAGCAGAACAATAGAGAGAGAGAATAGAGAGAGAGAGAACAATAAAACGACAACTATTTTTTTTTATTTTATATATTTATTTTTTTTTACACTTTTTTTGTAACTAACTTTTATAACTGTAACCGGTTCCAGGTTCGGGTCTCTCAAAATGCGATGGCATCTTGGGAGACCCTGTGAAAGTGTGTCCTAGTCTGTGCAATGCTGTACCCTACGCTAATACTCAACTAGTGCATGGTAGCGTTCAAAACATTCACCAATGCAAAGACCATGATTGTCAGGACAGGAGGGACAATAATAGCGGGTGTCATGCCTATATCCGCGCTAGCTGCAGACACAACATCTTTTTTGGGGGGTTCGCTGGGTAGGGGTACTCGGGAGGACATAAAAATGCCTCTCATGCAGCCGACTGCATTTGGTTGGGGATGTGAATGGGGGAAGTACGGGCGCTGCAGAAGCGGTGGGTTCCCAATTAGGATTGGCGAATGCAGCAGGAAGGGCATTATGGGCACGACGGGCCTGTGTTTGTCTTCTTGGTGGCAGCGGGACACTACTTGTGCTTGCCACCTCACCAGCTTGAACTGCACTTATGGGACTCGCCACGTCACCAAGTGTAACTGCAGTGCTGGTTTGGCTACGACCGGGTGTACTACGCCGCTGGTGCTTGCCAGTTCCCCAAAACGCTACCAAAAAAACTGTTAGCGATCGCAGGGATCAGGCCTGACTCTGCGAACGCTGCAGTTATGCGTTTAGAGTTTTGTAAGTGACAGTGATCAATCGATACTGCACTTGGGTGGGCTGGGCCGGGCCGGGCGGAGGGGCAAAACGCAGGTGCTAGCAGGTATCTGGGCTGATCCCGCTAACACTGCGTTTTTGAGAACCCTAAACTGCTGGTGACGCTAGTATAGATCTGATTGGATCAGATATTGATCCGATCAGATACTATACCACTAAGGGAGGTGTACGGTGCGTGCGTGGGTGTTAGCGGTACTGGCGCTAACCTGACGCTGCCTGGGGCTGGTGCTTGCCAGTTCACCAAAATGCTACCAAAAAAACTGTTAGCGATCGCAGGGATCAGGCCTGACTCTGCGAACGCTGCAATTATGCGTTTAGTGTTTTGTAAGTGACAGTGATCGATCGATACTGCACTTGGGTCGGCTGGGCGGAGGCGCAAAACGCAGGTGCTAGCAGGTATCTGGGCTGATCCCGCTAACACTGCGTTTTTGGGAACCCTAAACTGCTGGGGACACTAGTATAGATTTGATCGGATCAGATATTGATCCGATCAGATACTATACCACTAAGGGAGGCGCATGCTGCGTGCGTGGGTGTTAGCGGTACTGGCGCTAATCTGACGCTGCCTGGGGCGACGCATATCACCGCCGGACGATTAGGGGGCTAAACCTTTATTCGGTAATAAACGGCGGGTGCCCTGACACTATAAAAAATAAACAAACTAACCAGCATCAACCGTAACGGTTATACGGTGATCAGTGGTGAAAGGGTTAACTAGGGGGCAATCAAGGGGTGAAAACATTTATTAAGTAGTATATGGGGGTCCCTGACGCTATAAAACGCTGACGGCGAACCTAAATATTTACCTCACTAACTAGCGTCACCAGCGACACTAATACAGCGATCAGAAAAATGATCGCTTAGTGACACTGGTGACGGGGGGTGATCAAGGGGTTAAAACTTTATTAGGGGGGGTTAGGGGGGTACCCTAGACCTACAGGGGGGTAACAGTAACTGTGCTAACACAGTAACTGTCACAAACTGACACCTAGCAGTAATCAGAAAAAAAAAAACTGCTGGTGTCAGTTTGTGACGGGGGGGGGGGGGGTGATCGGGGGGCGATCGGGGGGGGATCGGGGTGTAATGTGTGCCTG
Source organism: Lithobates septentrionalis (assembly GCA_037952835.1). Classification (NCBI taxonomy): domain Eukaryota; kingdom Metazoa; phylum Chordata; class Amphibia; order Anura; family Ranidae; genus Lithobates; species Lithobates septentrionalis. The sequence goes on from JBBDGP010000205.1 coordinate 6,951,674, forward strand.
GCATGTTCTACTGTGTGTGTGTGTGTTGGTGCAGTCACTCACATGTCGTCTCTCCTCGGGCCGGAACGGAAACTACCGACCCGAGGGGAGATGACATCACTTCCTTTGCTGCTGTTTAGCATACAGCAGCAAAGGAGTGTTCCCATTGGCCGGCGGCGATCGCGAGGGGGGGGCCACGAACGGATGGCCTCCCCCTCGTCTCCGATCGCCGGGGGACAAAACGGGACCGCCTCGGGCGGCGGGGGGGTCCGATCGGACCCCCCACCCGCGGGAGGCAAATCACGTACTTGTACGTGATTTTGCCTGCCCGTGCCGCCTTGCCGATGTACATCGGCGTGAGGCGGTCCTTAAGTGGTTAAAAACGCGGCTCACCTGCGTTTTTTGATGTTTTTGACCCATTGAAAAAAAAAAAACTAAAAACGTCTAACGCGGAAAAACGCTAAAAAACACTATTGCAAAATATGTTGAAAAACTCACTGAAAAGCTACTGGCATTTTTATAATGTTATTTTAACGTCCAGTGTGCATGAGGCTTTATTGGCCTACCATCCTTGCTGACATAGCTGATCACTGTCGGTAAGAGGAAAATTTATTGTAGTGTACCCACAGGGTGGTACTGTTGATGCTCCAAAAATGTATGATGTGCCTCGTACTATTACGTTTTATGAAATACTGAATAGAGGGGGTGTAACATGGACTTTTTATGCACATAAATTCCAACACATAAGAATAAAACTCACAGCTTTATTACAATATTGTTAAAAAATGTATTTTATGACAAAGCTAATACATACAAACAATGAGACCCCTTAAAAACTGGAATTGGTATTATGCCCCAAAACAAATTCTGTTGTTAATCATTTCATCATTGAGGGACTCTAATGCCCCGTACACACGTTCAGATTTTCCGACGGAAAATGTGTGATAGGACCTTGTTGTCGGAAATTTCGACCGTGTGTAGGCTCCATCACACATTTTCCATCGGATTTTCCGACACACAAAGTTTGAGAGCAGGCTACAAAATCCGTTGTCGGAATTTCCGATCGTGTGTACACAAATCCAATGCACAAAGTGCCACGCATGCTCAGAATAAATAAAGAGATGAAAGCTATTGGCTACTGCTCCATTTATAGTCCCGACGTACGTGTTTTACGTCACCGCGTTCAGAATGATCAGATTTTCCGACAACTTTGTATGACCATGTGTATGCAAGACAAGTTTGAGCCAACATCCGTCGGAAAAAATCCTAGGATTTTGTTGTCGGAATGTCCGATCAATGTCGGACCGTGTGTACGGGGCATAACAATAAACTTGTTAATACAACATATGGGGGTCTCGTATTCCAAGACTTGTGGCTTTACATGTTTCCCAACTTATATCAGAGAAGAATTTTGGGATTTTAAAGGTGCACAAATACAGCAAGAAAATAGAAAAATATAAATTTATTTGAAAAACATTAAAAGCAATATGAGGACATGCAAATATCAAAAAATGTTCATACAATACATAAACAAGTGCAAACTGATTGAATCTCTACATGTTTCGCCATACGAATGGTTCTTCAGGACAAATAATATCAGGCACTGTACAAATGATCACTAAAGAGTCAAAAATAGAAAAATATTTTTTTGGAGAAAGACAAAAAAATATAACAAATACATAATATACTATATATTATTACATTTCATATCCTGGGTTGGCAAGAATTAAGCGACAACAAAACTTAGGTCAAATATATTACATGTGTATTCAAAGAGTAAATTTTAAAAGATTTTGAAGGCTCCAGAGTCATAGGGATGAATCAATTTGGATCAATTGGTGTAACCATAGAGAGAGATGTATATGTATAAACAGATGCCCACTAATGGTCCATCTATAGGGTTAGACAAGGGATAATCAATATCAAGGATAAAGATCCAGTAATCCAAAAATAGGGCGAAAAAAGCATACCTGAGGCTAAACAAATTTTTAAAACAAATTCAAAAGATTTAGATAATTCCCATCATTCCCTTCTCAGATAGGTGGAGGAACCAGGAGAGGGATGGAGGGGAGAAATAAAGAGCGTTTTTTTCCTTAGAGATACAACAATTCAGAGGCCACCTTTTAAATCAAGAACAAATAACCAAATCGACACATCTCCCATCAATCAGGGATAAGAGCCAATAACCATTACGCCCAATGTAGCTTAGTTACCTGCCATGAGGAACCCCATGATATTTTCTCCCCCTCCTATGCTGGACCATCAAAACTGACTGTGACTGGCATCCTTTTATATCTCCCTCCAAAGGGGGATAACTTAACCACTTCAGCCCCGGAAGGATTTACCCCCTTCCTGACCAGAGCATTTTTTACAATTTGGCACTGCGTCGCTTTAACTGCTAATTGTGCGGTCATGCAATGCTGTACCCAAACAAAATTTGCGTCCTTTTCTTCCCACAAATAGAGCTTTCTTTTGATGGTATTTGATCACCTCTGTGATTTTTATTTTTTGCGCTATAAATGGAAAAATACCGAAAATTTTGAAAAAAAATTATATTTTCTACTTTTTGTTATAAAAAAAATCCAATAAACTCAATTTTAGTCATACATTTAGGCCAAAATGTATTCGGCCACATGTCTTTGGTAAAAAAAATGTCAATAAGTGTATATTTATTGGTTTGCGTAAAAGTTATAGTGTCTACAAACTAGGGTACATTTTCTGGAATTTACACAGCTTTTAGTTTATGACTGCCTATGTCATTTCTTGAGGTGCTAAAATGGCAGGGCAGTACAAACCCCCACCCCAAATGACCCCATTTTGGAAAGTAGACACCCCAAGGAAATTGCTGAGAGGCATGTTGAGCCCATTGAATATTCATTTTTTTTGTCCCAAGTGATTGAATAATGACAAAAAAAAAAATTTACAAAAAGTTGTCACTAAATGATATATTGCTCACACAGGCCATGGGCATATGTGGAATTGCACCCCAAAATACATTTAGCTGCTTCTCCTGAGTATGGGGATACCACGTGTGGGACTTTTTGGGAGCCTAGCCGCGTACGGGGCCCCGAAAACCAAGCACCGCCTTTAGGATTTCTAAGGGCATACATTTTTGATTTCACTCCTCACTACCTATCACAGTTTTGAAGGCCAAAAAAAGCCAAGATGGCACAAACCCCCCCCAAATGACCCCATTTTGGAAAGTAGACACCCCAAGCTGTGTGGGACTTTTTGGGAGCCTAGCCGCGTACGGGGCCCCGAAAACCAAGCACCGCTTTTAGGATTTCTAAGGGCGTAAATTTTTGATTTCACTCCTCACTACCTATCACAGTTTTGAAGGCCAAAAAAAGCCAAGATGGCACAAAAACCCCCCAAATGACCCCATTTTGGAAAGTAGACACCCCAAGCTATTTGCTGAGAGGCATGTTGAGTCCATGGAATATTTTATATTTTGACACAAGTTGCAGGAAAGTGTCAATTTTTTTTTTTTTGCACAAAGTTGTCACTAAATGATATATTGCTCAAACATGCCATGGGCATATGTGGAATTACACCCGAAAATACATTCTGCTGCTTCTCCTGAGTACGGGGATACCACATGTGTGGAACTTTTTGGGAGCCTAGCCGTGTACGGGGCCCTGAAACCAATCACCGCCTTCAGGATTTCTAAGGGCGTAAATTTTTGATTTCACTCCTCACTACCTATCACAGTTTTGAAGGCCATAAAATTCCAAGATGGCACAAACCCCCCCAAATGACCCCATTTTGGAAAGTAGACACCCCAAGCTATTTGCTGAGAGGCATGTTGAGTCCATGGAATATTTTATATTTTGCCACAAGTTGCAGGAATATTACAAACTTTTTTTTTTTTGCACAAAGTTGTCACTAAATGATATATTGCTCACACAGGCCTTGGGCATATATGGAATTGCACCCCAAAATACATTCTGCTGATTCTTCTGAGTACGGGGATACCACATGTGTGGGACTTTTTGGGAGCCTAGCCGCGTACGGGGCCCCGAAAACCAAGCACCGCCTTCAGTATTTCTAAGGGTGTAAAGTTTTGATTTCACTCCTCACTACCTATCACAGTTTTGAAGGCCATAAAATGCCCAGATGGCACAACCCCCCCCCAAATGAGCCCATTTTGGAAAGTAGACACCCCAAGCTATTTGCTGAGAGGCATGTTGAGTCCATGGAATATTTTATATTTTGACACAAGTTGCGGGAAAGTGACAATTTTTTTAATTTTTTGCACAAAGTTGTCACTAAATGATATATTGCTCAAACATGCCATAGGCATATGTGGAATTACACCCCAAAATACATTCTGCTGCTTCTCCTGAGTACGGGGATACCATGTGTGGGACTTTTTGGGAGCCTAGCTGCATACGGGGCCCCGAAAACCAATCACTAGGGATGAGCTTCGAGTTTGAGTCAAACTCATGTTCGACTCGAACATTGGCTGTTCGCAAGTTCGCTGAACAGCGAACAATTTGGGGTCTTCGCGGCAAATTCGAATGCCGCGGAACACCCTTTAAAAGTCTATGGGAGAAATCAAAAGTGCTAATTTTAAAGGCTTATATGCAAGTTATTGTCATAATAAGTGTTTGGGGACCTGGGTCCTACCCCAGGGGTCATGGATCAATGCAAAATTTTTTTTTTTAAAAACGGACGTTTTTTTCAGGAGCAGTGATTTTAATAATGCTTAAAGTCAAACAATAAAAGTGTAATATCCCTTTAAATTTCGTAGCTGGGGGGTGTCTATAGTATGTCTGTAAAGGGGCGCATGTTTCCTGTGTTTAGAACAGTCTGACAGCAAAATTACATTTCGAAGGAAAAAACCCATTTAAAACTATTCCCGGCTATTGCATTGCCGACAATACACATAGAAGTTCATTGATAAAAATGGCATGGGAATTCCTCACAGGGGAACCCCGAACCAAAATTAAAAAAAAAAATGACGTGGGAGTCCCCCTAAATTCCATACCAGGCCCTTCAGGTCTGGTATGGATATTAAGGGGAACCCCGGCCAAAATTTTAAAAAAAATTACGTGGGGTTCCCCCTAAATTCCATACCAGACCCTTCAGGTCTGGTATGGGTTTTAAGGGGAACCCCGTGCCAAAAAAAAAAAAAAACGGCATGGGGTCCCCCCAAAAATCCATACCAGACCCTTATCCGAGCACGCAACCTGGCAGGCCGCAGGAAAAGAGGGGGGGACAAGAGTGCACCCCCCCTCCTGAACCGTACCAGGCCACATGCCCTCAACATTGGGAGGGTGCTTTGGGGTAGCCCCCCAAAACACCTTGTCCCCATGTTGATGAGGACAAGGGCCTCATCCCCACAACCCTGGCCGGTGGTTGTGGGGGTCTGCGGGCAGGGGGCTTATCGGAATCTGGAAGCCCCCTTTAACAAGGCGACCCCCAGATCCCGGCCCCCCCTGTGTGAAATGGTAAGGGGGTACTTACCCCTACCATTTCACTAAAAACCTGTCAAAAATGTTAAAAATGACAAGAGACAGTTTTTGACAATTCTTTTATTTAAATGCTTCTTCTTTCTTCTATCTTCCTTCATCTTCTTCTTCTGGTTCTTCTGGCTCTTCTGGTTCTTCCTCCGGCGTTCTCGTCCAGCATCTCCTATCTTCTATCTTCTTCTCCTTGGGCCGCTCCGCACCCATGGCATGGGGGGAGGCTCCCGCTCTTCTCTTCATCTTCTTCTTCTCTTCTCTTCTCTTCTCCATTTTCTTCTCTGGGCCGCTCCGCGTCCATGCTGGCATGGAGGGAGGCTCCCGCTGTGTGACGGCGTCTCCACGTCTGACAGTTCTTAAATAACGGGGGCGGGTCACCCGGTGACCCCGCCCCCCTCTGACGCACGGTGACTTGACGGGACTTCCCTGTGACGTCGTGGGGAATGCCACAGGGAAGTCCCGTCATGTCCCGTGCGTCAGAGGGGGCGGGGTCACCGGGTGGCCCTGCCCTCCGTTATTCAAGAACCGTCAGAAGACGAGAAGCGTCACATTACATTTGTACCCCTTACCCTTTCACACAGGGGGGAGGCTGGGATCTGGGGGTCCCCTTGTTAAAGGGGGCTTCCAGATTCCGATAAGCCCCCTGCCCGCAGACCCCCACAACCACCGGGCAAGGGTTGTGGGGATGAGTCCCTTGTCCCCATCAACATGGGGACAAGGTACTTTAGGGGCTACCCCAAAGCACCCTCCTCATGTTGAGGGCATGTGGCCTGATACGGTTCAGGAGGGGGGGCGCTCTCTCTTCCCCCCTCTTTTCCTGCGGCCTGCCAGGTTGCGTGCTCGGATAAGGGTCTGGCATGGATTTTGGGGGGAACCCCTACGCCATTTTTTTTTATTTTGGCGCAGGGTTCCTCTTAAAATCCATACCAGACCCTTCAGGGTCTGTATAGATTTTGGGGGACCCCTATGCCATTTTTTAAAAAATTGGCGCAGGGTTCCCCTTAATTTCTATATCAGACCCGAAGGGTCTGTATAGATTTTGGGGGACCCCCACGCAATTTTTTTAAAAATTTTGGTTCAGTGTTCCCCTTAATATTCATACCAGACCCAAAGGGCCTGGAATTGGACTGGGGGGGCGGTCCCATGCTCTTTTTTTCATTGAGTTTTATCTATATTGCTGAGACTCGACAGTTCATTACAGCCGGGATCAGTTTTAAATTACAATTTTTCCTTTAGGAATGTCATTTTGCTGTGGTACTGTTCTAAAACAGGAAAACTGCACCACTTTACAGGCATACTATAGACAACCCCCAGGCACGATATTTAAAGGAATATTTCATTTTTATTGTTTCACTTTAAGCATTAAAAACATCAGCATCGATACATGTCCTCTGGGGCAGGACCCAGGTCCCCAAACACTTTTTATGACAATAACTTGCAGATAAGCCTTTAAAATGAGCGCTTTTGATCATTCATGTATGTGTCCCATAGACTTTAACAGTGTTTGTGTGTTCTGCCAAATTTTTTGCCTGTTCGCATGTTCTGCTGCGAACCCGAACAGGAGGGTGTTCGGCTCATCCCTACTAATGATACTGTTTTCATTACTAAAATCTTGTATATATTCCCTTATCACACCCTCCAAGAGCTTGCATACTATTGATGTTAGGCTAACTGGTCTGTAATTCCCAGGGATGTATTTTGGCCCTTTTTTAAATAGTACCATTCCAGTCAGTAGACTGTCAGTTATAAAATAGCTACAATGGTCTTGCAATTACTTGACTGAATTCCCTAAGTACCCTCGGGTGCAAGCCATCTTGTCCCGGTGATTTATTAATGTTAAGTTTCCCAAGTCTATTTCTAATTCTGTCCTCTGTTAGCCATGAGGGTGCTTCCTTTAATGGGTCATGAGGACAAACACTGCAGTTTTGGTTACTGAAGCCCCCGATTCCCTCATGAAGACTGAGAAAAAGAATAAATTCAATATCTTTGCCATCTCCCCATCCTTTGTAACCAGATGTTCTTCCTCATTCTTTATGGGGCCAATATGGTCTGTCCTCCCTTTTTTACTGTTTATATACTTAAAGAATTTCTTGGGATTATTTTTTGCTCTCCTCCACTATGTGCCTTTTGTGTTCTATCTTAGCCACCCTAATTGCACCCTTACATATCTTGTTGCATTCTTTGTGAAGTCTGAATGAAGGCCTTCTCCTTTGCTTTTATATGCATTTTTACATTGTAGTTAAGCCATCCAGGACTTTTGTTCGCTCTTTTAATTTTATTTTCCAATGGGATGCACTGGCTAATGTCCTTGTTTAATATGCTTTTAAAGCAAACCCATCTCTCCTCCGTGTTCTTGGTTTCTAAGATGTTATTCCAATTTATATCTTCTAGCATGGTTTGTAGTTTAGGGAAGTTGGCTCTTTTGAAATTCAGGATCTTTGTGGGACGAGAGAGCGGCCCCCCTCCTGAACCAAAGCCCCCCAAAGCACTGTGTCCCCATGTTGATGGGGACAAGGGCCTTATCCCCACAACTCTTGCCCAGTGGTTGTGGGGGTATGTGGGTGGGGGGCTTATCGGAATCTGGAAGCCCCCCTTTAACAAGGGGACCCCAGATCCCGCCCCCCCTGTGTGAATTGGTAATGGGATACAAATGTACCCCTACCATTTCACAAAAAAAGTGTCAAATATGTTAAAAAAAGACAATAGCTGGTTTTTGACAATTCCTTTATTAATGTCTTCTTCTTTCCCCGCTTCTTCTTCTTTGGGGGGCTACTCCAAAGCACCCTCCCCATGTTGAGGGCATGTGGCCTGGTACGGTTCAGAAGGGGGGGTGCTCTCTCATCCCCCCTTTTTTCCTGCGGCCTGCCAGGTTGCGTGCTTGGATAAGGGTCTGGTATGGATTTTTGGGGTGACCCCCATGCCATTTTTTTTTTTTTGGCACGGGGTTCCCATTAATATCTATACCAGACCTGAAGGGCCTGGTATGGAATTTGGGGGGAGCCCAAGTAATTATTTTTTTTATTTTGGTTCGGGGTTCCCCTAATATTCATACTAGACCCAAAGGGCCTGGTAATGGACTGTGGGGGAATCCCATGCCGTTTTTTTCAAAGACTTTTATGTGTATTGCTGAGACCAACAATATATTATAGCCGCGAGTACTTTTAAATGACTTTTTTTCCTTTAGAAATGTCATTTTGCTCTCGCACTGTTCTAAACACGGGAAACATGTGTCACTTTACAAGCATACTATAGACACCCCCCAGGTACGGAATTTAAAGGAATATTTCACTTTTATTGTTTCACTTTATTATTAAAATCACTGCTCCCGAAAAAACGTCCATTTTTAAAACTTTTTTTTGCATTGATACATGTCCCCTGGGGCAGGACCCAGGTCCCCAAACACTTTTTATGACAATAACTTGCATATAATCCTTTAAAATTAGCACTTTTGATTATTCATGTCGTGTCCCATAAACTTTAACAGTGTTCGCGTGTTCGAACACATTTTTTGCCTTTTCGCATGTTCTGCTGCGAACCGAACCGGGGGGGGGGGGTGTTAGGCTCATCCCTACTCCCTAGTTCCCTTAGTGATGTCATCTTTCACATTCACTTGTACATTATTCTTGATATATAGGCATACCTCTCTATCCCAGCAATGAAGGGAATAGCCTTGAATGATTGCCAGCCAATCATAAGAGCTGTTGAACCAGGTCTCTGAAATTCCCACAAAATCTAAATCCTCCTCATTCAACAGTATCTTTAGTTCACCCACCTTGTCCGCCAGGCTCCTGGCATTGTTGAACATGCAACTTAGTTTAGACTGGCCGCATACTGTCCTCTTATTGGGTGTTCTGAGATTGCAATTAGGACTTAAACAAAAGGTCTTGTACTCCAAGACTTGTGGCTCTACATGTTTCGCAACCTGGTCACTTCCTCAGGAGCTTTGGGGTACAACTAAATGGAAAACATATACTAATTCATCCAATAACTAACTGTAATTACTGTATATATAACCTACACCACACAAGTAATTAGTATACACTTACTAAAATATAAGAATATATGTACATATTTGGGATTGAGCAGAATCACAGGGGCTCAGGTAACCAGGCAAATCTCTTAACCTCCTTGGCGGTAATCCCGAGCGTGACTCGGGTCTGACTTTTACTGTCAGGAGCGGTAACCCCGAGTCACGCTCGGGGTAACATTGCAGAGCATCCAGCGGAGCCCTTACCTTCTCCTGGGTTCCAGCGATGCCCTCCACTGTCCTTGGCTGTGCTCCGCTGTGATCGCCAGCGCGTTCACAGCATCTCACTTCCTAGTTCCGTTCCCTGCGAGCAGCAGCGGCACAAGGGAGCGGAACTAGGCGGGAAATTCAAAAGTTCAAACACAAAACACACATATAAAAAGAGGTGATACAGTGTAATCTGAGAGGATTACATTGTATCATCTCAGATCTCACTGATACAGTGCCCCTTGCCCCAGTGCCCATTGCCTCCAATAAAATATTGAGAAGATGGAATCCAAAAAGCGCCATTTCGCTACAAAATCGCCTTTGGAGCAGTTGGATGACAGCGACAGCGACATGGAGTTGCTCCCAGAACTCAGCGATAGCGAGTCGTGGGGAGATTTGTCGTCTGACACTGAGCTGACAAGTGACAGCGATGACAGCGGTGATGATCCTGCACCTGACATCAGCGATGTGCGCACTTGGTGCCCTATTGAGTGTGATACGGACCAGGTAGCGCCCCCAAGATTCCCCTTCACTGGATCACCTGGGATGAAGGTCGAAGTTGAGCGTGGCAACCCTCTGGCATACCTGCAATTATTTCTCACAGAGGAGGTAATTGAAAAAATTGTCATAGAGACAAATCGCTACCAACAGCAGCAATCCGCTACGCTGCATGCCAGGTTTTCCCGAAGCAGAAGGTGGGAACCGGTGACTAAAGAGGACATCTGGCTGTTTCTCGGACTCATTATTCTTCAGGGGGAAACCACGCCAGAAATGGTACTGGACCACCAACAAGTTATTGGCCACTCCGTTTTTTGGTACTGTGATGTCCGAATACCGTTTTTCCCTCATCATGAAATATTTTCACTTCACTAACAATGAAGAGTTTGATGAGGCCACGCATCCTGCGCCCAAGCTAAAAAAAATCTGGGAGGTATGCCAAATTATTGGGAACAATTTCCAGTGGGCCTACGTGCCAGAAAGGGACGTCAGCGTGGATGAGAGTTTGATGGCCTACAAAGGACGCCTAAGCTGGATCCAGTATATTGCATCCAAAAGAGCGCGGTTTGGCATCAAATCATACATGCTCTGCGAGTCATCCACCGGGTACATATGGAACTCGGTCATTTACACCGGTAAAGGCACGAAGTTCAACCCCAGGTACAGCAATTATGGGATGGCCACATCATCTGTCCTTACACTGCTGGAGCCATTACTGAACCAGGGATATTGTGTGACCATGGACAATTTCTATACGTCGCCGGAACTGTTTGAGGTTTTGATCCAAAACAAGACGGATGCCTATGGTACAGTTAGGCCTAACAGACGTGACATGCCATCAATGTTTGGAAAAAAAAAACTAAAACCCGGAGAAATGGTTGCCTGGCAGAAGGGTAAGATGATGGCAATACGTTGGCGAGACAAGAAGGACGTGTGTCTCATGAGCACTGTGCACAATACCTCCACTGCCACGGTCCACACAAAAGGTGGGAAAGATGTGCTGAAGCCGCAAGTCGTCATAGACTATAGTTGCACTATGGGAGGTGTCGACCGAGCCGATCAGGCAATGACCTTTTACCCGACTATGCGGAAACAGCAGAAAAAATATTATAAAAAGATTTTCAGGCATCTTCTGGAACAATGCCTTTGGAACGCTTACATCTTGTACCGAGCAGGGAGTGACAGGCCTCTTGTTCATTCAGATTTTATCTGGAAGGTGGCTGAGCAGATTTTTGCCAAACACAAGATGCCATCAGTTGATGCGAACAGACCTGGACGACGTGCTGTTGGTGTTGCCAACCCAGAACGCCTAACAGGTCGGCACTTTATGGACTACATACCGCCAACCGCAAAAAAGGCAGCACCTACCAGGATGTGTGTGGTTTGCTGTTCACACAGAGATGACAAGGGAAAAAAAAATCCGAAAAGAAAGCAGGTTCTTTTGTCCGGATTGTGACGTGGGACTGTGTGCTGTACCTTGCTTTAAAATTTATCACACTCAGGATGTTTACTGAATTTTCTTTGTCTGACAAATTTCTTTAGTTTGTATTACATTATTGAATAAAATTATATTATTTAAAAATTTAAAATCATGATTTTGTGTTTCAAACTTTATCACATCTGGGATGTCTACTAGAGTCTTGTTTGGTCAGGTTTAAGTAAGTAATTACTAAGAATTGCAGGCCTATAATACATACCATAAAATTTCCATGCAAAATAATTGTACCGCTTTCAGCACAAAATTCCAGACAGAATCATACCGCCAGGGAGGTTAAGAAGGTAGCAGTGGATATCATTGGGCCTCTAGCCATCCCTAACAGTTCAGGCAAATGTTATATCCTAATAGTTGTTGACTATGCCACACGCTATGCTGAGGCTGGCGCTCTCACTTTCCTCTAGGTGGACAAGGTCGCTAATGCTCTGCTGAGAATCTTTTTTTTTTGTTTCAATAGTTTTTATTGATTATTTCAAGGTAAACAAAATACAGAACAAAAAAAGAAAAAAAAAATGTTGTTAATGATATACACATTAGTTTTATATACATCTAAAAAGGGGTGTTCATTAATTTGGGTTTCAGTAATAAGCTGTAACTGCCAGTAATGTTAATATTACAGAATAACCTCTTATGTTATCAAAATCACTATCAATAGGGCCATATAGACCAACATTTATCAAATTTTTCACAGCTTAATGAATTTATCGCTATTAGACGTTCAAACGTATAATTCCTATTTACAGCTTTGGTGATATCTGATATGTTTATGGCTGTTGTGGATTTCCAGTTACGTAGGATTAATGATCGTGTCTCTTATGCCCCGTACACACGGTCGGATTTTCCGATGGAAAATGTCCGATCAGAGCATGTTGTTGGAAATTCCGACCATGTGTGGGCTCCATCGGACATTTTCCATTGGATTTTCCAACACACAAAGTTGGAGAGCAGGAGATAAAATTTTCCGACAACAAAATCCGTTGTCGGAAATTCCAATCGTGTGTACACAAATCCGACGGACAAAGTGCCACGCTTGCTCAGAATAAATAAAGAGATGAAAGCTATTGGCCACTGCCCCGTTTATAGTCCCGACGTACGTGTTTTACGTCACCGCGTTTAGAACGATCAGATTTTCTGACAACTTTGTGCGACCGTGTGTAGGCAAAACAAGTTTGAGCCAACATCCGTCGGAAAAAAATCCTAGGATTTTGTTGTCGGAATGTCCGAACAAAGTCCGACCGCGTGTACGCCCTATAAGAGTATATGTGTTATGACGTGTCTAAAGTCTGTGTGAAATTTTTCCATGTTTAGGTGTAGATTTGCCATACCTGGATCTGGAGGGGTGAGCATACCAGTTATAGAGGATATTAGTCTAAATACTTGGTACCATATACTTTTGACTGTGGGGCAGTGCCAGAGCATGTGTAGTAGGGATCCGTGTGTCCGCACGCTCTCCAGCACAATGGTGAAGACCCAGGGTAGTAGTTTGCTAGTCTGTATGGAGTGTAGTACCATCTATTAGCCATTTTGATTGCCAGTTCCCAATGCTTAACACAATAAGAAGCTTTATGTATTTCTTTGAAGGAATGTTGACATTGTTCAGTTGAGAAGGTAGTGCCTATTTCTTCTTCCCATTTTCCCATTGCTTTGGTTTTTATGAATGTAAGTTTATCCCTTATTTGGTTGTAGAAAAAGGATATGCCTTTCGTGTTGCTGTCAACTTTTGAGTAGAATTGCCATATTTTGTCAGAAAGGGTTATAATTGGACTAGTTTGAGATTTAAGGAAGTGTGTGATCCCCAGACATGTGAACCTTCTGTCTCTTGGAAGGCTGTATTGGGTCATGATCTGATCAATAGTTTTGAGTTTTGGTCCATTATAGAGGTCTAATATGTGTTTGATACCGTCATGTATTAGATTCCTTACTTTCAATAGTGAGATCTTTGCCTCTAGGAGTGTCAAGAGTATGTTGTATTGTACTTTCTGTATGTCCTTGTGTTTTTGTGCTAGTATGAATCTCCATGCTCTTAATGATATCTGTATTGGGGGAGGTAAGATTTTCATGTTCCATGGTGCCCACCTATCACTTAGCAGTAGTAATGTTAGATCTGTTGTCGGTGCTAGTACTTTTTCAATTTCCACCCATAGTGGCGTGTCGTTGGTTTTGAACCAGTGTTTGGTCTGGTCTAGTCGAACTGCCCAGTAGTAGTCGTGTATGTCCACTAGACCCGCCCCTCCTACTTTTCTATGGGATGTGAGGTTGTTTCGGGAACATCTGGCTTTTTTACCTTTCCATACATATCTCCATATTCATTAGACAGTTGTTATAGTGTAGAGGGATGTGGACTGGCAGAGTATGGAATATATACAATATTTGTGGCAATACCATCATTTTATAGGCTGCAATTCTACCAAACCATGACATTTCATTATTAGACATATTCTTAAGTTGGGGTTCCAGTTTGGCAATCCATGGGGCCATGTTAGCTTTGACAAGCGCAGAGATTTTGTTTGTAAGTGTAATACCGAGGTATGTTATGCCTTCTTTACTCCACGTATAGGGTAGTTGTAACTGTAAAAAGTTGCGCGTGGATGGTGGTACCCAAATATCCAAAATCAGTGATTTTAGTGAAGTTAACTTTATATTATGAAATCTCAACAAATGCGTTAAGAATTTTGTGGGCTTGTTGTAATGATGTGACCGGATTAGTCAAGAGTAGGGATGAGCCGAACACCCCCCTGTTCGGTTCGCACCAGAACATGCGAACAGGAAAAAAGTTCATTCGAACACGCGAACACCATTAAAGTCTATGGGACACGAACATGAATAATCAAAAGTGCTAATTTTAAAGGCTTATATGCAAGTTATTGTCATTAAAAGTGTTTGGGGACCCGGGTCCTGCCCCAGGGGACATGAATCAATGCAAAAAAAAGTTTTAAAAACGGCCGTTTTTTCAGGAGCAGTGATTTTAACCACTTGCCGACCGCCTCACGCCTATATACGTGAGCAGAGCGGCACGGGCAGGCAAAATCACGTACCTGAAACGTGATTGCCTTCCCGCGGGTGGGGGGTCCGATCGGACCCCCCCCCGGTGCCAGCTGCGGTCGGCATTTGGTTGGAAGCGATGGGAGACGAGGGGGAGGCCATCCGATCATGGCCCCCCCCCTCGCGATCGCTCCCAGCCAATGACAAACATCCCCTGCCTCTGTATAGTACACAGAGGCAGAGGATGTGATGTCATCTCTCCTCGGCTCGGGAGTTTCCGTTCCAGCGCCGAGGGGAGATGACATGTAAGTGCACCAACACTCACACACACACAGTAGAACATGCCAGGCATACCTTACACCCCCGATCCCCCCCCCGATCGCCCCCCGATCCCCCCCCAATCACCCCCCCCCCCCTGTCACAAACTGACACCAAGCAGGTTTTTTTTTTTTTTGTTTTTTTTTTCCTGATTACTGCATAGTGTCAGTTTGTGACAGTTAGCAGTGTTAGGGTAGTGACTGTTACCCCCCTGTAGGTCTAGGGTACCCCCCTTACCCCCCCTAATAAAGTTTTAACCCCTTGATCACCCCCCGTCACCAGTGTCGCTAAGCGATCATTTTTCTGATCGCTGTATTAGTGTCGCTGGTGACGCTAGTTAGGGACGTAAATATTTAGGTTCGCCGTCAGCGTTTTATAGCGACAGGGACCCCCATATACTACCTAATAAATGTTTTAACCCCTTGATGGCCCCCTAGTTAACCCTTTTACCACTGATCACCGTATAACCGTTACGGGTGACGCTGGTTAGTTTGTTTATTTTTTATAGTGTCAGGGCACCCGCCGTTTATTACCAAATAAAAGTTTAGCCCCCTGTAGGTCTAGGGTACCCCCCTTACCCCCCCTAATAAAGTTTTAACCCCTTGATTACCCCGTCGCCAGTGTCGCTAAGCGATCATTTTTCTGATCGCTGTATTAGTGTCGCTGGTGACGCTAGTTAGGGACGTAAATATTTAGGTTCGCCGTCAGTGTTTTATAGCGACAGGGACCCCCATATACTATCTAATAAATGTTTTAACCCCTTGATGGCCCCCTAGTTAACCCTTTTACCACTGATCACCGTATAACCGTTACGGGTGACGCTGGTTAGTTTGTTTATTTTTTATAGTGTCAGGGCACCCGCCGTTTATTACCGAAAAAAGGTTTAGCCCCCTGATCGCCCGGCGGTGATATGCGTCGCCCTAGGCAGCGTCAGATTAGCACCAGTACCGCGAACACCCATGCACGCACCGTACACGCACCGTACACCTCCCTTAGTGGTATAGTATCTGAACGCATCAATATCTGATCCGATCAGATCTATACTGGCGTCCCCAGCAGTTTAGGGTTCCCAAAAACGCAGTGTTAGCGGGATCAGCCCAGATACCTGCTAGCACCTGCGTTTTGCCCCTCCGCCCGGCCCAGCCCAGCCCACCCAAGTGCAGTATCGATCGATCACTGTCACTTTTTTTTGTAACGTTTTGGTGAACTGGCAAGCACCAGCGGCCTAGTACACCCCGGTCGTAGTCAAACCAGCACTGCAGTAACCCTTGGTGACGTGGCGAGTCCCATAAGTGCAGTTCAAGCTGGTGAGGTGGCAAGCACAAGTAGTGTCCCGCTGCCACCAAGAAGACAAACACAGGCCCGTCGTGCCCATAGTGCCCTTCCTGCTGCATTCGCCAATCCTAATTGGGAACCCACCGCTTCTGCAGCGCCCGTACTTCCCCCATTCACATCCCCAACCAAATGCAGTCGGCTGCATGAGAGGCATTTATATATCCTCCCGAGTACCCCTACCCAACGAACCCCCCCAAAAAAGATGTTGTGTCTGCAGCAAGCGCGGATATAGGCGTGACACTCACTATTATTGTCCCTCCTGTCCTGACAATCCTGGTCTTTGCATTGATGAATGTTTTGAACGCTACCATTCACTAGTTGAGTATTAGCGTAGGGTACAGCATTGCACAGACTAGGCACACTTTCACAGGGTCTCCCAAGATGCCATCGCATTTTGAGAGACCCGAACCTGGAAGCGGTTACAGTTATAAAAGTTACAGTTACAAAAAAAAAGTGTAAAAAAAAAAAAAAACACAAACAAAAATAAAAAAAAATAGTTGTCGTTTTATTGTTCTCTCTCTCTATTCTCTCTCTCTATTGTTCTGCTCTTTTTTACTGTATTCTATTCTGCAATGTTTTGTTATTATGTTTTATCATGTTTGCTTTTCAGGTATGCAATTTTTTATACTTTACCGTTTACTGTGCTTTATTGTTAACCATTTTTTTGTCTTCAGGTACGCCATTCACGACTTTGAGTGGTTATACCAGAATGATGCCTGCAGGTTTAGGTATCATCTTGGTATCATTCTTTTTAGCCAGCGGTCGGCTTTCATGTAAAAGCAATCCTAGCGGCTAATTAGCCTCTAGACTGCTTTTACAAGCAGTGGGAGGGAATGCCCCCCCCCCACCGTCTTCCGTGTTTTTCTCTGGCTCTCCTGTCTCAACAGGGAACCTGAGAATGCAGCCGGTGATTCAGCCAGCTGACCATAGAGCTGATCAGAGACCAGAGTGGCTCCAAACATCTCTATGGCCTAAGAAACCGGAAGCTACGAGCATTTTATGACTTAGATTTCGCCGGATGTAAATAGCGCTATTGGGAAATTGGGGGAGCATTTTATCACACCGATCTTGGTGTGGTCAGATGCTTTGAGGGCAGAGGAGAGATCTAGGGTCTAATAGACCCCAATTTTTTCAAAAAAGAGTACCTGTCACTACCTATTGCTATCATAGGGGATATTTACATTCCCTGAGATAACAATAAAAATGATTTAAAAAAAAAAATGAAAGGAACAGTTTAAAAATAAGATAAAAAAGCAAAAAAATAATAAAGAAAAAAAATAAATAAATAAAAAGCACCCCTGTCCCCCCTGCTCTCGCGCTAAGGCGAACGCAAGCGGCGGTCTGGCGTCAAATGTAAACAGCAATTGCACCATGCATGTGAGGTATCACCGCGAAGGTCAGATCGAGGGCAGTAATTTTAGCAGTAGACCTCCTCTGTAAATCTAAAGTGGTAACCTGTAAAGGCTTTTAAAGGCTTTTAAAAATGTATTAATTTTGTTGCCACTGCACGTTTGTGCGCAATTTTAAAGCATGTCATGTTTGGTATCCATGTACTCGGCCTAAGATCATCTTTTTTATTTCATCAAACATTTGGGCAATATAGTGTGTTTTAGTGCATTAAAATTTAAAAAAGTGTGTTTTTTCCCCAAAAAATGCGTTTGAAAATCGCTGCGCAAATACTGTGTGAAAAAAAAAATGAAACACCCACCATTTTAATCTGTAGGGCATTTGCTTTAAAATAATATATAATGTTTGGGGGTTCAAAGTAATTTTCTTGCAAAAAAAAATAATTTTTTCATGTAATCAAAAAGTGTCAGAAAGGGCTTTGTCTTCAAGTGGTTAGAAGAGTGGGTGATGTGTGACATAAGCTTCTAAATGTTGTGCATAAAATGCCAGGACAGTTCAAACCCCCCCCAAATGACCCCATTTTGGAAAGTAGACACCCCAAGCTATTTGCTGAGAGGCATGTCGAGTCCATGGAATATTTTATATTGTGACACAAGTAGCGGGAAAGAGACAATTTTTTTTTTTTTTTTTTTGCACAAAGTTGTCACTAAATGTTATATTGCTCAAACGTGCCATGGGAATATGTGAAATTACACCCCAAAATAAATTCTGTTGCTTCTCCTGAGTACGGGGATACCACATGTGTGGGACTTTTTGGGAGCCTAGCCGCGCACGGGACCCCGAAAACCAAGCACCGCCTTCAGGCTTTCTAAGGCCGTAAATTTTTGATTTCACTCTTCACTGCCTATCACAGTTTCGGAGGCCATGGAATGCCCAGGTGGCACAAACCCCCCCCCAAATTACCCCATTTTGGAAAGTAGACACCCCAAGCTATTTGCTGAGAGGTATAGTGAGTATTTTGCAGACCTCACTTTTTGTCACAAAGTTTTGAAAATTGAAAAAAGAAAAAAAAAAATTTTTTTTCTGGTCTTTCTTCATTTTCAAAAACAAATGAGAGCTGCAAAATACTCACCATGCCTCTCAGCAAATAGCTTGGGGTGTCTACTTTCCAAAATGGGGTCATTTGGGGGGGGTTTGTGCCATCTTGGCATTTTATGGCCTTCAAAACTGTGATAGGTAGTGAATAGTAAAATCAAAAATGTATGCCCTTAGAAATCCTGAAGGTGGTGCTGGGTTTTCGGGGCCCCGTAAGCGGCTAGGCTCCCAAAAAGTGCCACACATGTGGTATCCCCGTACTCAGGAGAAGCAGCTGAATGTATTTTGGGGTGCAATTCCACATATGCCCATGGCCTGTGTGAGCAATATATCATTTAGTGACAACTTTTTGTAAATTTTTTTTTTTTTTTTTTGTCATTATTCAATCACTTGGGACAAAAAACAAAAATATTCAATGGGTTCAACATGCCTCTCAGCAATTTCCTTGGGGTGTCTACTTTCCAAAATGGGGTCATTTGGGGGGGGTTTGTACTGCCCTGCCATTTTAGCACCTCAAGAAATGACATAGGCAGTCATAAACTAAAAGCTGTGTAAATTCCAGAAAATGTACCCTAGTTTGTAGACGCTATAACTTTTGCGCAAACCAATAAATATACGCTTATTGACATTTTTTTTACCAAAGACATGTGGCCGAATACATTTTGGCCTAAATGTATGACTAAAATTTAGTTTATTGGATTTTTTTATAACAAAAAGTAGAAAATATCATTTTTTTTTCAAAATTTTCAGTCTTTTTCCGTTTATAGCGCAAAAAATAAAAACGGCAGAGGTGATCAAATACCATCAAAAGAAAGCTCTATTTGTGGGAAGAAAAGGACGCAAATTTCGTTTGGGTAGAGCATTGCATGACCGCGCAATTAGCAGTTAAAGCGACGCAGTGCCGAATTGTAAAAAGTGCTCTGGTCAGGAAGGGGGTAAATCCTTCCGGGGCTGAAGTGGTTAATAATGCTTAAAGTCAAACAATAAAAGTGTAATATCCCTTTAAATTTTGTACCTGGGGGGTGTCTATAGTATGCCTGTAAAGGGGCGCATGTTTCCCGTGTTTAGAACAGTCTGACAGCAAAATGACATTTTGAAGGAAAAAACACATTTAAAACTACCCGCGGCTATTGCATTGCCGACAATACACATAGAAGTTCATTGATAAAAACGGCATGGGAATTCCCCACAGGGCAACCCCGAACCAAAATTTAAAAAAAAAAAAAATGATGTGGGAGTCCCCCTAAATTCCATACCAGACCCTTCAGGTCTGGTATGGATTTTAAGGGGAACCCTGCGCCAAAAAATAAAAAATAAACGGCGTGGGGTCCCCCCAAAAATCCATACCAGACCCTTATCCGAGCACGCAACCTGGCAGGCCGCAGGAAAAGAGGGGGGATGAGAGTGCACCCCCCCCTCCTGAACCGTACCAGGCCACATGCCCTCAACATTGGGAGGGTGCTTTGGGGTAGCCCCCCAAAACACCTTGTCCCCATGTTGATGAAGACAAGGGCCTCATCCCCACAACCCTGGCCGGTGGTTGTGGGGGTCTGCGGGCGGGGGGCTTATCGGAATCTGGAAGCCCCCTTTAACAAGGGGACCCCCAGATCCCGGCCCCCCCCTGTGTGAAATGGTAAGGGGGTACTTACCCCTACCATTTCACTAAAAAACTGTCAGAAATGTTAAGCTTCTGAGCTCGCCTTTTTGTTTCTCTTGCTCCTATCCTATCCTATCCTATCCTAGATGTCTCTCATGAAAGCCTTGTGTGAGTTCCACAAGATATATGGATCATTTACTTATCCAGTATTGTCTAAGAAAAAATGTTGCAAATGCTGTGATATGGTTTTTTGGCAATGTGGTTCTTGAAGTATGCGAGTGTTGCAGCGCCAGATGGGGGGTGAGGAGGAGACTCCCCTCTCCGCAATAGAAATAGATACAGCAGAGTGGTCTGATCACGTAATAATAATGTATTTTTGTTGTTTCCACATTTTGTAGGAGCCATTTATCCGCTAAGAATAGGTCTATGTGGGAGTAGGAGCGATTACGGTTGGAGAAGAAAGTATAGTCCCTTTCATTGCCGTGTAGACATCTCCATATATCAAATAACTCCTCTTTGTGAAGTAGTTATTGAAGGGCTAGAGCTTCTTTCGATTTACCTGAGGAAGTGTCCAGAGATGGATCCGGTGTGGCGTTGAAGTCTCCACAAATCAGGAGATTACCATATTTCATGGAGCTTGCTTTGTAGAGCACCTTTTTGATGAATCGGATTTGGTGTGACTTGGGTGCATATAATGTGCCGATTGTATATGGTTTGGAGTTGATGTCTCCTGTGGCTATGATGTATCTACCTCCTTCATCAAGAACAACATCTTGAGTTCAAATGAGAGAGAATTTTAAAAGGCAAGAAGGACACCTCCTTTTTTGTGGGGCGGTGTGCAGGCCATATAGAGGTGTGGATAGTCCTTGTGTGCACAATATGGTGTGTTGTTGAGTTGGAAGTGCGTTTCTTGGACTTATAGGATGTCCGCCTTTTGTTTGTTAGCTTCTTTCCATAAAGAGAACCTTTTTGCTGGGTGGTTCAACCCTCTAGCATTAATTGAAAGGCATGTGATCGTCATTGTAAAAGATATGATGTAGTTCGTGTAGCTGTGTAGTAGGAGTACTCACTGTGACCGAAGGTCTCGTTTTGTTGTGCTGCCGTGTCACTGGAGAAGGACATCTGTGGCAAAACATTTTCTGCAGATGAGGCGAGGTTGATCCGGATTAAACTGTGTATATCACATGAAAAGGAAGATGAACATAAACTGAAAACAAAAAGAAAAGTCAACATGGGTATTGTAAGAAATGGATCTTAAAATTGATCCTCGTGCAGATGTAACTGCTATTGATGTTGTAAGGGGGAAAGAGAGATTCGAACTGTGAAACTCGTCCCTGGAGATAAACTTGTTTACCTGTGGGTTTCAGTTAGGAGCTTCCACCTGTATTTTTCTTATTAGAACGCTTGTAAGATACGACTTGCCATTCATTTTGAATGAGCACAGGCCCCACTGGATGTGGTTGTGTGGTGGGTTGGTCATGGATGATATTCCAGCGCCTTAAAGCAGTGAGCCCTTCTTCTAAGGAAGATACCGCAACAGTGACCCCGTTGTGGGTGATAGAAAGTGTGGCAGGATACTTCCATTTATGGAGGATTTTATGGTTCCTCGAGGCTTTTGTTATTGTCAGCAGATTATGGCAATGTTGTAAAGTGTGTCTGGAAAGATCTGGGAGCAGTCTGACGGTGGCATACTGCTGAGGGATGTTTTCTGGCTTGCGTGATGCCTGTAGTACACAATCTTTTATGTGGTAAAAATGCATTCTCAGTAAGACATCTCTGGGAATGTCATCAGGGAGGAAAGACGGTTTGTATCCTGTCCACAAGAAGATCAAGCGCTAATGTTTCTGGTACCAATGTGGAGAAAAGGGTCTGGGCAAATTGCAGGAGTTGGGTAGGGGGAACATCTTCTGGGATACTCCGCAGCTTGAGGTTTTTCCTCCTGGACCTGTCCTCGAGGTCTGCCATTTTGTCTTTTATCCAGTTTATATCCTCCCCCTGAGCTGTAGGAGCCTCCACCATCACATTGTATGCTGAGGTATACTCCTCCATTTTGTTTTCCACCTGATGTACTCTGTGGCCTATTGCTTGCACTTCCTTCTGACACTCATTTATTCCCCTGACCATATCTGCGTGTAATGAGGAGCGTAGGGACAGCAACATTTTCTTTAGCAGAGTATCTGATACAGGTCTGTCTGCTGTGGGGAATTCCTTAATAGGATCCCCTTCTTTACTGCTTGGGTGGTCAGAGTTATTGTGAGGTCCGCTTACCTCCATGTCCGGATCAGTCTGTTGTCTGACTGGAGAGTCTCTCCGTGGCTTCGATTTGGCTGGACTCCTCGTTGAGGGGCTAGATGGGCGTGCAGAGGATTCACTGGGTGGGTTAGAGGAGCGGCTAGTGGCGGATGGGAGACCATTTTTGCTGCCGTTCGTTCCGGGCCTCTGCTCCGGCCTGCTATCAAGTGCGCCGCCATTTTGTTGTAGCCCACAAGCGGCATAGTAGCTTGTCATTTTCTGCAGCTGCTGAGGGTTTTTGCGATGTCTGGGCATCCTCCTCTTGTGCATCGGGATCTCGCCGTTTAGTGGGCTGTGTTTGAAGCCGTGAATGGCACCGGTGGGCTCTGATGACTGGATTATCTCCTGTGAGCGAGCGGAGCTCCTTGGTTAAGCATCCATCTTGGAGCCCGGTCGCCATGCCCCCCTGCTGAAAATCTTCACAAGAGTGGAATTTCGGGACAAGCCCATTAGCAATCAAGGCCCCCAGTTTTTGTCCTATTTGATGCAAGCTCTCTGTCAGAAGATATAGATGACACATATCATGGTCAGTCCTTATCCACAAACAAACAGCTTTTGTGATCTTTTCAATGGAACCTTGAAACAGATGCTGCGCACCTTTGTGGAATCCCAAGGGAAGAACTGGGAATATCTGCCTTATCTACTGTTTTCTTACAGAGGGGTGCCTGTCAGAAACCATGAATCAGACTGAGACAGAAGTACAGTTAAATCACACTTGTTTAATAATAATAAAAAAGGTAAACAGAGTAAACGTAGTCAAAACATAGCCAGAGTTCAGGAAACGGAATGGATAGTCAGACAAGCCAAATCGTCAGGGAGCCAGAGATGAGGTTAGTAGAACAGCAAGCAGGATCTGGAGCCAGAAGGAATGTCAGCCAAGAAAGTCTTTAACAGGAACACAGGAGAGTGTCTCTAGAGATGTGACCAAGGTGAAGGCAGAGATCATCTGGACTGGACAGCTTAAGTAGGCAGGACTGACGAGCAGGATATCAATCAACAGGTGAGTCACTGTGGAGAGATAGGAGCTGGCTATTAGGCGACAGCTGAGCAGACAGCTTTGAGAAGGAAGGGCTGAGCCCAGCCCTGACAGTGCCCCTGAAATCCACAGGCTTTTTGCCATTCTAACTTCTGTATGGACGGAGTGTAAGGGGCCATTGAATCTAATCTGTGGCTGATTACATCCTAAATTTCCAATACAAAATGGAGGCTCTGCTGGGAATAGTACATGAGAACATGACACAGGTCCAGGCCAGACTTAAACGTTGGTATGACCGCAACACCAGAGAACAGACATACAACGTTGGTTAGCAGGTGTATGTTCCACTTCCCCTGTGGCAGAACAAACTCTAAGCAGAATGGGAGAGCCCATAGACCTTCACCAAGTGCCTGAATGATGTCACCTACTTTTTCAGGTTAGGAGAGTAAGGTAGACAGCAGAAGGCCTTTCCTGTGAACATGCCAGTCTGCAGTAGACCTGAGCCTAAGGCAGTATAACATTGCAGGTTCAAAAGAAAACTTGGGTGGTTGCACCTTGCTGTTTATGTTGGACGAATGTTTCAACCCAAGCATACGTTTGGCCCAAACATTGACTGTTTGCCCCTTTGATGAACACCCAAATTATCGGGGCATTCGACCATTTGTTTTGCCCACCAAATGACCACAATTCATTGCGTTGCCACACAGCTCATTGAAAGCCCTGATTGGCTGAAGCAATGAAAGCTTTGTCCAATCTGGGCACATAGCACTGTCAGAGCCATGATTGGACAATGTCATGATGACGAGTTACTGTGCTATAGTGGGCTATTGTGATTCTATTGTGAGTGTAAAGTATCAATTTAGTGTGAATCTAAAGATAGTTCAGTCAGCGTGCGACCATTCATTTTTACTTTAGTATGAATCTAGTGATAATACAGTGTGAGTGTAGTGCGACCGTTCATTTTTGCTTTAGTGTATTTTTATTTTGTCAGGGCAGGTTACCTGCAGTAAATTTCAGTGCGTTACTGCATGTTTACTGTAGTACATTGCAATGCGTTATTGCAGGTTTACCACAGTATATTGCAGAATGTTAGTGCACATTTAAAGCAGTATATTCCAGTGCAGTTGTTCTTGTTTTTTTTTTTTTTTTTTTATTAAATCTTATTCATTTTCCAAATAGAAAAAACATATTACAACATGTACAGTACTTTCAATCTTCAACTTTCCCACTTTCGCATAGCATTCAGATAACTTTTCTTTATAGTAATTACAACATATAAAAACATTCATTCTTCCCCCTAAAACTTTGTGTTGATGGTGTGGTTTGTTTTTCCCCTTTACTTTCCTATCCAATATCTTATTACTTTCTTTCTTATTATTCTAGCTGTTCACTCTTTGGATTTCTGAGAAGCTGTTGTAGGTTCTACTATCCAGCTTGCCCAGACTCTCGTGTTTTTCTTTACATCCTCTATTACAATATACAGTTTCTCTATACAACGGCAAGTTGTTGTTTACTAAATATTTCCAAAAGGCTAATGAGGAAGCTTCTGTTCTTTTCCAATTCAGTACTATTGCTTTTCTTGCATAGAAAAGCAGCAGACTTACCTGTGTTCTCTTTGCCCTAGTGGGGATATTAAAATCTCCTGGAGTATACCGACATCTCCAACGATTCTGAGGGTTCAATGGGCATATTCTATATAATCTATAAGGTATATAGTATATTCTGTATATAGGCAATAATGAATCAATTAAATTAGATAAGTATATAAATACACAATTATAAATATATAAATGAATAAAGTGTCTCTTCAGTATTGCAGCAGCGCTGTGCACCCCAATTAAACAGGGTCTCTTTCTTAATCTATTTCATAAAGTTCAAACATGGATCTGATAGCCAGAGTCCCACCAATAAATAATCAAGATGTATTCTTTGAGGGTAGTAATCCTTTCACCAAGCGATACACCACGTGCTGGGGTTCCCAATGAAAACTCACTCACCAGAAATCAGATCAATAAAAGCCTTGATTAATAGTAGTAAATCTGCATCAATATCCAAAGCGACCACCAGATGTCAGTATTCTTCCCAGTAGTTCCAATAGGATATGTAGAAGAAACAAAAATGCTCACATAGCGTGATAATGCTAAACATCTTTATTTGAACCATCCAAACATCCCCTTAAAACCATGCGTACCAAAATTTAATAAACATTGAGCAAAGATAACAAAGTGCACTGTGCCTGATTGCGTCCTCCAGTCGTGAAAACCTGTCAGGAGCTCTCCCTGTGTGTAACCACAGTCACACGCTTCCTGGTTCCTCGGTTGGTGGGAGGTGTCGCACAGGAAGTGACGCATGTGCTCCACCAACCGAGGGACCAGGAAGCGTGTGACTGTGGTTACACACTAGGGATGAGCTTCGAGTTCGAGTCGAACTCATGTTCGGCTCGAACATTGGCTGTTCGCAAGTTCGCCGAACAGCGAACAATTTGGGGTGTTCGCGGCAAATTCGAATGCCGCGGAACACCCTTTAAAAGTCTATGGGAGAAATCAAAAGTGCTAATTTTAAGGGCTTATATGCAAGTTATTGTCATAAAAAGTGTTTGGGGACCTGGGTCCTGCCCCAGGGGACATGGATCAATGCAAAATAAAGTTTTAAAAACGGCCATTTTTTCAGGAGCAGTGATTTTAATAATGCTTAAAGTCAAACAATAAAAGTGTAATATCCCTTTAAATTTCGTAGCTGGGGGGTGTCTATAGAATGCCTGTAAAGGGGCGCATGTTTTCCGTGTTTAGAACAGTCTGACAGCAAAATGACATTTCGAAGGAAAAAACCCATTTAAAACTACCCGCGGCTATTGCATTGCCGACAATACACATAGAAGTTCATTGATAAAAACGGCATGGGAATTCCCCACAGGGCAACCCCGAACCGAAATTAAAAAAAAAAAAAAAAAAAAAAAAAAGACGTGGGAGTCCCCCTAAATTCCATACCAGACCCTTCAGGTCTGGTATGGATTTTAAGGGGAACCCCGCGCCAAAAAAGAAAACGGCGTGGGGTCCCCCAAAAATCCATACCAGACCCTTATCCGAGCACGCAACCTGGCAGGCCGCAGGAAAAGAGGGGGGATGAGAGTGCGCCCCCCCTCCTGAACCGTACCAGGCCACATGCCCTCAACATTGGGAGGGTGCTTTGGGGTAGCCCCCCAAAACACCTTGTCCCCATGTTGATGAGGACAAGGGCCTCATCCCCACAACCCTGGCCGGTGGTTGTGGGGGTCTGCGGGCAGGGGGCTTGTCGGAATCTGGAAGCCCCCTTTAACAAGGGGACCCCCAGATCCCGGGCCCCCCTGGGTGAAATGGTAAGGGGGTACTTACCCCTACCATTTCACAAAAAAACTGTCAAAAATGACAAGAGACAGTTTTTGACAATTCATTTAAATGCTTCTTCTTTCTTCTATCTTCCTTCATCTTCTTCTTCTTCTGGTTCTTCTGGTTCTTCCTCCGGCGTTCTCGTCCAGCATCTCCTCCGCGGCGTCTTCTATCCATTTCTCCTCGGGCCGCTCTGCACCCATGGCATGGGGGGAGGCTTCCGCTCTTCTCTTCATCTTCTTCTCTTCTTCATTTTCTTCTCCGGGCCGCTCCGCACCCATACTGGCATGGAGGGAGGCTCCCGCTGTGTGACGGCGTCTCCTCGTCTGACGGTTCTTAAATAATGGGGGGTGGGGCTACCCGGTGACCCCGCCCCCCTCTGACGCACGGGACATGACGGGACTTCCCTGTGGCATTCCCTGTGACGTCACAGGGAAGTCCCATCAAGTCACCGTGCGTCAGAGGGGGGCGGGGTCACCGGGTGGCCCCGCCCCCCGTTATTTAAGAAACGTCAGACGAAGAGACGCCCTCACACAGCAGGAGCCTCCCTCCATGGCAGCATGGGTGCAGAGCGGCCCGGAGAAGTATATGAAGAAGAGAAGAAGAGAAGAAGGAAGAAGAGAAGAGAAGAAGATGAAGAAGATGAAGAAGAAGAAGAAGAAGAGAAGAGCGGGAGCCTCCCCCATGCCATGGGTGCGGAGCGGCCCGAGGAGAAGAAGATAGAAGATGCCGCGGAGGAGATGCTGGACGAGAACGCCGGAGGAAGAACCAGAAGAGCCAGAAGAACCAGAAGAAGAAGATGAAGGAAGATAGAAGAAAGAAGAAGCATTTAAATAAAGGAATTGTCAAAAATGGTTTCTTGTCAATTTTAACATTTTTGACAGTTTTTTAGTGAAATGGTAGGGGTAAGTACCCCCTTACCATTTCACACAGGGGGGGGGGCGGAATCTGGGGGTCCCCTTGTTAAAGGGGGCTTCCAGATTCCGATAAGCCCCCCGCCCGCAGACCCCCACAACCACCGGACAGGGTTGTGGGGATGAGGCCCTTGTCCTCATCAACATGGGGACAAGGTGTTTTGGGGGGCTACCCCAAAGCACCCTCCCAATGTTGAGGGCATGTGGCCTGGTACGGTTCAGGAGGGGGGGGCACACTCTCGTCCCCCCTCTTTTCCTGCGGCCTGCCAGGTTGCGTGCTCAGATAAGGGTCTGGTATGGATTTTTGGGGGGACCCCACGCCGTTTTTTTTTTTTTTTTTTTTGGCGCGGGGTACCCCTTAAAATCCATACCAGACCTGAAGGGTCTGGTTTGGAATTTAGGGGGAACCCCACGTCATTTTTTTTAAATTTTGGCGCAAGGTTCCCCTTAATATCCATACCAGACCTAAAGGGCCTGGTATGGAATTTAGGGGGACTCCCACGTCATTTTTTAAAAAAAATTTTGGTTCGGGGTTGCCCTGTGGGGAATTCCCATGCCGTTTTTATCAATAAACTTCTATGTGTATTGTCGGCAATGCAATAGCCGCGAGTAGTTTTAAATGGGTTTTTTCCTTTGAAATGTCATTTTACTATCAGACTGTTCTAAACACGGAAAACATGCGCCCCTTTACAGGCTATGAAATTTAAAGGGATATTACACTTTTATTGTTTGACTTTAAGCATTATTAAAATCACTGCTCCTGAAAAAACGGCCGTTTTTAAAACTTTTTTTTGCATTAATCCATGTCCCCTGGGGCAGGACCCAGGTCCCCAAACACTTTTTATGACAATAACTTGCATATAAGCCTTTAAAATTAGCACTTTTGATTATTCATGTTCGTGTCCTATAGACTTTAACGGTGTTCGCGTGTTCGAACAAACTTTTTTCCTGTTCGCATGTTCGGGTGCGAACCGAACAGGGGGGTGTTCGGCTCATCTCTATTACACACAGGGAGCGCTCCTGACAGGTTTTCACGACTGGAGGACGCAATCAGGCACAGTGCACTTTGTTATCTTTGCTCAATGTTTATTACATTTTGGTACGCATGGTTTTAAGGGGATGTTTGGATGGTTCAAATAAAGATGTTTAGCAGTATCACGCTATGTGAGCATTTTTGTTTCTTCTACATATATTATTGGAACTACTGGGAATAATACTGACATCTGGTGGTCACTTTGGATATTGATGCAGATTTATTACTATTAATCAAGGCTTTTATTGATCTGATTTCTGGTGAGTGATTTTCATTGGGGACCCCAGCACGTGGTGTATCGTTTGGTGAAAGGATTACTACCCTCACAGAATACATCTTGATTATTTATTGGTGGGACTCTGGCTATCAGATCCGTGTTTGAACTTTCTGAAATAGATTAAGAAAGAGACCCTGTTTAATAGGGGTGCACAGCACTGCTGCAATACTGAAGAGACACTTTATATATTTATATATTTATAATTGTGTATTTATATACTTATATAATTTAATTGATTCAATATTGCCTATATACATGTTCTACTATTTAAGCAGCTGCTACTAGTCATATAATTATTTATGTGCCGCACATACACCGTTAGAATATTGTACTAAGCGCAGAGCATTGTTGGTTTTTTTTGGGGCGGGCATATACAAAACATACATTCATATAGTATATTCTATTATCTAAAATTGTATGAGCTTATCTCAACGTGATGTGCAGGTCTTGGGTTGGTGGCGCTACCTACTGGCTAACTTATAAGGATGAATATAGTGGCAATGTGCATGTCAGTGGTGAATGCATGTACGAAAGAGTTAGTTACCCCGATATGCATCCATACCGATGTGCAAAAAATAAAAAAAATGTGCAATACACAGATAAAAATAAATATTAAGTGAATCCCAATAAACCTCACGTATATATGTGTGCATAAGAATAACCTTGAAAGATAAACATATGTGTAGTCATAAACGGTAATAAAAAAATCAGCATGAAGATATAAAATATATAAAAAATTATTTGTGAAGCTCCAAAATGACCAGCGAAAAACAAAAAAAGTCCAAAGTGCTCAAGTGACTCTTGTGTTCAGAGAATCGCGTGACTTTTATGCTCCCCCTGATGGGTCCCCACTCACCAGCTCCCTGCACCCCTGCAGGGGTAATGGGCATGTAAAGATAGCCTGGGATGGTTCCTGGCATCTCTCCTAGTGGTCCACACAAGGTATCTGTGGACTGTAGGGCCTCAGCAGCTCACTCCACCCAGTAAGGGTATCCAAGGGAGTCTTCCTGGTCACTTTTCCCACAGTTGATTCGTCAGCTGTTCATAGTTAGATCCTCATAGAAAGAGATAGGGCTTCCATTGTGTAGTATTTAAAAAAACAGTATTTATTAAAAGTTATAAGCAAAAACAAAAGGTGTCCCAGTACAGGGAGACCCATAAGCACAATGAAACAGGCAATCTGTAAGGGCATTGGTTCACAGCTTGCGCTCCACCTGCGTTCCAGCCCCTTACTTCCGTACCGGAAATGACGTAGTAGCGTAGCCACACCTTCTGCGTTTCATCATTGGACGTTATCAAAGGCGGTGCCACCATACTGATTGTCAGGTCTAATAAGGCGAGCGGACATGCGGGGCTCCTCCCCCTCCCACAAAAAAGAACCAATAGCAGAAGTCATACTGGCGCCATCGTCCCTCCAATCAAAAAGGACAAATACTATAGAAAAAAATGCCCCTATGCATCTGCGATCGTCTTATATAAAATATAACAGACATAAATACAAAGGAGGTATACATTCATAAATAACACATATATAGCATGCATATACCTGGACACCTTCCAAGGGTAAACATAAGTGCATAATGAACAAAAAAGGGGGGTCATAAACAAGTCCCGTGTAGTCATCCTAGGTACATACTGCAGCTCATGAACAAACTCAGATATTACCCAGTAAGACTTTTAGAAAACAGTTCATCAGGAAAACCCATAAGGGTCAAATTATATGCCAGTACTTATAATTGAGTCAAACTGCTTGTGTTAAAAAAGGGGGGGTTTGTGAACTAGAAACAGCCCCCTCCAAAAAACAAGAGATGAACATAGAAAGTGGTATTAACAAAGGGATTGATATAAACCTCAAATCTTAGGCACATAATGATGTGCATAGTAAACCAGGAAGTAGTGAATGCTGTGAGGCTGAGAGCCACAGAGATATACTCATATGAATGCCTAGATAGTAGCCCAGTATGAGAACTGAGTATCTCCATTGTTGGAGAGATTGTAGTGTGTAGGGCCCCAGTGGTTACCTATGGTACTGCAACCCACACCTCCTAACCAAACCCAGGAATTAAACCAGCTGGATATACCAGCTAGGATCACTTGCCCCCAAAGGGCTCAACTTAGATATAGATTTGAACTGCTTTATAGCCAACCCTTAACCTTTTATAATAGGGGGCATTTGTACCCCTCGATCTGCTCTCTTTCCCTACCCATGATCTTTACACTAAGTTTTACTAGGTAGTATCTGGGTTTGGTCAGGAGGCGTGGGTTGCAGTACCATGGGTAACCACTAGGGACCTACACACTAATCTCTCCAACAATGGAGATACTCAGCTTTCATACTGGGCTAATATTCAGGCATACATATGAGTATACCCCTCTTGGTTTTCAGACCCACAGCGCTCATCATTCCCTAATCTACTATACACATCAACATTTGCCTAAGATTTGAGGCTTATTCTAATTCCTTTTATTAACTCCCCCCTTTATTTACATTCCTTGTTTGACTGTAGGGGGATAACTTCAGATCATAAAACCCCCTTTAATACAAGTACTGTGACTAAATTATTAGTACTGGTACTTAAATCTGACTAGAATGGGCTTTCCTGATGAAATGTTTTTTAAAGGGTTACTGGGCAATATCTGGGTTTGTCCACAAGTTGCATTATGCAGCACCTAGGAAGACCACATGGGACCTGTTCTTGATCCCCCTTGTCCACCATTGTAGTTATGTTCACCCCTGGATGTGTATCTGGGCATATCCATGCTTATGTGTGTGGTATTTATGAATAGTATTATACATATAAGTATGGGTTTAGATTCTCTTATCGACACTAATCAATCTACCACTAGTCAATCCATTGGTTTCCAGTGGTAGCTTCCCCACGTTTATCATGCCTATAACCATATTTGTTTTCTCTCCCTACTCATGATCTTCATACCAAGTTTTACTAGGTAGTATCTGGGTTTGGTTAGGAGGTGTGGGTTGCAGTACCATAGGTAACCACCGGGGGCCTACACACTACAATCTCTCCATGTATGCACACGCTTATATCTAACTTACTTATATTTAATAATGCAGTTTTCACTAAATGAGTATATAAGGTTGATATTGGTTTCTTTTCCAGTCTTCTTCTATTTGTTTGTTCTAATCCTAATTCTGTCAGTTTTTGCATGTTTAATGCAGTATATGTCAGTGCGTTATTGCACGTTTACCACAGCATATTGCAGTGCATTGTTACATATTTAACGCAGTATATTTCAGTGGGTTATTGCATGTTTATTACAGTATTTTGCAGCGTGTTAGTGCACATTTAATGCAGTATATTTCAGTGCATTGGTGCATGTTTACCGCAGTATATTGCAGTGCATTATTGCAAGTTTATTGCAGTGCGTTAGTGCACATTTAACACAGTATATTTCAGTGCATTGGTGCACGTTAATGCAATATATTGCAGTGTGTTAGTGCACGTTTAACGCAGTATATTGCAGTGCGTTATTGCGCATTTAACGCAGTATATTTCAGTGCGTTAGTGCACATTTACCACAGTATATTGCAGTGCGTCAGTGCAGTTTTATTGCAGAATATTATAGTGTGTCAGTGGAATGGAGTGGAGTGGAGTGGAGTGTCTGTGTAGTGAGTACACAGGTTGAAGTACACCAAACACCACTTTACATTGATTAATCGCTTCAGCTCCAGAAGATTTTACCCCCTTAACCCTTAACCTTTTATAATAGGGGGCATTTGTACCCCTCGATCTGCTCTCTTTCCCTGCCCATGATCTTTACACTAAGTTTTACTAGGTAGTATCTGGGTTTGGTCAGGAGGCGTGGGTTGCAGTACCATGGGTAACCACTAGGGACCTACACACTAATCTCTCCAACAATGGAGATACTCAGCTTTCATACTGGGCTAAAATTCAGGCATACATATGAGTATACCCCTCTTGGTTTTCAGACCCACAGCGCTCATCATTCCCTAATCTACTATACACATCAACATTTGCCTAAGATTTGAGGCTTATTCTAATTCCTTTTATTAACTCCCCCCTTTATTTACATTCCTTGTTTGACTGTAGGGGGATAACTTCAGATCATAAAACCCCCTTTATATATTGCAGTGCATTATTGCGCATTTAACGCAGTATATTTCAGTGCGTTAGTGCACATTTACCACAGTATATTGCAGTGCGTCAGTGCAGTTTTATTGCGGAATATTACAGTGTGTCAGTGGAATGGAGTGGAGTGGAGTGTCTGTGTAGTGAGTACACAGGTTGAAGTACACCAAACACCACTTTACATTGATTAACCGCTTCAGCTCCAGAAGATTTTACCCCCTTCCTGACCAGAGCACTTTTTGCTATTCGGCACTGCGTCTCTTTAACTGACAATTGCGTAGCCATGTGATGTTACACCCAAACAAAATTGACGTCCTTTTTTTCCCACAAATAGAGATTTCTTTTGGTGGTATTTGATCACCGCTGAAGTTTTTATTTTTTGCACCACATAAAAAAAAAGATCGACAATTTTGAAAAAAAAAAAACAATATTTTTTACTTTTTGCTATAATAAATATCCCCCAAAAATATATATATATTAAAAAAAACACATTTTTCCTCAGTTTAGGCCGATATGTATTCTTCTGCATGTTTTTGGTAAAAAAAACCCGCAATAAGTGTTTATTGATTGGTTTGCGCAAAAGTTATAGCGTCTACAGTGTAGGGGATACATTTATGGCATTTTATTATTTTTTTTTTATTAGTAATGGTGGCGATCTGTGATTTTTATCATGACTGTGACATTATGGCGGACACATCGGACACTTTTGATACTGTGTAAATGACACTGGCAGGGAAGGGGTTAAACACTAGGGGCAATCAATGGGTTAAGTGTGTCCTAGGGAGTGATTCTAACTGTGGAGGGATGGGCTACCACTGACATGGAGCAGTAGATCTTTGTCATGTCACTAGGCAGAACGGGGAAAAGCCTTGTTTATAGAGGCATCTCCCCGCTCTGCAGCTCCGTGACACGATAGCCAGAACACCTGCTGAAATTGAATCTGTAAGTCCCGCGGGCAAGGTTCTGCTGTACGCGGTGGGCGCTCGTACGCCCGCTAGCCCCGCCAATTAAAGGGGACGTACAGGTACACCCATTTGCCCACTGCTGCCACTGTGCCGACTTATATCAGCGTGCATCTGTCGACAAGTGGTTAAAGTGCATCCACGTACACATTCCCCATCTTTATTACATTTTGGTAATAAGCCCCCATCCTGTCTGGGAGGCCAACAAGGAGAGGCAGATGTTCCCATGGCACTGTGAGGGTGCCAGCAGTGTCTGTGCCGACAGGCAAAGGTGAATGTAGTCCATCCTCAGGCAGAGCATCATTTCCTCTGTTTAGTGATGGTGCCCGTGCTATCCAGCCACAGCATGCAGGGGAGGTGGTGGACTGGCTTACTAAACCATCCTCGTCCTCCTCATCCTCATCACTCAATCAGAGACTAGTACGCAGTCCACCCCAGCTGCCAGAGTGGCTTATTCTGCCTCCTTGTCCACAGCTATTTCTGCCATAGCCCCAGCATCAGGCATGGAGGAGTCAGCAGAGTTTATTGAACACAGCATCAGCCACTTGCTCCTTGATGATGCACAGCCATTACTTGATTCAGATCCTGGTTCTGAGGTTGAGGAAGATAGGAACATGAGCCTACAGAGAGGGGAGAACACTGGTAAACAACAAATTGGCAGTCATATTCCCTCAGCTGCAGCGCATCACCAAGTTGGCTCCAGTGATGTCAAGGATGGAGGTGATAATGATGATGAGGTCACTGACATGACTTGGGTGCCAGATAGAGCAGATAAGGAAAGTGAGGGTGAGGCACAACCCCAATGAGACAGCCATCATGTAAGAGTAGAGAGCAGACACCCTATTCCACCAGATTGTGGAGCTGTTATCTCCCAACCCACTTCTCACAGCTCAGCAGTTTGGGTCTTTTTTAGCACATGTTCAGCCGATCGCACTATTGCAATTTGCAAAGTTTGCCTCATGCAGCAGAGGGCCATCAACAAGTGCTGTGTGAGTATGGCACAGTGACAGGAGGAGGATTCTGGCAGTTTTGGAGGCATTGAAGCAGGGGAAGATGTACATCAAACCTTAACAGATGGTTTTCCATCCCCAAAACCCTTGGGAGCAGTACATGGCTGGGAAGAGGCAGTTGCAGATACTGTAATCCTCAGTGACCCCGGGGAGTCTGCTTCTCATGCCTCCAAAAACTTGTGGTACATGGGCTCCATCATTCTTCAAAGTCTGCAAAAGGACCTGAGAATATGTGGCATCAAGGAAAAGGATCACTATTAGTTGGCAACCCTCCATGGCCACCGTTACAAGGGGAAAGTCTTGTAACTCATTCCGTCCCCACAGATGGAGCAGAAGATGACATCTCTTGAGGACACCTTAAAGAGGAGTTTATGTAATGCCTTTTCAGACTGGTAGGATACAGTCTCATGGAAAACATAGTTTTGAGGCTTCTGTTGGTCAAGGGAGGAGAGGTGGAAAAGGGGGCCGCCTCAGTGATGCTTGTCAAAAAAAATTTAGGTCCAGGGCTCTTAGTTTTCACATCCCATTGGCAGCATCTGCATCATATGGTGGGAGATTATCTAGGGGTGAAAACAGACATGGGGAGCTTTCTAGTTGATGATCCACTGGGTTACTGGGTCATGAGAAAAGACCACTGGCCAGAATTTTCCCAGTATGCAACTGAGCTGCTGGGGTGCCATGCAATCAGCGCGTTTTCCAAATGGGAATTCAGTATGAGTCTGTCCACAGACTCCATGGACCGACTGAAATTTATCAAAATTAATCAGTCCTGGATTAGCAGCAGCTATCAAGCCCCTGATGCCAATGTCGCTGATTAAGTGCTTTGGAGTACTGGAATCTCTGAAAGACTGTCTAGGGTGCCTAGCTTGTGGGTGTTGCTTTCACCTGTTAGACTTTTTTGGTGTAGTTTCATGGGCACAATTAACACCTAAAGAGTACCTCAATAGGGTTACAGTGAGAAGGCACCCCTGACACCCAAAGACCAATCTTTCCACACCTGTTTGACTAGTGTATATCATTTCAATTTTAGACAGCAAGGCCAATTCTTGCTTTCATCAAGAGTACCTCTATAAAGTTACGGTACGGCACCACCAACACCCAAAGCCCAATTTTTCTGCACCTATTACTTCTATCCAAAGTCTGCGAAAGAGACACCAGAATTTATCCAAAAAATCTCTATTCTTGTTCCAAGTGCACTAAGTCATGGCCTCATCATACAGACTGGCTCCCCAAGCCATTGTTTACAAAACAATTGCCATTGTTTACTCCATGTTCCAGATAAAGAAAACTTGCAGGGAAAATGTCATTTTTTTGGCTTTCTAAATGTCATTATTGCTGCAGCAGGTTCTATAAATGGTACAGATGTGCCACTTTACAGGCCGACTGAGGGGACCCCCCAGGTACTATATTTAAGGGAATTTTTAATTTTTGTTGTTATTTCTCATTTTTTATGGTTTCACTTTAAGCATCAGTTAATCACTGCTAATTTAAAAATTATGTTTTTTACAAACTTTTTTCATTGAAACATTGTATGCCCAATTACTTGCATATAAGCCTTCAAATGGACACTTTTGATTGTTTCAGGTAGGATCCTATAGACTTCAATGGGGTTTGTTATTCGGTTCCAAACTTTTCTATGTTCGAAAGTTCTGCCACAAACCGAACCATGGGTCGTTCGGCCCATGTCTACTTGCCATCCAGGGGGTGGACACAGGGGTGCATCCTCCCAATAAACAGTCTTCCTACCACGTCTATAGAGGTGCAGGCCAACATGAAAATGGAGATTGAGGAAATGTTGCAGCTAGGGATCATTCAGAACTCCCACTGAGCCTGAGCATTCCCAGTAGTCCTGGTTCACAAAAAGTTTGAGATGATCAGGTTGTTCGTTGACTAGGGATGAGCCGAACACTCCCCCGGTTCAGTTCGCATCAGAACCTGCGAACGGACCGAAAATTTGCACGAACGTTAGAACCCCATTCACGTCTATGGGACTCGACCGTTCAAAATCAAAAGTGCTCATTTTAAAGGCTAATTTGCATGGTATTGTCCTAAAAAGGGTTTGGGGACCCGGGTCCTGCCCCAGGGGACATGTATCAATGCAAAAAAAACTTTTAAAAACGGACGTTTTTTCGGGAGCAGTGATTTTAATGATGCTTAACCACTTAAGGATGTACGTCGGCAAGGCGGCACGGGCAGGCAAAATCACGTACATGCACGTGATTTGCCTCCCGCGGGTGGGGGGTCCGATTGGACCCCCCCCGGTGCCTGAGGCGGTCCTGTTATGTTCTCCGGCGATCGGAGGTGAGGGGGAGGCCATCCGTTTGTGGCCCCCCCTCGCGATCGCCGCAGGCCAATGGGAACATTCCTTTGCTGCTGTATGCTAAACAGCAGCAAAGGAAATGATGTCATCTCTCCTCGGCTCGGTATTTTCCGTTCCGGCGCCGAGGAGAGAAGACATCACTGTGAGTGCACCAACACTACACACACAGTAGAACATGCCAGGCACACAAAACACCCCGATCCCCCCCCCCCCGATCGCCCCCCGATCGCCCCCCAATCACCGCCCCCCCCTGTCACAAACTGACACCAAGCAGGTTTTTTTTTTTTTTTTTTCTGATTACTGCTAGGTGTCAGTTTGTGACAGTTACAGTGTTAGGACAGTTAGGTTTAGCCCCCTGTAGGTCTAGGGTACCCCCCTAACCCCCCTAATAAAGTTTTAACCCCTTGATCACCCCCCCTCACCAGTGTCACTAAGCGATCACTTTTCTGATCGCTGTATTAGTGTCGCTGGTGACGCTAGTTAGGGACGTAAATATTTAGGTTCGCCGTCAGCGTTTTATAGCGACAGGGACCCCCATATACTACCTAATAAATGTTTTAACCCCTTGATTGCCCCTAGTTAACCCTTTCACCACTGATCACCGTATAACTGTTACGGGTGACGCTGGTTAGTTTGTTTATTTTTTATAGTGTCAGGGCACCCGCCGTTTATTACTGAATAAAGGTTTAGCCCCCTGATCGCCCGGTGGTGATATGCGTCGCCCCAGGCAGCGTCAGATTAGCGCCAGTACCGCTAACACCCACGCACGCACGCAGCATGCGCCTCCCTTAGTGGTATAGTATCTGATCAGATCAATATCTGATCCGATCAGATCTATACTAGCGTCCCCAGCAGTTTAGGGTTCCCAAAAACGCAGTGTTAGTGGGATCAGCCCAGATACCTGCTAGCACCTGCGTTTTGCCCCTCCGCCCAGCCCACCCAAGTGCAGTATCAATCGATCACTGTCACTTACAAAACACTAAACGCATAACTGCAGCGTCCGCAGAGTCAGGCCTGATCCCTGCGATCGCTAACAGTTTTTTTGGTAGCGTTTTGGTGAACTGGCAAGCACCAGCCCCAGGCAGCGTCAGGTTAGCGCCAGTAGCGCTAACACCCACGCACGCACCGTACACCTCCCTTAGTGGTATAGTATCTGATCGGTAGGGATGAGCCGAACACCCCCCTGTTCGGTTCGCACCAGAACATGCAAACAGGAAAAAAGTTCGCTCGAACACGCGAACACCGTTAAAGTCTATGGGACACGAACATGAATAATCAAAAGTGCTAATTTTAAAGGCTTATATGCAAGTTATTGTCATAAAAAGTGTTTGGGGACCTGGATCAATGCAAAAAAAAGTTTTAAAAACGGCCGTTTTTTCAGGAGCAGTGATTTTAATAATGCTTAAAGTCAAACAATAAAAGTGTAATATCCCTTTAAATTTCGTACCTGGGGGGTGTCTATAGTATGCCTGTAAAGGGGCGCATGTTTCCCGTGTTTAGAACAGCCTGACAGCAAAATGACATTCGAAGGAAAAAAAGCCATTTAAAACTACCCGCGGCTATTGCATTGCCGACAATACACATAGAAGTTCATTGATAAAAATGGCATGGGAATTCCCCACAGGGAAACCCTGAACCAAAATTAAAAAAAAATGAAGTGCGAGTCCCCCTAAATTCCATACCAGGCCCTTCAGGTCTGGTATGGATTTTAAGGGGAACCCCGCGCCAAAAAAAAAAAAAAAAAATGACGTGGGGTTCCCCCTAAATTCCATACCAGACCCTTCAGGTCTGGTATGGATTTTAAGGGGAACCCCGCGCCAAAAAAAAAAAAAAAAAAAAACGGCGTGGGGTTCCCCCAAAAATCCATACCAGACCCTTATCCAAGCACGCAACCTGGCAGGCCGCAGGAAAAGAGGGGGGACGAGAGTGCGCCCCCCCCCCTCCTGAACCATACCAGGCCACATGCCCTCAACATTGGGAGGGTGCTTTGGGGTAGCCCCCCAAAACA
The DNA here is from genome assembly GCA_037952835.1 of Lithobates septentrionalis. Classification (NCBI taxonomy): domain Eukaryota; kingdom Metazoa; phylum Chordata; class Amphibia; order Anura; family Ranidae; genus Lithobates; species Lithobates septentrionalis. The sequence goes on from JBBDGP010000205.1 coordinate 6,991,291, forward strand.
CCTTGTCCCCATGTTGATGAGGACAAGGGCCTCATCCCCACAACCGTGGCCGGTGGTTGTGGGGGTCTGCGGGCGGGGGGCTTATCGGAATCTGGAAGCCCCCTTTAACAAGGGGACCCCCAGATCCCGCCCCCCCCCTGTGTGAAATGGTAAGGGGGTACTTACCCCTACCATTTCACTAAAAAAGTGTCAAAATAGTTAAAAATGACAAGAGACAGTTTTTGACAATTCCTTTATTTAAATGCTTCTTCTATCTTCCTTCATCTTCTTCTTCTTCTGGTTCTTCTGGCTCTTCTGGTTCTTCCTCCAGCGTTCTCGTCCAGCATCTCCTCCGCGGCGTCTTCTATGGGGGGGAGGCTCCCGCTCTTCTCTTCATCTTCTTCTTCCTCGTCTTTTCTTCTTCCTTCTTCTCTTCTTCTCTTCTTCTTAATTTTCTTCTCCGGGCCGCTCCGCATCCATGCATGGAGGGAGGCTCCCGCTGTGTGACGGCGTCTCCTCATCTGACGGTTCTTAAATAACGGGGGGCGGGGCCACCCGGTGGCCCCGCCCCCCTCTGACGCACGGTGACTTGACGGGACTTCCCTGTGACGTCACGGGGAATGCCACAGGGAAGTCCCGTCATGTCCCGTACGTCAGAGGGGGCGGGGTCACCGGGTGGCCCCGCCCCCCGTTATTTAAGAACCGTCAGATGAGGAGACGCCGTCACACAGCGGGAGCCTCCCTCCATGCATGGATGCGGAGCGGCCCGGAGAAGAAAATTAAGAAGAGAAACAGAGAAGAAGAGAAGAAGGAAGAAGAGAAGAGGATGAAGAAGAAGATGAAGAGAAGAGCGGGAGCCTCCCCCCCATGGGTGCGGAGCGGCCCTAGGAGAAGAAGATAGAAGACGCCGCGGAGGAGATGCTGGACGAGAACGCCGGAAGAAGAACCAGAAGAGCCAGAAGAACCAGAAGAAGATGAAGGAAGAAAGAAGAAGCATTTAAATAAAGGAATTGTCAAAAACTGTCTCTTGTCATTTTTAACTATTTTGACACTTTTTTAGTGAAATGGTAGGGGTAAGTACCCCCTTACCATTTCACACAGGGGGGGGCCGGGATCTGGGGGTCCCCTTGTTAAAGGGGGCTTCCAGATTCCGATAAGCCCCCCGCCCGCAGACCCCCACAACCACCAGCCACGGTTGTGGGGATGAGGCCCTTGTCCTCATCAACATGGGGACAAGGTGTTTTGGGGGGCTACCCCAAAGCACCCTCCCAATGTTGAGGGCATGTGGCCTGGTACGGTTCAGGAGTGGGGGGGGGCGCACTCTCGTCCCCCCCTCTTTTCCTGCGGCCTGCCAGGTTGCGTGCTCGGATAAGGGTCTGGTATGGATTTTTGGGGGAACCCCACGCCCTTTTTTTTTTTTTTTTTTGGCGCGGGGTTCCCCTTAAAATCCATACCAGACCTGAAGGGTCTGGTATGGAATTTAGGGGGAACCCCACGTCATTTTTTTTTTAAATTTTGGCCGGGGTTCCCCTTAATATCCATACCAGACCTGAAGGGCCTGGTATGGAATTTAGGGGGACTCCCACTTCATTTTTTTTTTTTTAATTTTGGTTCGGGGTTTCCCTGTGGGGAATTCCCATGCCGTTTTTATCAATGAACTTCTATGTGTATTGTCGGCAATGCAATAGCCGCGGGTAGTTTTAAATGAATTTTTTCCTTCGAAATGTCATTTTGCTGTCAGGCTGTTCTAAACACAGGAAACATGCGCCCCTTTACAGGCATACTATAGACACCCCCCAGGTACGAAATTTAAAGGAATATTACACTTTTATTGTTTGATTTTAAGCATTATTAAAATCACTGCTCCTGAAAAAACGTCCGTTTTAAAAACTTTTTTTTGCATTGATCCATGTCCCCTGGGGCAGGACCCAGGTCCCCAAACACTTTTTATGACAATAACTTGCATATAAGCCTTTAAAATTAGCACTTTTGATTTCTCCCATAGACTTTTAAAGGGTGTTCCGCGGCATTCGAATTTGCCGCGAACACCCCAAATTGTTCGGTGTTCGGCGAAATTGCGAACAGCCAATGTTCGAGTCGAACATGAGTTCGACTCGAACTCGAAGCTCATCCCTACTGATCGGATCAATATCTGATCCGATCAGATCTATACTAGCGTCCCCAGCAGTTTAGGGTTCCCAAAAACGCATTGTTAGCGGGATCAGCCCAGATACCTGCTAGCACCTGCGTTTTGCCCCTCCGCCCGGCCCGGCCCAGCCCACCCAAGTGCAGTATCGATCGATCACTGACACTTACAAAACACTAAATGCATAACTGCAACGTTCACAGAGTCAGGCCTCATCCCTGCGATCGCTAACAGTTTTTTTGGTAGTATTTTGGTGAACTGGCAAGCACCAGCCCCAGGCAGCGTCAGGTTATCGCCAGTACCGCTAACACCCACGCACGAAGCATACGCCTCCCTTAGTGGTATGGTATCTGAACGGATCAATATCTGATCCGATCAGATCTATACTAGCGTCCCCAGCAGTTTAGGGTTCCCAAAAACGCAGTGTTAGCGGAATCAGCCCAGATACCTGCTAGCACCTGCATTTTGCCCCTCCGCCCGGCCCAGCTCAGCCCACCCAAATGCAGTATCGATCGATCACTGTCACTTACAAAACACTTAACGCATAACTGCAGCGTTCGCAGAGTCAAGCCTGATCCCTGCGATCGCTAACAGTTTTTTTGGTAGCTTTTTATTGAACTGGCAAGCACCAGCGGCCTAGTACACCCCGGTCATAGTCAAACCCACACTGCAGTAACACGTGGTGACGTGGCGAGTCCCATAAGTGCAGTTCAAGCTGGTGAGGTGGCAAGCACAAGTAGTGTCCCGCTGCCACCAAAAAGACAAACACAGGCCCATCGTGCCCATAATGCCCTTCCTGCTGCATTCGCCAATCCTAATTGGGAACCCACCACTTCTGCAGCGCCCGTACTTCCCCCACTCACATCCCCAACCAAATGCAGTCAGCTGCATGAGAGGCATTTTCTTTATGTCCTCCCGAGTACCCCTACCCAACGAACCCCCCCAAAAAAGATGTGTCTGCAGCAAGCGCGGATATAGGCGTGACACCCGCTATTATTGTCCCTCCTGTCCTGACAATCCTGGTCTTTGCATTGGTGAATGTTTTGAACGCTACCATTCACTAGTTGAGTATTAGCGTAGGGTACAGCATTGCACAGACTAGGCGCACTTTCACAGGGTCTCCCAAGATGCCATCACATTTTGAGAGACCTGAACCTGGAACCGGTTACAGTTATAAAAGTTAGTTACAAAAAAAGTGTAAAAAAAAAAATATATATATATATAATAAAAAAAAATAGTTGTCGTTTTATTGTTCTCTCTCTCTCTATTCTCTCTATTGTTCTGCTCTTTTTTACTGTATTCTATTCTGCAATATTTTATTGTTACTATGTTTTATCATGTTTTCTTTTTACCGTTTACTGTGCTTTATTGTTAACCATTTTTTTGTCTTCAGGTACGCCATTCACGACTTTGAGTGGTTACACCAGAATGATGCCTGCAGGTTTAGGTATCATCTTGGTATCATTCTTTTCAGCCAGCGGTCGGCTTTCATGTAAAAGCAATCCTAGCGGCTAATTAGCCTCTAGACTGCTTTTACAAGCCGTGGGAGGGAATGCCCCCCCCCCACCGTCTTCCGTGTTTTTCTCTGGCTCTCCTGTCCCAACAGGGAACCTGAGAATGCAGCCGGTGATTCAGCCAGCTGACCATAGAACTGATCAGAGACCAGAGTGGCTCCAAACATCTCTATGGCCTAAGAAACTGGAAGCTACAAGCATTTTATGACTTAGATTTCGCCGGATGTAAATAGCGCCATTGGGAAATTGGGAAAGCATTTTATCACACCGATCTCGGTGTGGTTAGATGCTTTGAGGGCAGAGGAGAGATCTAGGGTCTAATAGACCCCAATTTTTTCCAAAAAAGAGTACCTGTAACTACCTATTGCTATCATAGGGGATATTTACATTCCCCGAGATAACAATAAAAATGATTAAAAAAAAAAAAAAAATGAAAGGAACAGTTTAAAAATAAGATAAAAAAGCAAAAAAATAATAAAGAAAAAAAAAAAAAAGCACCCCTGTCCCCCCTGCTCTCGCGCTAAGGCGAACGCAAGCGGCGGTCTGTCGTCAAACGTAAACAGCAATTGCACCATGCATGTGAGGTATCACCGCGAAGGTCAGATCGAGGGCAGTAATTTTTGCAGTAGACCTCCTCTGTAAATCTAAAGTGGTAACCTGTAAAGGCTTTTAAAGGCTTTTAAAAATGTATTTATTTTGTTGCCACTGCACGTTTGTGCGCAATTGTAAAGTATGTCATGTTTGGTATCCATGTACTCGGCCTAAGATCATCTTTTTTATTTCATCAAATATTTGGGCAATATAGTGTGTTTTAGTGCATTAAAATTAAAAAAAGTGTGTTTTTTCCCCAAAAAATGCGTTTGAAAAATCGCTGCGCAAATACTGTGTGAAAAAAAAAAATGAAACACCCACCATTTTAATCTGTAGGGCATTTGCTTTAAAAAAATATATAATGTTTGGGGGTTCAAAGTAATTTTCTTGCAAAAATAAAATAACTTTTTCATGTAAACAATAAGTGTCAGAAAGGGCTTTGTCTTCAAGTGGTTAGAAGAGTGGGTGATGTGTGACATAAGCTTCTAAATGTGTAGTGAGTATTTTGCAGACCTCACTTTTTGTCACAAAGTTTTAAAAATTGAAAAAAGAAAAAAAAAATGTTTTTTCTTGTCTTTCTTCATTTTCAAAAACAAATGAGAGCTGCAAAATACTCACCATGCCTCTCAGCAAATAGCTTGGGGTGTCTACTTTCCAAAATTGGGTCATTTGGGGGGGTTTTGTGCCACCTGGGCATTTCATGGCCTCCGAAACTGTGATAGGCAGTGAAGAGTGAAATCAAAAATTTTCACCCTTAGAAATCCTGAAGGCGGTGATTGGATTTCGGGGCCCCGTACGCGGCTAGGCTCCCAAAAAGTCCCACACATGTGGTATCCCCATACTCAGGAGAAGGAGCTAAATGTATTTTGGGGTGCAATTCCACATATGCCCATGGCCTGTGTGAGCAATATATCATTTAGTGACAACTTTGTGCAAAAAAAAAAGGGTCACTTTCCCGCAACTTGTGTCAAAATAAAAAATATTCCATGGACTCAATATGCCTCTCAGCTAATAGCTTGGGGTGTCTACTTTCCAAAATGGGGTCATTTGGGGGGGGGTTTGTGCCACCTGGGCATTCCATGGCCTCCGAACCTGTGATAGGCAGTGAAGAGTGAAATAAAAAATTTACACCTTTAGAAATCCTGAAGGCGGTGATTGGTTTTCGGGGCCCCGTACGCGGCTAGGCTCCCAAAAAGTCCCACACATGTGGTATCCCCATACTCAGGAGAAGCAGCTGAATGTATTTTGGGGTGCAATTCCACATAGGCCCATGGCCTGTGTGAGCAATATATCATTTAGTGACAACTTTTTGTAAATATTTTTTTTTTTTTGTCATTATTCAATCACTTAGGACAATAAAAATAAATATTCAATGGGTTCAACATGCCTCTCAGTAATTTCCTTGGGGTGTCTACTTTCCAAAATGGGGTCATTTGGGGGGGGTTTGTACTGCCCTGCCATTTTAGCACCTCAAGAAATGACATAGGCAGTCATAAACTAAAAGCTGTGTAAATTACAGAAAATGTACCCTAGTTTGTAGACGCTATAACTTTTGCGCAAACCAATAAATATACGCTTATTGACATTTTTTTTACCAAAGACATGTGGCCGAATACATTTTGGCCTAAATGTATGACTAAAATTTAGTTTATTGGATTTTTTTTATAACAAAAAGTAGAAAATATCATTTTTTTTTCAAAATTTTCGGTCTTTTTCCGTTTTTAGCGCAAAAAATAAAAACCGCAGAGATGTTCAAATACCATCAAAAGAAAGCTCTATTTGTGGGAAGAAAAGGACGCAAATTTCTTTGGGTACAGCATTGCATGACCGCGCAATTAGCAGTTAAAGCGACGCAGTGCCAAATTGGAAAAAGACCTCTGGTCCTTAGGCAGCATAATGGTCCGGGGCTCAAGTGGTTAAAGTAAAAAAAAAAAAAGTGAAATATTCCTTTAAATATCATACCTGGGGGGTGTCTATAGTATGCCTGTAAAGTGGCGCGTGTTTCCCATGCTTAGAACAGTTCCTGCACAAAATGTCATTTTTAAAGGAAAAAAGGAAAATTTATTGTCAAATACTTACCGTAATTTTCCTTTCCTGATGGACTCCATGGCAGCCTACGTGTGGGTTAACCCCACCTCCTCTCCAATGCTATAGGACCCCATTCCCATAAATGAGTGCTCACCACTAGCTACTGTGTTCCGTAACTAGCCTACTCGTTGACCAATGGGTGGGAACTCCGTCTGCCATGGAGTCCATCAGGAAAGGAAAATTACGGTAAGTATTTGACAATAAATTTTCCTTTTTCCTGACAGACTCCATGGCAGCCTACGTGTGGGAAATAACTAGCCAACCACACGGGCGGGTATGCATGATCAAAACATAAATTTTAATTTGTCCTATCGGTCGATAGGATTTGTAACCCAAAGTTTACAGAGGATAGTGAGGCAGGCTCTATACAATAGTGCAACATGAAGGTATTAATAGAAGCCCATGAAGCTGCCTTGCAGATGGTATCTGGAGCCACATGTCGAGCCGCTGCCCACGAGGCTGCCATTCCTCTGGTGGAATGGGCTGTCACCGCCTTTGGAGGAGCCAAGCCCTTAGCCCTATATGCCTGTTGTATGGTCTGTACGATCCAGGACGCGATAGTCCTGGTTGAGGCTTTCTTCCCTATATTGCTGCCTGAGTGAAGCACGAAGAGATGACTAGAACGTCTGAAGGGAGAAGTAACCTTGAGATATTCCTTAATAGCTTCGCCCACATCTAGAGGGTGATTCTCAGTGGACCCTGGGGTCCTAAATGTAGGTAACACGATCTCTTGATTGACGTGGAATACTGAAGACACTTTTGGGTTGGAACCCAGCATAGGAATGAGGACTACCCGGTCCGGGAAAAACGTTAGGAAGGGTTCTTCGTGACCAAGTGATGCAATTTCAGAGACCCTTTTGGCTGAGGTAATGGCCACTAAGAAGGCCACCTTTGCTGAAAAGACCTTGATAGGGAGCGGGGAGGGCCCCGAAGTACTGAGTCCAGAGATCGAGTCAAGGACTAATGGGAGGTCCCATTTGGGGAACCTCGGCTTTCTCTGGGGCTTGAGTCTCGATGCGCCTCGGAAAAATTGTCTAACTAGAGGATGAACTGCCCATGAAGTGCCGGAGAAGGCCGAAAGTGCCGAAACTTGGACTCTCAGAGAGCTGACAGATAGATGTAAATCTAGGCCCGTTTGGAGGAAACTGAGAACGTCCTGGACTTTTGGATGTCTAAAAGACCTGCCCTGAGGAGAGCAGAACTCCACGAATTTGGACCAGATCCTTCCATAGACTTTATTTGTACTGGATCTTCTCGAGCTCATGAGAGTGGATATTACTTCTGAGGCACAACCTAGGGATTCCAGCCTCTCCCTCTCAAGAACCAGACCATCAGTCTCAGCACCGCAGGACAAGGGTGCAGGACTGACCCTTGAGAAAGAAGGTCCGGTCTGAGAGGGAGAGGCACTGGGTCCCGACAGCTGAGCTGGACCAGGAGAGGGAACCAAGGCCTGTTCGGCCAGTAGGGAGCTATTGTCACCACCTCCACTGGCTCTGCTCGGAGCCTCTGCAGGAATCTCAGCAAAACTGGCAGTGGCGGAAAGGCGTATGCCCGCTTGAACCTCCACTGATCCGTCAGGGCATCTGTCCCGATGGCTTGACTGCAGAGCCCCCGGGTGTAGAACTTCTTCAGCTTGCGATTGCAGGGGGAAGCAAACAGATCTACTTCGGGATCGGTCTTTAGTGACAAGATCCACCTGAACGTCTCTATGTGGAGAGACCACTCGTTGTTGTCCAACTCGGTCCGTGACAGGAAGTCTGCTTGAGTGTTTTGGACGCCTGGGACAAAGACTGCCGAGATGTTGGCAAGGTATTTCTGCGCCCACGATAGGATGGGCTTGACTTCCCGAAGGAGTGTGGGACTCCGAGTACCCCCTTGCCTCTTCACATACGATACTGCTGTGGTGTTGACCATTCTCAACAGCACTGACTCCCCCATCAGGAGATGAGAGAAGAACTGTAGGGCACACCAGGCCGCACGAAGTTCCAAGACATTCGACCCTGGATTGGGGAGACAAGTTTCCCACTTGCCTTGGGCCAGGTTCGACCCACAAAGGGCTCCCCAACCGGTACCGCTGGCATCGGTCGTGACCTTCACCCAGGAGATGGGAGCGATGGAGTGGCAAGTCAGGAGGTTCTTGCGCTGAAGCCACCAGAAGAGGCTGTTTCTCATTGCAGATGTTATGCGGATGACCTGGTTCTTGTCCCCTGACTTCCATTGCCGTAGGAGACCTGACTGGAAGGGACACAATCTCCATAAGGCCCATTTGACCATGGGAGTCGTAGAAACCATCGTGCCAACGACTTTCAGACACTGAGAGGCTTTCATTTGCCGAGCATGTAGAGCCCGGGAGACTCTGTCTCGAACTGTAGGAATTTTCTGTAGTGGAAGGGAGATAGTGTTTGCCACTGTATCGAACTGGGCTCCCAGATATATTAGACGCTGAGTTGGGCTCAATTGACTCTTTTCTATGTTTAGGAGCCACCCGAAGTTGGACAGAGTGGAGATTACTTGATCCCGGTGGACCAGCAACTGCTCCCTGCTCTGGGACAGCACCAGCAGGTCGTCCAGGTAGTGGTAAAGACATACCCCTTTGGATCTTATTAGTGCCACCGTAGCTAGGAGGACCTTTGAAAAGACCCGGGGGGACGTTGTCAGCCCGAAGGGGAGGCAAATAAATTGAAGATGATCTGACCCAATGTGAAAGCGGAGGTATTTGTGAAATTCTTTTTCCACTGGAACGTGGAAATAAGCGTCCTTCAGGTCGATTGATATCATCCAGTCGCCTGGTTGTATGGCTCTCTGAATGGTCACCAAGGTTTCCATCTTGAACCTTCCATTCTCTATGAATCCGTTGAGATATGTGAGGTCTATGACTGGGCGCCAAGAGCCCCCCTTTTTTTGAACTAGGAAGAGAGGGGAGTATATCCCCTGGAACCATTCGTCCTGTGGTACATGTACTACTGCTCCTTGAATTTTCAGGAGGTCCACATAGGACAGCAAAATTTGTTTTTGATCCTCTGCCCGAGGGAGAAGAGTGGAGACGAACCTTGGGTGCGGAGTCCTGGAAAAGGCCCATCTGTGGCCTGACGAGACCGTCCTTATGACCCAGAAGTCTGAGATCGAGGCCACCCAGACGTGCCGGAAGAGGAGCAGACGAGCCCCCACCCGGCCCACCTGGGCGGGCGTAATCTCAAAAAGATTTAGCCTGATCACGAGCACTGGACGTTTGATTTTTAACGGGTTTGCGGAAGGATGACTGCCCTCTGCTCCAATTCTTCCTAAAGTCCCGGCCAGGCTTGTAGGAGCGTGCTTCCCTGGAGCGCTCCGGACTTCGTCTTCTGAACTGGGGCTTCTTTCGACCCAGCATGCGCCTGTCCTGGGGAAGAAAACCCGATTTGCCACCTGTGGCTCGCGTAATGGCATCGTCAAGCTTATTGCCAAACAGTGAGGACCCCTCAAACGGGATTTTACACCACGCTTGCTTAGAACCAGGGTCCGCAAGCCAGGGACGCAACCAGAGGGCTCTCTTGGCCGTAACTGAGGACAGCATAATACGAGCCAGAAGGCGGATCAAGTCAATGGACGCCTCCCCCAGGAAGACCGCTGCAAGCTTCAGCTCTGCGGCTGCTGAACTTCCAGCCAGCTCTTCTGACACGCCTCTAAGGAAGGATTCCACGTTCTCCGTCCAGGCCTCCATGGCCTTAGACATGGCCGCTAATGCCAGGGCTGGTTTACAGGCCATACCCGCGAGCCCATAGATTCTTTTTAGATCTAGGTCTATCTTCCTCTCGAGCCCATCTTTAAAAGATACTGCGTCTTCTAGAGGAAGAGTCACATGTTTGGCCAGACGCATAAGAGCTGCGTCCACAAGGGGAGTATACTCCAAATTCTTTACTTCTTCTGACTTGAAGGGGTACAATCTGGAGGTTTTATTAGACATGGAGGATTTTTTCTCTGTTTTACTCCATTCTTCCTCAATGATTTCCTTTAGCTCTGGAAGGAGCGGAAAGTTTGCGCGTTCTCTCCCCAGGTGCTTGAAGAATTTTTTCTGCTTGGCTGGGGGAGTGGAAGGGTCTTCCCACTTCAAGGCTTCCTTGATCGCTTTGATTAAAGGGGAAACCATCGCGAAGTCGAACCCTCCAATGACCTCCTCACTGATAGACTCATCCTCTGAGGAGTCAGGAGAGGTGATATAGGGCTGCGAAGTACCCGGATCATCACGGGCCTCCTCCGCCGGCGGGCCAGACGCAGTGGTAGACTGGCTCAATGTGCGAGGTGCTTCCCTCTCCATTAGGGATTGCTGTACCACTCGTTTCACAAGAGACTCTAAACGCTGGTTTTCCGTCTCTTTTTCCCCAACCGCACGGGCAAAACAACGGTCACATAAGGACTTGCCCTCCGGGATTCATGTCCTACATCCCCAGCAGGCTCTGTGGTCTGAGCGGCTGTCATGGCGGTGGGAGCGGTGTCTTGAGGAGGAACGAGAGCGTCTCCTCTGGTGGGATCCGGACTGTGAATCTCGTCTGGATGAAGATGAATTGTATTGTGGCTTGGCAAGGTCATTGGCGTTCTGGACCGCATTTAGCGGGTCCGACCTAGAAGGGCTGGGAAGAGAAAAAATAGGGGAAGGGGAGAGAATAAAGGTAGAACATGGTATCAGCACGACAATAATGTGCATAAATCTCATCCCCTCCCCTCACGAGCACATACCTTGTGCGTGAGGGCTGGCCACTTAAAGGCGGTGAATTGTCCATAACCAGGGACACGAAATGTCACTTTAATAGTCTGCAGGGATAATGGTCTAAGAAAACCTAGGCATCAAAATATGAGAAGGTTTTAGAGAAAAAGAAAAAACTCTGCTTGTCTCTTCTTTTTTTTTTTTTTTTTTTATAATATGCACAAGGCATGTATCAACATATAATCAATGCAAAGGAGAAACAACTTCCAGCCGCATATGTATGTATATTTAGATAACATATATAATGATAAAAGAACAATTTTCCATTATTTTGCTCTCTTTTTTTTTTTTTTTTTAAAATGCAGAGGTTTCCACCACTCACCTGGAGACCAGCAGGGATCCGCTCCTCCTTTCCCTACCAAGGGAGATCCCAACTCAGCAGGACAGGAGGGCGGAATTTAAATTCCCCGCCCGTGACATCATTATCCCCTACAGCGCATGCGCAAAGGGGAACCACCGTACAGCGCCTGCGCGGACGACGAACGAGCCACCGTACTGCGCATGCGCGAGCCAAACCTCGCTCTCAGGTTGGCTACAGCGCAGGTGCCAGCGGCGAGACTGCCGCAACCCGGAAGTGCCGTGGCGGGCTGGAACGCACGCGAACCAGCCGCCATGAGGGGGATAGGATATACTGGATCACCAGGGAAAATACATACAACACATAGAAACACTGCCATGGAGTATGAGAAAACATCCACAGACCTTGCCAGCCGTTGATGAGAACTGTCCGCCGGGCATACAGAGGCGACCACCCATCCACCAAGGGGGAACATTCAAGCCTCTTCAAGCTACTCGCCCGCTCATAGCTGGGCTTTTGAGCTGCACCGCACAGGTATGCCAATCTTGGAATCAATCAATCTTGGATTCAATCAATCTTGATGCGAACAGCATGTGTAGGTCCATAGAGGAGGACAAAAAAGGAACACAGTAGCTAGTGGTGAGCACTCATTTATGGGAATGGGGTCCTATAGCATTGGAGAGGAGGCGGGGTTAACCCACACGTAGGCTGCCATGGAGTCTGTCAGGAAATATGTCATTTAAAACTGCTTGCGGGTTTAATGTAATGTTGGGTCCTGGCAATATGGATGAAAATCAGTGAGACAAACGGCATGGGTACCCCCCAGTCCATTACCAGGTCCTTTGGGTCTTGTATGGATATTAAGGAGAACCCCGTACCCAAATTAAAAAAAGGAAAGGTGTGGGGCCACCAGGCCCTATATACTCTGAACAGCAGTATACAGTGAAAACAAGACAGGGACTTTAAGTTTGTTGTTAATTAGAATCTGTTTGTAATTTTGAACGGGTACATTTTTAACGTGTTTAGCTCCAGCCAAAAAATCTTTTTTAAGCCTTTTGGAAAACATAGGGAAGGGTTATCACCCCTGTGACATTTTTTTTGCTGTCTGTGCTCCTCTTCAGAAGATTTCACCTCACTTTTTGTCCCAATGACAAATGTTTTTTGAAAATTTGTTTTTTTTTGTGAAACAAGGATTGGTGATAAAGCATCAGTGGAAAGGAGAAATGTTTTTCTCATATTAACTCTTACAGGAGAGAATTTCCCTTCCTAGGGGTAGATTTCATCTTACATCCTGTTGTCTCCTTCCGTTTGCAAGTAGGAGTCGTTTGTAAGTTGGATGTTTGAAAGTAGGGGCCTGCCCTATATACTCAGCAGAAATTTGGGCCTTAGGTGTTGTTGTGGCCACCACACTGTAAGCCCTCACAGGGCCCTGCTGTGAAATATTAGATCAAGAATTGTAATTACATGCCCCTGTTGAACAGGGGCAGAAAAATTGGGCCTTTGGTGGTGGTGGTGCTGGTGCCACAACACTGTAAGTCCTCACTCGCTCTTGGTGGGTACAGAAACGGGCCCTGCTGTGAAATATTAGATCAAGAATTGTAATTACATGCCCCTGTTGAACAAGGGCAGAAAAATTGGGCCTTTGGTGGTGGTGGTGATGCTGGTGCCACAACACTGTAAGTCCTCACTCGCTCTTGGTGGGCGCAGAAATGGGCCCTGCTGTGAAATATTAGATCAAGAATTGTAATTATGTGAAAGTGGAAACTCCTGCGCTGTCGGGGGGGGGGGGCTACGCTAAAAGGACACTGCTGCAACACCTAAGTACTGATCCAAGGCAGGACAAATGGGACAAAAGTGGGGGAAGATGGTAGTTGCGCTGTGATGAAGGGGGGGGGAGGGAAGCTACAAAGATGACTGAAGTGGCAAAGTGAACTAAAAAAGCAGAAACGGGCCAATGCATGAATGGATCCTACATGCTAAAAAAACATGGTGGGAATGCAGTGCAGTGCAGTGCAACGTAGCTGATCAACATGACTATAATGTTGAGGGCAGACAAAGCCTAATATATAAAGGTAATCGTGAAACAGTGACTGCTTGAATATAGCAAAACAAAAATGCATATACTAACACAAATAAGATGAATAATGACACAATGCAAAAAAAATATATATATATATATAATACAAGAAAAATCTATGTGGGCTAGTGCCCCATTAGCAAAAACGTCCCAGATCCTGGTGAACTACAAGTGACAAATCCCTAGGACAAACATGGATATTAGTTCTATCATCCAGTCCAACAAAAAACTCGTGATGAGAAACACAAAACAAGTCCAATCGTGAAGGGAGGGGGGATCTTCAGTGAGGACACCTCCGTGTATGCAAGCCGCTTACCTTACAGCTGTAAGGTGTACAGCCTGTGTTGCAAATGACCCGCAGGTGTAGACGTTCCGCGTATACAGGCAGTGACAATGATGAACATGCCAAGCGAAATATAAAAAAATAAAAAGTATACAGCATGTAAAATAACTCTGCAATGACCACAGTGGAGGGGGGGCAAGACACACACGGGGGGAGGTTGCACTCACTTTCATGAAGTGAGTGTGGGCATCAATCCACGAGCGCCGAGCTCGTATGCCTCCAGGAGTGTCACCAATCTGGAATCTGTCCCCGTGCCTGGAAACTGGAATATGTCCCCGTGCCTCTCTCCTCAGTGTTCATCAGGTAGAGTAGTGATGTACAGTGTGAGGGGGGAAAGAGACGCACATAGCGTGATCCCATATAAAAGGTATATTTATTTAATAAAACAAGTCCAATCAACTTACATTTAAAACAATGCTGCAGTGTGTAGTAACTACGAGCGCCGAGCTCGTCTCCTGTTGTTTGTCTGTGGCAGCGTCCCGTGCTCCAATCCTAATGCATATCGTCACGTCACGTGACTTCTTCAGAGGATCCTCTGAAGAAGTCACGTGACGTGATGATATGCATTAGGATTGGAGCACGGGACGCTGCCACAGACAAACAACAGGAGACGAGCTCGGCGCTCGTAGTTACTACACACTGCAGCATTGTTTTAAATGTAAGTTGATTGGACTTGTTTTATTAAATAAATATACCTTTTATATGGGATCACGCTATGTGCGTCTCTTTCCCCCTCACACTGTACATCACTACTCTACCTGATGAACACTGAGGAGAGAGGCACGGGGACATATTCCAGTTTCCAGGCACGGGGACAGATTCCAGATTGGTGACACTCCTGGAGGCATACGAGCTCGGCGCTCGTGGATTGATGCCCACACTCACTTCATGAAAGTGAGTGCAACCTCCCCCCGTGTGTGTCTTGCCCCCCCTCCACTGTGGTCATTGCAGAGTTATTTTACATGCTGTATACTTTTTATTTTTTTATATTTCGCTTGGCATGTTCATCATTGTCACTGCCTGTATACGCGGAACGTCTACACCTGCGGGTCATTTGCAACACAGGCTGTACACCTTACAGCTGTAAGGTAAGCGGCTTGCATACACGGAGGTGTCCTCACTGAAGATCCCCCCTCCCTTCACGATTGGACTTGTTTTGTGTTTCTCATCACGAGTTTTTTGTTGGACTGGATGATAGAACTAATATCCATGTTTGTCCTAGGGATTTGTCACTTGTAGTTCACCAGGATCTGGGACGTTTTTGCTAATGGGGCACTAGCCCACATATATTTTTCTTGTATTATATATATATATTTTTTTTTTTGCATTGTGTCATTATTCATCTTTTTGTGTTAGTATATGCATTTTTGTTTTGCTATATTCAAGCAGTCACTGTTTCACGATTACCTTTATATATTAGGCTTTGTCTGCCCTCAACATTATAGTCATGTTGATCAGCTACGTTGCACTGCACTGCACTGCATTCCCACCATGTTTTTTTAGCATGTAGGATCCATTCATGCATTGGCCCGTTTCTGCTTTTTTAGTTCACTTTGCCACTTCAGTCATCTTTGTAGCTTCCCTCCCCCCCCCCTCATCACAGCGCAACTACCATCTTCCCCCAAGAATTGTAATTACATGCCCCTGTTGAACAAGGGCAGAAAAATTGGGCCTTTGGTGGTGGTGGTGCTGGTGCCACAACACTGTAAGTCCTCACTCGCTCTTGGTGGGCACAGAAACGGGCCCTGCTGTGAAATATTAGATCAAGAATTGTAATTACATGCCCCTGTTGAGCAGGGGCTAAAAAATTGGGCCTTAGGCACTGGTGCTGGTGCCACAACACTGCAACCCCTCACAGATACTCTAGTTGGAACGCAGGAACGAGCCCTGCTGCAAAGTATTGCATCAAAAATTGTAATTACACGCCCCTGTTAAACAGGGGCTGAAAAATTGGGCCTTAGGCACTGGCGACGGCACCCAGAACCAAAAATGTTCTTACAAGCTATCAGCGTGATCATTGAGGAGGAAGAGGATAATTACTCAGGATAGTCACTCAGCATCAGCATAGGCAGTCTTTGAAGGGATCTGAGATTTCAAAAAAAATTATTCGGTTACATCAGCATCAGGTGCTTGGTAGCTGGTGGTGATCCAAGACTGATTCATTTTTATGAAGGTCAGTCGATCGACCAAGTTGGTGGACAGACGCACCCTGTGATCGGTTACAAAGCCTTCAGCAGCACTGAATGTGCGTTCCGAAAGAACGCTGGATGCAGGACAGGCCAGTAGCTCAATTGCATACTGTGCACGCTCTGGCCAGTAATCCATCCTCAAGACCCAGTAACCCAGAGGATTTTCGGTAGGAAAGGTGTCCAAGTCAGATCTTGCCCCTAGGTATTCCTGCACCATGTAAAACAGACGCTGGCGATGGTTGCTGGAACCGATCATACCTTGGGGCTGCAGACTAAAAAATTGTCTGAACGCATCGGTCAGACGGCCACCTTCTCCACTGCTCCTTCTTTGACTGACCGAAGCCTCAGCAGCACGTTGTCCAGAAACAGGAGTTTGTAACCTCCCAGTCTCTGGGAATGCGTTGCACAGACCTTTCTGCAAGGCCTCCCGAAGATGTTTCATCCTCTGCTCCCTCTGCGACGGCAAGATAAGGTCCGCAACATTACCCTTGTAATGTGGATCAAGGAGGGTTGCCAGCCAGTATTGGTCCTTCTCCTTGATACCACGAATACAAGGATCCTTCCGCAGGCTTTGCAGGATCAGGAAGGCCATGCGGCGTAGGTTTGCTGAGGCATTCGGTCCGGAGTCCTCTGGGTCCTTAAGGATGACATGGTCCGCAGCCACCTCCTCTCAGCCACGTACAAGTCCATGTGTTTCTTGGGACTGATCCCTTAAAGACTGATGCTGATGCTGAGTGCCAGGCTCCACCTCCATACTGACACAATCCTCCTCCTCCTCTTACTGTGTAATCGGCGGGCACGCAGGAACACTGTCTGGATAAAGGGGGCCTTGAGAGCTAAGGAAGTCCTCCTCTGTTCTGCCTCAAGTGCCCTGTCCATTATTCCATGCAGCGTGTGCTCCAACAGGTGGACAAGGGGGACAGTGTCACTGATGCATGCACTGTCACTGCTCACCATCCTCGTGGCCTCCTCAAATGGTGACAGCACAGTGCATGCATCCCTGATCATGGCCCACTGGCATGGGGAAAAAAAAACAAGCTCCCCTGACCCTGTCCTGGTGCCATAGTCGCACAGGTACTCATTGATGGCCCTCTGCTGCGTGTGCAGCCGCTGCAGCATAGCCAACGTTGAGTTCCACCTGGTGGGCATGTCACAGATTAGGCGGTTCTTGGGCAGGTTAAACTCCTTTTGGAGGTCCGCCAGCTGAGCACTGGCATTATATGACCGGCGGAAATGCACACAGACTTTCCTGGCCTGCCTCAGGACATCCTGTAAGCCCGGGTACCTGCCCAAGAACCGCTGCACCACCAAGTTAAGGACGTGAGCCAAACAGGGCACATGGGTCATTTGTCCCTGTCGGAGGGCAGAGAGGAGGTTAGTGCCATTGTCGCAAACCACCATTATTGCCTTAAGTTGGCATGGCATCAACCACCTCTGAACCTGCCCCTGCAGAGCTGACAGAACCTCGGCCCCAGTGTGGCTCCTGTCCCCCAAGCACACCAGCTCAAGCACCGCATGGCATCTTTTGGCCTGCGTACATGTGTAGCCCCTTGAACGCCTACGGAGCACCGCTGGTTCCGAGGACAAAGCACAGGAATAGGCCATGGAGGAAGAAGAAGAGGAGGGGGTGGAGGAGAGAGGTGTGTCACAATCATTAGTAGTGGCATTTTGGAGGCGTGGTGGCGGAACAACCTCCAACACTACTGCACCTTGTCCTGCATCCTTCCCAGCTGCCAGCAGAGTCACCCAATGTGCCGTGAAACTTAGGTAACATCCCTGTCCATGCCTGCTGGACCATGAGTCAGCGGTAATATGCACCTTACCGCTGACCGCCCTGTCCAGCGAGGCATGGACATTGCCTTCCACATGCCGGTAGAGAGCCGGAATCACCTTCCGTGAGAAAAAGTGGCGTTTGGGTACCTGCCACTGAGGAACCGCACATTCCACTAAGGGGGCAGAGTCTACCAACTGAAAAGGCAGCAGTTGAAGTGCTAGCAATTTTGCCAAGCTAACATTCAACCGCTGGGCATGTGGATGGCTGGGAGCAAACTTCTTTCGGCGGTGCAGCAGCTGGGGCAGGGAAATTTTCCTGGTACAATCTGACGTCGGTGTGCCGAAAGCAGATTGCCCACAAGTACTTGGCTGTGACACACCTAATTCTTTAACTTCATTCCTCTCAGTGCAGGTCTCAGAGAGGACTGAAGGTATAGTGGGGTTGGAGATCTCAGCTGATGAGGAGCAAGGAGAGGTCCTCTTTGTTCTTTGGTGTGGGTCTTTTAGATACGCTTGCCAACGAACTGCATGGCAGGTCAACATATGTCTGGTCAAGCATGTGGTACCCAAGCGGGAGATGTTTTGGCCACGCGAGAAACGCTTGAGACATATGTTGCAAATAGCAGCGGTGCGATCTGATGCACTTGTCTCAAAAAAGGCCCACACCAAAGAACTTTTTGAATAATGCGCAGAGACTGCAGCGCCCTGCACATGCAGAGCTTTGGGGTGTGATGCAGTCAGTGTGCTGCCCTTAGGCTGGCCCCTGGAGGGCATCCTGCCTCGTTGGTGATGTGCCGCCTCCTCCTCCTCCTCCTCCTCCTCTCACCTATCAGGCACCCACGTTGAGTCAGTGACCTCATCATCCCCTCTCTCCTCATCACTGGAGCAAACCTGTCAGTATGCTGCAGCAGGGGGAGCATGACTGCCAGATTGCTGTCCTTCTTGGGCACCCCCTCTGTCTGTGCTCACGTTACTGCCTTCATCTAGCTTAGTATCATCATTAGAGCCTTCCAAACGCTGGGCATCCCCCTGAAGCATGTACCCAACACTGTGGTCAAACAGTTTGAGGGACTCCTCAGGAGGACATGGTGGGGCTAGGGAAGGAGTCACTGATGACGTTGAGCCGAGGGAAGAGGTCGCTGCTTTGCCAGACAAAGTACCCTGAGCATGGGTGAGAGAGGATGAGGAGGATGAGGACGGCTTGATCATCCTCTCGACCAAGTCTTCCGCATATTGCGGCTCAACACGGCCAGCTGCCGAAAAAAAGGCCAAGCGTGTACCACAGCCACGTGCTGATGAGGATGCACCATCACCGTTTCCAGTACATATATATATATATATATATATATATATATATATATATATATATATACACTACCGTTCAAAAGTTTGGGGTCACATTGAAATGTCCTTATTTTTGAAGGAAAAGCACTGTACTTTTAAATGAAGCTAACTTTAAACTAGTCCTAACTTTAAACAAATATACTCTATACATTGCTAATGTGGTAAATGACTATTCTAACTGCAAATGTCTAGTTTTTGGTGCAATATCTACATAGGTGTATAGAGCCCCATTTCCAGCAACTATCACTCCAGTGTTCTAATGGTACAATGTGTTTGCTCATTGGCTCAGAAGGCTAATTGATGATTAGCAAACCCTTGTGCAATCATGTTCACACATCTAAAAACAGTCTAGCTCCTTCCAGAAGCTACAAAACTGACCTTCCTGTGAGCAGATTGAGTTTCTGGAGCATCACATTTGTGGGGTCAATTAAACGCTCAAAATGGCCAGAAAAAGAGAACTTTCATCTGAAACTCGACAGTCTATTCTTGTTCTTAGAAATGAAGGCTATTCCATGCGAGAAATTGCAAAGAAATTGAAGATTTCCTACAACGGTGTGTACTACTCCCTTCAGAGGACAGCACAAACAGGCTCTAACCAGAGTAGAAAAAGAAGTGGGAGGCCGCGTTACACAACTAAGCAAGAAGATAAGCACATTAGAGTCTCTAGTTTGAGAAACAGACGCCTCACAGGTCCCCAACTGGCATCTTCATTAAATAGTACCCGCAAAACACCAGTGTCAACATCTACAGTGAAGAGGCGGCTGCGGGATTTTGGGCTTCAGGGCAGAGTGGCAAAGAAAAAGCCATATCTGAGACTGGCCAATAAAAGAAAAAGATTAAGATGGGCAAAAGAACACAGACATTGGACAGAGGAAGACTGGAAAAAAGTGTTGTGGACGGATGAATCCAAGTTTGAGGTGTTTGGATCACAAAGAAGAACGTTTGTGAGACGCAGAACAAATGAAAAGATGCTGGAAGAATGCCTGACGCCATCTGTTAAGCATGGTGGAGGTAATGTGATGGTCTGGGGTTGCTTTGGTGCTGGTAAGGTGGGAGCTTTGTACAGGGTAAAAGGGATTCTGAATAAGGAAGGCTATCACTCCATTTTGCAACGCCATGCCATACCCAGTGGACAGCGCTTGATTGGAGCCAATTTCATCCTACAACAGGACAATGACCCTAAACACACCTCCAAATTGTGCAAGAACTATTTACAGCAGAAGCAGGCAGCTGGTATTCTATCGGTAATGGAGTGGCCAGCACAGTCACCAGATCTGAACCCCATTGAGCTGTTGTGGGAGCAGCTTGACCGTATGGTACGCCAGAAGTGCCCATCCAACCAATCCAACTTGTGGGAGCTGCTTCTAGAAGCGTGGGGTGCAATTTCTCCAGCTTACCTCAATAAATTAACAGCTAGAATGCCAAAGGTGTGCAATGCTGTAATTGCTGCAAAAGGAGGATTCTTTGATGAAAGCAAAGTTTGATGTAAAAACAATGTTATTTCAAATACAAATCATTATTTCTAACCTTGTCAATGTCTTGACTCTATTTTCTATTCATTTCACAACGTATGGTGGTGAATAAGTGTGACTTTTCATGGAAAACACAAAATTGTTTGGGTGACCCCAAACTTTTGAACGGTAGTGTATATATATCCCAGCTTAGTGCAGCTACAGGCCATTAGTATGTCTGGAAGGCCAACAAGGAGAGGCAGACAGTCACAAGCTAATAAAAGAGGGCAAGCAGGCTCTGTGTCTAGGGCTTGATACTGCAGCTAGCAAAATCAACTTCCTGCCTGTAGTATGAGAACACCACCAACCTTTTACAGGTAGCTTTAGCTGAACACTGTGCAGAGCTCGCAAAAAACTAACTTGTAGCTTATTTAGCTGCCTGCGGTAGTGATAGGATCAGGAAAACACCACCAACCTTCTACAGGTAGCTTTAGGTGAACACTGTGCAGAGCTCGCAAAAAAATAACTTGTAGGTTTAGCTGAACACTGTGAGGAGGACGCACTACACTAACTTGTAGTTTTAGCTAACACTGTGACCAGGACGCACTACACTAACTTGTAGTTTTAGCTGAACACTGTGAGCAGGACGCACTACACTAACTTGTAGCTTTAGATGAACACTGTGCAGAGGTCTCACTACACTAACTTGTAGTTTTAGCTGAACACTGTGAGCAGGACACACTAAACTAACTTGTAGCTTTAGCTGAACACTGTGCAGAGGTCTCACTACACTAACTTGTAGTTGTAGCTGAACACTGTGAGCAGGACGCACTACACTAACTTGTAGCTTTAGCTGAACACTGTGCAGAGGTCTCACTACACTAACTTGTAGTTTTAGCTGAACACTGGGAGCAGGACGCACTACACTAACTTGTAGCTTTAGATGAACACTGTGCAGAGGTCTCACTACACTAACTTGTAGTTTTAGCTGAAGACTGTGAGCAGGACGCACTACACTAACTTGTAGCTTTAGCTGAACACTGTGCAGAGGTCTCACTACACTAACTTGTAGTTTTAGCTGAACACTGTGAGCAGGACGCACTACACTAACTTGTAGCTTTAGCTGAACACTGTGCAGAGGTCTCACTACACTAACTTGTAGTTTTAGCTGAACACTGTGAGCAGGACGCACTACACTAACTTGTAGCTTTAGATGAACACTGTGCAGAGGTCTCACTACACTAACTTGTAGTTTTAGCTGAACACTGTGAGCAGGACGCACTACACTAACTTGTAGCTTTAGATGAACACTGTGCAGAGGTCTCACTACACTAACTTGTAGTTTTAGCTGAACACTGTGAGCAGGACGCACTACACTAACTTGTAGCTTTAGATGAACACTGTGCAGAGGTCTCACTACACTAACTTGTAGTTTTAGCTGAACACTGTGAGCAGGATGCACTACACTAACTTGTAGCTTTAGCTGAACACTGTGCAGAGGTCTCACTACACTAACTTGTAGTTTTAGCTGAACACTGTGAGCAGGACGCACTACACTAACTTGTAGCTTTAGCTGAACACTGTGCAGAGGTCTCACTGCACTAACTTGTAGTTTTAGCTGAAAACTGTGAGCAGGACACACTACACTAACTGTAAATAGTCTAGCTGCCTGACTGTGGTACTAATAGGATCAAAAGAACACCAGCAATTTTCTTCAGGTAGCTGTTAATACTGTAACAAGACAAGCCTGCCTGTCAGTAGGAAGATAACAGGAACGGATCTAGCTAAACTGAATACATTGTATATATATATATATATATATATGCAACACCTGGGATGCATATATATATACACAATACACTGTAAGTGCAGCTAACTGTCCTGCCTAATCTAGCTAACTCAAATTAAATGACACTGTCTCTCTGTCTAACTCTCAGCACGCCGGAACACACTACACAGCGCCGCTGTGCAGGCGGCCTTATATAGTGTGAGGCGTGTTCTAAACCCCCTGAGCCATAATTGGCCAAAGCCACCCTGGCTTTGGCCAATTACAGCTCTCTCTACCGACGGCGCTGTGATTGGCCAAGCATGCGGGTCATAGTGCACACTTTGCCAATCATCAGTCAGCAATGCACTGCGATGCCGCAGTGAATTATGGGCCGTGACGCGAATGGCCCATATCGTTTGCAATTCGGCGAATGATCGAACAGCCAATGTTCGAGTCGAACATGGGTTCGACTCGAACAGGAAGCTCATCCCTAGCGTTGACTACAGGAATCTGAATGCCATCATTATTGCAAATGCCTACCCCATGTTCCAGATTGAGTTGTTGGATAGGCTGGCAGCTACCCACTATCTAATCAAAGACCTGAGCAGGGGATACTGGCAAATTCCTCTGACACCTGAGGCTCAGGAAAAGTCTGCCTTCATCACCCCATTCAGATTGTTCGAGTTTACAGTCATGCCATTTGGAATTAAGAACGCCCCAGCCACCTTTCAGAGAGTCATGAATGACAAATTGGAGGGGCTGGAAACCTTTGCCGTCTCTTATCTGGATAAAATTGCCATGTTCAATGCTACCTGGGAAGAACACTTGGCACACCTATCGCAGGTTCGATCTGACAACAGAAAATCTGTCCATGAAGCCAAGTAAGTGTCACATACAGCAAGGATGACTAAGGTCCAGGACTTGGGACATCGGGTAGGAGGAGGCACCCTGAGACAGGGAAGGTCAAAGCCATCCTGGCCTGGCCTATCCCTCGAACCATAAAGCAGCTTATGTCATTCAGGACAGCTAGCTACTATAGGAAGTTAGTGTGCAACTACAATAGTCTGGCTAAACCATTGACTGACTTAACCAAAAAACTGCCTAAGGTGGTGTCTTGGACACTAGAATGTGAGAAGGCATTTTAGGCCTTGAAAGAGGTGCTGGCCAGTGCCCCGTGCTACAAGCTCCAATCTCCAGACTCCAGACTGATGCCTCCAAATTGGGTGCACTCCTGAGATAGGTGGATGATTCAGGAGAGGAACATCCCATCCACTACCTGAGCAGGAAACTGCTTCCCAGAGAAGTAGCATATGTACCAATTTAAAAAGAGTGTCCTGCGATTGTGTGGGCTCCTCAGAAGTTGCAAATGTACCTCTATGGGTGACACTTCACCGCTATCACTGATCACAACCCACTGCTGCATTAGGACTGCAATCTATAAAATCAACAAACTTATTAACCTGGAAAATTAATAATCTGATGATAGACATATATTTTATTTTTACAAACCCTGAAGAGGAGACAGTAACTACATTAGTTACATTTTAATGA
Organism: Lithobates septentrionalis; assembly: GCA_037952835.1. NCBI lineage: Eukaryota > Metazoa > Chordata > Amphibia > Anura > Ranidae > Lithobates > Lithobates septentrionalis. The sequence goes on from JBBDGP010000205.1 coordinate 7,015,144, forward strand.
TTTCACACTGCAGACACAGAAACACCATATGTTGCAACTAGTACAGAGATTTCTAGTTCCACAAACATGGGTCCAACCTATACCAACACCTTTATCCTAAAACACAAAAAGGCTTTCCAGGCATCTTAAGGATTACAAATAATTGTTCTAGCTTTCTATTTTTCTAGTCTTCATCATTATGGACAGAAGTAATTTAAATCCAACCAAACCTTAGTAGGGTATACACAGGGAGTTTATTCTTTTTGCTCAGCCAGATCTCCACATCTGCACAAGCAATGTGTATGCAACAATCCCACCCCCGTGCTATTGTATTCTGACAGTGGGGGCTCCCACTTGTCAGAATACACAGATCAGCGCTGCAGCCATTGGCTGCAATCGCTGATCCAATGTTGGTTGTCCAGCATGAGTATTCGAGAGAAGCCGAAACAATCGTACAAAAAACCCCTTTATGGGACTTTTAAAGGCAGATATGACAATCGTGTATATTTTAATAAAAGGCTAGTATGCCAAGTTCATAACAAAATATCCACAGAGTATACGAATACATTACATACACAGAATACTGTATCAATGTCGGAGGGAGATACGGGGGGGGGGGGGGAGTAAACCCCACGTAACACATTAGGGTTATTAGAACCCTTTTTGTTCTTTTTTTTCTTATTGTTCCTTTTTCTTTCTCCTTCTTTTTTTTTCTTTTCTGTTGCTTTTTGGTGGGGGGATGGAGGCTTTAAAGGTCACTTCTTTAAATGCGAAGGGGCTTAATGTACCGGAGAAAAGGAAGATTTTAATGCAAGATTTGAAACGCTCACACTCGGATGTGGCATTCAGGAAACCCATTTCAGAGAGGGTAAGGTACCAATTCTTAAGAACAACTTCTACCCCTATGCATATCATGCATTTAATAGGGCAGCTAAATCAAGAGGGGTCTCTATATTGGTTTCAAGACGAATTTCCTGGACATTAATAGACAAAAAAACAGATATAGAGGGCAGATTTCTGTTCCTCAAAGGGATGATGGGTGGCATAAAAGTGACTTTGGCCACGATATATGCCCCCAATAATAATCAAGATCAATTTATCTGCGCTACTATTAATAAGCTGATGAAATTTACTGACGGTAAACTTATCTTGGGGGGTGAATTTAATCTTCCCCTAGACCCGAAGATGGATACATCAGGGGAAAGCTCCTCGGTAGCTACAGGTCTACGTAAACGAGTCTTACAAATATTGCATAATCACCAACTTTCTGACGCATGGAGAGCGTATCACCCTGACGAAAGAGACTACACCTTCTATTCAGTGCCACATAAAGCATATTCTAGAATTGACTTATTTTTCACTCCACAGAGTATGTTAACGGCGGTTAAAGAGGTGGCTATAGGGAGTATCACATGGTCAGACCATGCCCCGGTCTCACTGACATTAACTATGAATGAGTATTCCTCTGACAAGAGGAGACAGTGGCGATTAAATGAGAGTTTGATGGAAGATAAGATGGTGGTTGAGGATGTTATTAAGGAATTGCAGTATTATTTTCAATATAATACTGTAGAGGAGACAGATGCAGGGATAATTTGGGAAGTGCACAAAGCGGTAATAAGAGGGGTACTCATTAAGCATGGGTCCAGAATAAAAAAGGAAAGGGAGGCCCAATTGACGCAATTACTGACAGATATACAGATGTTAGAGTCCCAACATAAACAGAACACGAGGTGCACTGGGGAGACAGAACTCCTTAAATTGCGTAGACAAGTGACAGAGTTACTCCAACATAGAGCTAAAGCAGCACTTCAGAGATGCCGGAAATATTATTATAAGACAGGAGATAAATGCGGCCGTTCACTAGCTAGAGCTTTACAGGAACAGAGGACTCAATCCTATGTCCCCCACTTAGTGGACCCCGAAGGTAGAAAAGTACACCTTCCCTCCCAGATTGTCTCGACCTTTCGTACATTTTACCAATCTTTATATAATTTGCCTACCAGATCACAACCTCAAAATATCATGGAGGAATATATTTCCTCTTCAGGTATTTTTCAATTGACAGAGCAGATTCGAGAAGAGTTGGACATTGCTATTACCTTAGAGGAATTGCAAGAGGCCATCAAGACATCCAAACCAGGGAAAGCTCCGGGTCCGGATGGCTTTACACATAAATACTACCAGACATTTTTCCCTCAGTTGGGTAAGCAGATGGTACAAACATTTAATGCAATGGGACACGGGACAGGATTTACTCCAGAAACCCTGAAAGCACATATGACCGTTATTCCGAAGGAGGATAAGGACCCATCAATATGTAGCAGCTATCACCCCATTTCATTATTGAATGTAGATCTTAAGTTATTTACAAAAATATTAGCCACACGTATACAACCACATTTGTCTGCATTAGTACACCCAGACCAGGTAGGCTTCATTCCAACGCGGGAGGCCCGTGATAATACCATTAAAACTCTGAATCTAGTCCACGTAGCCGGTCATTCTAAATCATCCACTGTGAACGGATGCCGAAAAGGCATTTGACCGGGTCAATTGGTCTTTTATGTTCTCAGTGCTACGATATGTGGGTGTAGGGGAGAGGATGGTAGGGTGGATCTCGAGCATATACACAAGGCCGGAGGCACAAATAAAAGCAAATGGAGTTCTATCTGAACCTTTTTCTATTTCTAATGGCACCCGTCAAGGGTGCCCTTTATCACTACTCCTTTTTGCTATCACCTTAGAGCCATTTCTTTGTAAGGTCAGGCAAAACCCGGATATTTGGGGGTTAATAACTGGAGATTTACATCATAAAGTATCCGCATATGCAGATGATCTTTTATTCTGCCTTACTAATCCTGTTATATCTATGCCGAACCTACTAAGAGAATTGGACCAATATGGTGCACTGTCCAATTTAAAAATTAATATGTCCAAGTCAGAGGCAATGGGTGTATCTATGACTACGACTCAAATTAACGCTTTAAAAATGAATTTAAGTTTAGATGGACCTATACGGGCATCAAATACCTGGGCACGTTGATTCCACCTAAAATGGACCAAACCTTTGAGTTGAATTTCCCACCTCTACTGAGTAGAGTGAAAGTCTTACTCTCTAAATGGCATCAAGGCCTTTTCTCTTGGTTCGGTAGATGTAACATAATAAAAATGTCAGTATTGCCTAAATTTTCCTATCTTTTTCAAACTCTACCCATTCATACACCCCCAGAATTCTTTAAACAGACTAATAAGATGATAACTGAATTCATTTGGGCCCATAAAAGTCCCAGAATTCAACGCCGTTTAATGACAATGCCTAAACAATATGGGGGGGTAGCGGTACCCGATATGCAGAAATATTATCAGGCGGCTCATATGGCGCGACTAGTAGACTGGTGTAGGCATGCAAGCTTTAAAATATGGCCAAAAATCGAGCAATCACAGTGTGAGGTCCCATTGCGTTGTGCGCTTTGGTGCTATGGAGACCTGAGTTCAGCTCTCAAAAAGCACCCAACCTTGGGCCCTACCCTGCGTATTTGCTTCCGAATATGTTCCACCACTTTATTATCATCTGTCAACTCCCCCCTGTACCCTATTGTAGGGAATCCTCGTTTCCCTCTGGGACTACAGGAGGGACCCTTCAGGAAACTTTCAGACTCACAGTGTTTTCAGGCCTCGCATTTTATACAAATAGCTACTGGGACATGGCCCTCATTACCTGAACTAACCTCATCCAATGACCGTTTCTGTCTTGATTCCTGGAGTGCAGCCCAGTTGCAACATTTCCTTAACACTCTCCCACCTCCAGACAGATTTCAACGAACATTGACACCCTTAGAACAACTATGTGAGGGGACAGGGCCTTGCTCTCATTTAATCTCGCAAATGTATGCATTACTGGTTGCCCCCCAAGAGGATTATGTCCCTCCATATATAAGGAAGTGGGAAATTACATTAGACAGGATGTTCACCCAGGCACAACATAGGCAGATAGTAAATCTTGCGTTGAAATCTTCAATATTCACAAGAATCCAAGAAACTAATTTTAAAATAATGACAAGATGGTACCGTACACCCTCATTACTTAATAAATTCTTTCCGGAGATCCCAGACAAATATTGGAGGTGTCAGGAGGAAAGAGGGACTCTACTCCACGTTCTTTGGTCCTGCCCAAAACTGGAGTACTTCTGGAGGGAGATACGGCGGATAGCACAGAAATTTACTGAGTATAACCTCCCAGAAGATCCAGCCTTATTTTTGTTACATGTCTCAAACATACCGGGGAAATATATAGTAAATTAATTTTGCGCCATCTTATTAACGCGGCTAGATCATGTATCGTACGGCAGTGGAGAGATATGTACCCTCCCACAATTCTTACATGGGTCACACGAATTGAAGAGGTTAATAGGATGGAGGATTTTTTTTTTTTTTTATAAATCTTTATTTATTTTTCAAAAATAGATTATATCTTACATACACTTGGATAAAATATCCCTACAACGGGGAGAATCTTCGTAAATTTCAAAATAACCACTCACCATCTCCCCCCCACCACTTTACGGGGTTCTCTCACCCACTAAGATCCCCTGCCCACCCTAACATCCCCCCCAACCCCTCACCCCCCTCACCCCCCTCACCCTCACACCCGCAGACTCGCATCTTATTTACTGTCCTTCCTTACTCCCCTTGAACTATCTTAACATTATTTCTACGAATTCTTCTGTTTTTTTAAAGGCCCCCCCAAGGTTTCCACTTCCCTTTTCCTCTCTCTTGGCTTCTGTCGGGCTGTTCATTCCATTCGATATACTCCATTTTATAAATTTCCTCTACTTTTATGAACCATTCTTTAACCTTTGGGGGATCTATTTCCTGCCACTTCTTGGGAATAATATTTTTAGCTGCATTTAGTAGAATTGGTGTTAGAGAGGAATTGTACCCCCTCTTCCCACCCTCCTGAGCATGAAACAGGCAGCACCAGGGGTCCAACCGCACATTATTCCCAGTTATCCTTTCTATCAACCCTATCAGTTCCTGCCAATACGGTTTTATTTTGGGGCAATCCCACCATATATGCACCATAGTACCTAAGCCCCCACACTCTCTCCAACAGTTGGGAGGTCTGTCTGGCGAAAATCTACTCATTCTGGCCGGGGTCATATACCACCGGGCTATGCACTTATAATTGCCTTCCCTTGTTTTCATATCCATTGCTGTCCCATGCGTCGCTTCCAAAATACGTTTTTCCATTTCCCCGTCACATAGGAGTCCCAGGTCTTCCTCCCATTTTTTGATGAACTGGGGCGTGTCCCGTTCGCCCCCACTCATCAAAATTCTGTACTCTTTTGAAACCGTCCCTTTTAATTCTTTCCTGAGAGCCATTTTCTCTAATGCCCTATAGTTTACCTCCTCCCTGGCAGGCTTCTAATGATTATTTAATTGATTGTGCCTCCATCCGTTTATTAGTAGTGTCTCCCTCAATACTTTTAATTCCTCCAGTGATTTTAATTTCCCTCTACTTATTGTATCCCTTATTTGTGTACCCTTCCCAAGAATTCAGTTACCTCCTACTGCTCCCATTCCTGGGGGAAAAAGCGGATTATTTTTTTAAATAAATTAACGGTGAGTTATAATCCCACTTATTTAGTTGGTGCGTTTGATCCCAAACTTTTAGTGTATGGTGCGTTATGTAATGTGTTTCTTTGCCTAAGTTCCTATACTGTGGCGGATTCCAAATCATTTGGTTCAAAAGTGTTTTACTTAACCCCATTTCTAAATTCACCCATCTTTTATTGTTGCTACTTTTACCCCATTCCAGTGCCCGTGCCATTACGATTGCTCTATAATAATTTCTAAAGTCAGGGAGGGCTAACCCCCCACGTGCTTTCTCTCTACATAACACCCTAAGTGCAATTCTTGGTTTCCTGTTACCCCAAACGTACCTATTAATTGTCTCTGCTGGGACCCTAAAGAATTCCCGAGGGACTGGGATAGGAAGCATCTGCATTTTGTATAGCACTTTAGGTGCGAGCACCATTTTTACAATATTTATACGCCCCGTCCATGAGGCAGGGCCATAGGATATTCTTTTTATTTCGGTTCTTATTTCTTTTAAGAGAGGTATGTAATTTATTTTATACAAATCACCCCTGGAACCCGTCAGTCTCACTCCCAAATACTTGATACTGTCCTTCCAAGGAAAATGGAATATCTCCGCTAACCTACCGGCTTCCAACTTATTTATGTTAATCTTTAAGGCTTCAGATTTTTCTATGTTAATTTTAAAGTTTGATAACTCACTGTATCTCCTCATGGTTGCTAACATATTTGGAATTGATACTCTAGGTTTTGAAATAAAAAAAAGAATATCGTCAGCAAATGCTGCTAACTTGTGCTCCTCCTCCCCTACTTCACATCCACTAATATCTGGTTGCCTTCTGATTACACTAAGAAGCGGCTCCAGGGCCAGCACAAAAAGGAGTGGCGACAATGGACAGCCCTGCCTAGTGCCGTTCCGCATAATGAAGGTATTCGAGGGCATGTTGTTCACTCTTACAAAGGCCTCAGGATAGTTATATAGGACTTTTATCCTTCTTAACATTGCTGGCCCGATACCCATTTCCTCTAGTGTGCTAAACATAAATCCCCAGTCTACCCTGTCAAACGCCTTTTCTGCGTCGATCGACAGGAGTAGACCAGGGGATCCGCCTGCCCTGAGTGCCTCCAGTACCAGGAGAGACCGCACCCCATTATCTCTTCCCTCTCTCCCGGGAACAAATCCCACCTGGTCCGGATGGACCAGGTGAGTCATTTTCTCCCTCAATCTGAGAGCCAATATTTTCGCATATAATTTGGTATCTTCATTTAGTAGTGCAATCGGTCGGTAGCTCGAGCATAGGGTGCGGTCTTTCCCTTCCTTGGGAATCAGTGTCACTGCTGCCAGCAAGGCATCCCCACACATTTCTTGGTCTCCAAGACCATTCCACAGCTGGCATAGCCTTGGGACCAGGAGGTCCTTAAATTTTTTATAAAAACTTATCGTGAAGCCGTCTGGCCCGGGGCTCTTACCCCCTGGGGTTTGCTTCAGCGCTCTAAAAACCTTGTCTTCCGAAATTGGTCTTTCCAGTTCCAATGATTCTGCTTGTGACAGAGTGGGTAGGGCTGCCTCTCTTAAAAATTCTCTTACCCTCTGTTCCCTCTTCCCACCCTGTTTTTCTTTTTTTTCTATTGCATAGAGAGAAGAAAAATAGCTTCGGAATTCCTCCGCTATGTCTCTTGTTGAGTGTCTCATTTCCCCCTTTTTACTTTTTACCCTCTCAATGTAGTTCTCAGTTCTTTTCTTCCTGATCGTTGCAGCTAGGTGTTTCCCTATTTTATTCCCTTTTATGTGGAATTCCTTACTATATTTGTACTTTCTTTTTAGGGCTTCTGTTTCTATCAGGTCTCTCAGTTCCTCTCTTTTTCTTGTCAGTTCCCTTACTACCTTTTTTTTTTTTTTTTTAATTGTTTATTTAACATTTTTTCATGACAATTATAATAACATTGATGTCACATTCAGAATAAAAAAAAAAAAAAGAAAACAGAAGGCTTCAATACTGTCTATCAAGAGTGCATGACCTTATCAGGGACCATAGGGTAACTTACATTACAATTTTAAGATTGAAAATGACAAGTGATAAGGACCTTTGGTTATTAATTAAGCGGTGCTACTGTGAATACATTACTTGTCCTACAGGAAGTGGGAATCTTGTTAAGGAAGGATTCCATAATCAGAGGAGTAAAGTATGTATTAGCTCGAGAAAATAGAAAACATGTATTACTATATACATCCACCGTTTCAGCTCGTTTCATTTGTCATACTATTATTATCATAGTCATCCCATGGTTGCCAAATGAGAGAAAATTTCTGTATGGAATCTTCAACCATGGCAGTTAGGTGTTCCATTCTACGTATATCCATTAAGGTGGTTAGAGTATGTGATAGGGTGGGAGGGGAAGTGGATAACCAAAGTTTAGGGATAGTTTTCTTAGCTGCTAGTAATACGTATGACATCAGTTTCTGCTTTGCTTTGTGAAGGCCTTGATAGGGAAGACCTAGTAAATAATATATGGGATCCAGGGGAACGAGGATTCCCACCAGTTTCTCTAGTAATTTTTGGATCTGCTCCCAGAATTGTGTAACCAGAGAGCATTCCCAAAAGATATGAAAATGGGAGCCTACTTTCTTGTTACATCTCCAGCACAGTTGGGACATAGACGGATCTCCCACATGTAGTCTTTCTGGAGTTTTATACCAAAACATAAGTACTTTGTAACCGATTTCTTTGTGAGAAATGCATCTGGAACTCTTGGAGATGGAGGTCCAAATCTTATCCCAGTCTAGGATAGATATGTCGTGTTGGAGAATCTGTGACCATTTCTTCATATAGTAATGTGTATCTACTTTTAGGGGGTTGGCCTCATGGAGTATTCTATAAATTGTGGATATCAGTTGGGGTTCATGAGGGGCTGTAGCACAAAGCATTTCAAATTGGGTAGGTTTATCTAGAGATAGTGTGGGGTTTTTGATAGAAAAGAAGTGTCTGATTTGGAGATATGAGTAATATATTGTTTTGGGTAATTGGTGTTGTTTATTAAGGTCCCCAAAGGATAACAAGTGTCTCGTGGCTGGGTTGACTAGCTGTCGCAATTGAAAAATCCCGGCCTTAGTCCAGGGCATCATACGTTCATAGGACAGACTATCTGGGATGTCTGGGTTAAAGAGGATATTGGTGAGGGGTGAGCATGTGGATGAAAGTGCGTATTTAGTGGAGCATTTCTTCCATATTGCCAGTGTGAAGAGCATTGGGGCCAGGCATAGGGATCTCAGCTGGGGCATGTATTTGTCCGTGGACGGCCAGAGCATGTAGCACGGGTGTACTGGTGCTGTTATGCTCATTTCAATGTCCGCCCATCTATTTGGGGCAGTTCTGTTGGTCCACGAGGTAAGAACCCTTAGATGAGAAGCGTAGTAATATTTTATGAAGTCAGGGGCACCTAGGCCCCCTTTAAGCTTGCGTGCCATGACCACCGAGCCCGCCACCCTATGTGAGGCGTTGTTCCATATAAAACGGAGACTTCTCCTGTGAAGAATTTTCAACTGAGACATTGGTATTGCCACTGGGAGTGTCTCAAATAAATACAATAGTTTAGGGAGGATAGACATTTTTAGAATATTTATACGTCCCAGGAGGGCGATGGGCAAAGCTGTCCAATGATTCAGCAAGCGGTTAATTTCTTGGAATAGGGGGGGGAAATTCGCCTGATATAATGAGGAATATGATGCTGTAATTCGGACCCCTAAGTATTTTAAGGATGTAGAGCTCCAATGATAATTGTATTTCTGTTTAAGGATGGTCAGATTAGTTGATGTAATATTTATGGGGAGGGCTTCTGTTTTGGTGGTGTTAATTTTAAACCCAGATATTTCACTGAACGTGTTTAGGATTTTATGTAGCGAGGGTAGGGATGTATGTGGTTGAGTAAGTGTTAAAAGAATATCGTCTGCAAAAAGGGATAGTTTATATTCTGACTGACGTAGGCGTACTCCTGTAATGGAGGGACTTACGCGGATTGTTGTAGCTAGGGGTTCTAAGCTGAGTATAAAAAGTAGGGGTGATAGAGGGCATCCCTGTCTAGTACCGTTACTGAGGGGGAACGTGGAAGATAAGTAGGATGCAAGTTGTACTTGGGAGGTAGGGTAGGAGTATAAGGATCTAAGGGCCTGTATAAAGGGACCTGAGAAGCCATATTTGGTCAGGATCGCAAACATGAAAGGCCAACTAAGGCGGTCAAATGCTTTCTGTGCATCTAAACTAAGTATTACTGCCGGGGTTTTAGTTCTAGTTAGTAGATCGACAAGATCTATGGTGCGTCTAGTATTGTCCCCTGCATGTCTCAGGGGGACAAATCCAACCTGATCTCTATTTATCAGAGATGGTAAAATTTTTGAGAGTCTGTTTGCTAAAATTTTGGTGAAAATTTTGTAGTCGGAATTTAGTAGGGCTATAGGGCGATAATTGTCAGGGATAGAAGGGTCTTTATCTGGTTTTGGTATGACTATGATGTGGGCATGAAGAAATTGGGGGTGGGGTGTTGTGCCTTTTAGTAAGGAGGCATATAGATTTAACATGTGTGGAGATAGTATAGGAAGGAAGGTTTTGTAGTAGGAGTAGGGGAGTCCATCTGGACCTGGGGATTTATGTAGGGGGAGTAGTTTAGTCACTTCGCTTAATTCTTCAGTGGTAATGGGGGCGTTCAATGAGGTGCGCTGGTCAGGTGATATTTGTGGGAGTTTCAAAGATGAGATAAATGAGTCAAATTTCTTTTGTGTGAATTGGGTATGTGGATCCGAGCTTAGACAGTTATATAATTTGTTGTAAAAATCTCCAAAGACCTTAGACATGGTTTGGGGGCAGTAAGTGGGGGTTCCATCCGGTTGTGTTAAATGGTCAGGGATAGAGAGGCTTGGACGCGGTTTCAGCTTGTTCACTAACATTCTGTGGGGTTTGTCAGCATATTCGTAAAACTTCTGCCTTGACCATAGAATGGCCTTGGAGATTTTATTCATATCTAAGGATTTAATTTTATTACGGATATTTATCACCTCCTTTAAACGGGAAGTTGTGGGGGCTTGAAGTAAGTGCGCCTCGGCCGAACGCAGTTGGGTCAATAATTCAGATTTTTGTTGGAACGAATCACGCTTCTTATGCGATCCGGCAGAGATGCACTTACCCCTAAAGAAGGCCTTGTGGGCCTCCCACATTATGGAAGTGTCTGAGACAGAGCCTTCATTAAACTCGAAATATTCAATCAGTTTTGATTGGAGTCGTTGTTTAATGCCTTCATTTTTCAGGAGAGATTCATTAAGTCTCCAATGATAAGATTTAGGGGATGCTACATGTAGGGATATGTCTAAAGTTATGGGTGCATGGTCAGACCATGTAATTGGGCCAATTTCAGAGGCGACTAAGTGGGATAGCAGGGGTGCGGAAAGTAGGAAATAATCTAGGCGAGAGTATCCTTTGTGTGGGGGGGAGTAAAAAGTGAATTGTTTACCAGTGGGGTGTTTTACTCTCCAAGAGTCAAACAGGTTATGGGTGCGGATTAATTTGCGGAAAGAGGTAGATAATCTATAAGCTTGAGTTGGTGGAGTATTTTGGAAGAGATTTAGCCTATCTTTGTTGGCGGACATACACATGTTGAAGTCTCCTCCTATGATCGTGAATGGGAGAGGGGAATTTTGTACCTCCTCAAGGACCCTAGTGAAGAAACCTATCTGTCCAGAGTTGGGTGCATATATGTTAACAATCTTAAGTTTTGTTTCCAAATGGACACAGTTCAGGATAACAAATCGTCCCTGGGGGTCTAATTTGGAATCAATTACTTTTATAGGGCATGAATTCTTGAACAGAATTGCTACCCCTGCCTTCCCAGATGGGTCGGAGGCTACAAATGTGGTGGGAAATAATTTAGAGGCAAACTTAAAGGAGCCTCCCGGTCGGAAATGTGTCTCCTGAACCATGACCACATCGGCTCCGGAGGCTCTGAATTCCTTCAAGGCCAGCCAGCGTTTGTGAATGGAGTTCAAGCCCTTCACGTTACATGAGAAGACCTTCAGAGCCATAAGGAGGACAAGTAATTTACAGCTAATGAAATCTTAGTAATAAGCAGCAGTATGTTTAACCCGTGTAAATTAATCTGTAAAATCTTTGCACATTTCTCAATTAGCATATAGACAGTGAGCAAATATATATTAACACAATAACCAGCAAAAGTTAAGTATATATTCAGGCCAAAAAAGGGCCTAGGTTTGAAAAAAAAAGAAAAAGAAAAAGGAAAAATATGGACTACAAAAAAAAGTCCAAAGAAAAATAATAATAATAAAAAAAAAACATTTTGTAAGCCTGAAGATGTAAAAATCTTCAGGAGGACTTGGCTATCAGCCATAGACCTATAGAGGAGCATGTCGGTCAGCGATGGTTCCCGCTCCCTCAAAAAGGAAAAGAAAAGAGTGTATGCCAACTTTAAACTTTAGATTCTGGGGGAGAGAAAAAAAAAAAGAAAAAACGGAGAGAGAGAGAAGGGGCTTTCACGGCCGGGGGTTTGAAGTCCAAGACTGGAACAATTGCCGTTAACCTAGGCCATCAAGGACTGGAATGGGGAGGTCTCTCTCTGCGGATACCAGGATAGTGCCGCCATCAAACCCTCGGGGTGTCGAGGAAGACGGCAGAAGAAAAAACAGGGATGAAACATTGAGGAGCTGTCTCTCCTTATGTGGGGTAAGTTCAGGTAGGCAGTCTAGCTGAGGCAGGGCGTTGAGGGGTGGAAAGGTTTCTTTGACGTCTCCGACGAACCGGGGTCCAGATCGCTGTGAGTGGTTGAAGAGGGCCGGGGACCATGTTCAATGGTGGCGGGGGCAGATCTTCTTCAGGGATGGGCGGCAGACCCAAGTTACGGACAAAGGCCTCACATTCGTGTAAGGCTCGCATCGAATATTGAGTGCCATCTCTCGAGGCCGAGAGGCGAAAGGGGAAACCCCATCTGTAGGTAACTTGGTGTTGTTGTAGGTGCATGGTCACTGGCCGTAGGTCACGTCTTTTGGCGAGAGTGATGGGAGATAGATCACTAAATATTTGGAGTTTAGCTCCTTTATATTCAATGCGATGTTTATTTCGCGTGGCCGTCATGAGAGCTTCTTTGCTTTCATAATAGTGGAAGCGAGCGATTACATCTCTCGGGTTGGTGCCTGGAGGTGGTTTCGGAGCTAGGGACCTATGAGCCCTATCTAGCCTCCAGTCGATATCCGGAATATGTGGAGCCATAGTGACAAACAGTCCTAGGAGATAGGGACGTATTTCTTTATCAGGGACTGTTTCCGGAATACCACGGATTCTCACATTTTGGTGTCTCTCTCTGTTCTCCAGGTCCTCCTGCTGTGATTGGACCTGGAACATGCTTTGTTTGAGTGTCACGTTATCTTCTTCAAGCACGTGCACGTATTTCACCAGTTCATCAAATTTGGATTCTAAAGTATCTGTTCGATCGCCAAGTTGATCGATTTCCCCTCGTAGCTCCTGAGCCAATTTCCCTACTGCTACTGTAAAGTTACGGGTCAGGTCTTGCAGCAGGGACTGTAGTTTTAAGTCAAGCACCGCAACTGTAACTGTAACTGAGCTGTCTGGGGGTGGAGGGGTAGAGGTGGAAGTACCTGTGAATAATGCAGGATGATCAGCAAGGAGGTCTGCAGCATGTTCTCCTGTTTCTTTTTTTTTTTCAAATATAATCTTTATTCAACCACCCGAGAGGGCACTGTAATTGCTTACATTTACAAGAAAAATAAAAGGTATCAATGTGTGTCGAGGTCGCAGCCTCTAATGGTACATAAGGAAAATGAAAATGGAGATGAAGATGAGGTCGCAGCCTCTGTTATTACATCATTTCGGGATCTTCCAATTGGACCTCATTAACATTCCTGCGTAACCCACATATCTTCTGGTTTGACGCTATTTCAGCAACCAGTTCCCTCCCACTCTATTTTCCATTTTTCTATACCAATAACTAAACTAAAAGGACCACACACATACACAATAAAGAAATAAAAAAAAAAAAAAAAAAGGGAAGAAAAACATGATATAATATTAGGAAAACTTAAGAGGAATAGTTACAGTAGTAGAGAAAATAAGTAGAGAAGAGGGAAAGGGGGGATGGGAGAGAGAGAGAGAGAGAGAGGGAGAGAGAGGGGGAGAGAGAGAGAGAGAGAGAGAGAGAAAGAGAGAGAGAGAGAGAGAGAGAGAGAGAGAGAGAGAGAGAGAGAGAGAGAGAACATGAAGGCGGCTAAGGCACATAAAGGCAGCCAAGGCACTCACTTCGAACCGTCAAGTTCCCCTGCATCTCCCCAAGGTCTCTGTCTTGAGGATACCCAAAGATTAGGTGGAAGGGCCTCCCCCCAGCAGATTCTGTCCCTCATCTGAGAATATAAACATGTTCCAGCCCGCCCAAGTCCTGGAAAACCGTTCATTTTGGTTTCTATCTGTAAGGACAAGGTCTTCCATTTGTTTGATGTCTTCCACCCTTTTCACCCACATACTAACTGTAGGAGGTTGGATAGATTTCCATAATATGGGTATACACGCCTTGGCAGCATCAAACAAGTGTCTTGTGAGCGATTTTTTGTAGGCCTTGGTGGGGGCGTGAGAAGCGTGGAGCAAGAATATCGCTGGGTCCGACAGTATAGGTCGCTCAGTGAATCTCTGTATTGTACTCTGAACAGTCCTCCAGAACTGCTCCAATTTGGGGCAGGACCAGAGGATATGTAGGAGTGTTCCCCGTTCGCTCTGACACCTCCAGCAAAGATCCGACGTGGAAGGGAAAATCTTACTTAGTTTTGCAGGGGTATGATACCATCTAGTGAGAATTTTATAATTAGTCTCCTGCGTTTTTGTACACATCGAGGATTTATACGTGAAATGTATGATATTTTGTTTTTGACGGGGTGTAAATGTACAATGTAAATCTCGCTCCCACGCCTCAATACACTGCAGACTCGAGCCCTCCAATGGTGTGGTCAGTAATTGGTAAGTGGCAGAAAGAGTATGAGCCATTGGGCCCTCCTCCTCACAGTACGTCTCGTAAGTCGTCAATGTTTGGGAGAAACTGTCAGGGGCTGGGAGCGACCTTAGAAAGTGCTTGAGTTGGCCTGCTCTCCAGAAGTCTAGTCTGAACTTGCCTTCCGGACTCATGAGTTCAGCAATTGTGGGCCAGCGATTTTGTGTTAGGAAGTGGGAGGCTTGGAAACAATTAGAATTTCTTAGAGAGATGAATATTTGATCTGTACATCCTGGTGCAAACTCTGGTGTGCCTAATATCGGGCGGATCTGGGAGTTGGGCGATGATAGTCGGAATCTTAGAAATAGAGAGGCACATATCTTAACTGTCAGACCTATCAAGGGGTGGTTTTTGAGGGTTCCAGGTAAGAGATGAGCTATCCATGGTGCTCTGTTCAGGGGTAAATTTGACTGAGATTGTTCTAATCTGGTCCATTGTTTGGAGGACTGGTGGCGGCTCCAATCGACAAGTCTTGTCAGATGAGATGCATAGTAGTATTTGCGGAGGTCCGGTATCGCCAGTCCCCCAAACAATTTAGGTAACATGAGTTGTCTTCTGTTTATTCTGGGGCGTTTCCGATTCCAAATAAAGTCAAAGAAAAGGGCACTGATTTGGGTAAAATACGATGCAGGGATGTGGATCGGCAGGGCCTGCATAAGGTACAGGAACTTAGGGAGGATGCACATCTTCAATATGTTGCATCTGCCAAACCATGAATGAAACCCTGTATTCCATTTGTCTAGGAGGGCTCGAACTACAGTTAGCAACGGGGGAAAATTCAGTGTGAATATCTGTGAGATTTTAGGGGGGATTAATGTCCCCAGATATTTGAGAGCTGTCGTTGACCATCTAAATTTAAAGCTGTCTCTAAGTGTTGAAAGTGATTTTGGAGGGATAGCCACTCCCATTGCCTCGGACTTGTCGAAATTAATCTTCATGTTGGATAAACTACCATACGTCCTAAACTCCTGCAGAAGGTTCGGGAGGGAGATCAACGGGTTAGTGAGAGTAAACAGCATGTCATCCGCATAAGCGGCAATCTTCTGCTGAGTGTCTCCTACAACTATCCCGGATATATCCGGGTTGGAGCGTACCGTGCACAGGAAGGGTTCCAACGATAGGGCGAAGAGGAGTGGGGATAGAGGGCACCCCTGGCGTGTACCGTTGCCAATCATGAAGGCATCCGACAGCACACCATTGACCCGTACACGAGCAGCGTAGAGGGACCTTATCCAAGTCATCATTCTGTCGCCGATGCCCACATGACCTAAGACCGAGGTCATAAATTGCCAATCCACCCTATCGAAGGCCTTCTCTGCGTCTGTGCTAAGAAAGATGGACGGGTTCTTATTTTGATTGGCTATGTGTAGTAGGTTAAGTACTCTGGTAGTATTATCCCTGGCCTCCCTAGTTGGGATGAAACCTACTTGATCCTGGTGGATCAGGGATGGAAGAAATTGTTGGAGTCTGTTGGCCAGGATTTTTGTGAATATTTTTAGATCTGTGTTAAGGAGGGAGATTGGCCTATAGCTCCCACAAGCAGTGGCGTCCTTCCCCTCCTTATATATCACTGCGATGTGGGCCGATAAAGTATCCCGAGGGATGTTCCCTCCCGAACCCAGTGAGTTGAAAAATTTGTAGAGGTGTTCCTTGACGTACGGCAGCATGGTCTTGTAGTATTGTGCTGTGTACCCGTCTGGACCCGGTGATTTGCCTAGTTTAATAGCACTTATGACTGAAGTTATTTCCTCTACAGATATAGGTTCCTCTAGTAGGGACCTGTCTTCATCAGTTAATTTGGGCATCCCTGACCTACACAGGTATGTCTCTATTTGAGGGCGCGAGGTAGCTGGCTTTTGTAAATTATAGAGAGATGCATAGAATTCCCTAAATACCCCAGCTATTTTGCGGGGGAGTGTGGTTTTCTGACCAGATGGTGACATAATGTGTGGGATGTAGCTCGCTAATTTCTGTTCTTTCAGGGAGTTGGCTAGAAGTCTGCCACACTTATCCCCTGATTCATAGGACTTGCGCCTGCAAATCTGTACCGCCGCTTTAGCTCGAAACTGGAGTATGTCAGTAATTTTGGCTCGTAGGAGCAGTAGTTCTGCTTCTCCCTCGGGAGACCGGGTGTGTTTATGTCTTGCTTCCACTTTTTGTAGTTCAACCAGAAGCCTTGACAATTGTATCGAGCGCTGTTTTTTGATACGTGCCCCGTGTTTGATTAATACCCCCCGTATGACCGCCTTGTGGGCCTCCCATACCATCCCGGGGTTACTGTCAGGGGTGTCATTTGTCTTGAAGTAATTCTCCATCTCCTTTACTACGTCCTTAAGAGTCAGTTCGTCTTGTAGGAGACTTTCGTTTAGTCTCCAAGTTCGTTCTCTGGTACTGAGACAGTCTGTTAGGTCATAGGCGAGAAGGATCGGGGCATGGTCAGACCACGTAATGGATCCGATCGAGGTGCTTCGTACCGCATGTAGTTGTGAATGGGGAAGTAGAAAGAAGTCAATTCTAGAATACTGTCTGTGTGGGGTCGAATAGAAAGTATAGTCACGTTCCGTAGGATGTTGAAGTCTCCATATGTCAATCAGTTGTGAGCTATTTAATGTGCGAGCTATTCATTTCCTAACTGTCGGAGTAGTTGAGGAAGTTCCCGATGAGGTGTCTTCTGAAGGAATCAGTGAGACATTAAAGTCTCCACCGATAATCAACTGTCCCTTAGTGAACCTACTCAGGATGTCTAGTGTCTTGGCTATGAATTGCTCTTGTTGGGAGTTGGGAGCGTATATATTTGCTAATGTTACCTCCACCCCCCCAATGTCTCCTCTGAGGAACAGGTATCGTCCTTCTGTATCTGTTTTAACCTCTACACACTTCCAGGGGACAGAACGCGAAATTAGTATAGACACTCCTCTGGATTTGGTCATACCAAATGTGGAGTGATACACTGTTGGGTATTGTTTATTTTTCAATATTGGTAGGTTGTCCCCTTTAAAGTGAGTCTCCTGTATAAATGCCACGTTAGCCTTGTGGCGGTGGAGGTCACCCAACAGCATACGTCGTTTTTCGGGCGTATTTAGCCCCCTTGCGTTCAAGGAGAACACTGTCACCGCCTCCATGGTCCCCCTATATAGTTAAACAGAGAAAGATATTTAATTTAAGGAATATTAGAAGAAAAAATAGGGTATAGAAAATAGCAAGACTATGAAAGAGAGAAAAACTCAAAAATTGCTGAGCTACCAGCAAGTATTGTGTATATGTGTGATCTATCTATGTAGCACAATAATGCTAAAACGCTCACTAGCACAAGCCAGTAATCGAGCGCAGGCCTATTTGGGAGCTCAGATGGAGATAGCCGGCAAAGAGGTCTCCGGCCCCCCTCCTCCCCCCCACTTGCTCTTAACATGCATTATCTTTATATTGTTAACGGCTAAATCTTACAATATAATACGTTCAGTTTAAACAGAGGTTACAGACTCTTTCTTTTGTAGTATGATGTTCCAACTTTGTGTAGTAACAAAACAAGCGAACTAACCACCAGCCTGAGCAGATTAACTTCGAACTTCTTAGACCCTTTTTGCCTTCTATATCTCGCAGCTGTCAGGGTATCCCTTCTGGGGTACTGCATATGGAGTCACTGCCCTCCCACCCCCGCCCGAGCGTCACCGGACCCCACACTCTAGAGATTAATCACTTCTGTTTCCATGTCTCCCTCACCCCCCCCCCCCCCCCCCCCGGGGGAAGGACCGCAACACCATCCACCCTTAGGTCTATTTCCCGCTATTGTTCGTGAGATGTTTGAGAAGAGTGATCTCGCTAATCCATGATGGGGGCCTCCCCCCTCTCCCCCCCACTCCTCGGAGAGTGCCATCCAGGAGGCCGCGGCCGAAAACCACGCCCCCCGGATGTCACCCCCCTCTTTGCTCGGGCGATATCTCTCGTGGTCTGCCGGACTCATAAGCCCACCCTCATCGAGCCTAGCAACTCCCCCCTGGGGGGGGGGGGGGGCAAGAGGATCCAGGGACCAAGGAGTGCATGCACCTCAATATTCCAAACATACATGTCAACAAAATCCGGGAGCGAGCCCCATCCCTCTCATATACACCTTCCCGCTGACTTTGAGAGAGCTCTTACTCATTAAAGTATCTACCAACATCATTTACTTACAAACCCTTAGGAGCAGGATTATAAATTTGCCCAGTCCAGAAACTTGGAGACCGTCTTTGTATGTTGTATGGTAACAGGAGAGGACCTGAAGGTCTCCCCTCTCCATCTAAGCAGCTCCGCATTTGGCGCTGAGGGGTTGAAAAAGAGACTCCAGCCTGGTTGCGCTGATCAAGGGCTTGGTTCGGGTGGGGCTGTCGCTAGTCGGCCCTTCCTTTTAGTGTGCGGTGATCTAGGTGGGCCACAGCGGGGCTCCTCATGCCAGCCGGGTGAGGAGGATCATGCGGGGAAGGGAAACTGTCAGGTCTATCGAACACTCCAGAGAGTCGAGCCGGGGGTACAGTAGCAGCGCTCCGATCAGTCAGACTTTTTTCTCTCTGCGGCAGGCTCAGGGAAACACAAATTAACACTTTGTCAGGCTGTAGTGAGAAACATAGAAGGGAATGTCAGTTATGACTCACGTGGACCCTCCGCTGATGGGGCTCGCTGCCTTCTTCTGGAGCGCTGTTGGCGGGGGGGCTGATGAGCCCGCTGAGAGAACAAACCCGGGCGTCCCGCAAAACGAGGCATCAGGGCCAGCCAATTCGGGACCGAAATTGGATCCGATTCCACAAAGGCAAAAAATGCAGGGAGATCCGCTGGGGTCCGGAGCGTGAACGAGGAACTGCCGTTTCGAAAAGTCACTGCTAACGGGTATCCCCAGCGGTATGTGCAGCCCTTTCGTCTGGCCAAGTCCAGTGCTGGTCTCAAATGGGCTCTGCGCTGAAGAGTGGACCTGGAGAGATCCGGCAAGATCTTGATCGACGCTCCATCGAATTCCACCGCTCCATGATCCCAGGCCTTGCGCAGAATAATCTCTTTCTGTGTGTATCTGTGGAGCCTGCACAGTACATCTCGAGGCCTATCTGGATCCGGTGACCTGGGACCTAGTGTCCTGTGGACTCTGTCTAACTCTAAGCTTGCCGGAGGTTCGCCCAATATTTTCTGGAATATGGCCACTACTGTCGCCTCCAAGTCTTCCGACCCGGTGGCCTCTGGGAGGCCCCGCAGCCGCAAGTTGTTGCGGCGGCTGCGGTCCTCCAAGTCCTCCAGGTTTAGCTGCAAATCTATTGCGGTAGTTGCCTGGGCCTCCCGGGAACGCTCCAGATCTGCAACTCGCTGCGTGAGGGCCAATACCGCTCCTTCTCCAGAGTCCACCCGGTCCGATACGACCTGTATCTCGGCCCTGATTTCCTGTAAGTCGCAGGCGTGTGCCTCTTCTACTCGGAGAATGAGGGATTCAATGTCCGACTTAGAGGGGAGTGCTTCTATGTCCGCCCTCGTGGGGAGCGCCTGGAGAATAGCTCGCAAGTCGTCTGGCATACTGCTAGGGTGTATTGAGGAGCTAGTCATCTCAGGTCTTAAATCCGCCGGGGTCTCCGAGAAGCAATTCGGCGTGTTGAGTAGAGATGGGGGGAGAGGTAGATCCGGTGATATAGGTCTGTCCATGCACTGCCCTCGTGGTGCTGTCGCAATGGCGCCCGGAGAGGATCTTTGTGAGTCCCGGAAATATCTTTTAATGCCGCTCCGTGGAGTTGTAATCTGGGGTCCTCTGGTCAGCGATCGTGTTCTGTACCTCTTGGAGGTTATCATACCTCGTTTTCTTGTTCTAAAGCCGTCTTAGATGTGGGTGAGAGAAGGGATGGCCAGGAGCACTCAAGAAACACTTCTTCACACGGCCATTGCCAAGCCACGCCCCTGTTCTCCTGTTTCTCTGTAGTTACCATGTGAAGTCTCCCTTCTTTTGTTGCTGTGCAGAGGATGGTGTCTCTTGGGATAGGGGACTGTGTGTAGAGCGATCCGGTGCAGTGGTCCCCGTATCTGCCGTTCGTTCCACGGCGAGCGCTGTAGCCGTCTGGCTAATTGAGGCCGGGGATTGCGGCCTATACAGGAACCGCTCCATGTTTTGAGCCGGCCGTTAGGTCGGAGGCGGGACGAACCCCTGGTATCCTTGTCGCTGGGATCCTATTTTCCCCATGAGGTGCCCGGAGGGTTCCGGGATCTTTTCCAGTGGATCCTGGATCTGGTGAGGCTAGCGTTGTGGAGCAGGGTCCGGGAATGGAAGGAGCGGGTCCGGAGCTACTTTAATGAGCGTCCACCATCATCGCCGGCCGCGCATGCGCCCCCCCCTTACTACCTTTTGAATCGCTTCCTTGCTAGTTTTGTGAGTATGTTCAAGGTCCTTGATTTGATCTATCAATCCCTCTTGCCTTCTCAGTCTTTCCCTCTTCTCCCCTGCGCCCATTGAGATTAATACCCCTCTAATGTAGGCCTTGAAAGTCTCCCACACAATTGTCGGTGGGACCTCCTCAGATTCATTAGTGTGGAAGAACCCTTCTATCTCATTTTGAACCCTTTCAACAATATGCCTTTTCATTAAAAGAAATTCGTTCAGCCGCCAAATGTATGGGATCCTCTGAAGGCCTTTGAGTGCCAATGTCATGACTACCGGGGCGTGGTCTGACAGGGTCTGAATCTCAAATTTTGAGGCTGTCATGGAATCTAATAGACTATGATTAACTAAGAAGTAATCCAGCCTTGAATAGGTCGCATGCACCTGTGAGTAGAATGAGTAATCTCTCTCCTTGGGATGTAACACTCTCCACACATCAACCAGCTGCTGAGTTTGTAATTTCTTCCCAATTCTTACACATCCCTTTTTATCTGCCCAATGGGCATCCGCTGACCTATCCAAGGCTGGGTCTAGGCAGAAATTTAAGTCACCCACTAGGATCACTTCCCCTTCTTTGAATTCCTCCAATCCATTCAGGGTTCGGGAAAGGTATCCCATTGGGTCTCTGTTTGGACAGTATATGTTTACCAGTGTATAAATTTTTTCGTTCATTTTTATTTTTACGAACAGAAATCGCCCCTCTGGGTCTACTCTCCTGTCCATTATATTGAATTTTAACCTTTTTGAGAAACCAATGGCCACTCCCTTTGCCCTTTTGGATGGGGAATCGCCATATATCCATACCGGGAGCTCCTTTGAAGACAACTTGATCCCCTCCTCGTGCACAAGATGCGTTTCCTGCAGGAAAGCTATATCTATATCCAGTCTCCGTAATTCCTGACCTATTTTCCACCTTTTCCCTGGCGAATTAAGACCCTTCACATTATATGTTAAACATCTAGTTTCCATAACCACCCCACCTTTTATATGCCCTCGTGTTCCTTACGTACACCTTTATTTCTCTTTGAGTGGGCCCTCCACCTTTGTGCAGGGAGACACGCAGCTTAAGATTGAAATAGAGTGGGTAAACCAAAAAGCAAGAAGAAGTGAATACCCCAGGGCTACTACCCATATCTGGGGATACAAAAGAGCAGGTAAACAAAGAGTAGGTAGATAGTTCCTCTTGAGCCAGACCTTGAGGCTGCGGGTGCCCACCTTCTCCCTCCCCCCCCACCTCCCCCCCCACCCCTGCACCCCCCCCACCCCCCCCCACCCCCTCCCCTCTGCCGACATCCGACCTCTGGGTCTTGGCGATTCCCATAATCCCTTCACGCCAACGACCCTTCGTGTACAGGGTGTTGCTCCCACCGATGGACTGCAAGGACCCCTTCCCCCCACATTACGCGGAGTTTAGGGCGGAGGAATTTCATAATTCATAAATCACATTCATCAATCACATTTCTAGCCCTGTAACCTTATGACCCCCCTCCCCCACCCCCCCCTCAAAAATTCTTCCCACCAGATCTTGTGGCAACCTTATGTTTAAATTTGCACAGAAGTCCTGCAGATCTTCCATCCATTTTAATCTAAAGCTTCTCCCCTCTTTTTACTAGGAGTGAAAATGAGTGACCCCAACTATACTTCAGGTTGCCCTCCCTTAATATGTCCAACAGTGGTTTTAGATGTCTTCTCCTTGCGAGGGTTCTGGCTGACAAGTCTGTGAAGACTTGGATGTCTATGTTGTTATATTTCAGCGACTGGACTCCTCTCATCTCCTTCCAGATCTTTTCTTTTTCTTCATAATGGTGGAACCTCACTATCACGTCTCTAGGTAGGTCTTCTCTAGTGTTTGGGGGTTTTCTTATTCTATGGACACGTTCTATTTTAAGCCCCTCCTCCTTATTTCTTCCCAATATGGGATTGAATATTTCTTTCATTGTAGAGAACAGATCTTCCCCTCCCTGTTCTGGGATGGCTCTAATTCTTAGGTTTTGCTTTCTGTTTTGATTCTCCTGTTCTTCGAGTTTAAGGAGTATTTCCCTCTGATCTGATTGTAAGTTTTTAACTTGCGTCTTCAAGTCCTCAATCACTGTCGTATGTTGCTCTGTTAGGTCTTCAACAACTTCCACTCTTTTCAGTAGGTGTCCCATATCTTCTCTGATATTAAATATCTCTGCCTTCAGCACATTCTCTAATTTGGTAAACATGTCCTGGATCTCTACTTTTGTAGGAAATAGTTCCATGCCTGTTTCTGTGTTAGTTTCTGATTCAGGCTCTGGTGAGGCTACTGTTCTGTAGTTGTTTCCTGTCGCTCCCTTATTTTTGTTTGGGTCTTTCTTTTTATCTTTCCCACTTTGTTGTTTTTTTTTTCCATGCTTGGGCTTCTAGCTTGCGTTTCTGTCATGTATTTTTGAATTGTGCTTGTATTTAAGCTGTCTCTTGGTTTTTTTGCATCTGCAGCCTTAGTGGTGCGCCCTTTCATATTATGTTTCTACCACCTTCCTCCTTTCTTTTCTGGCTTCTCAGGTCTCCCTGCTTGCTCTGTGCCCACTGGATCTGCTCTCCTTATAGTCCTGTGACAGGTAGTTATACACTTAGAGTCCTCAAAGTTCTATTGCAAAGTCCTACCTGTTGTTGTCTTGAGGCATGGGTCACCGAGCCGGGGTTCGTCCTCCTGCAGGGCTGACAGGGTTGACCAGGCTGCTCCTTTCTGGTGTCAGCGTTCCAGCAGCTTCCCAGTTTGCTTCTCCAAGTCTACTGATGAGCAAAAGTTCCCAGGTTCCTCTCACCCTGCATCCAGAGGGTGAGGATGGGAGAAATGGGGAAAGATAGCGGGGGGAGGGGTGTCTCAGGTCCTTCCTCCGTGTTCCTCCGTGCTTGTACAGGGGGGGGGGGGAGCGGGCGAGCCGGGGGGGAGGGGGGGAGGCCCCTCAGCAAGTGTCCAGGGGTGATACCAGGTTCGGACCAGCTGCCGTTCTGTATCCGCTAGGCATTTCCGGGGTTTACCTTCCCCGTACTACACGTGCTACTGCCTCTGCCGCTACCGACCTCGTAACTGGCTCCGTGTTCAGGCTCTGGCACTGGTCTCCTCCCCGACATCCACTACCTATCTGCCGGCTCTTTGTTGTTGCAGTGGTAGTTGTCTCATGGGCTCAGCATGGCTCAGCGTGGCTCTCACCTCACACTGTCAGCCTCACTGCTCTGCTCTCCTCTCCTCCTCTGTCCTCCACCTCGCCACCGTGAGGCTCCTCCCCTACCCCTCACACGTCATCTCCCATGTGTGTCTCATTCTAATATAGGATGGAGGATTTGCTATTATCGGCTCAAAATCGAAAGGAGACATATTTAGAAACTTGGGGCCAATGGAATACATTTAAATTCTCGGAGGAAGGGAGTTCCCTCTTTGCTCCTGAGAGTATGTGAAAAAGAGAGTGTGGACTTGGGGGTGACCTCACTTTCGTGGATGATGGTATAGTAAACTCGCCTTTTCCTCGGTACTTCTCCCCTATCAGTGTTTTTTTTGTTTTTTTTAGGAAATCTTTCCCTCATGGGGCTTCTTATTTTCTTCTTTTGCCTCTTCAGATATGTAGAGGTTTTTCTTCTTAGTAAAGTAGGTTGTCAGGGCATACAAGAGAAGCAGGTCTAACGGAAGAGAGAATGGAGACTATCTCAAATAACTAGTTATTGTTTTTTCTGTAGATGTATTTAAGATAGGAGTAATGCTGTTAATTGGATTTTGAATGGATTCGTTGAAACTCATACGATTGATGGATTAATGAAATTGTTTATTTCTCTATATGTATGACAACTAGAATTAAAAAATAAATAAATAAATAAAAAAAAACAGAAAAAAAACAAAAACAAAAAAAAAAACACGGTGCGAGATGGGGATAGTTAGCAGTTACAAAACTCCTTGGGGTTAGCACACTTTTAGGCACAGATACCAGTCTGATGAAGTAGTAGTAAACAGTGGTGTGTTTATTTCTGCTATTCACAAGTTTATTTACAAGTGCTGTACAGTGAGGTAAACAGAAAAAGCTTAAAACTGACAAAAAACAAAATCCTAACCATGTCCCGGTACTAACTATACAATCACAAACCCTGACTATCAGGCTGTCTAAGCCTAACTTGTTTGCTTTTCACCAACCTTGCAGATCGAACAGACACCACCTGTCTGTTCCCCCAGGCTCTGAGCACTGACTGCATGTTCCAGGTGAGTCAAAATTTCCATGGGGAGAGGAGTAAAACCTGAACTCGCTGAGAATCAAAGATCCCTAAAAGTGTATAAGAGGAGCCTAGGAGATGTGTAAACCTCAAACAGGACTTTTCTAGGGTCCCTCTGAGACACTCTGCTACATAACCCCCCTTTTCCTCTTGTTTCAGCCCCAGAGTTGGAACACCTGTGGCCCAACAGGATTGAACCTGGGGCAGGGCATCTACATTTCCCATCTTAACACCTGGCCTTTGGTTTACTGTGAAGGAATAATTTTGTAGAGCCAAAAACCACTGGTTCACCTGTCTATTTTCTTCTTCTATTGGGCCATCCATTTGAGGGGAGCATAATCGGTTATCAGGTCAAATGGGCGCCCTAACAAATAGTATCAAAGAGGGTCCAAGGCCCACTTTATGGCTAAACATTCCTTTTCAGTTACTGCATATTTCTTTTCATGTTCATTAACTTTTCTGCTCAGGCACACTATATGGTGTTCTTCTCCACAGTGTACCTGTGACAACACTGCCCCACTACCAACATCAGATGCATCCGTCTGAACCACAAAATCCTTGGAGTGCAATCAATTGAGTGCAGTACTGGCTGTGCACAAAGGGCCCTCTTCAGGACCTGGAAAGACTCCACTACTTATGGAGACCATTCTACCATCACTGAGTCCTTCACTTTTGTAAGGTGAGGCACAGAGATACCTTTGATGCCTGTATATACTGGTTAAGCCTTTGCTGACCACTCTGAATAAGGGGGTCATTTCAGACTAGTAAGCCCGCATCTTGATATGACCTTTGGTGACGGTGAATACTACTGACACTTGCAATATCTTCCTGGAATGAGGGAGGAGTTTATTCACTTTACACATTTAAAGGGGACTCTCTTTGATCTTGGGATCTCTTTTGGGTTTTTCTAAAGGACACTATTTGCTTTCTTTATTGAGCCTTATTATTTGCACTACAATTGTATTTGAATATGTATGTCTATGATTAAATCAGTCACTTATCGATTTAAGTTTTTAGCACAGCACAGATCGTTTGCAATTTGATATCGGAAAGGGATATCTTATTTTCGGGTTTGCAGCTTTTTACAATTTGGGCACAATTTTGTGCAGTTTTCTTACTTTTTTTCAGGCAGTGGGGCTGCTACAGTTGCAAAATTTGGGATAGACATTCTATAGTAACCCACGCCAAGTCCAAAGTGGTCAGATAATGGGCCTTCCCAAGTCTGTCCATGAGCTCATCTACCTGGGCTTAGGGTAGGTGTGAAATTTTGTCACTAAATTAAGCTTTCCGAAAACCTCCAAGTACCGTCCGGTTTTGGGACTAAAACGCTGGGACTAGACCAGTCACTACTGGACTCCTCAATGATGTTTAGATCCAGCATCCTCTTGACTTCGTCACTGGTGACTTTTCTCCTAGCTTTAGGAATTCAGTACGGTTTACTAAATGTATTATTTATCGTATATGAAATCACAAGCTCTTTCTATACTATTTTTGCCAACTCAGTATCCCTTTTTAGATGATTATTATAATGTTTTTTTTAAGATAATGAGATATGTATCACACAATTTTAGCACTTTGTTATGATCATGATAATTATTTTTTACATATATTTTTTACATTCTATGCTCAAAAAAATTAAAGGAACACTTTGAAAACACATCAGATCTCAGTGGGGAAAATATCATGCGGGATATCTATACTGATATGGACTGGGTAATGTGTTAGGAACGAAAGGATGCCACATTGTTTGATGGAAATGAAAAGTGAAAAAATGATGCAGCAGGCTAGTCCATTTTGCTGAAATTTCATTGCAGCAACTCAAAATGGTACTCAGTAGTTTGTATGCCCCCACGTGCTTGTATGCAAGCCTGACAACGCCGGGGCATGCTCCTAATCAGACGACGGATGGTGTCCTGGGGTATTTCCTTCCAGATCTGGACCAGGGCATCACTGAGCTCCTGAACAGACTAAGGAGCCACCTGGTGGCGTCAGATGGACCGAAACATAATGTCCCAGAGATGTTCTATTGGATTTAGGTCAGGCGAGCTTGGGGGCCATTCAATGGTATCAATTCCTTCATCTTCCAGGAACTGGCTGCATACTCTCACTACATGAGGCCAGGCATTGTCGTGCACCAGGAGGTAACCAAGACCCACTGCACCAGTGTAGGGTCTGACAATGGGTCCAAGGATTTCATCCCAATACCTAATGGCAGTCTGTAGAGGTCTGTGGGCCCCTCCATGCATATGCCTCCCTAGACCATCACTGACCCACCACCAAACCAGTCAAGCTGAGCGATTTTACAGGCAGCATAATGTTCTCCACGGCTTCTCCAGGCCCTTTGACGTCTGTCACATGTGCTCAGGGTGAACCTGCTCTCATCTGAGAAAAGCACAGGGCACCAGTGGTGGACCTGGCAATTCTGGTGTTCAATGGCAAATGCCAATTGAGCTCCATGGTGTCAGGCAGTGAGCCTAGGGCCCACTACAGGATGTTGGGCCCTCAGGCCTCCCTCATGAAGTCTGTTTTTGATTGTTTGGTCAAAGACATGCACACCAGTGGCCTGCTGGAGGTCATTTTGTAGGGCTCTGGCAGAGCTCATCCTGTTCCTCCTTGCATAAAGAAGATACCGGTCCTGCTGATGGGTTAAGGACCTACGGCCCTGTCCAGCTCTCCTAGAGTAACTGCCTGTCTCCTGGAATCTCCTCCATGCTCTTGAGACTGGGAGACACAGCAAACCTTCTAACACGTATTGATATGCCATCCTGGAGGAGTTGGACTGCCTGTGCAACCTTTAAAGGGTCCAGGTATCACCTCATGCTACCAATAGTGACACTGACCCTAGCCAACTGCAAAACTAGTGAAAAACAGTCAGAGTATTTTTGGGGTGTCTATAAATTCAGCCCTCTGTAGGTTGATGATTTTAATTTCCATCAAACGATGAGGCATCCTTTTGTTCCTAACACATGTTCCGGTCCATATCAGTATATATATATATATATATATATATATATATATATATATATATACATACCAGCATGATATTTTTCCCCATTGAGATCTGATGTGTTTTCAAAGTGTTCCTTTAATTTTTTGAGCAGTATATATATATATATATATATATATATATATATATATATATATATATATATATATATATATATATATATATATATATATATATAAAATCATATTCTAATTGCATCCTGTTTCAGTTATATTGATACTGTGCGATATTGTATATACAAATTTCTAATTTCAGAGCATTTGATATATTATTTTATTCACATAATAGTATACTTTTTGTTCTATTGATATAGGCTGCTTTCACACTGAGGCGCTTTACAGGTGCTATAGCGCTAAAAATAGCACCTGCGAAGAGCCTCCCCTCTCACTCCAATGTGAAAGCCAGAGTGCTTTCACACTGGAGCGGTGTGCTGGCAGGACGCCAAAAAAGTCCTGCAAGCCGCATCTTTGAGGCACTTTAGGAGCAGTGTATACACTGCTCCTACAGCGCCCCTGCCCATTGAAATCAATGGGAAGCGCCGCCAAAGTGCCGGCAAAGGGCCGCTGCAGCGCAGGCGCATTTAACCCTTTTTCGGCCGTTAGCGGGGGTTAAAAGTGCCCCGCTAGCGGCCGAAAAAATGACAGTAAATCGCCACTAAAAATGCCCAGTGTCCGCCACTAAAATCGCCCCTCCAATGTCCCAGTGTGAAAGTAGCCTAAATGTTAACATTTGCTCTTATTGAATTTTTGCAGTTTCTGTATTGCTCAGGAAGTCTCCACTTGGCTCCACATATGCATCTTATCATCCTCCTTAGTGAGCTGCACTGTGTGTCTCACTCCCCATGAGCCACATCTGAGTCCCTACGATTCCATCCTCCAAGATCTGTTTACAGCATAGGATAGCTCAGCATAGACAGTGGGGTTGAGCCGAACACCCCCCCGGTTCGGTTCGCACCAGAACTTGCAAACCGGCAAAAAAAGTTATACGAACACGCGAACACCATTAAAGTCTATGGGACACGAACATGAAAAAACAAAAGTGCTATTTTTAAAGGTTTATATGCAAGTTATTGCCATAAAAAGTGTTTGGGGACCTGGGTCCTGCCCCAGGGAACATGTATCAATGCAAAATAAAAGTTTTAAAAATGACCGTTTTTTCGGGAGCAGTGATTTTAATAATCCTTAAAGTGAAACAATAAAAATGATATATAAATGATATATAATATAAAAGATCCTATAAATCGTTATATATCGTGCCTGGGGGGTCTCCTTAGTATGCCTGTAAAGTAACAATTTTTTCCCATGTTTAGAACAGTACCACATCAAAATGAAGTTTCTAAAAGAAAAAAATGTAATTTAACCGCCCCGGAAGATTTTACCCCAATTCGGCACTGCATCGCTTTAACTGACAATTGTGTGGGCGTGCGACATTGCACCCGAACAAAATTGACGTCCTTTTTTTCCCACAAATATAGCTTTCTTTTGGTGGTATTTAATCACCTCTGCGGTTTTTATTTTTTGCGCTATAAACAAAAAAAGAGCGACAATTTTGAAAAAAACGCAATATTTTTTACTTTTTGCTGTAATAAATATCCCCCAAAAATATATAAAAAAATATTTTTTTCCTCAGTTGAGGCCGATATGTATTCTTCTACATATTTTTGGTTAAAAAAAAATCGCAATAAGCGTATATTGAATGGTTTGCGCAAAAGTTATAGCGTCTACAAAATAGGGGATAGTTTTATGGCATTTTTATTATTTATTTTTTTACTAGTAATGGCAGCAATCTGCAATTTTTATTAGTACTGTGACATTATGGCAGACACCTCGGACAATTTTGACACATTTTTGGGACCATTGGCATTTATGCAGTGATCAGTGCTATAAAAATGCATTGATCACTGTAAAAATGTCACTGGCAGGGAAGGGGTTAACTCTAGGGGGCGATCAAGGGGATAATTGTGTTCCCTAGTGTGTGTTCTAACTGAAAGGGGGAGGGGACTGTGTAAGGGAGATGACAAATCGCTGTTCATACTCTGTATGAACAGACGATCTGTCTCTTCTCCACTCAGAGAACCGGAAACTGTGTGTTTACACACACAGATCCCGGTTCTCTGTGTGCCCCGAGCGATTGCGGGAGCCTGGCGGTGATCACGACTGCCGGGCACTTGCATCGGCTCCGTGGGCGAGCAGAGGGTGCGCGCGCCCCTAGTGACCACAGGGTGAAGCGACGTTACATAACGTTGTTTCACTCAGCCGTGTCATTCTGACACAGTACAACTGCAGTGGCTGGTCGGCAAGTGGTTAAAACTACTTGCGGCTGTAATGTATTATTGGGTCCCGGCAATATAGATAAAAATCATTGAAAAAAATGGCATGACCCCTCCCTTCTGACGTTACGTGATGTCACGTAACATCAGAAGGGAGCGGGGTCACCTGTTTATGTCACCGGGTGGCCCCGCCCTCAGCTATATATCAGCTGTCATCGAAAAGAGGTTTCAGTCAACAGGAGCCTTCCATGGAGGCAGAGTTTTTTCATTTGTTTTTTTATCATCGGGTCATTGGACGCTGTGATCGAAGATGAATGAAGATCGCTGGACAGTTTTTTTTTTTTACCTTTTTAATATAGGACTTGTCCCAAATAGTATACTGTCATGTTTAAAAATTTTAAACTTTTTTTGGTGAATGGGTAGGGGTACAATGTACCCGAGCTGGGATCTGAGGGTCCCTTGTCAAAGGGGGCTTCCAGATTCCGATAAGCCCCCCGCCCACAGACCCCCACAACCACCGGGCAAGGGTTGTGGGAATGAGGCCCTTGTCCCCATCAACATGGAGACAAGTTGTTTTGGGGGGAACCCCAAAGCATCCTCCCCATGTTGAGGGCATGTGGCCTGGTATGGTTCAGGAGGGGGGCGCTCTCTCACCCCCCCTTTTCCTGCAGCCTACCAGGTTGCGTGCTCAGATATGGGTATGGTATGGATTTTGGGAGGCCCCTACACCATTTTTTTTTAATTTCGGCTTGGGTTCCCCTTAATATCCATACCAGACCTGAAGGGCCTGGTATGGATTTGGGGGGGACCCCCACTCAATTTTTTTTATTTGGGTGCGGGGTTCCCCTTAAATTGGTTTGTAAACCCTAGGGCAAAAAAACCTGCAAGACAAAGGCATAATGAGCTAGTATGCATTGCATACTAGCTCATTATGAATTACTTACCTGAAATCGAAGCCCCTGCAGCAGTCCTTGTACACCGCTCCGGTGGCCGGCATCGCTCCCAGAGTTACTTCCAGATATCGTGGGCTCCGGCACGCTGATTATCTGGAGCAGCGATTACGTCACTCCTGCGCATGTGCACAGGAGCCGCCGGTAACGTATGTGCTGTTGCTTCAGTTTGCTTCAGTGTGCATGTGCCGATGACGTCGGCACATGCAAATACAGGGGATATCTCCTAAACCATTCAGGTTTAGGAGATATCCAGGGTAGCTACAGGTAAGCCTTATTATAGGCTTACCTGTAGCAAAAACTGTTGTAAGGGTTTACAACCACTTTAATATCCATACCAGACCCAAAGGACCTGGTAATGGACTGGGTAGGGGGACCCATGCCATTTTTTTCAATGATTTTTATCTATATTGCCGGGACCAGACAATACATTAAAGCCGCGAGTAATTTTAAATACCGTATTTATCGGCGTATAACACGTGCCGGCGTATAACACGCACCCAAAGTTTAGGAGGGATTTTTAAGGAAAAAACTTTTAGGAGGGAAGTTTAAGAAAAAAACTTACATTTAAATGCCCATCAATGCAGCCTTATCAGTGTCCATCTGCAGCCTCATCAGTGTCCATCTGTAGCCTTGTCCCTCATTGCAGCCTTGTCTGTGTCCTTCTATAGCATTGTCCCCCATTGCAGCCTTGTCAGTGTCCATCTGTACCTTGTCCCTCATGCAGCCTTGTCAGTGCCCATCTGTAGCCTTGTCCCCCATTGCAGCCTTGTCCCCCATTGCAGCCATGTCAGTGTCCATCTGCACCTTGTCCCTGATTGCAGCCGTGTCCCTCATTGCAGCCTTGTCAGTGTCCATCTGCCTTGCCCTGTGTCGTTTGGCTTTTAAAAATGGTGCAGCCGTTCTCGGCTGCTCCTGGCCATCTTCGGCGGCTTTCAGCCTCTCCTGACGGCTTTCGGCCATTCTCTGCGGCTCTCGGCCCCTTTTGGCCATCCTCGGCGGCTCTCGGCCGCTTTCGGCCATTCTTGGCGGCTCCCAGCCGCTTTCAGCGGCTCACGCGGGACTGCGAGAGCCGCCGAGAATGGCCGCAAGCCACCGAAAGCCGCCGAAAATGGCTGAAAGCAGCAGAGAGCTGCCGAGAATGGCCGAAAGTGGCCGAAAGCCGCCGAGAGCAGCCAAAAGCCGCCGAGAGCCGCCAAAAGGCTCACAATCGGCAGGGGATCAGCGTATAACACGCACCCACGATTTTTCCCTGATTTTAAGGGGAAAAAAGTGTGTGTTATACGCCAATAAATACAGTAACATTTTTTCCTTTAGAAATTTCATTTTGCTGGGGTATTGTTCTAAACATGGGGAAAATGCGCTACTTTAGTGCGATATTAAGGACAGCCCCCAGGCATGATATTTAAAGGAATATTTAATTTTTATTCTTTCATTTTAAGCATTATTAAAGTCACTGCTCCCGAATAAACAGCCATTTTTAAAAAACCTTTTTTTGCATTGATACATGTCCCCTGGGGCAGGACCCGGGTCCCCAAACACTTTTTATGGCAATAACTTGCATATAAGCCTTTAAAATGAGCACTTTTGGTTTGTCATGTTAGTGTCCCATAGACTTTAACTCGGTTCTGAGACTTTCGAATTTGCCATGAACTATTGAGGTTAAAAGAATATAGAAAGCCTATGAATATCATATTATTTTTACCCCTATTTTTGTGAACATGAGAGAAGCCATTTAAATATTTTTTTCTCTTCTCTCCCTAAAGTTGAATCTGAGTGCATGAATTTTCAAGAGTGCCTCACAAAGAGACTGTGTTAGCCTTATCTGTATTTTTATCCCAGATTGTAAATTAGAGGTTTGGACACTTAGTAAAATAAACAAGATAAGGGAACCATGCACTCACAGACCTAAATTTTTGTTTTCAGAATTGAGCAAGAGAGGGCTTATTCACAAATTAAACATGTGGTCTTATGTATTGCACAAGTAATCATATTAACCAAAGTTACCAAAAATATGTAGAAGAATACATATTGGCCTAAACTGATGAAGAAATTAGTTTTTTTGTTTTTTTAAATGTGATTTACTAAAGGAAAATCCACTTTGCAAGTGCACTTGAAAGTGCACTGAAAGTGCACTTGGAAGTAAAGTCGCTGTAGATCCGAGGGGAACATGCAAGGAAAATAAAAAACAGAATTTCAGCTTGCACATGATTGGATGATAAAATCAGCAGCGTTTCCACTCATTTCAGATCTACCCTTTAGATTTAGAGCGACTGCACTTTCAAGTGCACTTGCAGTGCAAAGTGGATTTGCCTTTCGTAAATAACCCTCAGTGTGTTTTTTTTTCAAAATTGTCGCTCTTCTTTTGTTTATAGTGCAAAAAATAAAAACTGCAAAGGTGATCAAATACCACCAAAAGAAAGCTCTATTTGTCGAGAAAAAAGGGAAGTAAATTTTGTTTGGGTACAACGTTGGATCACCGCACAATTGTCAGTTAGAATGATGCAGCGCCATATCAGAAAAAATGGCCTGGTCAGGAAGGGGTAAATTCTTCCGGGGCTGAAGTGGTTAATTTCATCTGGTGATCCGGCCAGGAACAAACTTCCTGTCCTAAGTTGACAACCACACTGTATCTAGGAGAAGCAGCATGGTCACCCTAGAAAGGGAGTGTGTTAGGACTGTATAACACCACCCCAATCAGTAACATAGGGTAGTGCATTTAAAACCTGGATTGGCTGAGGCAATTAAGGCTTTGCCCAATCAGGGCACAGAACACTGTCAGCGCCATGATTGGAGAAAGTAATGATGACTGTGCCCAATCATGGCTCATTGCTCATAGACCCACCCCACACTATAAAAGGTTCCTTCCCAGAGCAGCCATTTGCAGTGTGATATTGGAGTGGAGATAGATAGAACAGGGCTCTGTTCATTGCTACTAGTGAGTTAGTGTGAAGGGATCTCCAAACTATGGCCCTCCAGCTGCTGCAGAACTAACATCCCATGAGGCATGGTAAAACTCTGATATTCACAGACATGACTAGCCACTTCAGCCCCGCTCACTGTATATATACGTCATTTTTTTGAAGATGGATATCTCGGTAACGGCAGCAGCTGCTGCCACAACCGAGATATCCATCTTTTCAGTGAGCGGTTCTGTACACGATAATGGTGGTCTCTGCGGCGGGTTCACCGCGAGATCACCGTTATCGGCGGTGGGAGAGGTGCCACCCCCCCTCCCGCCGCTCTCCCGCACCCTCCGCCGCTTACCGGAGCCGTCGGTAGATGGCCCCCACCCGTCTCCATACCATGTGACGGCCGGAGCGAGGTCATTAAGACGGCTCCGCCCACTTCTCTTAAAGGCACAATTATTTGTGTCATTTTTTTAAACGACTTTTTTTTTTTTTTTTTTTTTTTGCATTTTAGTCTAAATATGAGATCTGAGGACTTTTTGACCCCAGATCTCATATTTAAGAGGACCTGTCATGCTTTTTTCTATTACAAGGGATGTTTACATTCCTTGTAATAGGAATAAAAGTGATCCAAATTTTTTTTTTTAAAAAAAACAGTGAAAAAATAAATAAAATAAAGTAAAATAAATAATAAAAAAAAAAAAAAAAATTTTTAAAGCGCCCTGTCCCGACGAGCTCGCGCGCAGAAGCGAACGCATACGTGAGTAGCGCCCGCATATGAAAACGGTGGTCAAACCACACATGTGAGGTATCGCCGCGACCGGTAGAGTGAGAGCAATAATTCTAGCCCTAGAGCTCCTCTGTAACGCAAATCATGCAATCTGTAGAATTTTTTAAACGTCGCCTATGGAGATTTTTAAGGGTAAAAGTTTGACGCTATTCCACGAGCGGGCGCAATTTTGAAGCGTGACATGATGGGTATCAATTTACTTGGCGTAACATTATATTTCACAATATAAAAAAAATTGGGCTAACTTTACTGTTGTCTTATTTTTTTTTTCAAAAAAGTGAATTTTTTCCAAAAAAAGTGCGCTTAGAAGACCGCTGCGCAAATACGGTGCAAAAAAAAGTTTTGCAATGACCGCTATTGTATTCTCTAGGGTGTTAGAAAAAAAACAATATATAATGTTTGGGGGTTCTAAGTAATTTTCTAGCAAAAAAACCTGTTTTAAACTTGTAAACACCTAAAATCCAAAACGAGGCTGGTCTTAAAGTGGCTAGGCATGATGGGAATTGTAGTTCCTGAACAACTGGAGGGCCATAGTTTGGAGACCCCTGGTTTAGTGTGTCACGGCAGGTTTACCTTAGATTGTTGAAATGTGTCAGTGTAGAGTGGGCCTTTTACTGCAGTGTATTGAAGTGTGTTAGTGCACTTTTACTGCAGTAGATTGAAGTGCATTAGAGAACTTTTACTGCAGCATATTGAAATGCATTAGTGCACTTTTACTACAGTTTATTGAAGTGTATCAGTGCAGTTTTACTGCAGTATAGTGTAGTGTGTCAGTGAAGAGCATCAAAGTACACATTTTCCTGTCTCTATTACATTTTGGTAATAAGGTCGCCATCATGTCTGGGAGGCCAGTAAGGAGAGGCAGACATTCCCATGGCACTGTGAGGGGGCTAGTTGTGTCTGTGTCCACAGGCAAAGGTGGACATGGTCTGTCCCCATGCAGGGCACTATTTCCTCTGTTTAGTGATGTTGCCCATGCTATCCAGCCACAGCATGCAGAGGAGGTGGTGGACTGGCTTACTAAACCATCCTCATCCTCCTTATCCACTATGATTCAAGCAGAGACTAGTGCACAGTCCACCCCAGTTGCCAGAGTGGCTTATTCTGCCTCCTTGTGCACAGTTACTCCTGCCATAGCCCCAGCATAATGCATGGAGGAGTCAGCGGAGTTATTTGAACGCAGCGTCAGCTACTTGCTCCTTGATGATGCACAGGCATTACTTGATTCTGATGTCGGTTCTGAGGTTGAGGAAGGTAGTAACATGGGCCTACAGAGAGAGGAGAACACTGGTAAACAACAAATCAGCTGGCTCCAGTGAAGATGAGGATGAAGGAGATGATGACAATGAGGTTACTGGCACAACTTAGGTGCTGGATAGAGCAAAGGAGGAAAGTGAGGGTTGAGCATAACCCCAACAAGGCAGCCATCATGGAAGAGTAGAGAGCAGCCACCCTAGTCCATCATATTGTGAAGCGGTTATCTCCTGGCCCAATTCCCACAGCTCAGTTATCTGGGCCGTTTTTAGCACATGTGCAGCCGATCCCACTGATGCAATTTGCAAATTTTGCAAACAGAAAAAGTAAACCAAAGGTTTGAATAGAAGCTTCAAGTGGAACACACTGTGGTATGAGTACAAAAAACGTTAATTGATGCAAAAAAGACACATGTAAACATGTTACAGCTGGCTATTGAGCCAAAATGAACAGAACCTTCACCAAAAGTGTGAAAACAATTTGGCAACATTGTCACTATATGAATAAAAACAGCCTGGGCTAACTTGCACACAGACATTCACTTTTCACATACATGGGGGGTGACTATATGTTTGACAGTCTGGGAATAGGCATCCGGTGATACTAAGTACTGGGGAGCATGAAGGATCCCTTGAATTAACTGATGAAACAAAAATGTCACAAACTCAGAGCCAGAAATGCCACTCTGGAGGAACAGCCACAGTGAACCAACAGTATGGAAAGTGCTGAGATGAACTGTCTAATAGTTATTCAT
The DNA here is from genome assembly GCA_037952835.1 of Lithobates septentrionalis. Lineage (NCBI taxonomy): Eukaryota > Metazoa > Chordata > Amphibia > Anura > Ranidae > Lithobates > Lithobates septentrionalis. The sequence continues at coordinate 7,052,308 of JBBDGP010000205.1, forward strand.
GTGGATGTATGCAGAGAGATCCCAAATGGAGATAGTGCAGACATGGAGACTGTCAGTGAAAGAGCATATAGATATGAATTATCTCTGATGAGTGAGGCAGCAGCAATGTATTGATGTGAGAGTCTATATAATCAAAACACAGTGTGAAGATATAAAGCAGGACAAACTGTCCCATGGATAGGTTTCACCCGTCATGCAGCCTGCTCCAATGGTCTGTCCATGACCATGAAATGTTACCACCAAAGAGCTCACAAGGTCTCTCAATTAGTCTGTCTTACGTGCCATGACACCATTGGAATGAACCTCATCCAGGTATATATTGTTTGGAGTTCTTTCACACTGGGACTGTGCAGTGGGGCTGTAAACTTCTGTGGTACCATGATGCCTGACCAGTTCCGTGCAATACAGGGTGAAACGGGGGAAAAGAGCAGCAAGAGAGCCAGGTTGTAGGACACTGAGATGTCAATGCATTTTGCTCAACTCTGTGAGCTTCGTCAGCGTGGATTATATGATAATATTGAATATATAATTATATAATATATACGTTTCTTTTATTTTTATTTTTTGTATAATTTGCAAACTTTGCCTCAAGCAGATCAAGCTTGGCAAAAACACCAGCCATTTGAGTACAGCATACTTGACAAGGCACCATCAGATGGAAGGCAATGTTGGGGCATTGTTGGGTAAGGTAGTCAGCTGCAAGGTCCACATAACTGCGAACACGTGGTCCAGCAAGCATGGTCAGGGATGATATATTTCGTTCACAGCAACATTGTTGGGCAAGGCAGTCAGCTGCAAGGTCCACATAACTGCGGACACGTGGTCCAGCAAGCATGGTCAGGAATGATATATTTCGATCACAGCACACTGGGTAACTCTACTTGCAACTCAGAAGGATGCAAGAGAGGGCTCAGTGCTGCAGCTTGTTTTGCCGCCAAGTCTCCATACAGCTGGTGGTGATGATGCAATATTTGTCAGCTCCAACCTGCACCTCTTTGACAAGGACATATCATTTCAATTTTTGACAGCAAGGCCAATTCTTGCTTTCTTTAAGAGTACCTCTACAGGGTTATGGTGTGAAAGCACTACCAACACCCAAAGCCCAGTTTTTATGCACCTGTTACTTCTATACAAAGTCTGCAAAACCGACACTAGAATGTATCCAAAAAATCTCTAATCTTGTTCTGAGTGGACTAAATTGTGGACTCATCATACAGACTGGCCCCCAAGCTGTTGTTTATAAAATAAAGAAAACTTGCAGGAAAAAATGTCTTTTTTTGGCTTTATAAATGTAATTTTTGCTGTAGCAGGTTCTATACTTGGTACAGATGCACCACTTGACAGGCCCACTAAGGGGACCCCCTGGGCACTATATTTAAAGGAATTTTTCATTTTTTATTGTTTCACTTCAAGCATCAATAATTCATTACTCATTTAAAAATGATCTTTTTTACAAACTTTTTTTCATTGATGCATGTCCCCAGGGCAGTACCCAGACCCCCATACCCTTTGTATGCCCAATAACTTGCATATAAGCCTTCAAAATGGGCACTTTTGATTTTTCCAGTTCAGTTCCCATAAACTTCAATGGTGTTTGTTGTTCATCACCAAACTTTTGCAGTGTTCGAAAGTTTGGGCGCAAACCAAACGAGGGGGTGTTCTGACCATCTCTACTTAAGGGTTAAGGCCTGTGTATTGCCTCCAAAAATAGGTGTATGCTGTACCCAAAGCAGCAGAATGAGCAATAAACAAACTCCTTTTAAAAAACGCTATTCCCTAATAAGACTGTGGCGAATGGTAGTCATATGGTTGGCAGAGTTAGTCCAAGCAGCAGTTTAATGGGTCAAAATAGGTGACAGGTCTTCAATATATATTAAAAACAGTATATACTATACTACCTCTATATACTGTATGTTTATATTACAAATATGATCTATTATTTTAGAACATGGCCTTGGAGCAGCACTGACTTTTTTGGCATCAAAACACCTTATTTTCACTGGTATCAAAGAAGTTTCAAACTACTAAATTGCCAAGTGGAACATATATATAGTACATTTCCAAGTATGTGGTTCTTTATTTTAAAGGTTTATAGAAATTACATTATTACACCTTGAATGTAAAAACATTAGTATTAGTAATAACAGGCACCTTATAGTGTCAACGTGACACATTTCCATTAACATTATTCATATTATAGTTATCTGGATCATGTCAGTTATAAACTTTAACACATTTACCTAATTTAAAATCATCCTGTTGGCCTTTATGTGCACCTCACTATTCCTGTCTGTGAGGCCACAAACAAATCTAATTAATTTAAAAATGTCAGCAAGCATAGTGAGCAAGCTGTTTCAATTGCACATGCTACAAACCTGCATTCAATTCTAGTTAAAGATTTTTAAAAAGTTTTTAGAAAGTCCATTTTTAAAAGATGGCTAACACCATCAACGATGTTTTAGGTTAATTTTATATTTACAAAAACAATTTATAACCTACCTAAAACATGTTTACATAAATCATATAGCCTAGCGTTAGATCATTTAGACTTGAATTCATTTGTTTATTGCCAATTATTATATTAGCTAATATGCATATCTGTAAAAGGCAGATCCCGTGAGCTTAAAACTTTCAGTAGATATTTATCACAATATTAGGTGCAATGACTTTTGCATTTTGGGATTTGTTTTGAATAGCATAATCAAGAAAATGTCTAGCTTAACAAGCTCATTAAAGTGCTATGTCTTCATCTTAATTACTACACTGGAGGGGGGGATACAAAATCTACATAAATGTATTCTGTATCATTTGCATGTAATTAAAATTGTTGCATTTAAATCACATGCAGTACACAACATTGTGGTTAAAGCTGCTGGCAGTGCTATATAAAAAAAACAATCATGGTATAAGCAACATTTCTAATTTGTTAGTTACAATTTGTTAGTTACAATTTTCTTCTTTCTTTTGCATCCTTTTACAATCAGTAATATGTACAGTAGGTCTAAACTTTTACAATAATGTATTTACAATTTTTAAAATGTTCATCGCTGAATTGTAAAAAACTGCAACTTCTTCATTTTGATGCTTACTTGTGCCACAGCAGTGAACAAAACAAAGATAAATAACTGCAGCTACAGAAATGTAAAATCTAGTATTACATTAGCCATGCAGCAATCTACCTTTTGTTTTGTTTAGTTAAAACAATAACTTTCTTTGCACAAGTTACAATGGGGAAAAAGAAAGATACAGTGTATCTTGAATACTGTGTAGTATATTTTGCGTTAAACAATAATGTATGAGTAGAGATGTATAAAATTTCCCAATATTTTTTGTACCAAAGATAGTGCTCACCAAGTCAAATAGAGAGTGTAAATCAATCAGGCTTGGAACACAGGAAGCATTAAAAAAAAGGAGGCTTTAACACTTTCTATCTATATCCAAAGTTTTTTTTTAAAAGGTTTTGCTTTATTTACACTTTACCTTTATTTGTTTAAAGGAAAACACAAATCCCAGCCCATGTTAAAAATACCTCAAAAAGCAAGACAGAATAACTATTTTAATTGTCTGTACACTGCAATAATACACCCATATAAAATGTAATCCATCCTATAGAGTACCAAAAATAAAAAGCCACCTAATAGGGCAAACAAGGTGCACCATGGCAGAGCTGTACAGTCATTTCTCAGATGAAGCAGAACAGTACATTTGCAGGAACAGTTCAAACTTCTGCTGCTTGTTCAGTTCACCTGGAGAGCACTGGAGCACTCTTTACATTCAGAGCAGGCACACCAAACAATACATATGGTATTACTGTTTTATGTCTCTACTTGACACAAATGCCAAGGACCAAAGCTATTTTTAGGTTTCACCTGGGCCCAGAGATTCAGGAATAACTTTGTCATTATTTATAATACCAAAGTGATATGTACATTGATTTATTTTGGGGGTTAGTGGAACAATTTATTTTGGTGCTGTTGTTTTTCAAAGATTCAAGTTCTGGGCAAACACATTCCCCTGTCCCATCCTCTCCCTTTATACCCTTTCCTTTTATTTTAAATATATTTTTTCAGCAGTTTTACTCACTACCAGGTGCCACTTCATGCTATGGTGCCCAATAATCCAACTCTGCAGTTTCTGACAACACCATTTGGTCAGCTCTTTGTAACATTATCATGCTGTGAGGTCTTCTTGAGCGTGAGAGGATCCCACCACTGGACAGTCAGTAAAAGTGTCTAAAATCACCCAGGCAGAGATGTGGACACCAAAAGAAGTACCATCCTCCTCTGCATTGATAAAGATAGAAGACTGCTAAAGGTGGCAAAGGAAATTCAAAGTAAATGCAAAAAGAGGAGTTTTTTTTCTGCAGAGAATTGCTTTCTGGATAGGATTTCAAAAATGTAAACTTTAAATGTAAACTTTAACCAAACAGAGGGATCTTTTAAGATATAACACGGAATATATTTTTTTGATGAAAAGAGCAAAGCAAAACTAGTGTATAACCAGTTAGTGGTATATTTTAGACTTATTAGCCTATGAAACAGAGCCGCTCAGAAGTAACATGATTACAAGATATAAAATGGCAATGCTAGGTGGATATTTCAATCAATATGACCCACTTAAAATATTGTTATGATTTTGCATAGTTTCTTTTTGTAGTAAAACAAACAAATGCAACTTGTCCTGGACCAATGGATTTCACTAACACTTAGATGTTTGTTTCTGTGTGACTGGCTATTAGCCAAACAGGAGTCTCACCTGAACTGTAAAAAAGATTTATTATGGAAACCTTCTCTCCAGATAAATCAGTAAAATCCAAAATAGCATGATAATGTGCATCTACAGTATAGTCAAAATTATTGTTTGTTTTGGATAAGGTGGAGAAGATCTAGAACAGGGGTAGGCAACTTTAAAGATGTGGAGATCTACCTGAACAACATGGGAGAAATCAACAATCCCCAGACAGTCTCACCCAGTGTCACCATTGATGAGGTGGCACTGATGAGGTTCCACTGAAGAGGCAGCACTGATAAGCGGCACTGATAAGCAGCACTGATAAGGCAGTACTGATCAGCTACAATTATGTGCACTGATGAGGTTCCTCCCACCCTTTAGCCAAATGACGGCTACAGCATGGACTCACATTGCTGGGAGGGTGTCTATTGACGTCGAGCGCGCATTGGGAAGAATCTGTGATCACTGTGTACCTTGGACACAGCCAATCACAGATTGTGGTAAATGGACAATCACAGCAGCCTTTTACCATGTGATAGCTGTGTCCAATCACAGCAGCCTTTTACCATGTGATAGCTGTGTCCAATGACAAGCGATCATAAGTGTAAACAATTTAGCTCATCAGTCATTGACAGCTCTCATTCTCTCACACAGAGACTGAGTGTGAGGGAAGGAGAGTGATCTGTGCCAACAGAGTTTACTGCTTTATGTTTCAGTGCTTTATTAAGCCCATCAGTATCACACAGTGTCCATTCAATGTCACGTAGTGCCCATTCAGTGTCACATAGTGTCCATCAGTACTGCTTCATTGCTGCTGCCTCATCAGTGCACATCTGTGCTGCTTATCAGTGCTGCTTCATCAGTGGAACCTCATAAGTGCGCATCAGTGCACATGATTGTAGCTGATCAGTACTGTCTCATCAGTGCTGCTTATCAGTGCTGTCTCTTCAGTGGAACCTCATCAGTGCTGCCTTATCAATAGGCATCATTGTAGCTGATCAGTGCAGCCCCATCAGTGCAGTGCATTGGTACACATTAGTGCAGCCTCATCAGCACCCATCAGTGCAACCTCATCAGTTCATATCAGCACCCATCAGTTTAGCCTGATCAGTGCCCATTAGTGCAGCCTCATCAGTGAACATCATCGCACATCAGTGCAGCCTCATCAGCACTCATATGTGCAGCCTCATCAGCACCCATCTGTGCAGCCTAATCAGCACCCATTAGTGCAGGCTCACCAGCACCCATCTGTGCAATCTCATCAACGCCCATCAGTGCAGCCTCAATAGCACACCTCAGTGCATCCTCATCAGTGAAAAGAAACAAAGGAGGGTGCAAACACCTAGTGCATTACCTCCAACACCATTTTTAGTTCATTAAAAATCCAAAAGCATACTCACAAACATGTGCAGATAAAAGCATATCAAATCACAAGCTTCACAATGACAGCTTCTGCTCTGAGGAAAGGGGCTTGTCTCCCAAAAAGCGTCAGATTCCAACTACAGTGATTTGGATATCTCCTATGCTGAAGTTGTAATTTGATATGCTTTTATCTTCTCATTTTTATGAGAATGCTTTTGACTTTTTAATAAATGAAAGTGTTACTAAACCCACAACAATAAAATGAGTCTGTATATGCGGTAAAGCATGCTTGTTATCATCACTGTGGAACCTAAGGGGTTAATCCTCTGCATTATGTAAAAAGGCCTCCCCTTCTTTTACTGTCCCCAACCCATCTGCTAATAGAACAGAGCCTTGGGGGCACACTGCACATGTACAAGTAAAGGTGCAGGGAACTAGAGCAATATATCCTACAGTGTTGTTAAACATAAAATTAATTCATTTATAAGCATAGTAATCTATGCAGGAGAAAATAAGATGACAAGAGTCCATTATCTTTGAATCTATTTAAAAGTCCAAGGACCATATAGGATGGTAGTAGGGGGTCCCACACTCAAGGTTTCCATCATAGAGGAACAGAAACCATGTTCCAGTACACTGAGAAAACACAAGGAGAGAGGTGCCTCTGGGTGCAGATATTCTGTACCAAAGGTAAAACCTACCAACTCAAAGAATTTTACAATTGTTCAACTGACTTTGTGGTCTATTGCCTCACTTGTCCATGTGGCCTTATCTATGTTGGCAATCCAATCCGAGCCTTACAGCAGAGGGTTGGCGAACATAGACGGTTCATCGAGGGGGGTGAGGACCCACACAGTGTCCCACGGCACTTTGCAGAGGTCCACCACAAATCCACCATTGGACTAAATGTATGGGTCATTGAACAGATCTCTAGATCCCTCTCTGCAGCTTAAAAAAATGGTGTGCTAGAGAAACATACTGGATATATAATATTATTATTATTATTATTATTATACAGGATTTTTATAGCACCAACAGTTTACGCAGCGCTTTACAACATTAGGGAGGACAGTACAAGTACAATACAATTCAATACACGAGGAATCAGAGGGCCCTGCTCGTTAGAGCTTACAATCTAGGAGGGAGGGTCAAGTTATACAAAAGGGTAATAGCTGTGGGGGATGAGCTAATGGAGAAAATAGTGCAGTTGTTAGATGGAGGCAGGATAGGCTTCTCTGAAGAGGAAAGTTTTCAGGGATCGCCTAAAAGTGGATAAATTTGGAGACAGTCTGACAGATTGGGGTAGGGAATTACAGAGGATGGGCGAGGCTCGGGAGAAGTCCTGGAGGCGGATATGGGAGGAGGTGATAAGGGAGCTAGAGAGCAAGAGGTCCTGGGAGGAACGGAGAGGGCGATTAGGTTGGTATTTTGAGACTAGGCTAGTGATGTAGCTGGGGGCAGAGTTGTGGATGGCTTTGTAACTTATTGTTAGTATTTTGAATTTAATTCGTTGGGCGAGTGGCAGCCAATGGAGGGATTGGCAGAGAGGGGTAGCAGACACTGAGCTATAAGGGGAACCCCGTGCCAAAATTTTTAAAAAAATGGCGTGGGGTCCCCCCAAAAATTCATACCAGACCCTTATTCGAGCACGCAACCTGACAGGCCGCAGGAAAAGGCCGCAGGAAAAGAGGGGGGACGAGAGAGCGCCCCCCCCCCTCCTGAACCGTACCAGGCCACATGCCCTCAACATTGGGAGGGTGCTTTGGGGTTGCCCCCAAAAACACCTTGTCCTCATGTTGATGGGGACAAAGGCCTCATCCCCTCAACCCCCAGATCCCGGGCCCCCCTACCATTTCACAAAAAAACTGTCAAAAATGTTAAAAATGACAAGAGACAGTTTTTGACAATTCCTTTATTTAAATGCTTCTTCTTTCTTCTATCTTCCTTCGGTTTCTTCCTCCATCTTCTTCTGGTTCTTCTGGTTCTTCTGGTTCTTCCTCCGGTGTTCTCGTCCGGCATCTTCCTCCGCAGCGTCTTCTTCCCTTCTTCTCTTCGGGCATCCATGATGGCATGGAGGGAGGCTCCCGCTGTGTGAGCTTCTCCTCTTCTGACGGTTCATAAATAACGGGGGGCGGGGTCACCCGTTATGCAACCCCGCCCCCTTCTGACTTCACGGGGAATGCCACAGGGAAGTCTCCGTCAAGTCCCCGTGTGTCAGAGGGGGGCGGGGTCACCCAATGGCCCCGCCCCCATTATTTAAAACCTGTCAGAAGAGGAGAAGCGTCACACAGCGGGAGCCTCCCTCCATGCCATCATGGATGCGGAGTGGCCCGAGGAGAAGAAGGGAAGAAGATGCTGCGGAGGAAGATGCCAGACAAGAACACCGGAGGAAGAACCAGAAGAAGTAGAAGATGGAGGAAGAAACCGAAGGAAGATAGAAGATAGAAGAAGCATTTAAATAAAGGAATTGTCAAAACTGTCTTTTGTCATTTTTAACATTTTTGACAGTTTTTTTGTGAAATGGTAGGGGTACTTTTGTACCCCCTTATCATTTCACACAGGGGGGAGGGCTGGAATCTGGGGGTCCCCTTGTTAAAGGGGGCTTCCAGATTCCGATAACCCCCCCACCCGCAGACCCCCATAACCACCAGGCAAGGGTTGTGGGGATGAGGCCTTTGTCCCCATCAACATGAGGATAAGGTGTTTTTGGGGGCTACCCCAAAGCACCCTCCCAATGTTGAGGGCATTTGGCCTGGTACGGTTCAGGAGGGCGGGCGCTGCTCTCTCGTCCCCCCTCTTTTCCTGCGGCCTGCCAGGTTGCGTGCTCGGGGTTCCCCTGTGGGGAATTCCCATGCCGTTTTTATCAATGAACTTGTATGTGTATTGTCGGACCGGCAATTTATTAATAGCCACGAGTAGTTTTAAATAACTTTTTTTCCTTTGAAATTTCATTTTGCTGTCAGACTGTTCTAAACACGGGAAACATGCGCCCCTTTACAGGCATACTATAGACACCCCCCAGGTACGAAATTTAAAGGAATATTACACTTTTATTGTTTCACTTTAAACATTATTAAAATCACTGCTCCTGAAAAAAATGGCCGTTTTTAAAACTTTTTTTGCATTGATCCTTGTCCCCTGGGGCAGGACCCAGGTCCCCAAACACTTTTTATGACAATACCATGCATATAAGCCTTTAAAATTAGCACTTTTAATTTCTCCCATAGACTTTTAAAGGGTGTTCCGCGGCTTTTGAATTTGCCGTGAACACCCCAAATTGTTTGCTGTTCGGTGAACTGGCGAACAGCCGATTTTCTAGTCGAACGTGAGTTTGACTCGAACTCAAAGCTCATCTTATTCAACATCTATGCTGTATTGGCTAATGCAGACCAGTATGAATATGATGGTTTACATTATATTTAATTCTGTAAATTCCTTTAAAATTAATGAATTCTCACTACTTTTCATTTATTTTCATTTTGATATCGCCCCAACTAACTATACACTAATAGCTTCCCCTCCCTGCCCCCCAGCTCCTACACCCTGACCCCCCTTCTACATCCAATCGTCCAATTACACTATCACGATCACTAATATGCTTGTTATGCTGTATATATACATCGATGTGTTTACATTCTGCACATACGTCTGCTATTAAAATTTAAACTATTCATCCATCTATATAAATTGATTACCTAATTTGCTGCTTGAGTATGGGGAACCAGCAATGAAAAACAAATCCCCCCCTCCCCCCACCACCACTTAACTAATTCCACAGCAATTAATAATTACATTTAATTGTATTCATTTTAACTAAAATTTGTATTATGTTTATTATATCTTCTTGATTCTCCCATTAATTGCATTTTTTTTCTGTACAACTATGCAGTCTTATAATTATGTTCTTATTATTCATTATTTATTCAATTAATTACTGTGTGTTTTCCATCATTATTCATGTGGGTTAGTCGTCAATGTTGCTGTATATTATGTGTTTGTGATTGTACATTATTTGATTTTTATAATTCACTGTTTTTAAATGTTTTTATCTAGCAAGTATTAAACCCACTGCCCCCTGTTCGCTATTAATTGCCATTATATAGTGATGTCTCTTACAAAGATATAGAATGAGCCATTATTGCCTCAGTGTGCCACCTATGTACCTATTACACTGGCCCCTCCCCCCGTACACTTTATATTGTAGCTCTGAAGTTCCACATGCCAGCTTGAAGAAGGAGCGTGGCTGCCATGTCATCCGCAGCACGCATGTTCAAGAAACGTGTGTCAGGAAAGGTTCTCTCCGCTGGTAATATTGATCATTTGGCGTGCAGTACTGAGGCCCACCAGCAGGTGTCTCCTGGCAGTTTGGACCTGTCAGAGGTGCATTTCCCTGCTGGTATTATGTCATCTTTTGACCGCAGTACTAGCGTCCACCAGCGGAGGGATCCTGGCAGTGTAGAGCAGGTATTTCCTTCTGCAATCAGGCTTCACCTGACCTCGTTAGCAGCTTTTGTATAAATACCCGGCAAGTGCACACACCCCTTGCCCTGGTATTGTCCTTGTGCCCTGACGCCTGTTTACCTGATCCTGAACCCTGATTCCTGATTCCTGTATCCCGCATCCTGTACCTGTTATATCTGTTCCAGTATTCCTGGATCTTTGCCCTGCAGCCTGATCCCTTCCATCTTGTTCCCTGTCTGTTTACTCCTGGCCCCCAATCTACGGATCTCCTGTTTATGACCCTGGCCTGGCTTGACTATGCTTCTGGTAATCCCTTTTGCTACATATGCTGGTTGGTTTATTATCACTGTTTGGTTGTTTGGTTTGTTCACTCTGTATTGGTGGTGTGTTCACATGTATATGCATTTACCTTAATGAACTTACTTTCACCTATTTATGTCTGTTCACTCTGTCGCAGTCACACAGTTCTGGTCACATCTGGTTTATGACAGAATACCAGGGCCATCCCTGACCGGAAGTGGCTGCACAGGGGAACCATTTTGATTCAGTTTGGTTGCAAACATGAATGCCGATGAGGTTATTTTTTTTCTCTGCTGGCATCTGAAAGTGGCGATTATTGCCGCCAGGCTTTAAAAGGATGGTCTAGTGCAGGGGTCTCAAAGTACCGGCCCGCGGGCCATTTGCGGCCCTCGGACCGGTTAAATGGCTCGCAGGCAGGGCCGATCCAGGACTAGAGGTCGACCGATATTTGGCCATTAGGCTGATATATAGCACTGGCCGCCGTTCCTCCTCCCTTCTCCACACTCAGCGCTTGATGCTTGTGTGAAGCTGACATGTAACAGGAGGAGAGAGACAGAGGGATCTGTCAGATTTGAGGTTGATGTCGGGGGTGGGCGGGACCCGACCAGGGTGGGCGGGACCCGGCCAGGGTGGACGGGACCCGGCCAATATCAAACACCAGCCAATGGGATCTGGGCGGGCCACTACTTGTAAGTGGCCCGCCCCTTTTCTTAAGCAGCCCAATCATTGGCTGATGTTTGATAGCTGCTGGGTCCCGCCCACCCCAACATCAATCTCAATTCTGACAGATCCCTCTGTCTCTCTACTCTGTGCTACGTGTCAGCTTCACACAAGCATCAAGCGCTGAGTGTGGACAGCTCCTTGTCAATTTATACACACGGTTACACTCCGCTCAGTGTGAAACCTGCCAGTGCCACCTGCCAGTGCCAATCAGTGCCATCTGTCAGTGCCATCTGTCAGTGCCAGCTGCCAGTGTCACCGCCAATCAGTGCCACCTGCCAGTGCCAACCAGTCTGCCAGTGCCACCTGCCACCTCCAACCAGTACCACCTGCCAGTGCCACCTGCCACCGCCAATCAGTGCCACCTGCCAGTGCCAACCAGTGCCACCTTCCGCCACCTGCCAGTGCCACGCCAATCAGTGCCACCTGCCAGTGCCAACCAGTGCCTGCCAGTGCCACCTGCCACCACCTGCCAGTGCCACGCCAATCAGTGCCATCTACCAGTGCCACGCCAATCAGTGCCACCTGTCAGTGCCAATAGTGCCACCTGTCAGTTCCAAACCAGTGCCATCTGCCAGTTCCAAACCATTGCCACTTGCCAATGCCTGCCAGTGCCACCTTCCAGTGCCAACCAGTGCCACTGCCAATAAGTGCCACCTGCCAGTGCCATTGCCAATCAGTGCCACCTGCCAGTGCCATTTGTCAGTGCCAATCAATGCCACCTGGCAATCAGTGCCACCTGCCAATCAGTGCCACGTGCCACCTGCCAGTGACAGACAGTGCCACCTGCCAGTGCCACCTGCCTAAGCCAACCAGTGCCACCTGCCACAGTCAACCAGTGCCATCTGTACTGAGGACATCAAGTGTGTGGTAGAGTGACAGGAGCAAGCAGGGAGGAGTGGAGTGGGTGAGGTTTTTTTTTTCTTTAAATCGGCCTAAAATATCGGTCACAAAAATTGGCATCATATATCGGCCATCCCGATTTCTAAATATCGGTATCAGCATCGGCCAGAGAAAAACCCATATCGGTCGACCTCTATCCAGGACGTCTTTTTGAACTGCATCCAGGCACCGCAGAGGGGGAGGCGCCAAAGAGCTTTACCTCTCCATCTCTTCTGTCCTCTCTGCTGCAGCCCAGAGAGAGAACAGAGCAGAGGAGGGAGCGGAGGAAGGATCGGCTCATCGATCCGCTTGTGTGGGAGATTGTGTTCTCCCGGTCCCCTGTCACTAGGCCTGTATGGAAGCCAGGAGGAGAGGACTCGGGAGGCAGATGATCCTGACTGCCAGGAGAGGTAAGTGAGCCATCACACTGAGGCAAAGTCCTTAGTGGGGTGACTGGGGTAGAAATGTGTGCAGTGTGGGGGGTATTTTATGCAGTGTGGAGGGTGATTGTGCAGTGTGGGGGGTAATTGTGTAGTGTGGGGGTAATTATGGAGTGTGTGGGGTATTTTATGGAGTATGGGGGGTATTTTATGGAGTGTGGGGCTATTTGTGCAGTGTGTGGCTATTTGTGCAGTGTGGGGGGGTAATGCTGGGGGTTAATAATGCGTTTGCTGACACCAATGCTGGGTTAATAATGCGTTTACTGACACCAGTGCTGGGTATAATGCGTTTGCTGACACCAGTGCTGGGTATAGTATAGTATATTATTGCTGGTATAGTTTATTGCTTTTGAAGTTTTAAAAGTTTGCATGCGGCCCCCATGGGATATGAAAACTTGTCATGTGGCCCTCATGGATATATAGAGGTTAAGTACAGCGCTGCGCTAAAAAAAAGACAAACAGCAGCCAACACACCTGTAGACTCAGGATCAAACTAACAGTAAAAAATTTTTAAAAGTGTGGCGCTATGAATTACGTGAAAGAGTAATGAATAAATAAAAATTTTAAAGATACACTGACTTCGAAGTAGATATTTCGGTATAAACCAGAAAAATACTGCGTGCATATATGTAATAGTGAATAAAATGGTAACACTCAAATACATGTATTAGATCAGTATGAACCAGAAAAATACTGCGTGCATGTATGTAATAGTGAATAAAATGGTAACACTCAAATACATGTATTAGATCAAGTATAAAGAAACCAATGTTGAACACAAAGTCCAAATAAGTGAACAAACACAAGCAAAAAGTCTGTGATAATAGTGAAAAAAATGATGATAAACAGGTATCTCCTGAGCCTGCAGGGGGATGGTTCCGAACCAGCAACCTGGTGGGTAGATGAACCGTAGGGAGACCGGAAGTGCACAGAAGATTGAAATCGGTGCCAGGACCATCACCAGAAACCAAAGAGGCTTACCAGAAGTTGTGGCCTGAAATGGCGTATGCCATACAGGTCAAAAAGGCTTGATGACCAACGGGTCTAGGTATAATATCTGGTCGGATGTCATCACACAGATAGGGGGAAGAAATCAGCACGGCTTCCTCAACAATGGGTACACCATGAGCCAAGCGAATAGTTTGTATAACATGTGAGGGATAAAAACACTCACATAGCGTGATAACGTTTGAACTTATTTAAAATAAAGAGAAAACAAACTCACATTTTCAGAAGGTAAAAAACAGCATGTAATCTTGTAGCGGTAGTCATGAGGGGTCCACCCGACATGTTTCAACTAAAAAGTCAACTAAAAAGCCCCAGATGATGACTTTTTAGTTGAAACATGTCGGGTGGACCCCTCATGACTACCGCTACAAGATTACATGCTGTTTTTTACCTTCTGAAAATGTGAGTTTGTTTCCTCTTTATTTTAAATAAATCCAAGTTCAAACGTTATCACGCTATGTGAGTGTTTTTATCCCTCACATGTTATAGAAACTATTCGCTTGGCTCATGGTGTACCCATTGCTGAGGAAGCCGTGCTGATTTCTTCCCCCTATCTGTGTGATGACATCCGACCAGATATTATACCTAGACCCGTTGGTCATCAAGCCTTTTTGACCTGTATGGCATACGCCATTTCAGGCCACAACTTCTGGTAAGCCTTTTTTGGTTTCTGGTGATGGTCCTGGCACCGATTTCAATCTTCTGTGCACTTCCGGTCTCCCTACGGTTCATTTACCCACCAGGTTGCTGGTTCGGAACCATCCCCCTGCATGCTCAGGAGATACCTGTTTATCATCATTTTTTTCACTATTATCATAGACTTTTTGCTTGTGTTTGTTCACTTATTTGGACTTTGTGTTCAACATTGGTTTCTTTATACTTGATCTAATACATGTATTTGAGTGTTACCATTTTATTCACTATTACATATATGCACGCAGTATTTTTCTGGTTCATACCGATCTAATACATGTATTTGAGTGTTACCATGTGGCCCTCATGCAATTTGAGTTTGAGACCCCTGGTCTAGTGACTAGTTTGCAACTATACGTTTGGCTCACTCCCTGGTCGATCAGGGTTATATATTGTTTGGGGAGGTGCAGCCTTTGATCAAGATCTGTATTGAGCTGGCCCTGCCCTGTATTCCAGAGGGCCATGATGATTTCACTTCTCCTTTTGATATAAATCAGGTTGTATCCCTAGTATGGCTTTTTGAAGATGATCCCGCCGATTTTTGTGAGCACTACTCAGCCTGTTCCCCACAGGTGATTGCTGAGTGCATTGTGTCTGTTCAGTCTTTTGTTAGACAGGGAGATTTAAAACCACAGTTTGTTCAATGTATACTTTCAGCATGGTCTGACATGGTGCAATCAGCCCCAGCCAAACAAACCACCTCTGCCATCAAACAACAGTGTACCAAAATGTATGTTTCCCCATCACCCATGTCAACCTCAGTTGCAGCTCAGTATACGCTGCTCCCAGCCAAATACTCATATCCGGGCTTTGCTCCTTGTTCCTGACCTGCATTGAACCCACCCGCCTCTTCTCAGCTGCCTACAGACCCACAAGAACTTCCCCCAGCTACTGTTACCTCTTCTCTGCCATATCCCAATCCTCCTTTCCAGTCTGCTGCACCCCTCACCTACAGAGCTTCAGTAGCTAAGCCAAAGAAAAAACGAAAGTTTTTCCCAACCAAAACGATCCTGCCATTAACCCAACCTGCCTCCACACCCACCAATCTGTCCCAGCTTGAAGTTCCAGTGCCAGTGTTCCAGCCCGCAGTGCCAGTGTTCCAGCCCCAAGAGCCAGAGCCAGCGCTTCAGTCCAATGTGCCTGCCTTCCAGTCTGATGTGCCTGCCTTCTGGTCTGATGTCCTGGTGCCTGCCTTCCAGTCTGATGTTCTGGTGCCTGCCTTCCGGTCTGATGTGCCTGCCTTCCGGTCTGATGTCCTGGTGCCTGCCTTTCCAGTGTGATGTGCCTGCCTTTCCAGTCTGATGTACCTGCCTTTCCAGTCTGATGTGTCCGCTTTCCAGTCCGATGTGCCCGCTTTCCAGTCTGATGTCTCGTTGCCTGCCTTCCGGTCTGATGTCCTGGTGCCTGCCTTCCGGTCTGATGTGCCTGCCTTCCGGTCTGATGTGCCTGCCTTCCAGTCTGATGTGCCTGCCTTCCAGTCTGATGTGCCTGCCTTCCGGTCTGATGTGCCCTCTTTCCAGTCTGATGTCTCGGTGCCTGCCTTCCAGTTCGATGTCTTGGTGCCTGCCTTCCAGCCTGATGTCTCGGTGCCTGCCTTTCAGCCTGATGTCTTGGTGCCTGTCTTTTAGCCTGTTGTCTTGGTGCCTGCCTTCCAGTCTGATGTGCCTGCTTTCCAGACTGATATGCCCGCTTTCCAGTCTGATGTCTCGTTGCCTGCCTTCCAGCCTGATGTCTTGGTGCCTGCCTTTCAGCCTGATGTGTTCCTGTCTGCTGCCCAGCTTGATGTGTTCCTGTCTGCTGCCCAGCCTGATGTGTTCATGTCTGCTGCCCAGCCTGATGTGCCACTGTCTGCTACCCAGCCTGATGTGTCCCTATCTGCTGCCCAGCCAGATGTGCCACTGTCTGCTACCCAGCCTGATGTGTTCCTGTCTTCTGCCCAGCCCGATGAGCCTCTGTCTGCTGCCCAGCCTGATGTGCCCATGCCTGCTGTCCAGCTTGAAGTGGGCCGGCCGGTTTCTTACTGTAGTGAGCAAAGCACCTCTCCCTCGCAGGAGTGGACTGACTGATGACCAAATCACCCACTTGCTGAGACTTATCCATGCCTGCTTATGACTTCTCAAATGTGATTTGCCTGTATTAAGTGTCTATTAAACTTGTCCTATATCTGCACCCAGAGGCGCCTCTCTGTGCACACTGCACATGTTCAGTTTTGTGTGTATTGCTAAAGAGATGTTTAGAGGGAGGGTGCATGTGATCAGCACAGAGCCACAGAAGAAAATTAAAACTCCTTCTACAAGCTTTAACTAGTGCTCGGTCGGACACTGATAGAAGCCATAGGACTGCTATATACTGCTGATGAGAAAAGGTATTTAGCAATTTATATTTACTAAAATAATTGCATTTCCATGTTCTGTGTATGGAAGGAGATCAGATATCGTGAATACAGGGTCCTGGGTTAAGTAACAATTTAAAAATGGTTTTGGAGGTAGTGCACTGAGTGTTTGCACCCTTCTTTGTTTCTTTTCAGTGTTTTGGAGTTTCCCCACTTTAGGAGAGCAGCATCACTTTAAACATTACTAATGTATCATGGGAGTGAGCGCTGAGGCTTGATTGGTTTTGGAGCATCCTCATCAGTGCACATAAGTTCGGCCACATCATCACCAGTGTCACCACAGCCCACAGTCACCACTTCATCTAAAAAAAGTGAGGAGGCATACCAAATCCTAAGTGCAGCTGATGAAAGCAATTGTGAGCTTTCTGTGTCGGACTCTGCTTCTGATTTTTAATACAAGCCAGTGTTAAGAAGTGAGACACTAACAGAGTCAGAGGAGGAGGATAGTGTGCCCATCAAACAAATGTGTTCTGGCGAGCAGCAGGCTACCACAAGTCAAGCAGTGGCATACACCAGTAGTGCAGAGGCATCCACCAGTAGTCACACCTCTGCCTGCTACCTGTACTGACTACTACCAGGACTAGGGATGAGCTTCGAGTTTGAGTCGAGCCCATGTTTAACTCGAACATCGCCTGTTCGTCCGTCCGTCGAATTGCGAACGTTATGGGCCGTTCGCGTGGCGCCCTTGTGCAGTGTGTTGCGGCGGTGGAGAGAATTAGACAGAAAGAGAGACAGTGTCATTTGATTTAAGTTAGATAGAGTAAGCAGGCGAGTCAGTTAGCTGCACATACAGTGCATGGTGTGTGTGTGTATATATATATATATATATATATATATATATATATATATATATATATATACATCCCAAGTGTTGTTCTTCTTCTGATCCTATTAATACCATAGGCAGGCAGGTTGAAGTATTTACAGTTAGTGTACTGTGTACCCTGCACAGTTGCATCTATAGCTACCTGAAGACAAGTGCTGTTCTTCTTCTGATCCTATTAGTACCACAGGCAGGCAGCTTGAAGTATTTACAGTTAGTGTACTGTATACCCTGCACAGTTGCACCTATAGCTACCTGAAGACAAGTGCTGTTGTTCTTTTCCTGATCCTATTAATACCACAGGCAGGCAGCTTGAAGTATTTACAGTTAGTGTACTGTATACCCTGCACAGTTGCACCTATAGCTACTTGAAGACAAGTGCTGGTGTGCTTCTTCTGATCCTATTAATACCACAGCAGGCATTCTGCTAGCTGCAGTACAATCAGTATATATATACATCCCAGTTTTGTGCAGCTACATCTCACTGCAGGCCATTAGTATGTCTGGAAGGCCAACAAGGAGAGGCAGACAGTCACAAGCCAATAAAAAAGGGCAAACAGGCTCTGTGTCTAGAGGCAACAGTGCTGGTCGTGGACACGGTGCATCCCCATCAGCGCGTGGCCGTGGGACACGCTTGTCCTTTTTTTCAGCAGCTGGCCGTGTTGAGCCGCAACATGCGGAAGACTTGGTAGAGTGGATGACCAAGCTGTCCTCATCCTCTCTCACCCAGGCTCAGGGTACTTTGGCAAAGCAGCTGCCAACGCGGCCTCCTACCTCGGCTTAATGGCAGCAGTCACTCCTTCCCTAGCCCCACCATGTCCTCCTGAGGAGTCCCCCGAACTGTTTGACCACAGTGTTGGGTACATGCTCCAGGAGGATATCCAGAGTTTTTAAGGCTCCGATGATGGTACTCAGCTAGAGCAAGGCAGTAACGTGAGCCTAGACAGAGGGGGTGCCCAAGAAGGACAGCAATCTGGCAGTCATTTTCCCCCAGCTGCAGCATACTGACAGCTTTGCTCCAGTGATGAGGAGGGAGGGGATGATGAGGTCACTAACTCCACGTGGGTGGCTGATAGGAGAGAGGAGGAGGAGGAGGCACATCACCAATGAGGCAGGATGCCCTCCAGGGGCCAGCTTAAGGGCAGCACACCGACTGCATCACACCGCAGAGCTCCGCATGTGCAGGGCACTGCTGTCTCTGCACGTTATTCCAAAAGTTCTTTGGTGTGGGCCTTTTTTGAGACGAGTGCATCAGATCCCACCGCTGCTATTTGCAACATATGTCTCAAGCGTATCTCGCGTGGCCAAAACATCACCCGCTTGGGCACACATGCTTGACCAGACATATGTTGACCTGCCATGCAGTTCATTGGCAAGCGTACCTAAAAGACCCACACCAAAGAACAAAGAGGACCTCTCCCTGCTCCTCATCAGCTGGGATCTCCAACCCCACTATACCTTCAGTCCTCTCTGAGACCTGCACTGAGAGGAATGAAGGTGTAGAATTAGGTGTGTCACAGCCAAGTACTTGCGGGCAATCTGCTATCAGTACACCGAAGTCAGATTGTACCAGGCAAATTTCCCTGCACCAGCTGCTGCACCACCGAAAGCTAAATTGAATGCTAGCTTGGCTAAATTGCTAGCACTTCAACTGCTGCCTTTTCAGTTGGTAGACTCTTCCCCCTTCCGTGAGTTTGTAGAATGTGCGGTTCCTCAGTGAGAGGTTCCCAAACGCCACTTTTTCTCACAGGAGGTGAATCCGCCTCTCTAACGGCATGTGGAAGGCAATGCCTTGGCCTCGCTGGACAGGGCAGTCAGCAGTAAGGTGCATATTACCTCTGACTCATGGTCCAGCAGGCATGGACAGGGACGTTACCTATCTTTCACGGCGCATTGGGTTACTCTTCTGGCAGCTGGGAAGGATGCAGAACAAGGTGCAGTAGTGTTGGAGGTTGTTCCGCCACCACGCCTCCAAAATGCTACTACTGGTGATTTTGACACACCTCTCTCCTCTCCTCCACCCCCTCCTCTTCTTCTTCCTCCATGGCCTCTTTCTGTGCTTTGTCCTCGGAACCAGCGGTGCTCCGTAGGCGTTCAAGGGGCTGTCCTCCGACAGGGACAACTGACCCAGGTGCCCTGTTTGGCTCACGTCCTTAACTTGGTGGTGCAGCAGTTCTTGGGCAAGTACCCAGGCTTACAGGATGTCCTGAGGCAGGCAAGGAAAGTCTTGTGCATTTCCGCCAGTCATATAATGCCAGTGCTCGGCTGGCTGACCTCCAAAAGGAATTTAACCTGCACAAGAACCGCCTAATCTGTGACATGCCCACCAGGTGGAACTCAATGTTGGCCATGCTGCACATGCAGCAGAGGGCCATCAATGAGTACCTGTGCGACTATGGCACCAGGACAGGGTCAGGGGGGGGCTTTTTTTTTCCCACGCCAGTGGGCCATGATCAGGGATGCATGCACTGTCCCGTCACCATTTGAGGAGGCCACGAGGATTGTGAGCAGTGACAGTGCATGCATCAGTGACACTGTCCCCCTTGTCATAGTAACATAGTAGGTGAGGTTGAAAAAAGACACAAGTCCATCAAGTCCAACCTATGTGTGATTATGTGTCAGTATTACATTGTATATCTCTGTATGTTGCGGTCATTCAGGTGCTTATCTAATAGTTGTGGGCCAGTGGGCCATGATCAGGGATGCATGCACTGTCCTGTCACCATTTGAGGAGGCCACGAGGATTGTGAGCAGTGACAGTGCATGCATCAGTGACACTGTCCCTCTTGTCATAGTTACATAGTAGGTGAGGTTGAAAAAAGACACAAGTCCATCAAGTCCAACCTATGTGTGATTATGTGTCAGTATTACATTGTATATCCCTGTATGTTATGGTCATTCAGGTGCTTATCTAATAGTTTCTTGAAGCTATCGATGCTCCCCGCTGAGACCACCGCCTGTGGAAGGGAATTCCACATCCTTGCAGCTCTTACAGTAAAGAACCCTCTACGTAGTTTAAGGTTAAACCTCTTTTCTTCTAATTTTAATGAGTGGCCACAAGTCTTGTTAAACTCTCTTCTGCGAAAAAGTTTTATTTCTATTGTAGGGTCACCAGTACGGTATTTGTATATTGAAATCACATACCCTCTCAAGCATCTCTTCTCCAGAGAGATCAAGTTCAGTGCTCGCAACCTTTCCTCATAACTAATATCCTCCAGACCCTTTATTAGCTTTGTTGCCCTTCTTTGTACTCGCTCCATTTCCAGTACATCCTTCGTGAGGACTGGTGCCCAGAACTGGACAGCATACTCTAGGTGCGGCCGAACCAGAGTCTTGTAGAGTGGGAGAATTATCGTTTTATTTCTGGAGTTGATCCCCTTTTTAATGCATGCCAATATTCTGTTTGCTTTGTTAGCAGCAGCTTGGCATTGCATGCCATTGCTGAGCCTATTATCTACTAGGACCCCCAGGTCCTTTTCCATCCTAGATTCCCCCAGAGGTTCTCCCCCCAGTGTATAGATTGCATTCATATTTTTGCCACCCAAATGCATTATTTTACATTTTATTACATTGAACCTCATTTGCCATGTAGTTGCCCACCCCATTAACTTGTTCAGATCTTTTTGCAAGGTTTCCACATCCTGCGGAGAAGTTATTGCCCTGCTTAGCTTAGTATCATCTGCAAATACAGAGATTGAACTGTTTATCCCATCCTATAGGTCGTTTATGAACAAATTAAATAGGATTGGTCCCAGCACAAAACCCTGGGGAACCCCACTACCCACCCCTGACCATTCCAATTTCCGAGTACTCCCCATTTATCACCACCCTCTGAACTCGCCCTTGTAGCCAGTTTTCAATCCATGTACTCACCCTATGGTCCATGCCAACGGACCTTATTTTGTACAGTAAACGCTTATGGGAAACTGTGTCAAATGCTTTTGCAAAATCCAGATACACCACGTCTATGGGCCTTCCTTTATCTAGATGGCAACTCACCTCCTCATAGAAGGTTAGTAGATTGGTTTGGCAAGAACGATTCTTCATGAATCCATGCTAATTACTGTTAATGATAACATTCTTATTACTAAAATCTTGTATATAGTCTCTTATCATCCCCTCCAAGAGTTTACATAATATTGATGTTAGGCTAACTGGTCTGTAATTCCCAGGGATGTATTTTGGGCCCTTTTTAAATATTGGTGCTACATTGGCTTTTTTCCAATCAGCTGGTACCATTCCAGTCAGTAGACTGTAAAAATTAGGAACAACGGTCTGGCAATCACTTGACTGAGTTCCCTATGTACCCTCGGATGCAAGCCATCTGGTCCCGGTGATTTATTAATGTTAAGTTTCTCAAGTCTAATTTTAATTCTGTCCTCTGTTAACCATGGAGGTGCTTCCTGTGTTGTGTCATGAGGATAAACACTGCAGTTTTGTTTACTGAAGCCCCCCGATTTACTCGTGAAGACTAAGGAGAAGAATAAATTCAATATCTTCGCCATCTCCCCATCCTTTGTAAAGAATTTCTTGGGATTTTTTTTGCTCTCCTCCGCTATGTGTCTTTCATGTTCTATCTTAGCCATCCTAATTGCACCCTTACATTTCTTGTTGCATTCTTTATAAAACCTGAATGCTGAGGATGATCCCTCAACCATGTATTTTTTGAAGGCCTTCTCCTTAGCTTTTATATGCATTTTTACATTGGAGTTAAGTCATCCAGGACTTTTGTTCGCTCTTTTAAATTTATTACCCAATGGGATACATTGGCTAATGCCCTTATTTAATATGCTCTTAAAGCAAACCCATCTCTCCTCCGTATTCTTTGTTTCTAATATTTTATCCCAATTTATGCCTTTTAGCAAGGATTGTAGTTTAGGGGAGTTGGCTGTTTTGAAATTCAGTGTCTTTGTATTCCCTTTATGTTTCCTATTTGTTTGATTTATACTGAAACGAATTGACCTGTGATCGCTGTTACCTAAATTGCTCCGTATTTCCACATCCGTGATCAGGTCTGTATTGTTGGTAATCAGTAGACCCAGTAATGTTTTATTTCGAGTTGGTGCGTCTACCATCTGACCCATAAAATTGTCCTGCAAGACATTAAGGAACTGGCGAGCCTTAAAGCGGAGTTCCACCCTAAAGTGGAACTTCCGCTCATCGGATTCCTCCCCCCCTCCGGTGTCACAATTGGCACCTTTCAGGGGGGAGGGGGGTGCAGATACCTGTATAATACAGGTATCTGCACCCACTTCCGGGTACAGCTAGCCGCAGCTAGCCGCAGACTCCCCGCCCACCCCCGTTGTGTTGTGGGAAATACACAGTTCCCACAACACAACGGGGACCAGTGAAGACGCGCAGCGCGACTCGCGCATGCGCAGTAGGGAACCGGGCAGTGAAGCGGCAACGCTTCGCTTCCTGATTCCCTCAGTGTGAATGGCGGCGGCAGCACCCGAGGATCGAGGGACGGCTCGGTCTCGGGTGCCGACATCGCTGGACCCCGGGACAGGTAAGTGTCCTTATTTTAAAAGTCAGCAGCTGCAGTATTTGCAGCTGCTGACATCTAATTTTTTTTTTTTTTGGTGAAACACCACTTTAAATGAATGTGCAGTTCCCTCCGCCCAGTCTATGTCTGGATAATTAAAATCCCCCATTATGATAACACTTCCCATCCTTGCTGCTAATCCAAATTGTGATAGGAGATTTGATCCACTTCCTCCCTCAGGTTAGGGGGCCTATAGCATACTCCCAGTATTATTTTCTCCTTAGCTTCATCCCTTTGGAGCTCTACCCATAAGGATTCCACCTCCTCCCTAGCTCCCTCAGTGATGTCATCTCTCACATTCACTTGTACATTATTCTTGATATATAGGCATACCCCTCCCCCTTTTTTACCCTCTCTATCCTTGTGGTAAAGGGTATACCCTTGAATGTTTGCCAGCCAATCATGAGAGCTGTTGAACCAGGTCTCTGAAATTCCCACAAAATCCAAATCCTCCTCGTACAACAGTATCTCTAGTTCACCCATCTTGTCCGCCACGCTCCTGGCATTGGTGAACATGCCACATAGTTTAGACCGGTCGCATATTGTCCTCGTATTGGGTGTTTCGAGATTGCAACTAGGACTTGCTACTATACTTCGGGAGGACTCCACTGCCGCCTTCTTTTTATGTACAAGTGCTTTTTATCATCCGAAATGTAAGTGTATTTCTTTTTACAATAAAATACGTTGTTTACGGTATTACACTATGTGGCCCCTTTTCTATCCTGTATGAGCCATATGTGGGGAGATCCATCATTACATTTGGAGAAGATACGTCTTTAAAGCCCCCCTGTGATCCTTTCATCTTCAGGCTGTCAAGATCCTCCTCCTATTGCTAGTGAGCAATAAAAGCTGGTTTGACCCTTACAGTATATACTGTCCTGGGTTCAAACCCTCCGGTAAGCCCCCATCTTCACTGGCAGAGGGAATTGCACAATTTTAAGACACTGTGGTGTGATGATTAAGAGTTGGTCCATCCACGCATTACTCAACATATATATGTGGGACTATTTAGGAACCAGCTGTGCATCATCCTTTTAAGACTTTTATAACTATACGTTGGTGATGGTACTTTACACATCACTCACAAGTGGTGATTAGTAGAGTCTATATGTTCACGGACTTTTATTTATATTCATTTTTCTCTAGTGATGACATTTTATCTGTGTCTTTCGTTTTTTGGTTAAATTATTTAGAGCACTAGCTCTTCACCTTATCAGTTTGAAGGTTTGTTTTTCATTTAGCGCTACACGTTTTGGTTTCTATTGATTTGTTTGGCAATTATTCTTTTTGCAGTGTTAGCTAGGCATGTGCAAAATGAAAAAATTTGTTTCGTTTCGTTTCGTTTTAATTCGTTATTTAATTAATTTAGTTTAGTTAGATTCGTTAAATTCATTAAATTCGTTTTTCAAATCAGTTTCGTTTTCGACCGAATTCGAAAATCGGTCGAATTCGAAAATATTTCAACCGGATTCGATATTATTTCAACCGCATTCGAAAATATTTCAACAGCATTCGAAATTATTTCAACTGTATTAGAAATTATTTCAATCGTATTCGATAATATTTCAATCGCATTCGAAAATATTTCTACCAAATTTGATAATATTTCAACCGCATTCGAAATTATTTCAACTTTATTCAAAATTATTTCAATCGGATTCGATAATATTTCAACCGCATTCGAAAATATTTCAACAGCATTCGAAATTATTTCAACTGTATTAGAAATTATTTCAATCGCATTCGAAAATATTTCTATTTTCGAATTTGATAATATTCAGATAATATTCAGATAATATTCCTCTTCAGCAAACCAGAAGAACGCTGCATGGTTTCGCGTCACCATGGCAGTAAAAGCTGTGAGAGGGATTGAGCGCACCCCAGACTGCATCCGTCATTGGTAAATAAAAATGATTACATTCTCTTTCTCTCTCTCTCTGTGTCTCCCAGAGGCATATCTAGTGAAAATGGCACCTATGGCAAGAACTGAAACTGCGCCCCTGTCAAAAAAAAAAAAAACAGCTAATAAAACTACAAGTCTTTAACCACTTCAGCCCCGGAAGAATTTACCCCCTTCCTGACCAGAGCACTTTTTGCGATTCGGCACTGCATCGCTTTAACTGAAAATTGCGCGGTTGTTCGACGTGGCTCCCAAACAAAATTGAAGTCCTTTTTTTCCCATAAATAGAGCTTTCTTTTGGTGGTATTTGATCACCCCTGCGGTTTTTATTTTTTGCGCTATAAACAAAATAAGAGCGACAATTTTGAAAAAAACGCATTATTTTTTAGATTTTGCTATAATAAATATCCCCCAAAAATATATAAAAAAACATTTTTTTTCCTCAGTTTAGGCCGATACGTATTCTTCTACATATTTTTGTTAAAAAAAAATCGCAATAAGCGTTTATTGATTGCTTTGCGCAAAAGTTATAGCGTTTACAAAAAAAAATAATAATAAATATATATATATATATATATATATATATATATATATATATATATATATATATATTATTTTATATTCTATTCTGTTCTATTGTTACTCTATTCTATTCTATTCTATTTTTTTCTATTCAAATTTGAATAGTAAAGAATAGTAAAGAATAGAATAGAATAACAATAGAATAGAATAGAATAATATATATATATATAATATTTTATTCTATTCTGTACTATTTTTTTTCTAATATATATATATTCTATTCTATTTCAATTCAATTTCATTCTATATGAAATTCGAATTTCGGAAATTTATATATATATATATATATATATATATATATATATATCATAGAAAAACAATAGAACAGATCAGGGAAAAAAAAATGATATACATCTTTTGAAATTCGAAATTCATATAAAATGAATTCAAATTTGAATAGAAAAGATTAGAATAGAAAAACAATAGAACAGAAAATAATCTAATATATATATATTATATTTTATTCTATTCTGTTCTATTGTTTTTCTAGTCTATTTTCTTTTCTATTCGAATTTGAATTCATTCTATATAAATTTCTAATTTCAAAAGATGGTTATATATATAAATATTTTATATATATATATATATATATATATATATATATATATATATAACCATTTTTCGAAATTCGAATTTCATATAGAATGAATTCGAATTCGAATTGAAAAGATTAGACTAGAAATAGGAAATAGACTAGAAAAACAATAGAACACAATTGAGTAAAATATTGTTTTTCTAGTCTATTTTCTTTTCTATTCGAATTCGAATTCATTCTATATGAAATTCGAATTTCGGAAAATGGTTATTTATTTATATATACATTTTCCGAAATTCGAATTTCATATAGAATGAATTCAAATTTGAATAGAAAAGAAAATAGACTAGAAAAACAATAGAACAGAATAGAATAAAATCTAATATATATATTAGATTATTTTCTGTTCTATTGTATTCCTATTCTAATCTTTTCTATTCGAATTTGAATTCATTCTATATGAATTTCGAATTTCAAAAGATGGTTATATATATAAATACTTTTTCTGCAGCAAAAAATTTCATTTTTCATTATCTCAGGGCCACTTGGTGCTAGGAACCCCAAATTTGGTGTGAAAACCCAGGGGAACTGGTACCACAACATATCCAAAGCTGAAGTTCCTAGCACTAAGTGGCCCCGAGATACGGGGCCCCAAAATCGGTTCAGAAAATGTCATTCTCTGCTGCAGAAAAGTGCTTGACATTTTCTGAACCGAGTTTGGGGCCCCATAGCTCAGGGCTACTTGGAGCTAAGAACCTCAAATTTGGTGTGCTAACCCAGTGGAACTGGTACCATAACATATCCAAAGCTGGGGTTCCTAGCACTAAGTGGCCCCAAGATACAGGGCCCAAAATCGGTTCAGAAAATGTCATTCTCTGCTGCAGAAGTGCTTGACATTTTCCGAACCGACTTTGGGGCCCCGTATCTCAGGGCCACTTAGTGCTAGGAACCCCAAATTTGGTGTGCTAACCCAGTGGAACTGGTACCATAATATATCCAAGGCTGGGGTTCCTAGCACTAAGTGGCCCCGAGATATGGGGCCCCAAACCGGTTCGGAAAATGTCATTCTCTGCTGCAGAAAAGTGCTTGACATTTTCTGAACTGATTTTTGGGGCCCTGTATCTCGGGGCCACTTGGTGCTAGAAACCTCAGCTTTGGAAATGTTATGGTGCTAGTTCCACTGGGTTTGCACACCAAATTTGGGGTTCTTAGCACTAAGTGGCCCTAAGATATGGGGCCCCAAATTCGGTCAACTGTGTCCATCTGTAGCAATGTCATTTTGGGACCCTTTGGGTTCAGAGACCCCAAATTTTGGCTGCAGCTTCTATTCTAATCTTTTCTATTCAAATTTGAATTTATTCTATATGAATTTCAAACCATCCAATAGATGGTTATATATCAATAAATAACTAATATATATATATATATATATATATATATACACACACCGTATATACTCGAGTATAAGTCGTTCTGAGTATAAGTCGAGGCCCTAATTTACCACAAAAAAATGGGAAAAACTTATTGACCCGAGTATAAGACGAGGGTGAGAAATGCACAGCTACTGTAGGTGGAAAAGAGGGTCAACAATGCCCATTTGCAGCATCACTGTGCCCATTTGCAGCCATATGTCCCCTGAACTTCAAACTCGTTAGTTAAGGGTTCCTAGATGCCCCCTAGCTGCAGCCAAAATTTGGGGTCTCTGAACCCAAAGGGTCCCAAAATGACATTGCTGCAGATGGACACAGTTGACCGAATTTGGGGCCCCATATCTTGGGGCCACTTAGTGCTAAGAACCCCAAATTTGGTGTGCAAACCCAGTGGAACTAGCACCATAAAATTTCCAAAGCTGAGGTTTCTAGCACCAAGTGGCCCCGAGATACAGGGCCCCAAAAATCAGTTCAGAAAATGTCAAGCACTTCTGCAGCAGAGAATGACATTTTCTGAACCGATTTTGGGCCCTGTATCTCGGGGCCACTTAGTGCTAGGAACCCCAGCTTTGGATATGTTATGGTACCAGTTCCACTGGGTTAGCACACCAAATTTGGGGTTCCTAGCACCAAGTGGCCCTGAGATACGGGGCCCCAAAGTCGGTTCAGAAAATGTCAAGCACTTTTCTGCAGCAGAGAATGACATTTTCTGAACCGATTTTGGGCCCTGTATCTCGGGGCCACAATATTTTACTCAATTGTGTTCTATTGTTTTTCTAGTCTATTTCCTATTTCTAGTCTAATCTTTTCAATTCGAATTCGAATTCATTCTATATGAAATTCGAATTTCGAAAAATGGTTTTATATATATATATATATATATATATATATATATATATATATATATATATATATATATAAAATATTTATATATATAACCATCTTTTGAAATTAGAATAATAATCTATTCTAATCTTTTATTTTCAAATTCGATTTCATTCTATATGAAATTCGAATTTCAGAAAATGGTTATGTATATATATTTTATTTTATTTTTTTCTGATCTGATCTATTGTTTTTTTATGATATTATTTTCTATATATATATATATATATATATATTAATTAGATATTTATTTATATATAACCATCTATTGAAATTCGAAATTCATTTAGAATGAATTCAAATTCGAATAGAAAAGATTAGAATAAAAAAAAAATAGAACAGAATAGAATAAAATATAATATATATACACATTATATTTTACTCAATTCTGTTCTATTGTTTTTCTAGTCTATTTCCTATTTCTAGTCTAATCTTTTCTATTCGAATTCGAATTCATTCTATATGAAATTCGAATTTCGGAAAATGGTTTTATATATATATATATATATATATATAAATATATATTTATATATAAATATATATTTATATATATAACCATTTTCCGAAATTCGAATTTCATATAGAATGAATTCGAATATATATATATATATATATATATATATATATATATATATATATATATATAAATTGTTATTTTTCAATCTATTTTCGAATTCGAATTTATACTATTCGAAATTCGAATTTCAGAAGATGGTCATATTCTGTTGTATTTTATTAAATTCTATTAAATTCTGTTCTATTCTTTACGATTCTTTTATGTTTATTCTATTGTTTTATTATTTTATATTCTATTTTATTGTATTTTTTTTTTAGAAATCAATTTATATTTTTTCTAATTCGATTCGAATTTGTCTTCGAATCCGGGTCGAATAGATTTCGAATTTGTTTTCGAATCGAATATATTTCGAATTTGGTTTCGAATTCGATTCGAATTCGATTCGAATTTCGGCCGTGGGTTTTCGATTCGAAACATTTCGGATTCGTTTAAATTCGTTAGTATTGTAATTCGGTATTTCGGATGCATCCGAATGTCCGAATAATGAAAATTTCGTCCGAATTTCGATTCGGAACTAAACGAAATGCACATGTCTAGTGTTAGCGGCTTTCCATTTGGAGCAAGCGCAATTTTACTATTGGTGTGATTTTGCTACTATACTTACCTTGGGTTTTTGTGCTTTGGTCAACCTATCACTAATGCCCCCAATAATACCCTCTGGAATATCTTCCGCGCTGACTACCTCTACCTCTGGACCCTCCCCCCCATCGCCTAGTTTAAAAACCCTCTAACTTTTTGGCCATCTTTATTCCCAGCAGATCTGCACCCTCCTCATTTAGGTGCAGTCCGCCCCTTCTATAGTATCGGTTATCGACTGAGAAGTCGGCCCAGTCCTCCAGGATCCCAAACCCCTCCTTACTACACCAGCTCTTCAGCCACTTGTTTACTTCCCTAATCTCCCTCTGCCTTTCTGGTGTGGCTCGATGTACTGGTAGTATTCCTGAAAATACTACCTTGGAGGTCCTTTTCCTCAATTTAGCTCCTAAGTCCCTAAAATCGTTCTTTAGGACACTCCATCTGCCTCTGACTTTGTCATTGGTGCCAACGTGCACCATGACAGCTGGGTCTTCCCCAGTCCCTCCCAGTAATCTGTCCACAAGATCCGTGATGTGCCGAACCTGAGCGCCCGGTAGACAACATACTGTTCGACGCTTCAGGTCTTGGTTACAGATTGCCCTCTCTGTCCTTCTAAGGATTGAGTCCCCTACCACCAGAATCTGTCTTTCCTTTCCCTTCGCTGCCCCCCCACTCTCACTGGAGGAGTTCTTCCACCGGCAGCTAGGAGAGTCCCTCAGCTCCAGCAGTGCTGGTCCCTGACTGGTTTCACCAATGTCACTCAATGGAGCGTACTTATTGGGATGCTCCAGTCATGGATCGGCCTCCCTGGCACTTCCCCCTCTACCCTTCCTGACTGTCACCCATCTACTCTTTGCTAGTGCCTGCACCTCTTTGTCTCCACCCGCCTCTGTGCTGGCTCTCCTTTAGTATGGGGGGACTTCTCAGTGCTGACAGTTGCTTCCCCAGATTCAGAACCTGGGCTTCCAGGGAAACAATGTGCTTAAATTTTGCACAGCTATATTCGCCCTCGATCGGATGATCAAGAAACGCATACATGCAGCAAGGTGTACAAAGTGTCGCCTCTCCACACCCACCAGGCATCGTACCTATTAAATTTAGTGAGGATTGGGGATTATACCCTGTCCAAATTACCTAACAGCTAGCTTCCTGGCACTAATACTCAACACAATACACAGCTACACAACAAGACAATACACAGGTACTCACAGACCTACATGCACTCGCAGAACAGTCGCAGACCTACGTGCACTCGCAGACCTACATGCACTCGCAGGCCTACATGCACTCGCAGGCCACTCGCAGACCTACGTGCACTCGCAGACCACTCGCAGACCTATGTGCACTCGCAGACCACTCGCAGACCTACGTGCACTCGCAGGCCACTCGCAGACCTATGTGCACTCGCAGACCTACGTGCACTTCCAGAACACTCGCAGACCTACGTGCACTCGCAGGCCACTCGCAGACCTATGTGCACTTGCAGGCCACTCGCAGACCTACGTGCACTCGCAGGCCACTCGCAGACCTACGTGCACTTGCAGGCCACTCACAGACATACGTGCACTCGCAGACCTACGTGCACTCACAGACCACTGGCAGACCTACGTGCACTCGCAGACCTATGTGCATTCTCAGGCCTACGTGCAGTCGCAGGCCACCCGCAGACCTATGTGCACTCGCAGGCCACCCACAGACCTACGTGCACTCGCAGACCTACATGCACTCGCAGGCCACTCGCAGACCTAGGTGCACTCGCAGGTCACTCGCAGACCTACGTGCACTCGCAGGCCACTCGCAGACTTACGTGCACTCGCAGGCCACTGGTAGATCTACGTGCACTCACAGACCACTCGCAGACCTACGTGCACTCGCAGACCTACGTGCACTCGCAGGCCACTCGCAGACCTACGTTCACTCGCAGACCTATGTGCACTTTTCGCAGACCACTCGCAGACCTATGTGCACTCGCAGGCCACTCACAGACCTATGTGCACTCGCAGACCTATGTGCACTTTTCGCAGACCACTCGCAGACCTACGTGCACTCGCAGGCCACTCGTAGACCTACTTGCACTCGCAGACCACTCCCAGACCTACGTGCACTCGCAGACCTACGTGCACTCGCAGGCCACTCGCAGACCTACGTGCACTCACAGAACTGCGTGCACTCGCAGACCACTCGCAGACCTACGTGCACTCGTAGGCCACTCGCAGACCTACATGCACTCGCAGGCCACACACAGACCTACGTGCACCCGCAGGCCTACGAGCACTCACAGGCCTACGTGCACTCGCAGGCCACTCGCAGACCTACGTGCACCTGCAGACCACTCGCAGACCTATGTGCACTCACAGACCTACAGTACGTGCACTCGCAATACACAAGTATACAGTACACAATACACAAGTACTAACGATCCACACACACTACTCAGACAACACTCAGGTACTCACACTACAAAGGTACTATGATCCCTGTTATAACCTCCTGTTTTAAACTCTGGTTTTAACTCACCACTTGGACCAGTTCCACTTGGACAGAGTACCAACAGCCTCACAAATGAGCAGGCTCACTATGAGCCCTACACAAGGTTATATAGGCCTCAAGCACCTGTGAGCAATTAACCACTCCCCTTAATTGGTAGTCTGAAGGAACAAAAGAATAAAAAAAACAGTTTAAAAAGTGAACGAAAAAGGTGATTGAAAAGCTAAAAGGAAAAGCCCTAAAAATGCAAACCAGCAATCAAAAAGCAAGACTTGTTCACTCTCCACTCAAGGTCCCCCCTCTGATTTTAACTCACCACTTAGACCAGTTCCACTTGCACAGAGTTCCAACAGCCTCACAAACGAGCAACAGCCTCACAAATGAGCAGATTGTCCACCTGTTGGAGCACACACTGCATGGAATAATGGACAGGGCACTTGAGGCAGAACAGAGGCAGGAAGAGGAGGACTTCCTTAGCTCTCAAGGCCCCCTTTATCCAGAAATTGTTCCTGTGTGCCCGCCGATCACACAGGAAGAGGAGGAGGAGGAGGATTGTGTCAGCATGAGGTGGAGCCTGGCACTCAGCATCAGTAGCAGTCTTTAAGGGATCATTTACAGTCCCAAGAAACCCATGGACTTGTACATGGCTGGGAGGAGGTGGCTTCGGATCATGTCGTCCTTAGTGACCCAGAGGACTCCGGACCGAATGTCTCAGCAAACCTACGCTGCATGGCCTCCCTGATCCTGCAAAGCCTCATTTGGGTGTGAGGTTCCCCTTAATATCCATACAAGACCCAAAGGGCCTGGCAATGGACTGGGGGGCTACCCATGCCATTAGTCTCACTGATTTTCATCCATATTGCCGGGACCCGACATTACATTAAAGCCGCAAACAGTTTTAAATGACTTTTATTGCTTTTAAAAATGTCATTTTGTGCAGGGACTGTTCTAAGCACAGGAAACACGCGTCACTTTACAGGCATACTATAGACACCCCCTAGGTATGATATTTAAAGGAATACTTCACTTTTTTTTCACTTTAAGCATCATTAAAATCACTGCTCCCGAAAAAACATTTTAAAACTTTTCTTTGCATTGATACATGTCCCCTGGGGCAGGACCTGGGTCCCCAAACCCTTTTTAGGACAATACCATGCAAATTAGCCTTTAAAATGAGCACTTTTGATTTTTAACGTTCGAGTCCCATAGACTTCAATGGGGTTCTCAAGTTCACACAAATTTTAGGTCCGTTCGCAGGTTCTGGTGTGAACCAAACCGGGGGGGTGTTCGGCCCATCCCTAACAAGGATCAATGCTTTGGCTGTGCTGACGATATCTCTGACTGCTGCCTGTAATGCTATGGACAGTATTCCTGTCTGCTGCCTGGACAATTCCTTTTACTGTTGCTGACCATGTCCCTGCCTGCTGCCTGCACCAACACTCTCCTCTGTGGACAACTGCACTACTAAAACCACAGGTAATCTTTTGTTTACCCTTTGCTCAGCAGAATGTATTTTGTGGTGTAATTCTTGGTATGTACATGCTATGTGAAGAGCTATGTGTACATGCTAAAATTTTAAGGGCCTTCAAAAATGTTGTCAGGAAACTGGGCTAGACTGGGATAAAAATTGGGCCCTGGACTTCATCCAGACCGGCCCACTTTAGATTTGAATTTCCCCATCAGCACCCCCTTCACATCAGAGTGTCCCCATCAGCATCCCCTTCACATCAAAGTATCCCCATCAGCACCACCTTCATATCAGAGTGTCCCCATCTAACCCCTTTACATCAGAGTGTCCCCATCAGCACCCCCTTACATCAGAGTGTCCCCTTTAGGACCCCCATACATCAGTGTCCCCATCAGCACCCCCTTCACATCAGAGTGTCCCCATCAGCACCAACTTACATCAGAGTGTCCCCATCAGCACCCCCTTCACATCAAGGTGTCCCCATTAGCGCCCCTTCACATCAAGGTGTCCCCATTAGCACCCCCTTCACATCAGAGTTCCCCCATCAGCTCCCCCTTACATCAGAGTGCCCCCATCAGCACCCCCTTACATCAGGGTGTCCCCATCAGCACCCCCTTACATCAGTGTCCCCATCAGCACCCCCCTTTATATCAGAGTGAACTTATCAGAACCCCTTACATCAGAGTGTCCCCATCAGCACCCCTTCACATCAGAGTGTCCCCATCAGCACACACCTTCATCAGAGTGTCCTTATCAGCACCCACTTTCATCAGAGTGTCCTTATCAGCACCTGCTTCACATCAAGGTGTCCCCATCAGCACCACCTTACATCAGAGTGTCCACATCCAGCAACCCCTTACATCAGTGTCCCCATCAGCACCCCCCTTAACATCAGAGTGCCCCCAACAGCACCCCCTTACATCAGTGTCCCCATCAGCACCCCCTTACATCAGAAAGTCCCCAACAGCCCCCCCTTACATCAGAGTGTCCCCATCAGCACCCCCTTACATCAGTGTCCCCATCAGCACCCCTTTACATCAGAGTGTCCCCATCAGCACCCGCTTTCATCAGAGTGTCCTTATCAGCACCCACTTTCATCAGAGTGTCCTTATCAGCACCCACTTTCATCAGAGTATCCTTATCAGCACCCCCTTCACATCAGAGTGTCCTCATCTGCACCCCCTTCACATCAGAGTGTCCCCATCAGCACCCCCTTACATCAGAGTGTCCCCTTTAGGACCCCCTTACATCAGTGTCCCCATCAGCACCACACTTCACATCAGAGTGTCCCCATCAGCACCCCTCTTCACATCAGAGTTCCCCATCAGCTCCCCCTTACATCAAAGTATCCCCCAAAAGAACCCCTTACATCAGGTTGTCCCCTTCAGCACCCCCTTACATCAGTGTCCCCATCAGCACACCCCTTTTCATCAGAGTGTCCTTATCAGCATCCCCTTTCATCAGAGTGTCCTTATCAGCACCCCTTTTCATCAGAGTGTCCCCATCAGCACCCCCTTATATCAGAGTGTCCCCATCCAGCAACCCCTTACATCAGTGTCCCCATCAGCACCCCCTTAACATCAGAGTGCCCCCAACAGCACCCCCTTACATCAGTGTCCCCATCAGCACCCCCTTACATCAGAAAGTCCCCAACAGCACCCCCTTACATCAGAGTGTCCCCATCAGCACCCCCTTACATAAGAGTGTGCCAATCAGCACTCCCTTCACATCAGAGTGTCCCCAACAGCACCCTCTTACATCAGAGTGTCCCCAACAGCACCCCCTTACATCAGTGTCCCCATCAGCACCCATTTACATCAGAGTGTCCCCATCAGCACCCACTTTCATCAGAGTGTCCTTATCAGCACCCACTTTCATCAGAGTGTCCTTATCAGCACCCACTTTCATCAGAGTATCCTTATCAGAAACCCCTTCACATCAGAGTGTCCTCATCTGCACCCCCTTCACATCAGGGTGTCCCCATCAGCACCCCCTTACATCAGCGTGTCCCCTTTAGGACCCCCTTACATCAGTGCCCCCATCAGCACCCCACTTCACATCAGAGTGTCCCCATCAGCACCCCTCTTCACATCAGAGTTCCTCATCAGCTCCCCCTTACATCAAAGTGTCCCCCAAAAGAACCCCTTACATCAGGTTGTCCCCTTCAGCACCCCCTTACATCAGTGTCCCCATCAGCACACCCCCTTTCTTCAGAGTGTCCTTATCAGCATCCCCTTTCATCAGAGTGTCCTTATCAGCACCCCTTTTCATCAGAGTGTCCTTATCAGCACCCCCTTTCATCAGAGTGTCCCCATCAGCACCCCCTTACATCAGAATGTCCCCATCAGCACCCCCTTACATCAGAGTGTCCCCATCAGCACCCCCTCCACATCAAGGTGTCCCCATCAGCACCCCCTTACATCAGAGTGTCCCCATCCAGCAACCCTTACATCAGTGTCCCCATCAGCACCCCCTTCACATTAAGGTGTCCCCATCAGCACCCCATTACATCAGTGTCCCAATCAGAACCCCCTTTATATCAGAGTGTTCTCAACATCACCCTTTATATCAGAGTGTCCAAAACAGCACTCACTTACATCAGAGTGTCCCCATCAGCACTGACTTACATCAGAGTATCACCATCAGCACCCCCTTCACATCAGAGTGTCCCCATAAGCACCCCTTACATCAGAGTGTCCCCATCAGCACCCCCTTTACATCAAGGTGTCCCCATCAGCACCCCCTTACATCAGAGTGTCCCCATCAGCACCCCCTTACATCAGAATCTTCCCAACATCAACCCCTTCACATCAGAGTGTCCCTAACAGCACCTCCTTACATCAGCCTGTCGCCATCAGCACCCCCTGCACATCAGAGTGTCTCCATCATCACCCCCTTGCATCAGAGTGTCCCCAAAGCATCCCCTTACATCAAAGTATCCCCATCAGCACCCCTTTACATCAGAATGGTCCCATCTACACTCCTTTACATCAGATTGTCCCCATCTGCACCCTCTTCACAGAGTGTCCCCATCAGCACCCCCTTTACATCAGACTGTCACCATCAGCACCCCCTTACAGAGTTTCCCCAACAGCACCCTCTTACATCGGAGTCTCCCCAACAGCACCCCCTTTACATCAGAGTGTCCCCATCAGCACCCCTTCACATCAGAGTGTCCCAAAAGCACCCCCTTACATAAGAGTGTGCCAATCAGCACTCCCTTCACATCAGAGTGTCCCCAACAGCACCCTCTTACATCAGAGTGTCCCCAACAGCACCCCCTTACATCAGTGTCCCCATCAGCACCCCTTTACATCAGAGTGTCCCCATCAGCACCCACTTTCATCAGAGTGTCCTTATCAGCACCCACTTTCATCAGAGTGTCCTTATCAGCACCCACTTTCATCAGAGTATCCTTATCAGAAACCCCTTCACATCAGAGTGTCCTCATCTGCACCCCCTTCACATCAGGGTGTCCCCATCAGCACCCCCTTACATCAGCGTGTCCCCTTTAGGACCCCCTTACATCAGTGTCCCCATCAGCACCCCACTTCACATCAGAGTGTCCCCATCAGCACCCCTCTTCACATCAGAGTTCCTCATCAGCTCCCCCTTACATCAAAGTGTCCCCCAAAAGAACCCCTTACATCAGGTTGTCCCCTTCAGCACCCCCTTACATCAGTGTCCCCATCAGCACACCCCCTTTCTTCAGAGTGTCCTTATCAGCATCCCCTTTCATCAGAGTGTCCTTATCAGCACCCCTTTTCATCAGAGTGTCCTTATCAGCACCCCCTTTCATCAGAGTGTCCCCATCAGTACCCCCTTACATCAGAGTGTCCCCATCAGCACCCCCTTACATCAGAGTGTCCCCATCAGCACCCCCTCCACATCAAGGTGTCCCCATCAGCACCCCCTTACATCAGAGTGTCCCCATCCAGCAACCCTTACATCAGTGTCCCCATCAGCACCCCCTTCACATCAGAGTGTCCCCATCAGCACCCCATTACATCAGTGTCCCAATCAGAACCCCCTTTTATATCAGAGTGTTCTCAACATCACCCTTTATATCAGAGTGTCCAAAACAGCACTCACTTACATCAGAGTGTCCCCATCAGCACTGACTTACATCAGAGTGTCCCCATCAGCACCCCCTTCACATCAGAGTGTCCCCATAAGCACCCCCTTACATCAGAGTGTCCCCATCAGCACCCCCTTTACATCAAGGTGTCCCCATCAGCACCCCCTTACATCAGAGTGTCCCCATCAGCACCCCCTTACATCAGAATCTTCCCAACATCAACCCCTTCACATCAGAGTGTCCCTAACAGCACCTCCTTACATCAGCCTGTCGCCATCAGCACCCCCTGCACATCAGAGTGTCTCCATCATCACCCCCTTGCATCAGAGTGTCCCCAAAGCATCCCCTTACATCAAAGTATCCCCATCAGCACCCCCTTTACATCAGAATGGTCCCATCTACACTCCTTTACATCAGATTGTCCCCATCTGCACCCTCTTCACAGAGTGTCCCCATCAGCACCCCCTTTACATCAGACTGTCACCATCAGCACCCCCTTACAGAGTTTCCCCAACAGCACCCTCTTACATCGGAGTCTCCCCAACAGCACCCCCTTTACATCAGAGTGTCCCCATCAGCACCCCTTCACATCAGAGTGTCCCAAAAGCACCCCCTTACATCAGTGTCTCCAACAGCACCCCCTTCACATCAGAGTGTCCCCATCAGCACCCCTTCACATCAGAGTTTTCCTAAAGCACCCCCTTACATCAGTATCCCCATCAGCACCCCCTTTACATAAGAGTGTCAACATCAGCACCCCCTTACTTCAGTGTCTCCATCAGAACCCCCTTACATCAGGGTGTCCCCATCAGCACTTCCTTACATCAGGGTGTCCCCAACAGCACCCCCTTCACAGAACCCTCAAACTCAACTTCTTCTCCTACACGCTAACCAAAATTCCAAAACTAACACCCCGTGGACTGCTCTCACCATCTTTGGACAGACCATCTCTCCAAGCACCAAAGCCAAGAGTCTCGGAGTCATCTTTGACTCAGAAATGTCAATGGATGCACAAATAGGATCAGTAGTTAACGGATCTCACCAACTCTTCTGCCTGCTATGTTGACTCATCCCCTTCATCCCAGAAGAGGACAAAGCAGCAGTAGTTGGAACAATCATCAATTCCCGACTCGACTACGAAAACTCCCTCTACATAGGATTACCCCAATATCAGCTTGCGCACTTACAACTCATCCAAAACACGGCGGCAAGACTGCTAACAGGAAAAAAACCCTGGGAATCCATTTCCCCATCACTGAGGAGCCCACATTGGCTAACCGTAAAGAATCGGATCACATTCAAGACCCTCTGCCTCACCCACAAATGCATACAAGGAAATGCTCCTCAATACCTTCGAGAGAAAATGAAACACTACACACCCAATCGCAGTCTTCGATCATCTAACCAAAACCTCCTCCTTATTCCCAAATACTGCTACAAATCAAAGGGAGAATGAAGATTCGTAGTCCAAGGACTACGGCTATGGAACACTCTTCCGACTTACATCCGCATGGAAGAAAACCATCAGGCCTTCAGGAAAAAACTCAAGACCTACCTCTTCAAAGAAGCTGACAACACAGAATTAATCTAACGCCTTGAGGCAATTCAGTTGGCATTTGCAGCGCTTTACAAATCATTCATTCATTCATGCATTCAGAATGTCCCCATCAGCACCCCTTCACATGAAGGTGTCCCCATCAGCCAAACCCTTCACATTAGAGTGTCCCCATCAGCACCCACTTACATCAAAGTATCCCCATCAGCACCCCCTTTACATCAGAATGGTCCCATCTACACCCCTTTACATCAGATTGCCCCATCATCACCCCCCTTTACATCAGAGTGTTCCCATCAGCACCCCCTTACATCAGAGTGTCCCCATCAGGACCCTCCTTACACCAGAGTGTCCCCATCAGCACCCCCTTATATCAGTGTCCCCATCAGCACCCCCCTTCACATCAGAGTGTCCCCAACAGCACCCCCTTACATCAGTGTCCCCATCAGCACCCCTTCACATCAAGGTGTCCCCATCAGCACCCCCCTTCACATCAGAGTGCCCCCAACAGCAGCACTTTACATTAATGTCCCCATCAGCATCCCCTTACATCAAAGTGTCCCCAAGAGCATTTCCTTCACATCAGAACGTCCCCATCAGCACCCTCTTACATCAGAGTGTCCCCGACATCACCCCCTTACATCAGAGCATCCCCATCAGCACTTCCTTGCATCAGTGTCCCCATCAGCACCCCCTTACATCAGAGTGTCCTCATCAGCACCCCCTTACAACAGACTGTCCCCAAAAGCACCCTATTACATCAGTGTCCCCATCAGCACCCCCTTCAAATCAGAGTGTCCCTATCAGCACCCCCTTACAGAGTGTCCCCAACAGCACCCCCATACATCAGAGTTTCCCCATGAGAACCCCCTTACATCAGAGTGTCCCCATGAGAATCCCCTTACATCAGTGTCCCCATTAGCACCCCATTACATCAGAGTATAACCATCTGCACCCCCTTACATCAGAGTGTCCCCATCTGCACCCCCTTACATCAGAGTGTCCCCATCAGCACCCCTTTACATCAGAGTGTCCCCATCAGCACCCCCTTACATCAGAGTGTCCCCATGAGCACTGACTTATATCAGAGTGTCCCCATCAGCACCCCCTTCACATCAGAGTGTCCCCATAAGCACCCCTTACATCAGAGTGTCCCCATCAGCACCCCCTTACATCAGAGTGTCCCCATCAGTACCCCCTTACATCAGAGTCTTCCCAGCATCAACTCCATCACATCAGAGTGCCCCCAACAGCACCTTCTTACATCAGCATGTTGCCATCAGCACCCCCTTCACATCAGAGTGTCCCCATCGGCACCCCCTTGCATCAGGGTGTCCCCCAAAGCACCCCCTTACATTAAAGTATCCCCATCAGTACCCCCTTTACATCATAATGGTCCCATCTACACCCCTTTACATCAGATTGTCCCCATCTGCACCCTCTTCACAGAGTGTCCCCATCAGCACCCCCTTTACATCAGACTGTCACCATCAGCACCCCCTTACATCAGAGTTTCCCCAACAGCACCCTCTTACATCGGAGTGTCCCCAACAGCACCCCCTTCACATCAGAGTGTCCCCATCAGCACCCCTTCACATCAGAGTGTCCCAAAAGCACCCCCTTACATCAGTGTCCCCAACAGCACCCCCTTCACATCAGAGCATCCCCATCAACACCCCTTCACATCAGAGTGTCCCAAAAGCACCCTATTACATCAGTGTCCCCAACAGCACCCCCTTCACTTTAGAGTGTCCCCATCATTATCCCTTCACATCAGAGTGTCCCAAAAGCACCCCCTTACATCAGTGTCCCCATCAGCACCCCCTTCACATAAGAGTGTCAACATCAGCACCACCTTACTTCAGTGTCCCCATCAGAACCCCCTTACATCAGAGTGTCAACATCAGCACCACCTTACTTCAGTGTCCCCATCAGAACCCCCTTACATCAGAGTGTCCCCATGAGAACTCCCTTACATCAGAGTGTCCCCATGAGAACCCCCTTATATCAGTGTCCCCATTAGCACCACCTTACATCAGCGTGTAACCATCCGCACCCCCCTACATCAGAGTGTCCCATCTGCACCCCCTTACATCAGAGTGTCCCCATCAGCACCACCCTTACATCAGAGTGTCCCCATCATCACCCCTTTACATCAAAGTGTCCCCAACAGAACCCCCTTACCTCAGTGTCCCCATTAGCACCCCCTTCACATCAAGGTGTCCCCAACAGCACCCCCTTACATCAGTGTC
Source organism: Lithobates septentrionalis (assembly GCA_037952835.1). NCBI lineage: Eukaryota > Metazoa > Chordata > Amphibia > Anura > Ranidae > Lithobates > Lithobates septentrionalis. The sequence goes on from JBBDGP010000205.1 coordinate 7,093,990, forward strand.
CCCATCAGCACCCCTTCACATCAAGGTGTCCCCATCAGCACCCCTTTACATCAGAGTGTCCCTATCAGCACCCTCTTACATCAGTGTCCCCAACAGCACCCCCTTACATCAGAGTGTCCCCATCAGCACCCTCTTACATCAGAGTGTCCCCATCATTATCCCTTCACATCAGAGTGTCCCAAAAGCACCCCCTTACATCAGTGTCCCCATCAGCACCCCCTTCACATAAGAGTGTCAACATCAGCACCACCTTACTTCAGTGTCCCCATCAGAACCCCCTTACATCAGGGTGTCCCCATTAGCACTTGCTTACATCAGGGTGTCCCCAACAGCACCCCCTTCACAGAACCCTCAAACTCAATGGACACCTCCCACCATCTTTGGACAGACCATCTCTCCAAGCACCAAAGCCAAGAGTCTCGGAGTCATCTTTGACTCAGAAATGTCAATGGATGCACAAATAGGATCAGTAGTTAGCGGATCTCACCATCTCCTCCGCCTGCTACGTAGACTCATCCCAGAAGAGGACAAAGCAGCAGTAGTTGGACAGTAAGAGGACAAAGCAGTAGTAGCCCGACTCAACTACGCAAACTCCCTCTACATAGGATTACCCCAATATCAGCTTGCGTGCTTACAACTCATCCAAAACACAGCGGCAAGACTGCTAACAGGAAAAGACCCTGGGAATCCATTTCCCCATCCCTGAGGAGCTTACATTGGCTAACCGTAAAGAATCGGATCACATTCAAGACCCTCTGCCTCACCCACAAATGCATACAAGGAAACGTTCCTCAATACCTTAGACAGAAAATAAAACACTACACACCCAATCACAGTCTTCCATCATCTAACCAAAACCTCCTCCTCATTACCAAATACCACTACAAATCAAAGGGAGAGCGAAGATTCGCAGTCCAAGGACCACGGCTATGGAACGCTCTTCCGACTTACATCCGCATGGAAGAAAACCATTAGGCCTTCAGGAAAAAACTCAAGACCTACCTCTTCTAAGAAGCTGACAACACAGAATGCATCTAGCGCCTTGAGGCGATTCAGTTCGCATTTGCAGCGCTTTACAAATCATTCATTCATTCATGCATTCAGAGTGTCCCCAAGAGCACCCCTTCACATGAAGGTGTCCCCATAAGGCAAACCCTTCACATTAGAGTGTCCCCATCAGCACCCACTTACATCAAAGTATCCCCATCAGCACCCCCTTTACATCAGAATGGTCCCATCTACACCCCTTTACATCAGATTGTCCCCATCAGCACCCCTTCACATCAAGGTGTCTCCATTAGCACCCCCTTAACATCAGAGTGCCCCCAACAGCACCCCCTTACATCAGTGTCCCCATCAGCACTCCCTTACATAAGAAAGTCCCCAACAGCACCCCTTTACATCAGAGTGTCCCCATCAGCACCCCCTTACATCAGAGTGTCCCCATCAGGATCCCCCTTACATCAGAGTGTCCCCATCAGCACCCCCTTACATCAGTGTCCCCATCAGCACCCCCTTACATCAGAGTGTCCCCATCAGGACCCCCTTACATCAGAGTGTCCCCAACAGCACTCTCTTACATCAGAGTGTCCCCAACAGCACCCCCTTACATCAGTGTCCCCATCAGCACCTCCCATTCACATCAGAGTGTCCCCAACAGCACCCCCTTACATCAGTGTCCCCATCAGCACCTCTCACATCAAGGTGTCCTCATCAGCACCCCCTTCACATCAGAGTGCCCCCAACAGCACCCCCTTACATCAGTGTCCCCATCAGCATCCCCTTACATCAAAGTGTCCCCAACAGCATTCCCTTCACATCAGAACATCCCCATCAGCACCCCTTACATCAGAGTGTCCCCAACATCACCCCCTTACATCAGAGCATCCCCATCAGCACTTCCTTACATCAGTGTCCCCATCAGCACCCCCTTTCATATCAGAGTGTCCCTATCAGCACCCCTTACATCAGAGTGTCCCCATCAGCAATCCCCTTCACATCAGAGTGTCCCCATCAGCACCCCCTTACAGAGTGTCCCCAACAGCACCCCCTTACATCAGAGTGTCCCCATGAGAACTCCCTTACATCAGAGTGTCCCCATGAGAACCCCCTTATATCAGTGTCCCCATTAGCACCACCTTACATCAGCGTGTAACCATCCGCACCCCCCTACATCAGAGTGTCCCATCTGCACCCCCTTACATCAGAGTGTCCCCATCAGCACCACCCTTACATCAGAGTGTCCCCATCATCACCCCTTTACATCAAAGTGTCCCCAACAGAACCCCCTTACCTCAGTGTCCCCATTAGCACCCCCTTCACATCAAGGTGTCCCCAACAGCACCCCCTTACATCAGTGTCCCCATCAGCACCCCTTCACATCAAGGTGTCCCCATCAGCACCCCTTTACATCAGAGTGTCCCTATCAGCACCCTCTTACATCAGTGTCCCCAACAGCACCCACTTACATCAGAGTGTCCCCATCAGCACCCTCTTACATCAGAGTGTCCCCATCAGCACCCTCTTCACATAAAGTGTCCCTATCAGCACCCCCTTACATCAGAGTGTCCCCAAAAGCACCCCTTTACATCAGTGTCCCCATCCACACCCCTTCACATCAGAGTGTCCCCATCAGCACCTCCTTCACATCAGAGTGTTACCATCAGCACCCCTTTACATCAGTGTCCCCATCAGCACCCCTTCACATCAGAGTGTACCTATCAGCACCCCCTTACTTCAGAGTGCCCCCATCAGCACCCCCCTTCATCAGTGTCCCCATCCAGCACCCCCTTTCATCAGTGTGCCCATCCAGCACCCCCTTACATCAGTAACCCCATCATCACCCCCTTACATCAAAGTGTCCCCAACAGCACCCCCTTCACATCAGTGTCCCCATCAGCACCCCCTTCACATCAAGGTGTCCCCAACAGCACTCCCTTACATCAGAGTGTCCCCATCAGCACCCCCTTACATCAGAGTTTCCCCAATAGGACCCCCTTACATCAGTGTCCCCATCCACACCTCATTCACATTACAGTGTCCCTATCAGCACCCCTTCCATCAGAGATCAGAGTGTCCCCGTCAGCCCCCCTTTTCATCAGAGTGTCCCCATCAGCACCCCACCTTACATCAGAGTGTCCCCATCAGCACCCCACCTACATCAGATTGTCCCATTAAGCATCCCCTTACATCAAAGTGTCCCCAACAGCACTCCCTTACATCAGTGTCCCCATCAACACCCCATTACATCAGAGTGTCCCTATCCAGCACCCCCTTTCATCAGTGTCCCCATCCAGCACCCCCCTTACATCAGTGTGCCCTCATCATCACCCCCTTACATCAGAGTGTCCCCAAAAGTATCCCCTTACATCAGTGTTATCATCAGTGCCCCCTTACATCAGTGTCCCCATCAGCACCCCCGTCACATCAGAGTCTCCCCATCAGCACCCCCTTCACATCAAGGTGTCCCCATTAGCACCTCCTTACATCAGAGTGTCCCCATCAGCGCCCTCTTACTTCAGAATGTCCTCATCAGCACCCCCTTCACATCAAGGTGTCCTCAACAGAACCCCCTGACATCAGAGTGTCCCCATCCGCACCCCCTTCACATCAAGGTGTCCCCATCAGCACCCCCTTACATCAGAGTGTCCCCTTCAGCACCCCCTTCACATCAGAGTGACCCCATCAGCACCCCCTTACATCACAATGTCCCCATCCAGCACCCCCTTACATCAGTGTCTCCATCAGCACCCCCTTTCCATCAGAGTGTCCCCATCAGCACCCCCTTCACATCAAGGTGTCCCCATCAGCACCCGCTTACATCAATGTGTCCACAACAGCACCCCCTTACATCAGTGTCCCCATCAGCACCCCCCTTCATATCAGAGTGCCCCCATCAGCACCCCCTTACATCAGTGTCCACCATCAACACCCCCTTACATCAGAGTGTCTCAAACAGCACCCCCTTACATCAGTTTGTCCCCAACTGCACCCCTTACATCAGAGTATCCCCAACAGCACCCCCTTACATCAGAGTGTCCCCATTAGGGTGTTTCATTTTTCCAAAGATATGATTTTCATATGACTTTGCTTACGCCCCGAGTCTCAGTGATATAGAGATATATATGCCAAATTTCAAGAAGATTGGATAATATTTAGGGGTTGCACACATTGATCAATTTTATCAAAGCAAAGCCTGTGGGCTTCACTTGATAAGAAGTCATATACAACAATGCTGATTGAAGAAAGTCCCGTTCAAGGCTTTCTAGAAGAACGAGTAAAAATGGTTAACTACATCCAAAATATATTAAAAGACGGAAGTCATCCAAGAGAAGACTACAAAGAGTTATTACAACTCTCAATCCTATACCTAGGAGGTTTGTCCAAAAACAACTTCAGTTTCAGGATCCCAGGGGCACTGCATCAAGCAAGGTGGATGGCAAAGGCATTATATGCACTTAAAATTGTCCTCTTCACTAAACAGTTGAATATTCCTCAATAACAATTGGAAGGAATGAAACGGGTTGCACATTTTGTCAGCCTCATACATGTTCACTTTGGGCATGAGGCAATTGTAAGTTGATAGGCTCCAAAGAATGATTTGGATATGCTACAGCTTTTGAGCACTTACCCAGATGCAGACGTCAAAAAATGTGCTCTCACAGTTGCTAAGAGACACCTTTGGTATCTGTCAGAAACAAACGTAGGATTGGCTTTTTTGGACGAACATATTACTCAGGCTGTTAAGGAAAATATGACTAAAATTTTAGAAACCAAACCTGCAAAGAATAAAGGAAGTGAAATGATTAGATGGTAAAAACATGGTTTTTGAAGGAAACGATCTGAGCCATTTCGTTACTGGGGGGCATGTCCGGACGCGAAGCAGGGAAGACGTGTTTGTGCTGAGCTCCGCACAAACAGCAACAATCCACTGCCATCCTTCCTTTGCCTCATCCCGGTGAATGTCGGAACCATCAGCATACCTTTCAGGACATGAAGGAGGTTTGGGGGAATAGGGACTTTCAGGAAGCCATGTCCTGGTAAGGTCAAGTATTTCCATCCCTAGGGACTTTATATGATATCATGATCTGGTAAGGTCATGTATATCCATCCCAATTTGCATCAAGAGAACAAGGCATATTTACAAGGGGAGTGGGACTTTGAATGAAGCACCGGGCAGCAAGAGAGTACGTTTCAGGATGTCGTGTGCTACAAGCACAACTATTTCTTTGCTGCAGACTTTGCCCGGCTGTGTATATCCCGGACCAGCTCCTCGATCTCCAGGCTCAAGGCCCGCCGCCATCTTGAGGCCTGCGGGCCCCCCCTCCCTAGCACACTGAGACCCGGGGGTTAAACGATCGCTACATCCCAGCACACCAGCAGCTCACCCCCCGGAGGACATTGGATAATTCTACAGCGGGGGAGGATTGCCTGAAATCGCTTGAGATCTCCTAAGCTCCGACATCCCGCGGCCTGGCGCTACACCACGGCCTGTGGCCTACCGACCTGGCTCCTTCCTCCTCCCGTGGACAGTGAGTAGCAGACCATCTGCCTCTCCCTGCTGCCCTTAACAGTGTCTGTGTGCTGACCCATCGGCCGAGCCTAGTGGGGAATACTTAGGCTTAAACGGGGCGGAACTTGCACGGCCGGCAACCGCTTCTAGGAAAGTCCGCAGCTTCAGCCTATACATGGAAGTCGGCGGCCATGTTGGGACTCCAGATACATCTGGCCACTTTCCTCTCACTTCACCTGTAACCCAACTTCACACTAACTGAACGGTGTCCACCATTGGGAATATTACCTCCTCCCACAGCTACCTAAACAGTTATCTTTAAAATGGATAGATGTAATTAACAAATGAATGGTGGTCACCCCACCTAATATGAATTATGTCCCTTAAATGAGCTCAGAGGCCCACCTGCTCTCCCCGAGACCTCCGTTACACTATACTAGCCTTTTATAGTTCTGTAGGTAAGCCTGACCGTCTGCCACATTCCCTGACCATCTCATGGGCAAAGTTGGCCAGCAACAGCGAAATTACAAGCCTCTGTTTGGGCCACGTGAAGGTTCAAGCATGGAACGTTATGTCACCAAGTCACAGCTTACGACCTCAAACTATTCCACAGACCCTTTTGCAGCAATGGATCCATCCATGGAAGTGGAGAATGCTGTGAACATTCCCCCTACTATTATTCAAGGTCCAGGCCCCATTTCACCCTCTCCGCATGAGATCCTTATTCCAGACATACTAGATGCCAAGCTGGATGCTAAACGTCAGCTCTTACTTCAACAAATCACGAACAACGTCTCAACAAAGGTGAGCAAGCTTGCTGCAGAACTGAGAGGAGAAATAGACCAAATTGGAGAACGTACTGACACTCTTGAAAACAAATTCGATGAGATGATAAACTATGTACAGGCTATTGAAGAGGAAAACCACAACTTACGTTTATCAGTCTCCCAATTGCAATTACAGCCGGAGGACTTGGAAAATAGAGAAAGAAGGCAGAATTTATGCTTCAGAGGTATCCCTAAAACAGTGGGAGACCCTGATTTACGTGCTTATCTTCTGGGTCTTTTCAACACCCTGGCCCCCACGGTGGTGGACATAGACTGGCGCCTGGATAGGGCCCACCGGTCTCTGGGCCCAAAACCCCCGGCTGGAGCTAGACCCAGAGATGTTATAGTGAAGTTCCATTTATTTGAAAGCAAGAAAGCACTCACCCTAGCCACGCGTAAGAAATCCCAACTTACGTACAAGAGGGCAAAACTCCAGATTTTCAGTGACCTTTCCCCCATTACCTTTGCTAAACGTAGGAATCTGCGCCCAATCACCTTGCACCTACAACATCACAAGATTCCGTTTACTGGGGTTTTCCCTTCCGCCTCACTGTTTCCAAAGATGGAGTACAACACACTGCAAGAATTATTAGAAGGTGAGGCATTCTTAAAAAGTCTCGGCCTACCTACTGGAAGAGGATCTGATTCCTCCCAACAATCAGGCCCGTCCACCTCCTAACACGCCCAGCCGTATCTGGACCCATGTGAGAGACAAGTCCAGGAAACGCTTCTCTACACCCCAACGTCTATTCACCTCCAAGCAACTTCCTTGATTGTCTTGCTCCTGTCTCCCTGGATCCATCCAACAGTATTGCTCAGAATATTTCCGACTCTTCACAATTTAAGAGTAATGGAAATTGCTGTTCTGGTCTAAAATAATTTTTGCATCTGCCCTGTTCTTTTTGTTTTGTTCAGGGTAGAGCTATTTTTTTTCTCATCCCATGAGGTTCTGTTATTAATAGTCTGTTTTTCCCTCCCTGGCCATTGTGCCTCAGTTGACAGATTCTCTTGTTCATCTTTGTACTGTTAACTGTTCTTCTACTGGCAGATCTACTCCAATTGCTACCGAGTTCATAAGGTGAACGGCCGGTGCTTCCCAGCTCTCTACCTAGAGTCTCCTGACGGAAGTCCGTATACGCCCCTACCTGGCTTTGACACTTGTTCAGGGCCTCCTGAGACGCAGATGCCTCTCAGGTCTTCAAAAACTCCAGTACTTTTTTGTTATTATTTTTTTTTCCAGTTGGTTTTTGTTTTCTACTATGTCCATGGATATTAATCAGCTCCTTAGGTTGAAAATGTACTACCCATACCTTTCCAACCAAATGCAGTTTTATTACAGGATATGTCTGCTAATATTTGAGTACCAAGGGACTGCTGCTACAGACAATGTTTATAATCATATTTGCATCTTTTTTGTCTCTTATGTTTTATTGCTGTTTAACCGGTTCAATACAGGGCAATTTCACCCCCTTCCTTCCCAGGCCAAATTTTAGTTTTCAGCGCTGTCGCACTTTAAACGTCAATTGCGCGGTCGTGCGACGTTGTACCCAAAAAAAATTGACGTCCTTTTTTCACCACAAATAGAGCTTTCTTTTGGTGGTATTTGATCGCCTCTGCGTTTTTTTTTTTTTGCGCTATAAACAAAAGAAGAGCGACAATTTTGAAAAAAACACAATATTTTTTACTTTTTGCTATAATAAATATCCCAATTTTTTTTTAAAAAAACAATTTTTTTCCTCAGTTTCGGCCGATACGTATTCTTCTACATATTTTTGGTAAAAAAAAATCGCAATAAGCGTATATTGATTGGTTTGCGCAAAAGTTATAGCGTCTACAAAATAGGGGATAGATTTATGGCATTTAAAAAAAAAAAAATTTATTTATTTTTTTAGCGGTGATCGCGATTTTTTTTTGTGACTGCGACATTATGGCGGACACATCGAACACTTTTGACACATTTTTGGGACCGTTCACATTTATACAGCGATCAATGCTATACAATTGCATTGATTACTGTGTAAATGTGACAGGCAGTGAAGGGGTTAACCACTAGGGGGCGGGGAGGGGTTAATATGTTTCCTAGGGAGTGATTACTAACTGAAGGGGGAGGGGACGCTCAAGGGGAGGAGACCGATCAGTGTTCCTCCGTTCTGGGAACACAGATCGCTCTCCTCAGAGCTGACAGGCTGTGGATCTGTGTGTTTACACACACAGATCCACATGCCGGCCTGGTTAACGGGCAATCGCGGGTGCCCGGCGGACATCGCGGCCGCCGGGCACACGCACCGGGTCCCGAGGAACGCGGCGGGCGCGCGCGCGCGCTCCCGGCGGCGCGCGCGCGCCCCCTAGGCGGCCGGGAATCCCAGGACGTCATATGACGCCCACCCAGGATGGGAGATCCCATCTGTGGACGTCATATGACTATGGGCGGGTAGGGAAGTGGTTAAATTCTCTGCCTTTACACAAGCCTATCTGACGGGTCCACACACATGGCTTTAAAGATTATGTTGTACAATGTGAAAGGTCTGGGTTCCATCCACAAGTGCTGGGTGGCCTTGAAGGATTTTTGAGCCTCAGACGCAGATGTGGTGATGATCCAGGAGACTCACTTTAGGCCAGAGGGTTCACTTAAATTTGCCTCAAGGTATTTCCCCACCTCCTTCCTTGCCTCGGATCCCTCGGGCAGGGCGGGAGTGGCGATTCCGATTAGGAAATCGTGCCCTATTAAGGTTAAAAGCTCTCATGCTGATCCTCATGGTAGATTTCTTATATTGGATTGTGAATATATGACCACCTCTTTTACCCTCGTCAATCTCTAAGCCCCTATAACAGGCCAGGTTGATTTTCTCAATAAACTTTTTAACTCCCCTTGCTACTCCTCACAACCTTTTATGATCATTGGCGGGGATTTCAATCTGGTTATGTCACCCACTAGAGATAGGCAAACCCTCATTAATACTACACCTTCTAAAAAAATGATATCCCAAGCTAATTCCTTTCGCAAGTGTATAAGGTCTCATCAACTATTCGACTCATTGAGGATCAGACATCCCTCCTCTAAACAGTTCACTTTTTATTCCTCAGCTCATAAAATGTATTCACGTCTTGACCATTTCTTTATATCAGCCCCACTCATCCCCTATGTGGTCAAGGCTGACATATCACCTATTACATGGTCGGACCATGCTCCCATTACAATAAACCTTATGCTCTCCCAGGCCTACACTAAGTCCTGTCACTGGCACCTAAATGATCACCTCCTACAATCTGAGGTCTCACGTACTATCTTAGCAAACAATCTAGAAGAATATTTTCAGTGTAACATAGGGTCACTTTTCCACGCTTTGGGAGGCACACACGACTGTTTTTCGAGGTGCTTGCATAGCTGAAAGCTCTCGGTTAAAGAAAGATAAAAATAGACTTATACAGTCCCTTACTTCCACTTTGGTCACTGCAGAGCAGAGGCTATTGTGTGGCCCCACAGTGTCGAAACTACGTAAGGTCACTTCTCTCAGAGAGCAAATCAAACTAATACAACTTGGCAGGGCAGCCAGGTCTTTATTATGGACAAAACAAAGATGTTACGAATATTCGAATAAACCGCATAGAATGCTAGTCAACAAACTGCATCCACGCCCATTTAACTAATTTCCTGATTTCTTTCAACAGGCGGATAGATCTAGAGTACATTGCCCCATGCAATGTCAAACACCATTGGCAAATTCTATCATAAATTATACAACTATCTGACTCCGGAGAACCATTTTAATTTCACTCAGGAGAAGTTTGAAACTTTTTTTTCCAACATAAAACTTCCAAAACTATCTTCAGAGGACCTAGCCAGTTTGAATATAGACATAACGAATGAGGAACTCCTGACCATAGTTAAGAAACTCCCACTACATAAATCACCCGGTCCCGATGGGCTGCCCTACTTTTACTACAAATCCTTCTTTGATATCTTGTCTCCACACATGCTGACTCTCTATGACTCCCTGCTTAAGGGTACATCTCCACATCCACAATTTTCCCACTCATACATTTCCGTCATCCCAAAACCAGGCAAGGATCCCTCTATCCCAGATAATTACAGGCCTATAGCCCTCTTAAATTCAGATTATAAAATCTTTACCAAAATTCTTGCATCCAGACTATCTAGACTTATCCCCAAACTAGTTCATAGAGATCAGGTCGGCTTTGTCCCTGGCAGACATGCGGGGGACAATACCCGTCGTACGATAGATTTGATAGACCTTTTGGGCAGATCCTCCCAACAGGCATGATCTTAAGTTTAGATGCACAAAAGGCCTTTGATAGACTGAGTTGGCCTTATAAGTTTACTGTTTTAAAAACGTATGGTTTTAGGGGCCCTTTTCTAAAAGCTTTAGATGCTCTTTATTTGACAGTTACAGCTCAAGTACAGATGTCATGCTTCTTGTCGCCTGGCTCCCCCATGACAAACGGAACTCGGCAGGGGTGTCCTTTATCACCATTGCGACAGGGGTGGTGATGCGACAGGGGGAATATAAACTGTCACTTTTTGCGGATGACATCTTGCTCATTATTACTAATCCATTGATTTCTCTCCTCTCACTACATAAACTACTGGCCTCCTTTGAGGCCATCTCAGGTTATAAGGTCAACACTTCAAAGACTGAAGCCCTACCTACTACCTATACACATCCCGTTACCCGTATTATCGCAGCTCAATGAATCATATCCTTACAAATGGTGCAAAAGTTCCCTCAAATACCTAGGTGTTCTTCTCACCCCTTCCTACTCTTCTCTTTACTCCGCAAACTTTCCACCCCTGGTTCTGGACATCAATAAATCCCTGTTTTGGACAAAATACCCCCTATCCCTGTTGGGCAGGATTAATGTTCTAAAAATGTCTATTTTACCCAGACTACTATACCACTTTGAAACACTACCAGTTGCCTTGCCCTCCTCCCAACTAAAAGCAATTGAAAGGAGTTTTCTAAAGTTCATATGGAGGGACAGGGCCCATCACATAACAAGTTCTGTGGTTTTTGCCCCAAGATCCAGGGGGTAATGGGTGCCCCAGACATTATTAAATATTACTATGCCTCACATTTAAGGCCTATTGCCTCCTGGTCTTCTCTATTCGCACCAAATCAGTGGATCGCCATTGAAAAGGGTGTGCTATATCCGGTTCACCTGAGTTCCTTGGTTTGGGGCAGCCCCCCATCCCTGGAACCCACTCTCAAACGTCAATGCACTGCTCCAATGATTTTCACTTTAACCATTTGGCGTAAATGCCTCAAGGACTATCACCTTGCCTCGCCTTGTTCTCCTCTTGTAAATGTACTGTTTAATCCACACATACCAGATAGTATGTCCCTGGGCAGGATCTTCTCATGGCTTAATGCCCCTCTTTTCCAACTTCGAGATCTAGTACATCCTATCACACGAAGAACTCTTCCACTTTTACCTGCAGGTTAGACATTTTTTTCACTCTAAATCCCCAACCTTAACCCTTGACAATCCAACTACCTTTGAGTACACATGCGCTCAAGGACCCCATCAATTACATTTAATATCCTCCATTCACCATATCCTCCATGAGTCGACACCCCTTACTGAGCGCACACATCATTATATTGGTAGATGGTCCCATTTAATAGGCAGACCTATTTCAGTCCAGGTATGGGATAGGATTTGGTCCTCCGCTTCCAAGTCTTCCAAATGTGTGACCCAGAGGGAGACGTCCATGAAGATTCTCATGTTTTGGTATAAAACCCCTGACGTATTTTAAAAATACGATTCCTCAGTCTCGTCGTGCTGTTGGCATTGCGGGACTGACACAGGTTCCTTATTACATATATTTTGGCACTGTTCAATGATCCAACCCTTTTGTTGTGAGGTGAGGCTCCTGATACAGAAAGTGATGAATAAGTGATGAATAAATCCCTCCCACTCGATCCCTTGAATTATTTGTTGGGTCTCCCTGTCCCTGGCATAACCAAAAGAGCCAATCGGCTTCTTTCTTATATCTTGCTGGCTGCCAAAAGACTTATTTCCCTATGCTGGCTGTCCAACGCACCTCCTCCTTGGTCCAAATTTTTACAACTAGTGGCTGAAATTCGGAGGATGGAATATCTAACGGCCTCAGTACATGACACTAGAGATGAGCCGAACACCCCCCCCCCCGTTCGTTTCGCACCAGAACATGCGAACAGGCAAAAAATTTGTTTGGACACGTGAACACCATTAAATTCTATGGGACACGAACATGAATAATCAAAAGTGCTAATTTTAAAGGCTTATATGCAAGTTATTGTCATAAAAAGTGTTTGGGGAGGGGGCGGAGCTTGCAGCAGAAGGATATGGACGCTCACTAGCTGAGCTCCTCTGCACTCAGGGGAAAAAATGGCACACATCACCTGTTATACCCGACAGAAAGGCACAACATATACCAGCGGACCCGCAGCACATCCCGGTGGACCAAATGAACATGCTGCAGAGGAATAAAGAGCCCCGTAAGCCGCAAAAACTTACCGAATACTATCCGCTCGGGCCTAAGCAAGATGGCGGCGGCCCGAAAGAACAAGGTATGTCTAGTACTCCTCAATACAGCCAAGGGAAAAGTAATCCACAAAAAAGAAATGTCCCACAAAGGAGCACACAGTCTCCGATTCACACTCCTACCTCGGGGAGCCCAGAAAAAGCAAGGGTTAGGCTGGATGCCTCAGATGCAATCAGGGGCGGACTGACAACACTCAGGGCCCCCGGACCAAATAAAGCAAGGGCCCCCTGTCAGGCCCCGCCCATGACTCACCCTAACCCCACCCATGGCCTGCCCCTGACCTCGTCCCTACATTTTGCACAAAGTACAACTTCTGCCTTTTTTTTTTATGGGACCTGGAGGGGGGTCTCTCTCTAACAGTGTCCATTAGAGAATCTCTGTTAGAGAGAGAGACCCCCCTCCAGGACCTATTAGAGACTACAAAGGAGTATAATGGGAACAGAGTGTACAGTGAACACCTTCATTCACTCTGGTCCTCATAGGACCCCCTCCTTGTGTCATGACTCTCACCCCTGCCCCAACCTCTCACAAAGTAGAAATAAAATTGGCACTGTGTAGAGCTCTTCTTACCTTAACTATGTGTACTGTAGCTGTGGCTGGTTCCCGCATCCTCTGTGGCTAGCTGGTTCCCACATCCTCTGTGGTTGGCTGGCTCCCGCATCCTCTGTGGCTGGCTCCTGTGGGTGGCTGGCTGGCTCCCTGGTGTGGGTGGGTCACTGTGGGTGGGTGGCTGGTACCCTGGCCTTGCTGTGGGTGGGTCACCTTGGGTGGTTGGGTGGCACGCACCCTGGCCCCACTGTGGGTGGGTCACCGTGGGTGGTTGGCTGGCACCCTGGCCCTGCTGTGGGTGGGTGGCTGGCTGGCTGGTGTGTCCTCCCCTCTTCTGCCATTTTGGGAACTGTTTGCCGAGGTGAGGGAGGTACTTGGAGGGAAGTGGTGACCTTTGCCCTATCCGGGACGGTAGATCTAGAAGGTTTTGCAGCAGGCCCTGTGCGCGGAGACACGTGGCGCAACACATAATGACGTTGCCTGCGTGTGCGGGTCCTCTCTGTGCCCATTTGAGAGTCTATGTTAGAAAAAGCCCTCATCAGTACCCATCAATGCAGCCTCACCAGTACCAATCAGTGCAGCCTCACCTGTGCCAATCAGTGCAGCCTCACCATGAATGCAGCTTCACCAGTGCCCATGAATACAGCCTGATCAGTGCCCATTAATGCAGCCTGAAAAGTGCCCATCAATGCAGCCTCACCAGTGCCCCTTAACGCAGCCTCACCAGTGCCCCTCAATGCAGCCTCAATACAGTTTTACCAGTGTGCTCCTCAATGCAGCCTCACCAGAGTGCCCCCTCCATGCAGCCTCACCAGAGTGCCCCCTCCATGCAGCCTCACCAGAGTGCCCCCTCCATGCAGCCTCACCAGAGTGCCCCCTCCATGCAGCCTCACCAGTGTGCTCCCTTCATGCAGCCTCACCAGAGTGCTCCCTCCATGCAGCCTCACCAGAGTGCCTTCTCACCAGAGTGCCCCCTCCATGCAGCCTCACCAGAGTGCCCCCTCCATGCAGCCTCACCAGAGTGCCCCCTCCATGCAGCCTCACCTAGAGTGCCCCCTCCATGCAGCCTCACCTAGAGTGCCCCCTCCATGCAGCCTCACCTAGAGTGCCCCCTCCATGCAGCCTCACCTAGAGTGCCCACTCCATGCAGCCTCACCTAGAGTGCCCCCTCCATGCAGCCTCACCTAGAGTGACCCCTCCATGCAGCCTCACCTAGAGTGCCCCCTCCATGCAGCCTCACCTAGAGTGCCCCCTCCATGCAGCCTCACCTAGAGTGCCCCCTCCATGCAGCCTCACCAGAGTGCCCCCTCCATGCAGCCTCACCTAGAGTGCCCCCTCCATGCAGCCTCACCTAGAGTGCCCCCTCCATGCAGCCTCACCTAGAGTGCCCCCTCCATGCAGCCTCACCAGAGTGCCCCCTCCATGCAGCCTCACCAGAGTGCCCCCTCCATGCAGCCTCACCAGAGTGCCCCCTCCATGCAGCCTCACCAGAGTGCCCCCTCCATGCAGCCTCACCAGAGTGCCCCCTCCATGCAGCCTCAGAGTGCCCCCTCCATGCAGCCTCAGAGTGCCCCCTCCATGCAGCCTAAGAGTGCCCCCTCCATGCAGCCTCAGAGTGCCCCCTCCATGCAGCCTCAGAGTGCCCCCTCCATGCAGCCTCAGAGTGTCCCCTCCCCCCTCTATGCAGCCTCAGAGTGCCCCCTCCCCCCTCTATGCAGCCTGATCAGTGCATGGGGAAAAGCCGCAGGATCACACAGAGCGGGTAACTCCCGCTGTGACACCTGGCGACCACTGTCATCGGATGTCCCGCCTCCTTTGTTGGACATCACACGTCCCAGCATTGGACCAGTGAGATATTTATCAAAGGAGGCGGGACATCAGATGACATCGGTAAGCGGGAGATCCCCGCTCTATGTAATCCGGCAGCGCCTGCCCTCCTCCCCCTTACCCTCCGAGGCAGCGCTGGGGCCCGTGCGGGCCCGAAAAGATGATCACCAGCCCTAAAGGCTCCAGCAGGTGGCGCTGGCGGGCCCCCTTTAGCGGCCGGGCCCTCGGTCCATGTCCGATTGGACCGACTGGTCAGTCTGCCCCTGGATGCAAGCCAGGACATGACACAAGGCCTAGACTCAGGGGAGGAAACTAGAGACCTCCCTGACTCCATTGATCTATTCCCCACTAACAATCAACCCGTCCTGGATACCATCCTTATGGACATGTTAGTATCTCTTAGAAGTTCATTGCATGCTGACATGCTATCATGTGTCCATAAATTTGGAGTGGAACTAAGAGATACTACAGCCAGAGTAGATCACATAGAACATAAAAGGGGGGAGTTTGGGACCACCATTAATGATCTTGTGGATGCCCATGACAGTAACACTGATGAGCTGGACGCCATAAAAGCCAAAATGGCTGACATCGAAGACCGCTCTAGAAGAAACAACATGAAAATAAGGGGGGTCCCCGAGTCAATTCAACAATCTGACCTCCGCACTTATACAGCGCAATTATTTCAGGCTATAATCCCTGAATTATCAGACCTGGACATAACAGTGGACAGGATCCACTGCCTACCTAAGCCATTCCACCTACCAGACAACATACCCAGAGATGTTATACTCAGGTTACATTTCTTCCAAACAAAAGAGCGCCTGATGTCGGCTGCACGCAACAAAGACCTCTTTCCACCACAGTACAAAGACCTACAATTCTTTGCAGACTTGTCCCAATTCACTCTACAGAAAACGAGGAACCTCAATACAATATCTAAGTCTTTGATGAACCATAAAATCGCATATAAATGGGGGTTCCCTACAAAACTGATCATAACACGGGATGGTAAGGAACATGTAGTGGACAATCTCGCCAAGGGATTGCTCTTACTTCAAAAATGGCATATTATACCAGAGGATATGCATAATGACCGCCACGCAAAAAGCCCTGATCATATTGCTGAGGATTGGAACCTGGTCACAACCAAGAATGCCCGCAAACACTCCTAACCAAATGAAAACCAAGACAGGTTACATATAACTGTCCCCTGAAACAGAAGTACTATCTGTTAAGCTGAACTGAAATTTGGTATAACCCCAGACTACAACATGAGTGACTTATTGTCACACCCAGGTCGTAAGGACCTATTCATTGTTTCTTGTTCTATTTTACCATTCTTTTTCTTTTTAGTTATTTCTCAGTTATATCCGCAGCAGCAGAACTTTGATACATCCCTCAAGATTGACCAAGCCATGCAGCAGAACTACTACACCCTCATCCTCCCACTCTTCAGTCGCATCAAGATACATCCTGACAAGCTAACCATCAAATGTAAGTGTTATGTACACATGCCTCACTACGCAACCAATCCTACTCCCAAAAGATGCCTATAACTTTTCTCACAGTCAATGCTAGAGGCCTTAATCATCCGGCCAAATGCAGATCCATGTGGACAGAAGCGATTCAACATAAAGGGGAAATATTCTGTGTACAGGAGACACATTTCAAAAAGCAGGCTCAACCTACATGCTCTCATCCTAAATTCCCGCACATATTTTTTGCAAACTCTAATACCAAAAGAAGAGGAGTCCTCACAGCAATAAAAGGCACAGTAGCCTTTCACCTTCATGAGGAAATACAAGATGCACAAGGCAGATACCTCATTTTTTTTTTTTTGAAAATCTTTTTTATTGTATTTTTAGACAAACAAACAAAGAAAAATAAAGATAACAAAACCATACACAAAATTAACAGTGCTCGACAGTTTTTCGTATGTTGAATAGATTTCAAGTCATTTATGGCTTCATGTATGTTTTTAGTCGGTGTGCAGCAAGGCATCTAGGATTATTAATGTCTCTTTCCCCTTTTTTAAAGTATGTTATATCATTGTCATGTATAGTATCCTCCACTCTCCCTCCTAGGCACAACTGGATATGTTTATTAGTATGATTATCTGTTCACCTTATTTATTATTCCCTATCTTCAGCCTTCAAGCCGTAGTTGGTTCATCAAGCCAAGCACGCCAAATTTTGTCATATTTCTGGGGGCACCCTCTATTTGTATATGTGTCTTTGTATAATGGAAGACTCTCATTGACGAGACGCCTCCATTGGGCCAAGGAGGGTACCGTAGGTTTTTTCCAGTGCATAGCAATGTTTTTCCGGGCATAAAAGAGTAGCAGCCCAATTAAGGTTCTTTTTGCCACTGTTGGCACCAATGTCTCCACCAGGCCCAGAAGACACACCTCCATCGTCGCCGGCGTCGCGACCGAGGCCACCAGATTAATCGTATCTAGCACCTCGGTCCAATACCGCCGCACGATAGGGCAGGTCCAAAAAATATGTGTAAAGTCTCCCGGTGAGGCGTGACACCTCCAGCACTCAGCCGAGTGTTCAGGTTTCATTTTATGAAGTCTATATGGTGTAAAGTATGCTCTATGCACTATTTTAAATTGCACTAGTCTGTCTCTTAATGAAACCAGGGATCTAAAGGGGAAATCCCACACATCGTCCCAGTCATCGTTGTCCAGTGTTGGAATGTCCCTTTGCCAGCGGGACCACAGTTTGTCCATGGGTTGGAGAGACACAAATATCAGGTGTTCATAAAGGTGAGAGGTTGGTTTTTCGGCGCATCTAGTGCGGAGTGTCTTTTCCAACCCGGACTGGACAACCACGCAGGAGGACCGCGGGTATTGTGTGGTGAAAGCATGAGAAAGTTGTAAGTATCGGAATATGTAATAATTTGGTATATTATACATCTGTGAAAGTTGGGACAGAGGGATCAACGTATTGTTTGAAATTATCTGAGATATTAGTTTGACACCGTATTTGGTCCAAGCATATGGGTTAAGCATTTTATAGAAGTGGGGAATATTCGGGTTTAGCCAAATTGGAGCGTTGGGTGAGACTTCATTTTGCCCGTATTTTTCTATCGCCAGTCCTGTCCTCCATGCACGTATTGTGGTGCGCATAGAGGGCGTCAAGGAATATGGGGCCCTTGGTCCTCTGTAGACCAGAAATTTAAGTGCTTCCAATGACCCCACAACCGCCGCCTCTAGAGCCGTAGCTGAATTAGATTTGTCTGGATCCAACCACCATGTCACCGTTACCAGCTGTGCAGCGAGGTAATACTTATGGCAGTCTGGGAATGCCATACCCCCCTGTGTTGTCGGTCTCATCAAGGTACTCAATTTATACCTTGGCGATGAGGGGCCCCATAGGAAGGAGGAGAAGATCTGGTTGAGCTTATTAAAGAAAGATTTGGGAATCCATTGCGGGGAGTGCCTAAAAAGATAAGTGAGCTTTGGGATAACTTTCATTTTGAGAAGGTTAACTCGGCCCCACAGTGACAACGGCAGCCTCCCCCACGCCTTAAGTTTAACCTTTATGTCCTGCACCAGTGGGTCTAGATTAAGATGGAAGAACTCAGTGTCTCCGGTGGAAACAATAACACCCAGGTATTTGAAGGTGTCCACCCATTGTAGGGGAACATCCGGAGGGGAACCTATTCTTGCAGCTTGGTCTATTGGAAACAGTAAGGATTTGGACCAATTCACTTTTAGCCCAGTGACCCTAGCAAAGGTGTTCAGTATTGTTAGTGCTCCCTGCAGCGATGGACCCGCGTCACCGAGAAAAAGCAGCATGTCGTCAGCATACAAGGCCACCCTCTCCTCCAGCAGACCGACGCGCAGGCCCCTGATGTGTGGGGTAGTGCGCAACGCCTCCGCCACTGGCTCAATGGCAAGGGCAAAGAGTGCCGGAGAGAGAGGGCAGCCCTGCCTCGTTCCCCTGGAAAGGCTGAAGGGATCCGACAATCCATCTGCCAATCGCACCGAGGAGGTAGGACGTTTGTATATCACCTGAAGCCATTTAATAAAAAGCAAAGGGAACCCCATCCTGCGCAAAGTTTCCCATAAGAAGGGCCATTCGACAGTGTCGAAAGCCTTTTCAACATCTAATGAGGCAATCGTTTGGGAACCCCCATTGACGTGTTGGGCATGGATATTTGTAAAGAGTCTACGGAGGTTGACATCCGTGGCTCTGCGGGGCATGAACCCTGTCTGGTCTGGGTCCACCACTGAGGGCAGCATTGGATACAACCTAATAGCAAGAAGTTTTGTTAGGATTTTGAGGTCACTGTTTAGTAGCGCAATGGGTCTGTATGACGCACAGGAGGTAGGATCTTTCTGCGGCTTGTATATTAGGATCAGGTGGGCGTGATACATAGAATCAGGTAGGTTCCCCTCCGCAAGGCATTTCGTGTAGAGTGATGCTAATTGCGGTGCCAGCAACTCCCCGTGCGTTTTGTAAAAATCTATTGGTAGCCCATCCGGGCCCGGTGCCTTTCCGGAGGGGAAGGATTTGATAGCGTTTAGTACCTCTAAAGCAGTAAAGGGTTGCACCAATGTCTCACGTTCCGCGTCCGACAGCCACCCGAGAGCCAGAGAATCTAGCAGATCCCCCAGCTCCTCGGGCCGAAAATCGGCCGGTAGACCGGAGGCATAAAGGGTTTTATAAAAGTTATTAAATTCTTTTAGTATGTCTGAGGGAGTTGTTGCCGTCTCGCCTCCCGGAGCGACTATTGTAGAAATGAGTGTAAGTGGTTGGTCATGCTGGGCCATCATGGCCAGAAGTCGGCCATTTCTGTCCCCCTGTTCAAAGAATCGTTGCTTATTTTTGTATACTCCCAACCTTGTGATTTCTGCCAGGTGTAGATTTAGTTCCCTCTGAGCAGCTGCCAGACGGTCAAAATTGTCTGTGGTGGAGTCTGAATTGTATGTGTTTGTATGGTCTAGTACTAACTGTTGTAGGGACTGCGTCTCTAATGTCTGTTTCTTCCTGACAGCTGCGATGGAGGAGATATATTGCCCCCTAGTGTACGCCTTGAAGGCATCCCAGGCGACATCTGGAGGAGAGGAACCCGTGTTCCTCTCCCAGTACTCACTCAGCAGCCCCGGCATCTCATCTACGATATCCGTATGAGAAATCCAATCCGCACCCAGCCTCCACAGCGCTGCGCTGCGGAAGGCGGGGGCACGAAAGGACACCTTCAGGGGGCTATGATCCGACAACCCACTAGGTAAGTACTCCGCCTCCAGCACATCTGCCAGAAGGGGCGGATTGGCGAATGCCAAGTCTATCCGCGAGGCAGTTTTGTGGGAGGCCGAGAAGCAGGAGTAGGATCTGGTAGAAGGGTGCTTCCATCTCCATACCTCGTCTAAACCTATTGCCTGAGCCCAGGTGGGGAGTTCCAAGCAGTAGTTTTTAGGGGGAGTGGGTCTGTCAAGCTCCGGTGACAAGATAGCATTAAAATCCCCCATGATCAAAATCTTTCCAGGACAAAAGGGGGTGATCTTTTCCAAAACCGTGTATAGAATCTTGGAAGAGAAAGGTGGTGGGACATACATGTTTACCACAATGTACCTTTGTGACCACAAGGTAAATATTACCAAAACAAATCTACCGTGAGGGTCTGTGCACATCTCTTCAATTACACATGGGAAGTTCCTGTGTATCAGAACTGACACTCCCCTTGCGTAAGTAGAATATGTGGCGTGGAGCGCCCTCTGAATCCACGGCTTTTTTAATGTTAAGATTTTGCTGCCCATAAGATGCGTCTCCTGGAGAAGTATAAGTTGGGGAGAGTTGGACTTTAAATATTGAAATAAGAGGGCTCTTTTAAATTTGGAATTTAGGCCTCTAACGTTCCAAGAGAGAACAGTAAAGGAGCTTGTCTTTTGATCAGCCATCAAGTTCAGTGTTCAGCTGGAGGAACTGAGAGAGGGGAGAGCGGTTCGAGAGACCAAAAATGAGCAGCACAATCTCGATCATGACATATAATTGTAAGCCCTGTAATAACATAACCATCAAGCAAAATAAAAATTCAAACAGAAACCATCCCAAGCACATAGTGCTTATCCTACTAGTTCCCGCCCTCCTCACAAAACGAGTGAAGGGAGCGGGAATAGTTTAAACCCAAAAACTTTAATCAACCAAACCGGTAATCTATATTTAGTCCTTGGACCCTCTATCTTAGGTCATTACCAGTATACGAACTCTTGGTGTACTGGATCTTAATTGAAGAAAAAGAGAAAAAAAAAAAAAAAAGGGAAAAAAGGGGGGGGGGGGAATCTCTTCTCCTTTTTCTTCCTCCTCCCTTGGGTGTATCCCTGCACAGGGATTAATAGCAGAAGGAAAAAAAAAAAAAAAAAAAATTTATAACTGTGTGATGGTCACCAGAGTTCCTCAGGCAGGATGAATGTTCCATTGTTCTAGTCCGCAACGGAGTGTTCGATGTAGGGTGGGAGGATGACAAGGTGTATAAGCATAGGATTGCCTATGGGCAATCAGTGAGTATTATTATGAGTCATCTCATGACAGGATGTAGGACAGTATATAATGGTAGGGTACTCAGCCGGCTTCAGCATGCTGTATGACCGTATTCAATTTGGTTGGCAATACAACACTAGCGGGTATCCAGCCATGTCGCAGCAGCCTCTGGAGTGTCGAAAAAGCGAGTGTTGTCTCCATCCGTGACCCGTAGTCTGCTAGGGTAAAGAAGGCCGAACCGTATTCCATTTTCTCTAAGTCGACGTCTCACATCCGTGAAGGACTTTCGGCGCTGCTGCACCTCTTGAGAGAAATCTGGGAAGAAAGATAATCTGGCGTTCTCAAATTTTATTTCAGGCATGGTTCGAGCCGCCGCCAGGATGCGGTCACGATCGCGGTAGTTTAGCAATCGTAGCAGAAAAGGACGCGGAGGGGCCCCAGGTCTTGGAGGAAGTGGTGGGACTCTGTGGGCTCTTTCCACCACAAATGTGGACGGCATAGGATCTAGATTGAACAGGGTGGATAGTAACTGTTCAGTGAATTCCGCTGGTTTACGGCCCTCAGCTCTCTCCGGTAAACCTAGTATGCGAATGTTATTTCGTCTGAGGCGGTTTTCGGTGTCTATGGCTCGTTCCTGCAGCGCCTTCACTTGAAGCTGCAGAGCTCTCACCTCCCTGGAGTCCGACCGGACCATATCCTCCACCGTGGAGACCCTGTCTTCTACTTCGGCTATGCGGGATCTGAACTTATCCATATCTTGACGGATGAGACCGACATCGACTGACAGGAAATCTATTTTGGCCGTCAAGGTTTCTTTACACGCTGTAATAGCTGCCAGAATCTCTGCCCCCGATGGGGTCGCAGCTGCCCCCGACGCTGCAGACGTTTGCGCGCCCGCCTCCATCCCAGCACCCGTCTGTCGCTTCGACAAGGTGGCTACCGCTGAAGAGGTATGGGAGTTACTTTTCCGGGATTGTGTATGTCGGGTCTTGGGAGGGCCCATCCGCAGTATAGCTCGATAAGGCAGGAGTAACTTGTATGGTCAGCCAGCATACACCAGGTCACAGAAAGCAGGATGGAGGATGTGCTGAGTAAGGATAGTCTTTGCTAGGCCTTCAGTTCTGCCCCTCAATTGTCAGGATGGTGTCTCAGGTGAGGCAGTATATGCAAGCTGGGGCACAGCGCTGTGTGGAGGACGCCCCTGATTTGTTAGGCCGCAAGATGGATCCACAG
Organism: Lithobates septentrionalis; assembly: GCA_037952835.1. Taxonomy (NCBI): domain Eukaryota; kingdom Metazoa; phylum Chordata; class Amphibia; order Anura; family Ranidae; genus Lithobates; species Lithobates septentrionalis. Next base: position 7,116,979 of record JBBDGP010000205.1, read on the forward strand.
GCGGTCCCCCGAACCCCGAGACAGGTAATCTGCCTACCTGGATGGGTGTCTCCTCCGATGGACTGGGCACGGTCGCCGCTCGGTCCGCTCGGTCCGCGGAGTGCGGTACTCAAGCCCGCTGATCTCGGAGGCTCCGTAGGCCTCAAGATGGCAGCAGGTCTGCAGCGCGTGGAGCCGGTCGCGGCCCGTTGAGACCCGATCGGTCGGCCGGACTTCACAAATCTTGCCTGAGTGGGTGCAGGAGGTGTCCCGGGCCAGTGTGTGGAGCCGGTCGCGGCCTGTTGGAGGACGCACCTGACTTGTTAGGCCGCAAGATGGCGGCGGCCGCGGGCGTCCGCGCCTCGTCCGAATGGATCCACAGGCGGTCCCCCGAACCCCGAGACAGGTAATCTGCCTACCGGGATGGGTGTCTCCTCCGATGGACCGGGAACGGTCGCCTCTCGGTCCGCGGAGCGCGGCACTCAAGCCCGCTGATGTCGGAGGCTCCGTAGGCCTCAAGATGGCGGCGGGTCGGCAGTGTGTGGAGCCGGTCGCGGCCTATTGAGACCCGATCGGTCAGCCGGGCTTCCCAATTCTTGCCTGAGTGGGTGCAGGAGGTGTCCCGGGCCAGTTAGGGAGAGGATGGAGGCTCCTCAGCTGAGTCACTTAGCAGGATGATTGCGGATGTAAATCAGGATCAGCGGAGCTCTGCAACACACGTCCTGCTTGGTCTACATCCGGACACGCCCACCGCAGATACCTCATTTTAATATGTGATATCAATAATACCACTTACACAGTGGTGAACATATATGCCCCTAACACTCACCAGACCCGCTTTCTTCATAAGCTATTGAAAAAAGTGCTGCGAATACAGAAGGGACACCTGATTCTCTGTGGGGACTTTAACCTATGCCGGATTCCAGCATGGATTCTAGCTCAATAACTAAGAGGAAATCCCAAACACTTCAACCCCTATTGAAGACATATGATATATATGATGCATGGAGATGTCTTCATGCTTCAGAAAGGGACTACTCCTTCTTTTCAGCTAGCCACAAAATGTATTCTAGACTAGATTTTTTTTGACAGATAGATGGCTGTTAACCAAAATCAAAGCATCGCAAATCAATAGCATTACCTGGTCGGATCACGCGTCGGTCTCACTGTTGGTGGATGACAAATCCGCTAACAGTGCCACCTTTATATGGAGATCCAACCCACACCTATTTCAGGATGATCCTTCCAGGTCTGCCTTACAAAGGGATCTGAAAGAATTTTTTGAACATAATGTAGGTTCAGTTAATGACCCTTTTGTTACATGGAACACGCATAAGGCGTTTATAAGGGGTCTTCAAATAAAACTAGGGGCCAGGGCTAAGAGGAAGAGGGGGCAGCGCATACTGGATATTTCCAAGCAAATCCAAACATTAGAAGAACAAAACAAAGCCAATTTCAATAATAGGAAAACCGAAGAAATAACCAAACTAAGACATGACTTACGGCTTATACTGCTGGATGATTTTGAGAAATCTTCCAGGAGGTTAAAAATGACATATTACGCCACTGGAAATAAGGCAGGGAAATTATTAGCAACTCGGTTACGAGGCATTAGACATAAAACTAAAATTCCCTGCATTATTCACCCAGAAACTCAGAAAAAATTATACCATCCCCAGGCAATAGCAGACGCCTTTAGCACTTACTACGGGTCTTTATATAACCTAAAAAAAGGTCCTCAAGTAACTCAACCATCATCCGATTCTATCTCCAAATTTCTCAGTAAAATAAATTTACCTCATCTCACAAAAAAAACAAATTGAAACATTGACCTCCCCTTTCACGACACAAGAAGTGTCTCAAGGGATAGATTCATTACCAAAAAATAAATCTCCTGGACCTGACGGATTTACAGAATATTTCCAAGCGTTTAAGGAAATATTGTCACCCAGACTCACTGAAATATTTAACCAAGCTGCCTCCACCTCCTCATTCCCCTCTGAAATGTTGAAAGCGATGATTGTAGCATTGCCGAAGCCAGGGAAGGACCCAGACACCCCACAAAACTTCCGCCCAATATCATTACTTAACAATGATTTAAAATTATATGCCAAACTAATAGCCAGTAGAATAGTTGATCTCCTGCCATCTTTAATTCATCCTGATCAATCTGGTTTCACCAAGGGACGCCAAACGGCGGATGCAAACCAGACGCTTGATCAATCTTATATATTCAGCCAACAGGACTGGAACGCCTTCTCTGCTCCTTGCTTTGGATGCAGAGAAGGCATTCGATAGGATCCACTGGACATACCTAGAACACATTTTGACTAAGTTTGGTTTCGTGGGCCAAATATATCAAGCTATTATGGCACTCTACACAACACCGTCAGCACAGGTTTACATATCTGGTATGCTCTCAACCCCATTTAAAATTACAAATGGGACACGCCAAGGGTGCCCACTATCCCCATTAATTTTTAATCTCTTAATGGAAGCCTTGGCAGCATATATTCGTCAACACCCCAAAATTAAAGGATTGATAAGCGGGAACAAAATGCATACCATAAGTCTACCATAAGTCTATTTGCGGACGATATTATTTTGATTCTTACAGACGTACCGTCCTCTCTGGCTTCCGTTCACATTTATTTAATGCTATATCTTACTATAAAGTAAATGACACCAAATCCTACCTACTGGGTCTGGGTCTTACAGAAAAAGTGAAACAAAACATTACTTCTAAGTTCCCATATAGATGGAAAGAAAAAGGCATTGCATACCTAGGGATTACTCTTACACCTAAAACCTCAGAATTAGTTAAAGAAAACTACACCCCATTCTTAGATTCCTTGAAATACAAACTTGACAAATTGCAAAAGTTCGAACTATCATGGTCAGGCAGACTAGCAGCATTTAAAATGAAAATTCTACCACAATTTCTATATCTAGTTAAGACCTTACCAATACCTGTTCCACATTCCTTCTTCCAACAAGCTCAACTCACAGTCGACAGGTATTTGTGGGCAGGTAAAAAAGCATGCTGTGCTTTCAACAAACTTATTAAAATTAAACAGATGGGGGGATAGGACATGTATCTATAAAAGATTATTATGCAGCTACCATACTTACCCAAGTAAAGGATTGGTTCCCTCAAAACACCACCACATTATGGTCGGATCTAGAAAGTGCACAAATGAAAGGGGGGAACCTATATAACTACCTGATTTCCAGTCCACATCACTATACAAAAACATCGCTGTGTGCACCTACCATACAGGCTTCTGTTGAATCCTGGAAATATTTACTTACAAATATAACTCAAGGAGACCCACAAATTCTCCTAAAATTCCCGATCACGGCATTGGAACATGTTATCCCTGACTTATCACTAACTACTTGGTGTACAAGTAAAACACTCCTTTTAGAGGACCTCTTTATAGGACCAACACTGAAATCATTCAGATCATTACAGATCGAATATTCCATACCAGCCTCCGAGTTCTACAAATACATCCAGTTATCCCACCTATTAGACAAAAAGAGTTGCAATCTAACTACCCAACTACCTTGGAAATTAGCTCTCTTCTACACAACCACCAAATCGATCCAAAAAGGAACATCATTATTCTATAAGTACCTACAAGATAAACATTCCTTCTGCAAAACCACTAATATTATAGCGTGGGAAAGGGACTTAGAGAGGACCTACACAGAAGAACAGTGGATAAAAGTGTTCAGGGTTACATATAATTCCACAAGAAGTGCTAACCTTTGGGAATTGTACTTTAAAATACTATTGCGGTGGTATCTCACCCCACATAGGATTTCCAAATTTGCAACTGCAGCATCCCCTGATTGTTGGAGAAACTGTGGTCACAGGGGTACATTGATTCACATACTGTGGTCCTGCCCACGCCTTAAAAGGTATTGGACCCTTGTGTTCAATACAATAGAACAAATCTCAGGTACTAAAGCTACATATACCCCAGGTATGGCACTTCTGTCATTAGGAATAGATTTAATACCTGCACCACTGAGAACAGTAGTATCTCATTTACTTAATGCAGCTAGACTCACTATAGTTAGACATTGGAAGGAGACTAGACCACCCTTAATAGCGGAAACCCTAAGCATAATGAATACACACAGTGCATATGAGATACAATTTGCCCGTAGCAGGGGGAACTTTAACCAGGCTTCTACTGTATGGAATTCCTGGTTAACATGGTATCCAAAAAACGTAGGTATTAACTTCTATGGGAACGATAAATAATTAAATAATTTAAATAACCAAATATTTTTATTTAAATAACCTAATAATATACGCCACACTGATATATATATAACAAGTCAATACATTACGGATGGTCAATAGACATAATTTTTCTAACTGCGGATACAAGTTAAAAAGTTTTGTTACTATTTCTTTTGCGATTCTGTTCAAATGTTGTCATAGCTAGAGATACAACATGCAAGTATGGAATATACCTATGTTTTGATTGAAAACTAGACTCAACAGGATATAGTTGGGCTGTGAAAACCTCCCCCCTACTGGACACAGTTAGTTCCCAAGGGGGTGTCTAGGGGGAGTGAGTAACATCCCTGGTATATCTATTTCCTCAAGCTGTAATATGATGTATAATTATACTTGCTTCAACATTAACCTTTGAAAGTAAAAAAATTGTGACAACTCTCATTGAATGTAATACACTTTATTCTCTGCTAATTATTTACTGAAAAATCAATAAAAACTATTGGAATTAAAAGTGTTTGGGGACCTGGGTCCTGCCCCAGGGGACATGGATCAATGCAAAAAAAGTTTTAAAAACGGACGTTTTTTCGGGAGCAGTTATTTTAATAATGCTTAAAGTGAAACAATAAAAGTGTAATATTCCTTTAAATTTCATACCTGGGGGGTGTCTATAGTATGCCTGTAAAAGGGCGCATGTTTCCCATGTTTAGAACAGTCTGACAGCAAAATGACACTTCAGGCCCTTCAGGTCTGGTATGGATATTAAGAGGAACCCCGGCCAAAATTTAAACAAAAATGGCGTGGGGTCCCCCTCAACATCTATACCAGACCTATGGATTTTAAGGGGAACCCCGCGCCAATTTTTTTTTAAAAAATGGCGTGGGGTCCCCCCAAAAATCCATACCGGACCCTTATCCGACCACGCAACCTGTCAGGCCGCAGGAAAAGAGGGGGGTGAGAGAGCGCCCCTCCCTCCTGAACCGTACCAGGCCACATGCCCTCAACATTGGGAGCGTGCTTTGGGGTAGCCCCCCAAAGTACTTTGTCCCCATGTTGATGGGGACAAGGGCCTCATCCCCACAACCCTTGCCCAGTGGTTGTGGGGGTCTGCGGGCGGGGGGGTTATCGGAATCTGGAAGCCCCCTTTAACAAGGGGACCCCCAGATCCCGGCCCCCCCCTGTGTGAAATTGTAAGGGTTTTGTACCCCTACCATTTCACAAAAAAAGTGTCAAAAAATGTTAAAAATGACAAGAGACAGTTTTTGACAATTCCTTTATTTAAATGCTTCTTCTTTATTCTATCTTCTATCCTCTTTCTTCTATCTTCCTTCGGTTTCTTCCTCCATCTTTTTCTTCTTCTGGTTCTTCTGGTTCTTCCTCCGGTGTTCTCGTCTGGCATCTTCCTCCGCGGCGTCTTCCTCCCTTCTTCTCCTCGGGCCGCTCCGCATCCACCATGATGGGAGGCTCCCTCTGTGTGACGCTTCTCGTCTTCTGACGGTTCTTAAATAATGGAGGGCGGGGCCACCCGGTGACCCTGCCCCCTCTGACGCACGAGCACTTGACGGGGACTTCCCCGAGGCTTTCCCCGTGATGTCAGAGGGGGACGGGATCACCCATTACATATCGGATGACCCCACCCCCCTTCTGACGTCACGGGGAATGCCACAGGGAAGTCCCCGTCAAGTCCCCATGCGTCAGAGGGGGGCGAGGTCACCGGGTGACAGGTTCAGGATTCCCCTGTGGGGAATTCCCATGCCTTTTTATCAATGAACTTTTATGTGTATTGTCCCCATCAGCACAACCTTACATCAAAGTGTCCCCATCCAACACCCCCTTACATCAGTGTCCCCATCAGCACCCCATTCACATCAGAGTGCCCCCATCAGCACCCCCTTCACATCAGAGTGTCCCTATCAGCACCCCATTCACATCAGAGTGTCCCTATTAGGGATGAGCTTCGAGTTTGAGTCGAACCCATGTTCAACTAGAATATTGCATGTTTGACCGTTCGTCGAATTTCAAATGTTATGGGCCGTTCACACCAAATTCGATTGGTGCGTCACGGCCCATAATTCACTGCTGGCTATTGATTGGCCAAGCATGCACTATGACCCACATGCTTGGCCAATCACAGCGCCATCTGTGCAGAGAGCTGTAATTGGCCAAAGCTAGGGTGGCTTTGGCCAATTATGGCTCAGGGGGTTTAGTACACGCCCCACACTATATAAGTGGTGTGCCTTGTGTAGTGTGTTGCGGTGGCGGCGGAGAGATAGGCAGAGAGACAGTGTCATTTGATTTAAGTTAGATAGAGTAGGCAGGCGAGTCAGTTAGCTGCACTTACAGTGTATTGTGTATATATATATATATATATATATATATATATATATATATATATATATATATATATATATGCATCCTAGGTGTTCTGTGTGTGTGTGTGTGTATATATATATATATATATATATATATATATATATATATATACTGTATTCAGTTTAGCCAGATCCGTTCCTGTTATTCTCTTACTACTGACAGGCAGACATTTTTACAGTATTTACAGCTACCTGAAGAAAATTGCTGGTGTTCTTCTGATCCTATTAGTCCTATTAGCCACAGTATCTACAGTTAGTATAGTGCGTCCTCTGCACAGTGTGCACCTAAAGCTACCTGAAGAAAATTGGTGGTGTTCTTCTGATCCTATTAGTACCACAGGCAGCTGCAGTATTTACAGTTAGTGTAGTGCGTCCTCTGCACAGTGTGCACCTATCAGACTTCTACGTACCTGACCGGTGAGTCCACTTGGGCAGAGGGTAGACTCCCTTACGCGTCCGACTCGCGGCCTCTGGTAGAGTATACAGGAAGCACAGGAGTGCGGAGTGGTATGGGAGCCTGGTAATAGAGTCCAGATGCGGGTGGATAGGCAGTCCAGCAGCAGGCAGGCAACGAGGTACAAAGGAACAAGCAGAAGAGTAGTCAAACAGGCCACAGGTCAGATGCGGGCAGAGTTCAGAGGAGTCCAAGAAGCAAGCCGGGTTAGTCAGGAGATCAAAGTACAGACACAGGAAACAGAAACAAGGGCACGGAAGAGCTGTTGATCAGGCAGCACCGAGCAGAGAGTGCAGCAAACATAAATAGGCAGATTGACGCCAAACGGCGCATGTGCACGCACAACCGCGCACGCCCACGCGCGTGCACCCGCACACCGGCGTGCAAACAAACACCCACCGGATGATGCGAACCAGCGCCCAAAGGAACTCGCACCCGCGCACGTGTCCGAACACCGGCGCACACACCAGGGACAGCCGAGTCGCACACGCTAGTGCCTACAGGAGCGCGCGGACCAGGACGAGCAGGAACGTGCGCACCAGCGCGCACCGGTGCACCCTGACGCACGCCATGGCGAGCAACACCATGTCCACCGAGGTAACCTCTCTGACAGTGCCCCCTCCTCAAGGGCAGCCTCTGGATGCCCAGTTGGGGCCAATCTGGCTGCATGGGCATTTATGAATGTTTGTAGCAGTTCCTTGGCATGAAGGTTACTCTCGGGCTCCCAGGAGTTATCCTCGGGTCCATACCCCTTCCATTTGATAAGGTATTGGGTTTGGTTGCGCCTTTTTCTACAATCCAAAATTGCTTCAATTTCCAATTCTTCCACATTGTTGATCATGACAGGTTCAGGCAGGCTGGTACTATGGCCAGAAAAGGGGTTAGAGGCAACTGGTTTCAGTAGAGACACATAGAAAACCGGGTGCACTTTAAAAAGAGTCAGGCAAATCAAGTTCATATGTAACATCGTTAACCTTCCTCCTCACTGGAAAAGGACCCATGAATTTAGGCCCCAGTTTTCTAGAAGGGCAGGCCATCCTCAAGTTAGCTGTGGACAACCACACTTGATTGCCAGGTTCCAAGATGAGTTCCCCACGTCTCTTTTTGTCAAACATCTTTTTGTAATAGGCCTGGGATTTGGCCATGGTTTCTTGTAGAAGTTTGTTATTAGCAGAGAAGAATTCCATAGTTTCGGAAACTGCAGGGATTGTGCATTCGGGTATTGAATTGGGTAAAAAGGATGGATGAAAACCATAGTTGGCGAAGCATGGCGTTTGATTGATGGCAGAATGCAGAGAGTTGTTATAAGAAAACTCCGCAACAAGTAACAGAGAGACCCAGTCATTCTGGGAGAAGGTGGAAACGCAACGGAGATAATGCTCCAAAGTCTGATTGGTTCTCTCCGTTTGGCCGTTCGTCTGCGGATGGTAAGCCGAAGAGAACACCAGTTCTATTTCAAGCGATAATAAAATAAACAGAATCTGTTGCGCTTAATAAAACATATGATGGAAGCTGCTGACACAAAAATTGCTGGATACAATTGAAGAGAAATCAATAGGAATGGTGCAGCGCTAAAAATATTAATGTAAAAATGTCCCAATAAGAACCAAAATAAATATGGTCAAACAAAAGTCCTCTCTGTCAGGAAGAAATAATACTCTAATCAGCGAGATCTATATTGAAAGGAGACACAGAAGAGAGATGAAAACACCGTCACCAACACCCAAACAAACTGACCCTTACCAGCAGTGTATGGGTTATACACGTGTGTAGAAAAAAGGCAGTCTTCATAGAATATACCAACGATCTTCTAATGGAGTAGCACCAACATATACCCCTCTGAACTAAATGGAAGGCTGTAGATCTCCTTTTGGTAGCTGGGTATTAAACCAAGTATACTCCAGTATGCATATGCACCTCAAGATCGTGGTACGTAGGGAATAAAAAGAAAACGCTCATTGCGCAATCTCCATAAACAAGGATTGATTTATTGAAAAGATAAAAACCACTCACATTTAGTAAGAAGGTATACAGCAGTGTGAAGCGTCCAGCGCTTCTAACCACAAAGATCACGCCCCTGAAGACGCATGTTGATGACGAAACGTTGGGCGATGATAGAGACTGGCAACGCAGGACGCGGTGGGACGGTGACATGGCGGCCATCTTTGTGGTTAGAAGCGCTGGACGCTTCACACTGCTGTATACATCCTTACTAAAATGTGAGTGGTTTTTATCTTTTCAATAAATCATCCTTGTTTATGGAGATTGTGCAATGAGCGTTTTCTTTTTATTCCCTACGTACCACGATCTTGAGGTGCATATGAATACTGGAGTATACTTGGTTTAATATCCAGCTACCAAAAGGAGATCTACAGCCTTCCATTTAGTTCAGAGGGGTATATGTTGGTGCTACTCCATTAGAAGATCGTTGGTTTATTCTATGAAGACTGCATTTTTTCTACACAAGTGTATAACCCATACACTGCTGGTAAGGGTCAGTTTGTTTGGGTGTTGGTGATGGTGTTTTCATCTCTCTTCTGTGTCTCCTTTCAATATGGATCTCGCTGATTAAAGTATTATTTCTTCCTGACGGAGAGGACTTTTGTTAGACCATATTTATATTGGTTCTTATTGGGACATTTTTACATTAATATTTTTAGCGCTGCACCATTCCTATTGATATCTATTTCAAGGGAACCACACAGGGCCTTCCAAAACCTGGAGGTAAACTGGACACCTCGATCAGAGACAATATTTGTTCAAATAATTTTTATTGAAGACATTTTTAGTACAAATACATATAAATGCAATCATACAGGAAGAAGATGAAACGAACCTGTACTATCTGTACAGAGAGCAATCAAAAATAGTAATAATTACAAATTTTAATATACACTTTAAATATGTACGTAGCATTATTAACAGATCAGAGACAATATTTGAAGGAACCCCATGCAACCTTACAATCTCCTTAATGGACATCTTCGCCGTCTCCGTGGCTGAGGGTGTACCCCTCATTGGAAGAAAATGCGCCATCTTGGATAATCTGTCTATTACGACAAAGATGATAGAAAAACCTTCTGATGGGGGGAGTTCCACGATGAAATCCATCGAGATCATTTTCCACGGTCTCTCAGGAATGGGCAGGGGTTTCAATAGGCTCCAAGCTCTTGTCCGGCTGCTCTTACTTCGGGCACAAGTGTGACAGGAATCCACATAGTTTTTACAATCATTAACCAGTTGTGGCCACCAGAAAGTACGCTGTACCAGCTCAGCTGTCTTCAGGGCCCCGAAATGACCTGCCAGCTTATGGTCATGGCAAAGCTCCAGTACCGGCACCCTTAGGTCCTCAGGAACCATAATCTTGCCTCTGTGCCACAGCAAACCGTTCTTCAGGTTGGTTTCAACAGGCTGGGGTATTCCCATAGAGGCCTGTCTTATCCTAGAGATCAGATCACCTTGAAGGAGCAAAAAATTTCCAGCAGGAAGGATAGTGTCCGGAGGTACAGTCTTCTTGGAGTCATGGAACATGCGGGAAAGTGCATCTGGCTTGATATTTTTAGAGCCGGGTCTGTAAGTAATGTGAAATTGAAAGCGGGAAAAGAAGAGTGCCCATCTAGCTTGTCGTGGTCTTAGTCTTTTGGCGGTTCTTAGGTACTCCAAATTCTTGTGGTCGGTGTAAATTAGAATGGGATGTGCAGTACCCTCCAGTAGATAGCGCCACTTCTCCAGAGCCGTTTTGATGGCCAGAAGTTCCCGGTCCCCTACGTCATAGTTCCTTTCGGACATAGAGAGTTTGCGTGAGAAGAAAGCTATTGGAAATAGGAGAGCCTTGGTGCCTTGACGTTGGGAGAGCACTGCTCCTACTGCAATTTCTGAGGCATTGACCTCCAAAACAAATTGCAGGGCAGGGTTAGGGTGTTTCAAAATGGAGGCCAAGGTAAATAGTTCTTTAAGTTTCTCAAAGGCCGATTGCGCCCTAGGAGTCCAGCAGAATCGGGTTCCCTGCTTAGTTAACTCAGTAATAGGAGCAATGATTTTAGAAAAGTCCTTGATGAATTTCTGATAAAATTTGGAAAACCCGATGAAGCGCTGAATCCCCTTTTTGTCTGTGGGCGCAGGCCAGTTCAGGATGGCAGACACCTTTTGAGGGTCCATCCTGATGCCCTCAACTGAAATGATGAGACCCAAAAATTGAATGCTTTGAAGTTCGAACTCGCATTTGTCGAGTTTAGCATACAGTCCATGTTGCCTGAGCCGAGCAAGGACATTCCGGACATGCCTGTGGTGGTCAGTCAATGAAAAGGGAAAAAATGAGGATATCGTCAAGGTAGACAATAACATACAGGTCCAGGTAATCAAGAAAGATATCATTGACAAAGTGTTGGAACGTTGTTGGTGCAATGCAGAGACCGAAGGGAATAATGAGGTACTCGAAATGCCCAAAGCGAGTACATTCGTCCCCTTCTCGGATACGGATTAAATTATATGCTCCGCGGAGATCCAGTTTTGTGAAAGCCGTTGCGGCTCACAACCTTTGGAACAGTTCAGGCACCAGAGGTAGTGGATAACGGTTTTTAATCATTATTTTATTCAGCTCCAGATAATCAATGCATGGACGAAGGGAGTGACCCTTCTTTTCCACAAAAAATATGCCGGCACCGGCCGGGGAGGTGGATGGGCGAATGAATCCTTTTTCCAGATTTTCGTCAATATATTTCTTTAATGTGTCTAACTCCTGCTCAATTAATGGGAAAATCCTCCCGAAGGGTACCTCTGTTCCGGGTAAAAGTTCTATTGGGCAGTCATAAGGTCTGTGGGGGGAAGGATCTCTGCTCCCTTTTTGCTGAAAACATCCGAGAAGTCCTGGTAGGGTTCTGGGATAGATTGGCGTAGTTCTGTATCTGAATCTAAGCAGAGAAGTTGAGAGGTCTTACTGATCGTTCCCCGCAGACAATGCTGTTGACAGTACTCAGAGAGGAACTCAATTTTCCCTGTAGCCCAGTTATTACAGGGATTATGGGCTTGTAACCAAGGCATTCCCAGGATGATAGGGAAGAGAGGAGAGGAGATGGCATCTAGGCAAAGGAGTTCTTGGTGCTGAGGGCCCATGGTAGCTAGTAAAGGGACAGTCTCCTGTATGACAGGACCGGAACTGAGGGTGGAATCATTTGCAAGGTGTACAGCAAGGCCTTGGGCTTTGGGTCGAAGTGGAATGCCCTGATTGGCTGCAAAAACCAGGTCAATGAAGCAGCTGCATGCTCCGGATTTAATGATGACTGATGCTGGGATAGTCCTTCCTGGAAGCTGCAATGTGATAGAGATAGCAAGGTGAGTACTGGGTTTAGGCATGACAGTTGCACACATACAAGAAGTAGAATGGCACTTACGTGTCTTGTTGGGGCAGGCGCTTGCGCAATGCCCGGATTCCCCACAGTACAGACACAAATTGTGAGCACGTCTGCGTAACTTTTCCTCAGGGGTCAGGGAAGGACGAAGCAGGCCAAGCTGCATGGGTTCTGGAGCATCTAGGACTGGAGCAGTTGAGGGAGCATCCAGGTGGAGCTAAAAGCACTGGTAGTGCTTTCGGTGCGTCGCTCTCCCAGGCAACGGTCAATTTGGATGGGGAGATTAATGAGCTCATCCAGGGACTGAGGCAATCCAACCCGTGCCAGCTCGTCTTTAAGTGGGTCAGATAATCCCATCCAAAACTGGTGACACAAGGCGGCATCATTCCAGTCCGTGTCAGAGCTCCAGCGTCTGAACTCAACCGCGTAATCTCCAGCCGCCCTGCGGCCTTGTCAGAGGGGATGCAATGCGGCTTCAGCAGTTGCAGTCAGCTGGGGGTCCTCGTAGAGCTGAGACATCACCAGAAAGAAAGTATCCAAACTTCCTAAAGAATCTGACTTCTGCTCCAGGAGACGGTGGGCCCAGGTTTGAGGCTCACCGGACAACAGGGAAATGACAAAGCCCACCTTGGTTGCTTCCAGTGAGAAGGTGCGGGGCTGCAAGGCAAAGTAGAGCTCACAGGCATTTCGGAATGCATGGTATTTGCTACGGACTCTGGGGAACTTTTCAGGTATGGGTACTCTGGGCTCTGGAGGGAGCATAACTACGGAGAGTGTGGAAGATAATCCGGCAGACGAAGCCCCCTGTGGACTGGTGGGCGAGGACAGAGCCTGAACTTGTTCCTCCAATCTTGAATAGCCTTCCTGTAGGCTTTTTACCACTTTGGTAAGGCCCGCCAGATGTCTGCAGAGTTCATCCATGGGGGAAGCCCCCTGCCCGGACTCGGTCATGGCTGCCTGATACTATCAGACTTCTATGTACCTGACCGGCTAATCCACTTGGGCAGAGGGTAGACTCCCTTACACGTCCGACTTGCGGCCTCTGGTAGAGTATACAGGAAGCACAGGAGTGCGGAGTGGTATGGGAGCCTGGTAATAGAGTCCAGATGTGGGTGGATAGGCAGTCCTTAACAACAAGGTGCAAGCTGGAACACAGGCAAACAGGAGCTGAGCAGGAGCAGAGCAGGGAGATCCAGGTGCAGGCTGGGTTCAGCAGCAGGCAGGCAACGAGGTACAAAGGAGCAAGCAGAAGAGTAGTCAAAAAGGCCAGAGGTCAGATGCAGGCAGAGTTTAGAGGAGTCCAAGAAGCAAGCCGGGTTCATCAGGAGATCAAAGTACAGACACAGGAAACAGGAACAAGGGCACGGAAGAGCTGTTGATCAGGCAGCACCGAGCAGAGAGTGCAGCAAACCTAAATAGGCAGATTGGCGGCAAACGGCGCACGCAAACGGCGGCAAACGGCCCACGCGCGCGCACCCGTACACCTACGCGCACACCAGCACTCACCGGATGATGCGAACCAGTGCCCAAAGGAACGCGCACACTAACGCGCACCCGTGCACGCGTCCGAACACTGGCGCGCACACCAGGGCCAGCCGCGTCGCACATGCCAGTGCCTACAGGAGCGCGCACACCAGGACGAGCAGGAACGCGTGCGCCAGCGTGCACCGGCGCACCCCGACGCACACCACGGCGAGCAACACCATGTCTACTGAGGTAACCTCTCTGACAGCACCTAAAGCTACCTGAAGAAAATTGGTGGCGTTCTTCTGATCCTATTAGTACTGCAGGCAGCTGCAGTATTTACATAGTTACATAGTAGGTGAGGTTGAAAAAAGACACAAGTCCATCAAGTCCAACCTATGTGTGTGATTATGTGTCAGTATTGCATTGTATATCCCTGTATGTTGTGGTCATTCAGGTGCTTATCTAATAGTTTCTTGAAGCTATCAATGCTCCCCGCTGAGACCACCGCCTGTGGAAGGGAATTCCACATACTTGCCGCTCTTACAGTAAAGAACCCTCTACGTAGTTTAAGGTTAAACCTCTTTTCTTCTAATTTTAATGAGTGGCCACGAGTCTTGTTAAACTCTCTTCTGCGAAAAAGTTTTATCCCTATTGTGGGGTCACCAGTCCGGTATTTGTAAATTGAAATCATATCCCCTCTCAAGCGTCTTTTCTCCAGAGAGAATAAGTTCAGTGCTCGCAACCTTTCCTCATAACGAAGATCCTCCAGACCCTTTATTAGCTTTGTTGCCCTTCTTTGTACTCGCTCCATTTCCAGTACATCCTTCCTGAGGACTGGTGCCCAGAACTGGACCGCATACACCTTTAGTGTACTGTGTCCTCTGCACAGTGTGCACCTAAAGCTACCTGAAGACAATTGCTGTTGTTCTGATCCTATTAATACCACAGGCAGGCAGCTGCAGTATTTACAGTTAATGTACTGCGTCCTCTGCACAGTGTGCACCTAAAGCTACCTGAAGAAAATTGGTGATGTTCTTCTGATACTATTAGTACCACAGGGAGGCAGCTTCAGTATTTTCAGTTAGTGTGCTGCGTCCTTTGCACAGTGTGCACCTAAAACTCCCTGAAGACAATTGCTGTTGTTCTGATCCTATCAATACCACAGGCAGGCAGCTGCAGTATTTATAGTTAGTGTACTGTGTCCTCTGTACAGTGTGCACCTAAAGCTACCTGAAGACAATTGCTGGTGTTCTCATACTAATAATACTACAGGCAGGCAGTTGATTCTGCTAGCTGCAGTATCAGTATATATATATATATATATATATATATATATATATATATATATATATATATATATGTACATCCCAGCTTTGTGTAGCTACATCTCACAGCAGGCCATTAGTATGTATGGAAGGCCAACAAGGAGAGGCAGACAGTCACATGCCAATAAAAGAGGGCAAGCAGGCTCTGTGTCTAGAGGCAACGGTGCTGGTCGTGGAGACAGTGCATCCTCATCAGCACGTGGCCGTGGGACACGCTTGTCCTTTTTTTCGGTAGCTGGCCATCTTGAGCTGCAACATGGGGAAGACTTGGTAGAGTGGATGACCAAGCCGTCCTCATCCTCTCTCACCCAGACTCAGGGTACTTTGTCTGGCAAAACAGCTGCCAACGCGGCCTCTTCCCTCGGCTCAATGGCATCAGTCACTCCTTCCCTAGCCCCACCATGTTCTCCTGAGGAGTCCCCCGAACTGTTTGACTACAGTGTTGGGTACATGCTCCAGGAGGATGCCCAGCATTTTGAAGGCTCCGATGATGGTACCCAGCTAGAGGAAGGCAGTAACGTGAGCCCAGAGTGAGGGGGTGCCCAAGAAGGATAGCAATCTGGCAGTCATGTTCACCCAGCTGCAGCATACTGCCAGCTTTGCTCCAGTGATGAGGAGGGAGGGGGTGAAGAGGTCACTGACTGGAGGAGGAGGAGGAGGAAGAGGCTCCAGGGCCCAGCTTAACGGCAGCAGACTGACTGAATTACACCGCAGAGCTCCGCATGTGCAGGGAGCTGCTTCTGTGTTATTCCAAAAGTTCTTTGGTGTGGGCCTTTTTTAAGACAAGTGCATCAGATCCCACCACAGCTATTTGCAACATATGTCTCAAGCATATCTTGCGTGGCCAAAACATCACCCGCTTGGGCACCACATGCTTGACCAGACATATGTTGACCTGCCATGCAGTTCGTTGGCAAGCGTACCTAAAAGACCCACACCAAAGAACAAAGCGGACCTCTCCTTGCTCCTCATCAGCTGGGATCTCCAACCCCACTATACCTTCAGTCCTCTCTGAAAACTGCACTGAGAGGAATGAAGGTGTAGAATTAGGTGTGTCACAGCCAAGTACTTGCTAGCAATCTGCTATCACTACACCGATGTCAGATTGTACCTGGCAAATTTCCCTGCCCCAGCTGCTGCACCGCCGAAAGAAGTTCGCTCCCAGCCATCCACATGCCCAGCAGTTATATGTTAACTTGTCTAAATTGCTAGCACTTCAACTGCTGCATTTTCAGTAGGTAGACTCTGCCCCGTTCTGTGAGTTTGTGGAATGTGCGGTTCCTCAGTGGCAGGTTCCCAACTGCCACTTTTTCTCATGGGAGGCGATTATGGCTCTCTACCGGCATGGGGAAGGCAATGTCTGTTCGGTCGTTTGCCGAATTGCAAACGATATTCGAGTGGCGCGTCATGGCCCATAATTCACTCCGGCATCGCAGTGCATTGCTGGCTGATGATTGGCCAAGCATGCATTATGACCCGCATGCTTGGCCAATCACAGCGCCGTCTGTACAGAGAGCTGTAATTGGCCAAAGCCAGGGTGGCTTTGGCCAATTATGGCTCAGGGGGTTTAGTACACGCCCCACACAATATAAGGCCGCTGCACGCCGGCCCTGTTTAGTGTGTTCCAGCGTTGAGAGACAGAGAGACAGTGTCATTTGATTTAAGTTAGATAGATCAGGCAGGACAGTCAGTCAATTAGCTGCACTTAAAGTGTATTGTGTATATATATGCATCCCAGGTGTTGTATATATATATATTATATATATATATATATATATATATTATATATATATATATATATATATATATATATATATATATATATACTTTATTCCGTTTAGCTAGATCCGTTCCTGGTATTACCTTCCTACTGACCAACACGCAGGCAGGTGTTGTTACAGTATTTGAAGAAAATTGCTGGTGTTCTTCTGATCCTATTAGTCCTATTAGCTACAGTATTTACAGTTAGTGTAGTGCGTCCTCTGCACAGTGTGCACCTAAAGCTACCTGTAGAAAATGATACCCTTTGAGAAAGTGACGTGACAGTCACGCAACGCGTCAGGGAGGAGAGAGGCGGTTCATTCAGCTGCATTCGGCTCTCCGATCACGGCCGGGATCGGTGAGCAGTGAGCTGCTGCAGTGTTTTTTCGTTCAACATTGGAGGTTTACATGTAAGTGAATAGAAGCTGTAATAAAGATTGTTATACTTTATTATACTATGGAGTCCTCCCCTTTTTATATTCTTGGAGCTGAGTCTACCTGAGCCATTGGAAATAGAAGCCCGGAGAACTCGAGGGGACCTGTTATCAGGGAAGTCGGGAGCTGCCGGGGTTAGTGTTGCTGGCTTGCTTGGCTGTTATCGTTCAGCCGTGAGGTGAGAGGCTGGGGGAACCATCACTATTGCACTTTTTTTCCTAAAATCGCTCACACTTGGAGAAACTTATTTGGACACTTTTTCTGTTTGATTGCCATGATGGGAATTTGACTTCTACATGGGACTTTTTATGGGACTTTTGATGTAATTTATTCACTGTCATATCTGATACACCTGATTCACTGTTACATCTGATGCACTTGATTTTTATTGGTTACACCTGGAGGAATCCATTTCTGACACACTCTATAAATGTATTAATTCTTTATTTACTATCACGATGGGATTTAAACACTTATGGGATTTTTTATAGGATTATATATGTGTTATATATATTAAGTATTCTTTAATACATTATAATTAATTATTCATTATCACGGTGGGAATTGTTATGTGGATGGAATTTCTATAGGATCTTTTTACTATCTATTAAGAATTATTACATCAGTTATTTAATCCTTCACCATTTTGGAAATTTAGATGTTAGTTTTTTCCTGAATTTATGCCGCACGTTATTATTGCATTTTCACTTGGTGCACTTGTCATTGAGTTTTAGAACACTTTATGCTGCACGGCTTACATTATTTATTGTTTTTACATTTAAATCTTTAAATTGCTACATCTGTGTAGTTTTCTCAAAATATTTTCATTTAGCAACTCTGCATCAGTGTTTTGTTTTTGTGGGATAGACTCTCTGGATGTTATGTGACACTTGGGATATGTGTTGCTTCTTTTCTTTGGATTTGTTATTATTAGGCATTTATTATCTTGAATTCTGTTATTTTACCATTTACCTGATATTCTTGGGCTTTTATCAGTGTGAGGAATTTCATTGGATCTAAAACACTCCTTTCTACTCATTTATTTATATGGTTTTATGCCATCTGAATATACACTCAATTATTGATGCAATATTGGTTTTCTTTGTGTGCCATCAATTACCTGTTATTTTTGAGCTTTTATCAGCGTGAGGAATTCCATTGGATCTAAAAAAACTCCTCTTCATTTATCTATTTATATGGGTTTCACGCCATCTGAATTTATACTCAATCGTTGATGCAATAGTGGCTTTTTTGTGTCCTCTGCTTGCACAATATTATTGGAAGATTAATTGTTGTAACTCTATTTTTACCTGGAGCGCCTTAATTTGGATCTTCCTGGTAGGGTAGTGTTGTACAATTTTGTGTCTCATTAGCTTGTTATTTAGTAAAGCGCCGCAATTTTTCATTCAATAATCTGTCTATTGGTGTGTGAACACTATATTTTGTGGCAGCTACTCCTTTATATTTTAGTAGAATTCTGATTTTTATTAATCTCTAGTGTTTGTTCATTAATTTTTATTATTTTCTTAATTGATTTAATCTTGGTGTGCGCACAAGTATCCATTACCATTCATATTTCTGATCCTATCACTACCGCAGGCAGCTACATTATTTTTTAGTGTAGTGCGACCTTTGCACAGTGTTCAGCTAAAGCTACAAGTTAGTGTAGTGCGACCTCTGCACAGTGTTCAGCTAAAGCTCCAAGTTAGTGTAGTGCGACCTCTGCACAGTGTTCAGCTAAAGCTACAAGTTAGTGTAGTGCGACCTCTGCACAGTGTTCAGCTAAAGCTACAAGTGAGTGTATTGCGACCTCTGCACAGTATTCAGCTAAAGCTACAAGTTAGTGTAGTGCAACCTCTGCACAGTGTTCAGCTAAAGCTACAAGATAGTGTAGTGCGACCTCTGTACAGTGTTCAGCTAAAGCTACCTGTAGAAGGTTGGTGGCATTTTTCTGATCCTATCACTACCGCAGGCAGCTACATTATTTTTTAGTGTAGTGCGACCTTTGCACAGTGTTCAGCTAAACCTACAAGATAGTATAGATATTTGAGATAAACAGGATAGTTACCACCCCTCTAGGTGACCGGGTTCAAGCTTCCCGTCCTCCGCTGTGTGGATGATTGTGAGAGCCCCAGGTGCCGGCAATTGCTATTCCAATGGTATGTGTGTGATGGAAAAATCTGGACAGCCGCACTCCGGATTGGAAAAGTGAAAAATAAAATCCTCTTTATTGAAAAAGTAATAACATGATTAAAATCCGTACATGGCTTTGTTGGGATAATGCAGCATAACCGCTAACGCGTTTCACGCTCCCATAGATCGCTTACTCATAGCTGGTTTGTACGAAAGTGATCACCACTTATATACACATAATTTATCTACCACATGACTACATATTGATTATCTGATTCTAAACAGCTGATCGTTAGTCTGTGTGGGATCTTTTTGGCATAGATGTGATTGGATGTGCGTCCTATAGTGGAATCACTAATGAAGACATGAATATATGTTATATATATAAATGATAAAAAATTCTATTCAAGGTTTTCAAAAAACATGTTTGTTATTTTCCAAAACCACAATAATGAGATGGGTGCTGGAATTTGACGTTCAAACGTATAAATTATCATACGGATAGGCGCAAGTATGGGCAAACTATGTGAGCTGGTGGCTGTGGTATAATGTAAACGGTGTATAGAATGAGAATTGGGTCTATATACATGTGATAAAAAGATGTGCACACATATTTAGTCTTTTCTTGTAGACACCGATAGTGGTGTTGGATGCACATCTTTTTATCACATGTATATAGACCCAATTCTCATTCTATACACCGTTTACATTATACCGCAGCCACCAGCTCACATAGTTTGCCCATACTTGCGCCTATCCGTATGATAATTTATACATTTGAACGTCAAATTCCAGCACCCATCTCATTATTGTGGTTTTGGAAAATAACAAACATGTTTTCCGAAAACCTTGAATAGAATTTTTTATCATTTATATATGTTGACATTTGCCAATATGAATACATTTCATTTATATATTCATGTCTTCATTAGTGATTCCACTATAGGACGCACATCCAATCACATCTATGCCAAAAAGATCCCACACAGACTAACGATCAGCTGTTTAGAATCAGATAATCAATATGTAGTCATGTGGTAGACAAATTATGTGAATATAAGTGGTGATCACTTTCGTACAAACCAGCTATGAGTAAGCGCTCTATGGAAGCGTGAAACGCGTTAGCGGTTATGCTGCATTATCCCAACAAAGCCATGTACGGATTTTAATCATGTTATTACTTTTTCAATAAAGAGGATTTTATTTTTCACTTTTCCAATCCGGAGTGCGGCTGTCCAGATTTTTCCATCACACACATACCATTACAAGATAGTATATTGCGGCCTCTGCACAGTGTTCAGCTAAAGCTACAAGTGAGTGTAGTGCGACCTCTGCAGTGTTCAGCTAAAGCTAAAAGTTAGTGTAGTGCGACCTCTGCACAGTGTTCAGCTAAAGCTACAAGTAGAAGGTTGGTGTTGTTTCCTGATCCTACCACTACCGCAGGCAGCTACATTATTTACACGTTAGAGTAGTGCGACCTCTGCACAGTGTTCAGCTAAAGCTACCTGTAGAAGGTTGGTGGTGTTTTCCTGATCTTATCACTACCGCAGGCAGCTACATTATTTACACGTTAGTGTATTGCGACCTCTCTACAGTGTTCAACTAAAGCTAACTGTAGAAGGTTGGTGGTGTTTTCCTGATCCAATCACTACAGCAGGCAGCTACATTATTTACACGTTAGTGTAGTGCGACCTCTACACAGTGTTCAGCTAAAGCTACAAGTTAGTGTAGTGCGACCTCTGCACAGTGTTCAGCTAAAGTTACAAGTTAGTGTAGTGCAACCTCTGCACAGTGTTCAGCTAAAGCTACCTGTAGAAGGTTGGTGTTGTTTTCCTGTTCCTATCACTACCGCAGGCAGCTACATTATTTACACATTAGTGTAGTGCGACCTCTGCACAGTGTTCAGCTAAAGCTACCTGTAGAAGGTTGGTGGTGTTTTCCTGATCCTATCACTACCGCAGGCAGCTACATTATTTACACATTAGTGTATTGCGACCTCTGTACAGTGTTCAACTGAAACTACCTGTAGAAGGTTGGTGGTGTTTTCCTGATCTTATCACTACCGCAGGCAGCTACATTATTTACAAGTTAGTGTAGTTCGACCTCTGCACAGTGTTCAGCTAAAGCTACCTGTAAAAGGTTGGTGTTGTTTTCCTGATCCTATCACTACCGCAGGCAGCTACATTATTTACACATTAGAGTAGTGCGACCTCTGCACAGTGTTCAGCTAAAGCTACAAGTTAGTGTAGTGCAACCTCTGCACAGTGTTCAGCTAAAGCTACCTGTAGAAGGTTGGTGTTGTTTTCCTGATCCTATCACTACCGCAGGCAGCTACATTATTTACATGTTAGTGTAGTGCGACCTTTACACAGTGTTCACCTAAAGCTACAAGTTAGTGTAGTGCGACCTCTGCACAGTGTTCAGCTAACGCTACAAGTTAGTGTAGTGCGACCTCTGCACAGTGTTCAGCTAAAGCTACCTGTAGAAGGTTGGTGGTGTTTTCCTGATAATATCACTACCGCAAGCAGCTACATTATTTAAATGTTAGTGTAGTGCGTCCTCTGCACAGTGTTCAGCTAAAGCTACAAGTTAGTGTAGTGCGACCTCTGCACAGTGTTCAGCTAAAGCTACCAGTAGAAGGTTGGTGGTGTTTTCCTGATCCTATCACTACCGCAGGCAGCTACATTATGTACACGTTAGTGTATTGCGACCTCTGTACAGTGTTCAATTAAAGCTACCTGTAGAAGGTTGGTGGTGTTTTCCTGATCCTATTACTACCGCAGGCAGCTACATTATTTACACGTTAGTGTAGTGCAACCTCTGCACAGTGTTCAGCTAAACCTAAAAGTTAGCCTGGTGCGACCTCTGCACAGTGTTCAGCTAAAGCTACAAGTTAGTGTAGTGCGACCTCTGCACAGTGTTCAGCTAAAGCTCCAAGTTAGTGTAGTGCGACCTCTGCACAGTGCTCAGCTAAAGCTACAAGTTAGTGTAGTGCGACATCTGCACAGTGTTCAGCTAAAGCTACCTGTAGAAGGTTGGTGTTGTTTTCCTGATCCTATCACTACCGCAGGCAGCTATATTATTTACACGTTAGTGTAGTGCAACTTCTGCACAGTGTTCAGCTAAAGCTACAAGTTTGTTTAGTTCAACCTCTGCACAGTGTTCAGCTAAAGCTACAAGTTAGTGTAGTGTGACCTCTGCACAGTGTTCAGCTAAAGCTACCTGTAGAAGGCAGGTGTTGTTTTCCTGATCCTTTCACTACCGCAGGCAGCTACATTATTTACACATTAGTCTAGTGCGACCTCTGCATAGTGTTCAGCTAAAGCTACCTGTAGAAGGTTGGTGTTGTTTTCCTGATCCGATCACTACCGCAGGCAGCTACATTATTTACACGTTAAAGTAGTGCGACCTCTGCACAGTGTTCAACTAAAGCTACCTGTAGAAGGTTATTGTTGTTTTCCTGTTCCTATCACTACCGCAGGCAGCTTCATTATTTACACGTTAGTGTAGTGCGACCTCTGCACAGTGTTCAACTAAAGCTACCTGTAGAAGGTTGGTGGTGTTTTCCTGATCCTATCACTACCGCAGGCAGCTACATTATTTAAACGTTAGTGTAGTGCAACCTCTGCACAGTGTTCAGCTAAAGCTACAAGTTAGTGTAGTGAGACCTCTGCACAATGTTCAGCTAAAGCTACAAGTTAGCGTAGTGCGAACTCTGCACAGTGTTCAGCTAAAGCTACCAGTAGAAGGTTGGTGGTGTTTTCCTGATCCTATCACTACCGCAAGCAGCTACATTATGTACATGTTAGTGTATTGCGACCTCTGTACAGTGTTCAACTAAAGCTACCTGTAGAAGGTTGGTGGTGTTTTCCTGATCCTATTACTACCGCAGGCAGCTACATTATTTACACGTTAGGGTAGTGCAACCTCTGCACAGTGTTCAGCTAAACCTACAAGTTAGTGTAGTGCGACCTCTGCACAGTGTTCAGCTAAAGCTACAAGTTAGTGTAGTGCGGCCTCTGCACAGTGTTCAGCTAAAGCTCCAAGTTAGTGTAGTGCGTCCTCTACACAGTGTTCAGCTAAAGCTACAAGTTAGTGTAGTGCGACCTCTGCACAGTGTTCAGCTAAAGCTACCTGTAGAAGGTTGGTGTTGTTTTCCTGTTCCTATCACTACCGCAGGCAGCTACATTATTTACACATTAGTGTAGTGCGACCTCTGCACAGTGTTCAGCTAAAGCTACCTGTAGAAGGTTGGTGGTGTTTTCCTGATCCTATCACTACCGCAGGCAGCTACATTATTTACACATTAGTGTATTGCGACCTCTGTACAGTGTTCAACTGAAGCTACCTGTAGAAGGTTGGTGGTGTTTTCCTGATCTTATCACTACCGCAGGCAGCTACATTATTTACAAGTTAGTGTAGTTCGACCTCTGCACAGTGTTCAGCTAAAGCTACCTGTAAAAGGTTGGTGTTGTTTTCCTGATCCTATCACTACCGCAGGCAGCTACATTATTTACACATTAGAGTAGTGCGACCTCTGCACAGTGTTCAGCTAAAGCTACAAGTTAGTGTAGTGCAACCTCTGCACAGTGTTCAGCTAAAGCTACCTGTAGAAGGTTGGTGTTGTTTTCCGGATCCTATCACTACCGCAGGCAGCTACATTATTTACATGTTAGTGTAGTGCGACCTTTACACAGTGTTCACCTAAAGCTACAAGTTAGTGTAGTGCGACCTCTGCACAGTGTTCAGCTAACGCTACAAGTTAGTGTATTGCGTCCTCTACACAGTGTTCAGCTAAAGCTACAAGTTAGTGTAGTGCGACCTCTGCACAGTGTTCAGCTAAAGCTACCTGTAGAAGGTTGGTGTTGTTTTCCTGATCCTATCACTACCGCAGGCAGCTACATTATTTACACGTTAGTGTAGTGCGACCTCTGCACAGTGTTCAGCTAAAGCTACAAGTTAGTGTAGTGCAACCTCTGCACAGTGTTCAGCTAAAGCTCCAAGTTAGTGTCGTACGACCTCTGCACAGTGTTCAGCTAAAGCTACAAGTTAGTGTAGTGCGACCTCTGCACAGTGTTCAGCTAAAGCTAATTGTAGAAGGTTGGTGTTGTTTTCCTGATCCTATCACTACCGCAGGCAGTTATATTATTTACACGTTAGTGTATTGCAACCTCTGCACAGTGTTAAGCTAAAGCTACAAGTTAGTGTAGTGCAACCTTTGCACAGTGTTCAGCTAAAGCTACAAGTTAGTGCAGTGCGACCTCTGCACATAGTTCAGCTAAAGCTACCTGTAGAAGGTTGGTGTTGTTTTCCTGACCCTATAACTACTGCAGGCAGTTACATTATTTACATGTTAGTGTAATGCGACCTCTGCACAGTGTTCAGCTAAAGTTATATCTTAGTGTAGTGCGACCTCTGCACAGTGTTCAGCTAAAGCTACAAGTTAGTGTAGTGCGACCTCTGCACAGTGTTCAGCTAAAGCTACCTGTAGAAGGTTGGTGTTGTTTTTCTGATCCTATCACTGCCGCAGGCAGCTACATTATTTACACATTAGAGTAGTGCGACCTCTGCACAGTGTTCATCTAAAGCTACCTGTGGAAGGTTGGTGTTGTTTTCCTGATCCTATCAATACCGCAGGCAGCTACATTATTTACACGTTAGTGTAGTGCGACCTCTGCACAGTGTTCAGCTAAAGCTATCTGTATAAGGTTGGTGTTGTTATCCTGATCTTATCACTACCGCAGGCAGCTACATTATTTACATGTTAGTGTAGTGCGACCTCTGCACAGTGTTCAGCTAAAGCTGCAAGTTAATGTAGTGTGACCTCTGCACAGTGTTCAGATAAAGCTACAAGTTAGTGTAGTGCGACCTCTGCACAGTGTTCAGCTAAAGCTACCTGAGGAAGGTTGGTGGTGTTTTCCTGATCCTATCACTACCTCAGGCAGCTACATTATTTACACTTTAGTGTATTGCGACCTCTGCACAATGTTCAGCTAAAGCATCCTGTAGAAGATTGGTGTTGTTTTCCTGATCCTATCACTACCGCAGGCAGCTACATTATTTACACGTTAGTGTAGTGCGACCTCTGCACAGTGTTCAGCTAAAGCCACAAGTTAGTGTAGTGCGACCTCTGCACAGTGTTCAGCTAAAGCTACCTGTAGAAGGTTGGTGGTGTTTTCCTGATCCTATCACTACCGCAGGTAGCTACATTATTTACACGTTAGTGTATTGCGACCTCTGTACAGTGTTCAACTAAAGCTACCTGTAGAGGGTTGGTGGTGTTTTCCTGATCCTATCACTACCGCAGGCAGCTACATTATTTACACATTAGTGTAGTGCGACCTCTGCACAGTGTTCAGCTAAAGCAACAAGTTAGTGTAGTGCGACCTCTGCACAGTGTTCAGCTAAAGCTACAAGTTCGTGTAGTGCGACCTCTGCACAGTGTTCAGCTAAAGCTACAAGTTAGTGTAGTGCGACCTCTGCACAGTGTTCAGCTAAAGCTCCAAGTTAGTGTAGTGTGACCTCTGCACAGTGTTCAGCTCGAGCTACAAGTTAGTGTAGTGTGACCTCTGCACAGTGTTCAGAAAAAGCTACAAGCTAATGTAGTGCGAACTCTGCACGATGTTCAGCTAAAGCTACCTGTAGAAGGTTGGTGTTGTTTTCCTGATCCTATCACTACCGCACGCAGCTACATTATTTACACGTTAGTGTAGTGCGACCTCTGCACAGTGTTCAGCTAAAGCTACAAGTTAGTGTAGTGCAACCTCTGCACAGTGTTCATCTAAAGCTACCTGTAGAAGGTTGGTGGTGTTTTCCTGATCCTATCACTACCGCAGGTAGCTACATTATTTACACGTTAGTGTATTGCTACCTCTGTACAGTGTTCAACTAAAGCTACCTGTAGAGGGTTGGTGGTGTTTTCCTGATCCTATCACTACCGCAGGCAGCTACATTATTTACACGTTAGTGTAGTGCGACCTCTGCACAGTGTTCAGCTAAAGCTACAAGTTAGTGTAGTGCGACCTTTGCACAGTGTTCAGCTAAAGCTACAAGTTAGTGTAGTGCGACCTCTGCACAGTGTTCAGCTAAAGATACAAGTTAGTGTAGTGCGACCTCTGCACAGTGTTCAGCTAAAGCTCCAAGTTAGTGTAGTGTGACCTCTGCACAGTGTTCAGCTCAAGCTACAAGTTAGTGTAGTGTGACCTCTGCACAGTGTTAAGAAAAAGCTACAAGCGAATGTAGTGCGACCTCTGCACAATGTTCAGCTAAAGCTACCTGTAGAAGATTGCTGTTGTTTTCCTGATCCTATCACTACCGCAGGGAGCTACATTATTTACACGTTAGTGTAGTGCGACCTCTGCACAGTGTTCAGCTAAAGCTACAAGTTAGTGTAGTGCGACCTCTGCACAGTGTTCAGCTAAAGCTACCTGTAGAAGGTTGGTGGTGTTTTCCTGATCCTATCACTACCGCAGGTAGCTACATTATTTACACGTTAGTGTATTGCGACCTCTGTATAGTGTTCAAATAAAGCTACCTGTAGAGGGTTGGTGGTGTTTTCCTGATCCTATCACTACCGCAGGCAGCTACATTATTTACACGTTAGTGTAGTGCGACCTCTGCACAGTGTTCAGCTAAAGCTACAAGTTAGTGTAGTGCGACCTCTGCACAGTGTTCAGCTAAAGCTAATTGTAGAAGGTTGGTGTTGTTTTCCTGATCCTATCACTACCGCAGGCAGTTATATTATTTACACGTTAGTGTATTGCAACCTCTGCACAGTGTTAAGCTAAAGCTACAAGTTAGTGTAGTGCAACCTTTGCACAGTGTTCAGCTAAAGCTACAAGTTAGTGCAGTGCGACCTCTGCACATAGTTCAGCTAAAGCTACCTGTAGAAGGTTGGTGTTGTTTTCCTGACCCTATAACTACTGCAGGCAGTTACATTATTTACATGTTAGTGTAATGCGACCTCTGCACAGTGTTCAGCTAAAGTTATATCTTAGTGTAGTGCGACCTCTGCACAGTGTTCAGCTAAAGCTACAAGTTAGTGTAGTGCGACCTCTGCACAGTGTTCAGCTAAAGCTACCTGTAGAAGGTTGGTGTTGTTTTCCTGATCCTATCACTGCCGCAGGCAGCTACATTATTTACACATTAGAGTAGTGCGACCTCTGCACAGTGTTCATCTAAAGCTACCTGTGGAAGGTTGGTGTTGTTTTCCTGATCCTATCAATACCGCAGGCAGCTACATTATTTACACGTTAGTGTAGTGCGACCTCTGCACAGTGTTCAGCTAAAGCTATCTGTATAAGGTTGGTGTTGTTATCCTGATCTTATCACTACCGCAGGCAGCTACATTATTTACATGTTAGTGTAGTGCGACCTCTGCACAGTGTTCAGCTAAAGCTGCAAGTTAATGTAGTGTGACCTCTGCACAGTGTTCAGATAAAGCTACAAGTTAGTGTAGTGCGACCTCTGCACAGTGTTCAGCTAAAGCTACCTGAGGAAGGTTGGTGGTGTTTTCCTGATCCTATCACTACCTCAGGCAGCTACATTATTTACACTTTAGTGTATTGCGACCTCTGCACAATGTTCAGCTAAAGCATCCTGTAGAAGATTGGTGTTGTTTTCCTGATCCTATCACTACCGCAGGCAGCTACATTATTTACACGTTAGTGTAGTGCGACCTCTGCACAGTGTTCAGCTAAAGCCACAAGTTAGTGTAGTGCGACCTCTGCACAGTGCTCAGCTAAAGCTACCTGTAGAAGGTTGGTGGTGTTTTCCTGATCCTATCACTACCGCAGGTAGCTACATTATTTACACGTTAGTGTATTGCGACCTCTGTACAGTGTTCAACTAAAGCTACCTGTAGAGGGTTGGTGGTGTTTTCCTGATCCTATCACTACCGCAGGCAGCTACATTATTTACACATTAGTGTAGTGCGACCTCTGCACAGTGTTCAGCTAAAGCAACAAGTTAGTGTAGTGCGACCTCTGCACAGTGTTCAGCTAAAGCTACAAGTTCGTGTAGTGCGACCTCTGCACAGTGTTCAGCTAAAGCTACAAGTTAGTGTAGTGCGACCTCTGCACAGTGTTCAGCTAAAGCTCCAAGTTAGTGTAGTGTGACCTCTGCACAGTGTTCAGCTCGAGCTACAAGTTAGTGTAGTGTGACCTCTGCACAGTGTTCAGAAAAAGCTACAAGCTAATGTAGTGCGAACTCTGCACGATGTTCAGCTAAAGCTACCTGTAGAAGGTTGGTGTTGTTTTCCTGATCCTATCACTACCGCACGCAGCTACATTATTTACACGTTAGTGTAGTGCGACCTCTGCACAGTGTTCAGCTAAAGCTACAAGTTAGTGTAGTGCGACCTCTGCACAGTGTTCAGCTAAAGCTACCTGTAGAAGGTTGGTGGTGTTTTCCTGATCCTATCACTACCGCAGGTAGCTACATTATTTACACGTTAGTGTATTGCGACCTCTGTATAGTGTTCAAATAAAGCTACCTGTAGAGGGTTGGTGGTGTTTTCCTGATCCTATCACTACCGCAGGCAGCTACATTATTTACACGTTAGTGTAGTGCGACCTCTGCACAGTGTTCAGCTAAAGCTACAAGTTAGTGTAGTGCGACCTCTGCACAGTGTTCAGCTAAAGCTACAAGTTAGTGTAGTGCGACCTCTGCACAGTGTTCAGCTAAAGCTACAAGTTAGTTTAGTGCGACCTCTGCACAGTGTTCAGCTAAAGCTACAAGTTAGTGTAGTGCGACCTCTGCACAGTGTTCAGCTAAAGCTCCAAGTTAGTGTAGTGTGACCTCTGCACAGTGTTCAGCTCAAGCTACAAGTTAGTGTACTGTGACCTCTGCACAGTGTTCAGCTAAAGCTACAAGTTAGTGTAGTGCGACCTCTGCACAGTGTTCAGCTAAAGCTACCTGTAGAAGGTTGGTGTTGTTTTCCTGATCCTATCACTACCGCAGGCAGCTACATTATTTACACGTTAGTGTAGTGCGACCTCTGCACAGTGTTCAGCTAAAGCTACAAGTTAGTGTAGTGCAACCTCTGCACAGTGTTCAGCTAAAGCTACAAGTTAGTGTAGTGTGACCTCTGCACAGTGTTCAGCTAAAGCTACAAGTTAGTGTAGTGAGACCTCTGCACAGTGTTCAGCTAAAGCTCCAAGTTAGTGTAGTGTGACCTCTGCACAGTGTTCAGCTAAAGCTACAGGTTAGTGTAGTGTGACCTCTGCACAGTGTTCAGCTAAAGCTACAAGCTAATGTAGTGCGACCTCTGCACAATGTTCAGCTAAAGCTACCTGTAGAAGGTTGGTGTTGTTTTCCTGATCCTATCACTATCGCAGGCAGCTACATTATTTACACATTGATGTATTGCGACCTCTGTACAGTGTTCAACTAAAGCTACCTGTAGAGGGTTGGTGGTGTTTTCCTGATCCTATCACTACCGCAGGCAGCTACATTATTTACACGTTAGTGTAGTGCGACCTCTGCACAGTGTTCAGCTAAAGCTACAAGTTAGTGTAGTGCGACCTTTGCACACTGTTCAGCTAAAGCTACCTGTAGAAGGTTGGTGGTGTTTTCCTGATCCTATTACTACCACAGGCAGCTACATTATTTACACGTTAGTGTATTGCGACTTCTGTACAGTGTTCAACTAAAGCTACCTGTAGAGGGTTGGTGGTGTTTTCCTGATCCTATCACTACCGCATGCAGCTACATTATTTACAAGTTAGTGTAGTGCGACCTCTGCACAGTGTTCAGCTAAAGCTACAAGTTAGTGTAGTGCGACCTCTGCACAGTGTTCAGCTAAAGCTACAAGTTAGTGTAGTGCGACCTCTGCACAGTGTTCAGCTAAAGCTACAAGTTAGTGTAGTGCGACCTCTGCACAGTGTTCAGCTAAAGCTCCAAGTTAGTGTAGTGTGACCTCTGCACAGTGTTCAGAAAAAGCTACAAGCTAATGTAGTGCAACCTCTGCACAATGTTCAGCTAAAGCTACCTGTAGAAGGTTGGTGTTGTTTTCCTGATCCTATCACTACCGCAGGTAGCTACATTATTTACACGTTAGTGTAGTGCGACCTCTGCACAGTGTTCAGCTAAAGCTACAAGTTAGTGTAGTGCGACCTCTGCACAGTGTTCATCTAAAGCTACCTGTAGAAGGTAGGTGGTAATTCCTGATCCTATCACTACCGCAGGTAGCTACATTATTTACATGTTAGTGTATTGCTACCTCTATACAGTGTTCAACTAAAGCTACATGTAGAGGGTTGGTGGTGTTTTCCTGATCCTATCACTACCGCAGGCAGCTACATTATTTACACGTTAGTGTAGTGCAACCTCTGCACAGTGTTCAGCTAAAGCTACAAGTTAGTGTAGTGCGACCTCTGCACAGTGTTCAGCTAAAGCTACAAGTTAGTGTAGTGCAACCTCTGCACAGTGTTCAGCTAAAGCTACAAGTTAGTTTAGTGCAACCTCTGCACAGTGTTCAGCTAAAGCTACAAGTTAGTGTAGTGCGACCTCAGCACAGTGTTCAGCTAAAGCTCCAAGTTAGTGTAGTGTGACCTCTGCACAGTGTTCAGCTCAAGCTACAAGTTAGTGTACTGTGACCTCTGCACAGTGTTCAGCTAAAGCTACAAGTTAGTGTAGTGCGACCTCTGCACAGTGTTCAGCTAAAGCTACCTGTAGAAGGTTGGTGTTGTTTTCCTGATCCTATCACTACCGCAGGCAGCTACATTATTTACACGTTAGTGTAGTGCGACCTCTGCACAGTGTTCAGCTAAAGCTACAAGTTAGTGTAGTGCAACCTCTGCACAGTGTTCAGCTAAAGCTACAAGTTAGTGTAGTGTGACCTCTGCACAGTGTTCAGCTAAAGCTACAAGTTAGTGTAGTGAGACCTCTGCACAGTGTTCAGCTAAAGCTCCAAGTTAGTGTAGTGTGACCTCTGCACAGTGTTCAGCTAAAGCTACAGGTTAGTGTAGTGTGACCTCTGCAAAGTGTTCAGCTAAAGCTACAAGCTAATGTAGTGCGACCTCTGCACAATGTTCAGCTAAAGCTACCTGTAGAAGATTGGTGTTGTTTTCCTGATCCTATCACTACCGCAAGCAGCTACATTATTTACACGTTAGTGTAGTGCGACCTCTGCACAGTGTTCAGCTAAAGCTACAAGTTAGTGTAGTGCGACCTCTGCACAGTGTTCAGCTAAAGCTACCTGTAGAAGGTTGGTGTTGTTTTCCTGATCCTATCACTACCGCAGGTAGCTACATTATTTACACGTTAGTGTAGTGCGACCTCTGCACAGTGTTCAGCTAAAGCTACAAGTTAGTGTAGTGCGACCTCTGCACAGTGTTCATCTAAAGCTACCTGTAGAAGGTAGGTGGTAATTCCTGATCCTATCACTACCGCAGGTAGCTACATTATTTACATGTTAGTGTATTGCTACCTCTGTACAGTGTTCAACTAAAGCTACCTGTAGAGGGTTGGTGGTGTTTTCCTGATCCTATCACTACCGCAGGCAGCTACATTATTTACACGTTAGTGTAGTGCAACCTCTGCACAGTGTTCAGCTAAAGCTACAAGTTAGTGTAGTGCGACCTCTGCACAGTGTTCAGCTAAAGCTACAAGTTAGTGTAGTGCGACCTCTGCACAGTGTTCAGCTAAAGCTACAAGTTAGTTTAGTGCGACCTCTGCACAGTGTTCAGCTAAAGCTACAAGTTAGTGTAGTGCGACCTCAGCACAGTGTTCAGCTAAAGCTCCAAGTTAGTGTAGTGTGACCTCTGCACAGTGTTCAGCTCAAGCTACAAGTTAGTGTACTGTGACCTCTGCACAGTGTTCAGCTAAAGCTACAAGTTAGTGTAGTGCGACCTCTGCACAGTGTTCAGCTAAAGCTACCTGTAGAAGGTTGGTGTTGTTTTCCTGATCCTATCACTACCGCAGGCAGCTACATTATTTACACGTTAGTGTAGTGCGACCTCTGCACAGTGTTCAGCTAAAGCTACAAGTTAGTGTAGTGCAACCTCTGCACAGTGTTCAGCTAAAGCTACAAGTTAGTGTAGTGTGACCTCTGCACAGTGTTCAGCTAAAGCTACAAGTTAGTGTAGTGAGACCTCTGCACAGTGTTCAGCTAAAGCTCCAAGTTAGTGTAGTGTGACCTCTGCACAGTGTTCAGCTAAAGCTACAGGTTAGTGTAGTGTGACCTCTGCACAGTGTTCAGCTAAAGCTACAAGCTAATGTAGTGCGACCTCTGCACAATGTTCAGCTAAAGCTACCTGTAGAAGGTTGGTGTTGTTTTCCTGATCCTATCACTACCGCAGGCAGCTACATTATTTACATGTTAGTGTAGTGCGACCTCTGCACAGTGTTCAGCTAA
Source organism: Lithobates septentrionalis (assembly GCA_037952835.1). Lineage (NCBI taxonomy): Eukaryota > Metazoa > Chordata > Amphibia > Anura > Ranidae > Lithobates > Lithobates septentrionalis. The sequence continues at coordinate 7,149,865 of JBBDGP010000205.1, forward strand.
AGCTACAAGTTAGTGTAGTGCGACCTCTGCACAGTGTTCAGCTATAGCTACAAGTTAGTGTAGTGCGACCTCTGCACAGTGTTCAGCTAAAGCTACAAGTTAGTGTAGTGCGACCTCTGCACAGTGTTCAGCTAAAGCTACAAGTTAGTGTAGTGTGACCTCTGCACAGTGTTCAGCTAAAGCTACAAGTTAGTGTAGTGTGACCTCTGTACAGTGTTAAGAAAAAGCTACAAGCGAATGTAGTGCGACCTCTGCACAATGTTCAGCTAAAGCTACCTGTAGAAGATTGGTGTTGTTTTCCTGATCCTATCACTACCGCAGGCAGCTACATTATTTACACGTTAGTGTAGTGCGACCTCTGCACAGTGTTCAGCTAAAGCTCCAAGTTAGTGTAGTGTGACCTCTGCACAGTGTTCAGCTCAAGCTACAAGTTAGTGTACTGTGACCTCTGCACAGTGTTCAGCTAAAGCTACAAGTTAGTGTAGTGCGACCTCTGCACAGTGTTCAGCTAAAGCTACCTGTAGAAGGTTGGTGTTGTTTTCCTGATCCTATCACTACCGCAGGCAGCTACATTATTTACACGTTAGTGTAGTGCGACCTCTGCACAGTGTTCAGCTAAAGCTACAAGTTAGTGTAGTGCAACCTCTGCACAGTGTTCAGCTAAAGCTACAAGTTAGTGTAGTGTGACCTCTGCACAGTGTTCAGCTAAAGCTACAAGTTAGTGTAGTGAGACCTCTGCACAGTGTTCAGCTAAAGCTCCAAGTTAGTGTAGTGTGACCTCTGCACAGTGTTCAGCTAAAGCTACAGGTTAGTGTAGTGTGACCTCTGCACAGTGTTCAGCTAAAGCTACAAGCTAATGTAGTGCGACCTCTGCACAATGTTCAGCTAAAGCTACCTGTAGAAGGTTGGTGTTGTTTTCCTGATCCTATCACTACCGCAGGCAGCTACATTATTTACATGTTAGTGTAGTGCGACCTCTGCACAGTGTTCAGCTAAAGCTACAAGTTAGTGTAGTGCGACCTCTGCACAGTGTTCAGCTATAGCTACAAGTTAGTGTAGTGCGACCTCTGCACAGTGTTCAGCTAAAGCTACAAGTTAGTGTAGTGCGACCTCTGCACAGTGTTCAGCTAAAGCTACAAGTTAGTGTAGTGTGACCTCTGCACAGTGTTCAGCTAAAGCTACAAGTTAGTGTAGTGTGACCTCTGTACAGTGTTAAGAAAAAGCTACAAGCGAATGTAGTGCGACCTCTGCACAATGTTCAGCTAAAGCTACCTGTAGAAGATTGGTGTTGTTTTCCTGATCCTATCACTACCGCAGGCAGCTACATTATTTACACGTTAGTGTAGTGCGACCTCTGCACAGTGTTCAGCTAAAGCTACAAGTTAGTGTAGTGCGACCTCTGCACAGTGTACAGCTAAAGCTACCTGTAGAAGGTTGGTGTTGTTTTCCTGATCCTATCACTACCGCAGGCAGCTACATTATTTACACGTTAGTGTAGTGCGACCTCTGCACAGTGTTCAGCTAAAGCTACAAGTTAGTGTAGTGCAACCTCTGCACAGTGTTCAGCTAAAGCTACAAGTTAGTGTAGTGTGACCTCTGCACAGTGTTCAGCTAAAGCTACAAGTTAGTGTAGTGAGACCTCTGCACAGTGTTCAGCTAAAGCTCCAAGTTAGTGTAGTGTGACCTCTGCACAGTGTTCAGCTAAAGCTACAGGTTAGTGCAGTGTGACCTCTGCACAGTGTTCAGCTAAAGCTACAAGCTAATGTAGTGCGACCTCTGCACAATGTTCAGCTAAAGCTACCTGTAGAAGGTTGGTGGTGTTTTCCTGATCCTATCACTACCGCAGGCAGCTACATTATTTACATGTTAGTGTAGTGCGACCTCTGCACAGTGTTCAGCTAAAGCTACAAGTTAGTGTAGTGCGACCTCTGCACAGTGTTCAGCTATAGCTACAAGTTAGTGTAGTGCGACCTCTGCACAGTGTTCAGCTAAAGCTACAAGTTAGTGTAGTGCGACCTCTGCACAGTGTTCAGCTAAAGCTACAAGTTAGTGTAGTGTGACCTCTGCACAGTGTTCAGCTAAAGCTACCTGTAGAAGGTTGGTGGTGTTTTCCTGATCCTATTACTACCGCAGGCAGCTACATTATTTACACGTTAGTGTATTGCGACTTCTGTACAGTGTTCAACTAAAGCTACCTGTAGAGTGTTGGTGGTGTTTTCCTGATCCTATCACTACCGCAGGCAGCTACATTATTTACACGTTAGTGTAGTGCGACCTCTGCACAGTGTTCAGCTAAATCTACAAGTTAGTGTAGTGCGACCTCTGCACAGTGTTCAGCTAAAGCTACAAGTTAGTGTAGTGCCACCTCTGCACAGTGTTCAGCTAAAGCTACAAGTTAGTGTAGTGCGACCTCTGCACAGTGTTCAGCTAAAGCTCCAAGTTAGTGTAGTGTGACCTCTGCACAGTGTTCAGCTCAAGCTACAAGTTAGTGTAGTGTGACCTCTGCACAGTGTTCAGAAAAAGCTACAAGCTAATGTAGTGCAACCTCTGCACATTGTTCAGCTAAAGCTACCTGTAGAAGGTTGGTGTTGTTTTCCTGATCCTATCACTATCGCAGGCAGCTACATTATTTACACGTTAGTGTAGTGCGACCTCTGCACAGTGTTCAGCTAAAGCTACAAGTTAGTGTATTGCGACCTCTACACAGTGTTCATCTAAAGCTACCTGTAGAAGGTTGGTGGTGTTTTCCTGATCCTATCACTACCGCAGGCAGCTACATTATTTACACATTAGTGTAGTGCGACCTCTGCACAGTGTTCAGCTAAAGCTACAAGTTAGTGTAGTGCAACCTCTGCACAGTGTTCAGCTAAAGCTACAAGTTAGTGTAGTGTGACCTCTGCACAGTGTTCAGCTAAAGCTACAAGCTAGTGTAGTGTGACCTCTGCACAATGTTCAGCTAAAGCTACCTGTAGAAGGTTGGTGTTGTTTTCCTGATCCTATCACTACCACAGGCAGCTACATTATTTACACGTTAGTGTAGCGCGACCTCTGCACAGTGTTCAACTAAAGCTACAAGTTAGTGTAGTGCAACCTCTGCACAGTGTTCAGCTAAAGCTCCAAGTTAGTGTAGTGTGACCTCTGCACAGTGTTCAGCTAAAGCTACAAGTTAGTGTAGTGTGACCTCTGCACAGTGTTCAGCTAAAGCTACCTGTAGAAGGTTGGTGTTGTTTTCCTGATCCTATCACTACCGCAGGCAGCTACATTATTTACACGTTAATGTAGTGCGACCTCTGCACAGTGTTCAGCTAAAGCTACAAGTTAGTGTAGTGTGACCTCTGCACAGTGTTCAGCTAAAGCTAAAGTTAGTGTAGTGCTACCTATACACAGTGTTCAGCTAAAGCTACCTGTAGAAGGTTGGTGGTGTTTTTTCCTCATCCTATTACTACCGCAGGCAGCTACATTATTTACACGTTAGTGTATTGCGACTTCTGTACAGTGTTCAACTAAAGCTACCTGTAGAGGGTTGGTGGTGTTTTCCTGATCCTATCACTACCGCAGGCAGCTACATTATTTACACGTTAGTGTAGTGCGACCTCTGCACAGTGTTCAGCTAAAGCTACAAGTTAGTGTAGTGCGACCTCTGCACAGTGTTCAGCTAAAGCTACAAGTTAGTGTAGTGCGACCTCTGCACAGTGTTCAGCTAAAGCTACAAGTTAGTGTAGTGCGACCTCTGCACAGTGTTCAGCTAAAGCTACAAGTTAGTGTAGTGCGACCTCTGCACAGTGTTCAGCTAAAGCTCCAAGTTAGTGTAGTGCGACCTCTGCACAGTGTTCAGCTCAAGCTACAAGTTAGTGTAGTGTGACCTCTGCACAGTGTTCAGCTAAAGCTACAAGCTAATTTAGTGCGACCTCTGCACAATGTTCAGCTAAAGCTACCTGTAGAAGGTTGGTGTTGTTTTCCTGATCCTATCACTACCGCAGGCAGCTACATTATTTACACGTTAATGTAGTGCGACCTCTGCACAGTGTTCAGCTAAAGCTACACGTTAATGTAGTGCGACCTCTGCACAGTGTTCAGCTAAAGCTACAAGTTAGTGTAGTGCGACCTCTGCACAGTGTTCAGCTAAAGCTACCTGTAGAAGGTTGGTGTTGTTTTCCTGGTCCAATCACTACCGCAGGCAGCTACATTATTTATACATTGATGTATTGCGACCTCTGTACAGTGTTCAACTAAAGCTACCTGTAGAGGGTTGGTGGTGTTTTCCTGATCCTATCACTACCACAGGCAGCTACATTATTTACACGTTAGTGTAGTGCGACCTCTGCACAGTGTTCAGCTAAAGCTACAAGTTAGTGTAGTGCGACCTCTGCACAGTGTTCAGCTAAAGCTACAAGTTAGTGTAGTGCGACCTCTGCACAGTTTTCAGCTAAAGCTACAAGTTAGTGTAGTGCGACCTCTGCACACTGTTCAGCTAAAGCTACCTGTAGAAGGTTGGTGGTGTTTTCCTGATCCTATTACTACCGCAGGCAGCTACATTATTTACACGTTAGTGTATTGCGACTTCTGTACAGTGTTCAACTAAAGCTACCTGTAGAGGGTTGGTGGTGTTTTCCTGATCCTATCACTACCGCAGGCAGCTACATTATTTACACGTTAGTGTAGTGCGACCTCTGCACAGTGTTCAGCTAAAGCTACAAGTTAGTGTAGTGCGACCTCTGCACAGTGTTCAGCTAAAGCTACAAGTTAGTGTAGTGCGACCTCTGCACAGTGTTCAGCTAAAGCTACAAGTTAGTGTAGTGCGACCTCTGCACAGTGTTCAGCTAAAGCTACAAGTTAGTGTAGTGTGACCTCTGCACAGTGTTCAGCTAAAGCTCCAAGTTAGTGTAGTGTGACCTCTGCACAGTGTTCAGAAAAAGCTACAAGCTAATGTAGTGCAACCTCTGCACAATGTTCAGCTAAAGCTACCTGTAGAAGGTTGGTGTTGTTTTCCTGATCCTATCACTACCGCAGGCAGCTACATCATTTACACGTTAGTGTAGTGAGACCTCTGCACAGTGTTCAGCTAAAGCTCCAAGTTAGTGTAGTGTGACCTCTGCACAGTGTTCAGCTAAAGCTACAGGTTAGTGTAGTGTGACCTCTGCACAGTGTTCAGCTAAAGCTACAAGCTAATGTAGTGCGACCTCTGCACAATGTTCAGCTAAAGCTACCTGTAGAAGGTTGGTGTTGTTTTCCTGATCCTATCACTACCGCAGGCAGCTACATTATTTACATGTTAGTGTAGTGCGACCTCTGCACAGTGTTCAGCTAAAGCTACAAGTTAGTGTAGTGCGACCTCTGCACAGTGTTCAGCTATAGCTACAAGTTAGTGTAGTGCGACCTCTGCACAGTGTTCAGCTAAAGCTACAAGTTAGTGTAGTGCGACCTCTGCACAGTGTTCAGCTAAAGCTACAAGTTAGTGTAGTGTGACCTCTGCACAGTGTTCAGCTAAAGCTACAAGTTAGTGTAGTGAGACCTCTGCACAGTGTTCAGCTAAAGCTCCAAGTTAGTGTAGTGTGACCTCTGCACAGTGTTCAGCTAAAGCTACAAGTTAGTGTAGTGTGACCTCTGCACAGTGTTCAGCTAAAGCTACAAGCTAATGTAGTGCGACCTCTGCACAATGTTCAGCTAAAGCTACCTGTAGAAGGTTGGTGTTGTTTTCCTGATCCTATCACTACCGCAGGCAGCTACATTATTTACATGTTAGTGTAGTGCGACCTCTGCACAGTGTTCAGCTAAAGCTACAAGTTAGTGTAGTGCGACCTCTGCACAGTGTTCAGCTATAGCTACAAGTTAGTGTAGTGCGACCTCTGCACAGTGTTCAGCTAAAGCTACAAGTTAGTGTAGTGCGACCTCTGCACAGTGTTCAGCTAAAGCTACAAGTTAGTGTAGTGTGACCTCTGCACAGTGTTCAGCTAAAGCTACAAGTTAGTGTAGTGTGACCTCTGTACAGTGTTAAGAAAAAGCTACAAGCGAATGTAGTGCGACCTCTGCACAATGTTCAGCTAAAGCTACCTGTAGAAGATTGGTGTTGTTTTCCTGATCCTATCACTACCGCAGGCAGCTACATTATTTACACGTTAGTGTAGTGCGACCTCTGCACAGTGTTCAGCTAAAGCTACAAGTTAGTGTAGTGCGACCTCTGCACAGTGTTCAGCTAAAGCTACCTGTAGAAGGTTGGTGGTGTTTTCCTGATCCTATCACTACCGCAGGTAGCTACATTATTTACACGTTAGTGTATTGCGACCTCTGTACAGTGTTCAACTGAAGCTACCTGTAGAGGGTTGGTGGTGTTTTCCTGATCCTATTACAACCGCAGGCAGCTACATTATTTACATGTTAGTGGAGTGCGAACTCTGCACAGTGTTCAGCTAAAGCTCCAAGTTTGTGTAGTGCGACCTCTGCACAGTGTTCAGCTAAAGCTACAAGTTAGTGTAGTGTGACCTCTGCACAGTGTTCAGCTAAAGCTCCAAGTTAGTGTAGTGTGATCTCTGCACAGTGTTCAGCTAAAGCTACAAGTTAGTGTAGTGTGACCTCTGCACAGTGTTCAGCTAAAGCTACAAGTTAGTGTAGTGCGACCTCTGCACAGTGTTCAGCTAAAGCTACAAGTTAGTGTAGTGCGACCTCTGCACAATGTTCAGCTAAAGCTACCTGTAGAAGGTTGGTGTTGTTTTCCTGATCCTATCACTACCGCAGGCAGCTGCATTATTTACACGTTAATGTAGTGCGACCTCTGCACAGTGTTCAGCTAAAGCTACAAGTTAGTGTAGTGTGACCTCTGCACAGTGTTCAGCTAAAGCTACTAGTTAGTGTAGTGCGACCTCTGCAAAGTGTTCAGCTAAAGCTACCTGTAGAAGGTTGGTGGTGTTTTCCTGATCCTATTACTACCGCAGGCAGCTACATTATTTACACGTTAGTGTATTGCGACTTCTGTACAGTTTTCAACTAAAGCTACCTGTAGAGGGTTGGTGGTGTTTTCCTGATCCTATCACTACCGCAGGCAGCTACATTATTTACACGTTAGTGTAGTGCGACCTCTGCACAGTGTTCAGCTAAAGCTACAAGTTAGTGTAGTGCGACCTCTGCACAGTGTTCAGCTAAAGCTACAAGTTAGTGTAGTGCGACCTCTGCACAGTGTTCAGCTAAAGCTACAAGTTAGTGTAGTGCGACCTCTGCACAGTGTTCAGCTAAAGCTACAAGTTAGTGTAGTGCGACCTCTGCACAGTGTTCAGCTAAAGCTCCAAGTTAGTGTAGTGTGACCTCTGCACAGTGTTCAGCTAAAGCTCCAAGTTAGTGTAGTGTGACCTCTGCACAGTGTTCAGCTAAAGCTACAAGTTAGTGTAGTGCGACCTCTGCACAATGTTCAGCTAAAGCTACCTGTAGAAGGTTGGTGGTGTTTTCCTGATCCTATTACTACCGCAGGCAGCTACGTTATTTACACGTTAGTGTATTGCGACTTCTGTACAGTGTTCAACTAAAGCTACCTGTAGAGGGTTGGTGGTGTTTTCCTGATCCTATCACTACCGCAGGCAGCTACATTATTTACACGCTAGTGTAGTGCGACCTCTGCACAGTGTTCAGCTAAAGCTACAAGTTAGTGTAGTGCGACCTCTGCACAGTGTTCAGCTAAAGCTACAAGTTAGTGTAGTGCGACCTCTGCACAGTGTTCAGCTAAAGCTACAAGTTAGTGTAGTGCGACCTCTGCACAGTGTTCAGCTAAAGCTACAAGTTAGTGTAGTGCGACCTCTGCACAGTGTTCAGCTAAAGCTACAAGTTAGTGTAGTGCGACCTCTGCACAGTGTTCAGCTAAAGCTACAAGTTAGTGTAGTGCGACCTCTGCACAGTGTTCAGCTAAAGCTACAAGTTAGTGTAGTGCGACCTCTGCACAGTGTTCAGCTAAAGCTCCAAGTTAGTGTAGTGTGACCTCTGCACAGTTTTCAGCTAAAGCTCCAAGTTAGTGTAGTGTGACCTCTGCACAGTGTTCAGCTAAAGCTACAAGTTAGTGTAGTGTGACCTCTGCACAGTGTTCAGCTACAGCTACAAGCTAATGTAGTGCGACCTCTGCACAATGTTCAGCTAAAGCTACCTGTAGAAGGTTGGTGTTGTTTTCCTGATCCTATCACTACTGCAGGCAGCTACATTATTTACACGTTAATGTAGTGCGACCTCTGCACAGTGTTCAGCTAAAGCTACAAGTTAGTGTAGTGTGACCTCTGCACAGTGTTCAGCTAAAGCTACAAGTTAGTGTAGTGCGACCTCTGCACAGTGTTCAGCTAAAGCTACCTGTAGAAGGTTGGTGGTGTTTTCCTGATCCTATTACTATCGCAGGCAGCTACATTATTTATACGTTAGTGTATTGCGACTTCTGTACAGTGTTCAACTAAAGCTACCTGTAGAGGGTTGGTGGTGTTTTCCTGATCCTATCACTACCGCAGGCAGCTACATTATTTACACGTTAGTGTAGTGCGACCTCTGCACAGTGTTCAGCTAAATCTACAAGTTAGTGTAGTGCGACCTCTGCACAGTGTTCAGCTAAAGCTACAAGTTAGTGTAGTGCGACCTCTGCACAGTGTTCAGCTAAAGCTACAAGTTAGTGTAGTGCGACCTCTGCACAGTGTTCAGCTAAAGCTACAAGTTAGTGTAGTGCGACCTCTGCACAGTGTTCAGCTAAAGCTCCACGTTAGTGTAGTGTGACCTCTGCACAGTGTTCAGCTCAAGCTACAAGTTAGTGTAGTGTGACCTCTGCACAGTGTTCAGAAAAAGCTACAAGCTAATGTAGTGCAACCTCTGCACATTGTTCAGCTAAAGCTACCTGTAGAAGGTTGGTGTTGTTTTCCTGATCCTATCACTATCGCAGGCAGCTACATTATTTACACGTTAGTGTAGTGCGACCTCTGCACAGTGTTCAGCTAAAGCTACAAGTTAGTGTAGTGCGACCTCTACACCGTGTTCATCTAAAGCTACCTGTAGAAGGTTGGTGGTGTTTTCCTGATCCTATCACTACCGCAGGCAGCTACATTATTTACACGTTAGTGTAGTGCGACCTCTGCACAGTGTTCAGCTAAAGCTACAAGTTAGTGAAGTGCAACCTCTGCACAGTGTTCAGCTAAAGCTACAAGTTAGTGTAGTGTGACCTCTGCACAGTGTTCAGCTAAAGCTACAAGCTAGTGTAGTGTGACCTCTGCACAGTGTTCAGCTAAAGCTACAAGCTAATATAGTGCGACCTCTGCACAATGTTCAGCTAAAGCTACCTGTAGAAGGTTGGTGTTGTTTTCCTGATCCTATCACTACCGCAGGCAGCTACATTATTTACACGTTAGTGTAGCGCGACCTCTGCACAGTGTTCAGCTAAAGCTACAAGTTAGTGTAGTGCAACCTCTGCACAGTGTTCAGCTAAAGCTCCAAGTTAGTGTAGTGTGACCTCTGCACAGTGTTCAGCTAAAGCTACAAGTTAGTGTAGTGTGACCTCTGCACAGTGTTCAGCTAAAGCTACAAGCTAATGTAGTGCGACCTCTGCACAATGTTCAGCTACAGCTACCTGTAGAAGGTTGGTGTTGTTTTCCTGATCCTATCACTACCGCAGACAGCTACATTATTTACACGTTAATGTAGTGCGACCTCTGCACAGTGTTCAGCTAAAGCTACAAGTTAGTGTAGTGTGACCTCTGCACAGTGTTCAGCTAAAGCTACAAGTTAGTGTAGTCCTCCCTATGCACAGTGTTCAGCTAAAGCTACCTGTAGAAGGTTGGTGGTGTTTTTTCCTGATCCTATTACTACCGCAGGCAGCTACATTATTTACACGTTAGTGTATTGCGACTTCTGTACAGTGTTCAACTAAAGCTACCTGTAGAGGGTTGGTGGTATTTTCCTGATCCTATCACTACCGCAGGCAGCTACATTATTTACACGTTAGTGTAGTGCGACCTCTGCACAGTGTTCAGCTAAAGCTACAAGTTAGTGTAGTGCGACCTCTGCACAGTGTTCAGCTAAAGCTACAAGTTAGTGTAGTGCGACCTCTGCACAGTGTTCAGCTAAAGCTACAAGTTAGTGTAGTGCGACCTCTGCACAGTGTTCAGCTAAAGCTACCTGTAGAAGGTTGGTGGTGTTTTCCTGATCCTATCACTACCGCAGGCAGCTACATTATTTACACGTTAGTGTAGCGCGACCTCTGCACAGTGTTCAGCTAAAGCTACAAGTTAGTGTAGTGCAACCTCTGCACAGTGTTCAGCTAAAGCTCCAAGTTAGTGTAGTGTGACCTCTGCACAGTGTTCAGCTAAAGCTACAAGTTAGTGTAGTGTGACCTCTGCACAGTGTTCAGCTAAAGCTCCAAGTTAGTGTAGTGCGACCTCTGCACAATGTTCAGCTAAAGCTACCTGTAGAAGGTTGGTGTTGTTTTCCTGATCCTATCACTACCGCAGGCAGCTGCATTATTTACACTTTAATGTAGTGCGACCTCTGCACAGTGTTCAGCTAAAGTTACAAGTTAGTGTAGTGTGACCTCTGCACAGTGTTCAGCTAAAGCTACTAGTTAGTGTAGTGCGACCTCTGCACAGTGTTCAGCTAAAGCTACCTGTAGAAGGTTGGTGGTGTTTTCCTGATCCTATTACTACCGCAGGCAGCTACATTATTTACACGTTAGTGTATTGCGACTTCTGTACAGTTTTCAACTAAAGCTACCTGTAGAGGGTTGGTGGTGTTTTCCTGATCCTATCACTACCGCAGGCAGCTACATTATTTACACGTTAGTGTAGTGCGACCTCTGCACAGTGTTCAGCTAAAGCTACAAGTTAGTGTAGTGCGACCTCTGCACAGTGTTCAGCTAAAGCTACAAGTTAGTGTAGTGCGACCTCTGCACAGTGTTCAGCTAAAGCTACAAGTTAGTGTAGTGCGACCTCTGCACAGTGTTCAGCTAAAGCTACAAGTTAGTGTAGTGCGACCTCTGCACAGTGTTCAGCTAAAGCTCCAAGTTAGTGTAGTGTGACCTCTGCACAGTGTTCAGCTAAAGCTCCAAGTTAGTGTAGTGCGACCTCTGCACAGTGTTCAGCTAATGCTACAAGTTAGTGTAGTGCGACCTCTGCACAATGTTCAGCTAAAGCTACCTGTAGAAGGTTGGTGTTGTTTTCCTGATCCTATCACTACCGCAGGCAGCTACATTATTTACACGTTAATGTAGTGCGACCTCTGCACAGTGTTCAGCTAAAGCTACAAGTTAGTGTAGTGTGACCTCTGCACAGTGTTCAGCTAAAGCTACAAGTTAGTGTAGTGCGACCTCTGCACAGTGTTCAGCTAAAGCTACCTGTAGAAGGTTGGTGGTGTTTTCCTGATCCTATTACTACCGCAGGCAGCTACGTTATTTACACTTTAGTGTATTGCAACTTCTGTACAGTGTTCAACTAAAGCTACCTGTAGAGGGTTGGTGGTGTTTTCCTGATCCTATCACTACCGCAGGCAGCTACATTATTTACACGCTAGTGTAGTGCGACCTCTGCACAGTGTTCAGCTAAAGCTACAAGTTAGTGTAGTGCGACCTCTGCACAGTGTTCAGCTAAAGCTCCAAGTTAGTGTAGTGTGACCTCTGCACAGTGTTCAGCTAAAGCTCCAAGTTAGTGTAGTGTGACCTCTGCACAGTGTTCAGCTAAAGCTACAAGTTAGTGTAGTGTGACCTCTGCACAGTGTTCAGCTAAAGCTACAAGCTAATGTAGTGCGACCTCTGCACAATGTTCAGCTAAAGCTACCTGTAGAAGGTTGGTGTTGTTTTCCTGATCCTATCACTACCGCAGGCAGCTACATTATTTACACGTTAATGTAGTGCGACCTCTGCACAGTGTTCAGCTAAAGCAACAAGTTAGTGTAGTGTGACCTCTGCACAGTGTTCAGCTAAAGCTACAAGTTAGTGTAGTGCGACCTCTGCACAGTGTTCAGCTAAAGCTACCTGTAGAAGGTTGGAGGTGTTTTCCTGATCCTATTACTACCGCAGGCAGCTACATTATTTACACGTTAGTGTATTGCGACTTCTGTACAGTGTTCAACTAAAGCTACCTGTAGAGGGTTGGTGGTGTTTTCCTGATCCTATTACTACCGCAGGCAGCTACATTATTTACACGTTAGTGTAGTGCGACCTCTGCACAGTGTTCAGCTAAAGCTACAAGTTAGTGTAGTGCGACCTCTGCACAGTGTTCAGCTAAAGCTACAAGTTAGTGTAGTGCGACCTCTGCACAGTGTTCAGCTAAAGCTACAAGTTAGTGTAGTGCGACCTCTGCACAGTGTTCAGCTAAAGCTCCAAGTTAGTGTACTGTGACCTCTGCACAGTGTTCAGCTAAAGCTCCAAGTTAGTGTAGTGTGACCTCTGCACAGTGTTCAGCTAAAGCTACAAGTTAGTGTAGTGTGACCTCTGCACAGTGTTCAGCTACAAGCTAATGTAGTGCGACCTCTGCACAATGTTCAGCTAAAGCTACCTGTAGAAGGTTGGTGTTGTTTTCCTGATCCTATCACTACTGCAGGCAGCTACATTATTTACACGTTAATGTAGTGCGACCTCTGCACAGTGTTCAGCTAAAGCTACAAGTTAGTGTAGTGTGACCTCTGCACAGTGTTCAGCTAAAGCTACAAGTTAGTGTAGTGCGACCTCTGCACAGTGTTCAGCTAAAGCTACCTGTAGAAGGTTGGTGGTGTTTTCCTGATCCTATTACTACCGCAGGCAGCTACATTATTTATACGTTAGTGTATTGCGACTTCTGTACAGTGTTCAACTAAAGCTACCTGTAGAGGGTTGGTGGTGTTTTCCTGATCCTATCACTACCGCAGGCAGCTACATTATTTACACGTTAGTGTAGTGCGACCTCTGCACAGTGTTCAGCTAAATCTACAAGTTAGTGTAGTGCGACCTCTGCACAGTGTTCAGCTAAAGCTACAAGTTAGTGTAGTGCGACCTCTGCACAGTGTTCAGCTAAAGCTACAAGTTAGTGTAGTGCGACCTCTGCACAGTGTTCAGCTAAAGCTACAAGTTAGTGTAGTGCGACCTCTGCACAGTGTTCAGCTAAAGCTCCAAGTTAGTGTAGTGTGACCTCTGCACAGTGTTCAGCTCAAGCTACAAGTTAGTGTAGTGTGACCTCTGCACAGTGTTCAGAAAAAGCTACAAGCTAATGTAGTGCAACCTCTGCACATTGTTCAGCTAAAGCTACCTGTAGAAGGTTGGTGTTGTTTTCCTGATCCTATCACTATCGCAGGCAGCTACATTATTTAAACGTTAGTGTAGTGCGACCTCTGCACAGTGTTCAGCTAAAGCTACAAGTTAGTGTAGTGCGACCTCTACACCGTGTTCATCTAAAGCTACCTGTAGAAGGTTGGTGGTGTTTTCCTGATCCTATTACTACCGCAGGCAGCTACATTATTTATACGTTAGTGTATTGCGACTTCTGTACAGTGTTCAACTAAAGCTACCTGTAGAGGGTTGGTGGTGTTTTCCTGATCCTATCACTACCGCAGGCAGCTACATTATTTACACGTTAGTGTAGTGCGACCTCTGCACAGTGTTCAGCTAAATCTACAAGTTAGTGTAGTGCGACCTCTGCACAGTGTTCAGCTAAAGCTACAAGTTAGTGTAGTGCGACCTCTGCACAGTGTTCAGCTAAAGCTACAAGTTAGTGTAGTGCGACCTCTGCACAGTGTTCAGCTAAAGCTACAAGTTAGTGTAGTGCGACCTCTGCACAGTGTTCAGCTAAAGCTCCAAGTTAGTGTAGTGTGACCTCTGCACAGTGTTCAGCTCAAGCTACAAGTTAGTGTAGTGTGACCTCTGCACAGTGTTCAGAAAAAGCTACAAGCTAATGTAGTGCAACCTCTGCACATTGTTCAGCTAAAGCTACCTGTAGAAGGTTGGTGTTGTTTTCCTGATCCTATCACTATCGCAGGCAGCTACATTATTTAAACGTTAGTGTAGTGCGACCTCTGCACAGTGTTCAGCTAAAGCTACAAGTTAGTGTAGTGCGACCTCTACACCGTGTTCATCTAAAGCTACCTGTAGAAGGTTGGTGGTGTTTTCCTGATCCTATCACTACCGCAGGCAGCTACATTATTTACACGTTAGTGTAGTGCGACCTCTGCACAGTGTTCAGGTAAAGTTACAAGTTAGTGTAGTGCAACCTCTGCACAGTGTTCAGCTAAAGCTACAAGTTAGTGTAGTGTGACCTCTGCACAGTGTTCAGCTAAAGCTACAAGCTAGTGTAGTGTAACCTCTGCACAGTGTTCAGCTAAAGCTACAAGCTAATGTAGTGCGACCTCTGCACAATGTTCAGCTAAAGCTACCTGTAGAAGGTTGGTGTTGTTTTCCTGATCCTATCACTACCGCAGGCAGCTACATTATTTACACGTTAGTGTAGCGCGACCTCTGCACAGTGTTCAGCTAAAGCTACAAGTTAGTGTAGTGCAACCTCTGCACAGTGTTCAGCTAAAGCTCCAAGTTAGTGTAGTGTGACCTCTGCACAGTGTTCAGCTAAAGCTACAAGTTAGTGTAGTGTGACCTCTGCACAGTGTTCAGCTAAAGCTACAAGCTAATGTAGTGCGACCTCTGCACAATGTTCAGCTAAAGCTACCTGTAGAAGGTTGGTGTTGTTTTCCTGATCCTATCACTACCGCAGACAGCTACATTATTTACACGTTAATGTAGTGCGACCTCTGCACAGTGTTCAGCTAAAGCTACAAGTTAGTGTAGTGTGACCTCTGCACAGTGTTCAGCTAAAGCTACAAGTTAGTGTAGTGCTACCTATGCACAGTGTTCAGCTAAAGCTACCTGTAGAAGGTTGGTGGTGTTTTTTCCTGATCCTATTACTACCGCAGGCAGCTACATTATTTACACGTTAGTGTATTGCGACTTCTGTACAGTGTTCAACTAAAGCTACCTATAGAGGGTTGGTGGTATTTTCCTGATCCTATCACTACCGCAGGCAGCTACATTATTTACACGTTAGTGTAGTGCGACCTCTGCACAGTGTTCAGCTAAAGCTACAAGTTAGTGTAGTGCGACCTCTGCACAGTGTTCAGCTAAAGATACAAGTTAGTGTAGTGCGACCTCTGCACAGTGTTCAGCTAAAGCTACAAGTTAGTGTAGTGCGACCTCTGCACAGTGTTCAGCTAAAGCTACAAGTTAGTGTAGTGCGACCTCTGCACAGTGTTCAGCTAAAGCTACCTGTAGAAGGTTGGTGTTGTTTTCCTGTTCCTATCACTACCGCAGGCAGCTACATTATTTACACATTAGTGTAGTGCGACCTCTGCACAGTGTTCAGCTAAAGCTACCTGTAGAAGGTTGGTGGTGTTTTCCTGATCCTATCACTACCGCAGGCAGCTACATTATTTACACGTTAGTGTAGCGCGACCTCTGCACAGTGTTCAGCTAAAGCTACAAGTTAGTGTAGTGCAACCTCTGCACAGTGTTCAGCTAAAGCTCCAAGTTAGTGTAGTGTGACCTCTGCACAGTGTTCAGCTAAAGCTACAAGTTAGTGTAGTGTGACCTCTGCACAGTGTTCAGCTAAAGCTACAAGCTAATGTAGTGCGACCTCTGCACAATGTTCAGCTAAAGCTACCTGTAGAAGGTTGGTGTTGTTTTCCTGATCCTATCACTACCGCAGGCAGCTACATTATTTACACGTTAATGTAGTGCGAACTCTGCACAGTGTTCAGCTAAAGCTACAAGTTAGTGTAGTGCAACCTCTGCACAGTGTTCAGCTAAAGCTACAGGTAAGTGTAGTGCAACCTCTGCACAGTGTTCAGCTAAAGCTACCTATAGAAGGTTGGTGTTGTTTTCCTGATCCTATCACTACTGCAGGCAGCTACATTATTTACATGTTAGTGGAGTGCGAACTCTGCACAGTGTTCAGCTAAAGCTACAAGTTAGTGTAGTGCGACCTCTACACAGTGTTCAGCTAAAGCTACAAGTTAGTGTAGTGTGACCTCTGCACAGTGTTCAGCTAAAGCTCCAAGTTAGTGTAGTGTGACCTCTGCACAGTGTTCAGCTAAAGCTACAGGTTAGTGTAGTGTGACCTCTGCACAGTGTTCAGCTAAAGCTACAAGCTAATGTAGTGCGACCTCTGCACAATGTTCAGCTAAAGCTACCTGTAGAAGGTTGGTGTTGTTTTCCTGATCCTATCACTACCGCAGGCAGCTACATTATTTACACGTTAATGTAGTGCGACCTCTGCACAGTGTTCAGCTAAAGCTACAAGTTAGTGTAGTGTGACCTCTGCACAGTGTTCAGCTAAAGCTACAAGTTAGTGTAGTGCGACCTCTGCACAGTGTTCAGCTAAAGCTACATGTAGAAGGTTGGTGGTGTTTTCCTGATCCTATTACTACCGCAGGCAGCTACATTATTTACACGTTAGTGTATTGCGACCTCTGTACAGTGTTCAACTAAAGCTACCTGTAGAGGGTTGATGGTGTTTGCCTGATCCTATCACTACCGCAGGCAGCTACATTATTTACACGTTGGTGTATTGTGACCTCTGTACAGTGTTCAACTAAAGCTACCTGTAGAGGGTTGGTGGTGTATTCCTGATCCTATCACTACCGCAGGCAGCTACATTATTTACACGTTAGTGTAGTGCGACCTCTGCACAGTGTTCAGCTAAAGCTACAAGTTAGTGTAGTGCGACCTCTGCACAGTGTTCAGCTAAAGCTACAAGTTAGTGTAGTGCGACCTCTGCACAGTTTTCAGCTAAAGCTACAAGTTAGTGTAGTGCGACCTCTGCACAGTGTTCAGCTAAAGCTCCAAGTTAGTGTAGTGTGACCTCTGCACAGTGCTCAGCTCAAGCTACAAGTTAGTGTAGTGCGACCTCTGCATAGTGTTCAGCTAAAGCTCCAAGTTAGTGTAGTGTGACCTCTGCACAGTGTTTAGCTCAAGCTACAAGTTAGTGTAGTGCGACCTCTGCACAGTGTTCAGCTAAAGCTACAAGTTAGTGTAGTGTGAACTCTGCACAGTGTTCAGCTAAAGCTACAAGTTAGTGTAGTGTGACCTCTGCACATTGTTGAGCTAAAGCTACCTATAGAAGGTTGGTGTTGTTTTCCTGATCCTATCACTACCGCAGGCAGCTACATTATTTAAATGCTAGTGTAGTGTGACCTCTGCACAGTGTTCAGCTAAAGTTACAAGTTAGTGTAGTGCGACCTCTGCACAGTGTTCAGCTAAAGCTACAAGTTAGTGTAGTGCGACCTCTGCACAGTGTTCAGCTAAAGCTACCTGTAGAAGGTTGGTGTTGTTTTCCTGTGCCTATCACAACCGCAGGCAGCTACATTATTTACATGTTAGTGTAGTGCGACCTCTGCACAGTGTTCAGCTAAAGCTACCTGTAGAAGGTTGGTGGTGTTTTCCTGATCCTATCACTACCGCAGGCAGCTACATAATTTACACGTTAGTGTATTGCGACCTCTGTACAGTGTTCAACTAAAGCTACCTGTAGAACGTTGGTGGTGTTTTCCTGATACTATCACTACCACAGGCAGCTACATTATTTAAAGATTAGTGTTGTGAAACCTCTGCACAGTGTTCACCTAAAGCTACAAGTTAGTGGAGTGCGACCTATGCACAGTGTTCAGCGAAAGCTACAAGTTAGCTGTAGTGCTCTCACGGGTCACTGAGTGGAGTAAAAAAGGGGTGGAAAAGCGATTGGTGGATATCGAGTATTCTTTGAGCAACAATAACTTGGCACACTTGCTTTGGAACCCCCCAAAATTTAGAGCACTTGACATTAGCACATCCGCGTTAAGGCACAACACTTTCAAATATTGGGACATGGCACATACACAGCACAAATGGGCATATAACTCACCGTTGATATATATGAAAAATAATTTGTTTTTTGAAACTGGGAGACGGGAGGTGGGAGGGAATTGGTTAAAAACGGATTCTGTTCAACTAAAAAATGTCATTAGTAAGGGGAAAATGCACACTTTCACAGAATTAAGTAGAGAATCAGAACTTTGGGTGTTGGATAGGTGGAGGTACCTCCAGCTCTCCCACTTTATTGATAAACTACCGAAGCCACTCTGAAGTATGGAAGAGCTCAGACCGTTGGAGCAACTCTGTACGAAGGAGCAAGCAGGAGGTGTTGTAGCACAAATATACAGAATATTGGGAGCGGCACAAGAGCTGGGGGTGCCTCCCTACATTAAAAAGTGGGAGATGGAACTGGGTTCACTGTGTAATAGGAACACAATAGAAAAAATTCTGAAGATGGCACACTATTTGGCACTAGACAATAGGAGAACGGAAATCCATTATAAAGTTCTAGCAAGATGGTACGCCACACCAGACAGAGTAAGTAAAATGGATAGGACCAAGGCCAACACTTGCTGGCGGGGGTGTTCAACGGTGGGTACAATGGCCCACATTTGGTGGGAATGTCCTGTCATTAAAGCCTACTGGAAAATATTTTTATCACTGTCAAAAGATATTATGGGGAGGGAAATTGTGGAAGACCCATGGGTCTGCCTATTCCATGGGACTCCAAACCCAGTTAAGAGTTATAAATCCTCCCTGGCCCCTATAGCATTAGATGTAGCTAAGGGACTGATTGCTCAAAACTGGTTGAACCCATCAAGCCCTAATACGCGAGATTGGCTCTTTGGCCTCAACAGAATATTTCATGTTGAAAGTCTAGACAGGCGGGGAATGGAACCTGACGAGGAAACAGAACACGCAGGGAAGTGGACAGGCTGGATTAAATTTAAAAGTTCCTGGTCTTATCTAAAGGAGATTGTATAAAAAAGGTATAACAAGAGGGTGCTTTACCATGAACGGAGAGACTACGACGGGGGAATTTCCTTCCGAGAAATACCCTGCAGGGGCGGGAGGGGTGGGGTGGTTTGGGGGGTAGAAGAGGGGGGGACGGGTTTGGGGGACAGCATGTATTTACTTGTAACCATGGGGGATTTGTATTTTGTACAGGTACCTTGCGGGGATGATTTGGAATGAAAAAATGATAAATATAGATATAAAAAAAAAATAAAGCTACAAGTTAGTGTAGTGCAACCTCTGCACAGTGTTCAGCTAAAGCTACAAGTTAGTGTAGTGCGACCTCTGCACAGTGTTCAGCTAAAGCTACCTGTAGAAGATTGGTGGTGTTCTCATACTAATAATACTAAAGGCAGGCAGTTGATTTTGCTAGCTGCAGTATCAATATATATATATATATATATATATATATATATATATATATATATATATATATATATATATATATATATCCCAGCCCAGTGCAGCTACATCTCACTGCAGGCCATTAGTATGTCTGGAGGGCCAACAAGGAGAGGCAGACAGTCACAAGCCAATAAAAGAGGGCAAGCCGGCTCTGTGTCTAGAGGCAACAGTGCTGGTCGTGGACACCGTGCATCCTCATCAGCACGTGGCCGTGGGACACACTTGTCCTTTTTTTCGGCAGCTGGCCATGTTGAGCCGCAACATGCGGAAGACTTGGTCGAGTGGATGACGTCATCATCCTCCTCATCCTCTCTTACCCATGCTCAGGGTACTTTGTCTGGCAAAGCAGCTGCCAACGCGGCCTCTTCCCTCGGCTCATGGCATCAGTGACTCCTTCCCTAGCCCCACCATGTCCTCCTGAGGAGTCCCTCGAACTGTTTGACCACAGTGTTGGGTACATGCTCTAAGAGGATGCCTAGTGTTTACAAGGCTCTGATGATGATACTGAGCTATATGAAGGCAGTAACGTAAGCACGGACAGAAGGGGTGCCCAAGAAGGACAGCAATCTATCAGTTATGTTCCTCCTGCTGCAGCATACTGCCAGGTTTGCTCCAGTGATGAGGAAGGAGGGAATGATGTGGTCACTGACTCAACGTGGGTGCCTGATAGGAGGGAGGAGGAGGAGGCACATCACCGACGAGGCAGGATGCCCTCCAGGGGCCAGCCTAAGGGCAGCACACTGACTGCATCACACCTCAGAGCTCAGCATGTGCAAGGCGCTGCTGTCTCTGTGCGTTATTCCAAAAGTTCTAAGGTGTGGGCCTTTTTTGAGACGAGTGCATCAGATCACACCGCTGCTATTTGCAACATATGTCTCAAGTAGGGATGAGCCGAACACCCCCCGGTTCGGTTCGCACCAGAACCTGCGAACGGACTGAAAATTTGCATGAACGTTAGAACCCCATTGACGTCTATGGGACTCGAACGTTCGAAATCAAAAGTGCTCATTTTAAAGGCTAATTTGCATGGTATTGTCCTAAAAAGGGTTTGGGGACCCGGGTCCTACCCCAGGGGACATGTTTCAATGCAAAAAAAACTTTTAAAAATGGTAGTTTTTTCGGGAGCAGTGATTTTAATGATGCTTAAAGTAAAAAAAAAAAGTGAAATATTCCTTTAAATATCGTATCTGGGGTGTGTCTATAGTATGCCTGTAAAGTGGCGCGTGTTTCCCGTGTTTAGAACAATCCCTGCACAAAATGTCATTTTTAAAGGAAAAAATCTCATTTAAAACTGCTTGCGGGTTTAATGTAATGTCGGGTCCTGGCAATATGGTTGAAAATCAGTGAGACAAACGGCATGGGTACCCCCCAGTCCATTACCAGGCCCTTTGGGTCTTGTATGGATATTAAGGGGAACCCCGCACCCAAATTAAAATAAGGAAAGGTGTGGGGCAACCAGGCCCTATATACTCTGAACAGCAGTATACAGGCGGTGCAAACAAGACAGGGACTGTAGGTTTGTTGTTAAGTAGAATCTGTTTGTAATTTTGAACGGGTACATTTTTAACGTTTTTAGCTCCAGCCAAAAAATCTTTTTTAAGAAAACATAGGGAAGGGTTATCTCCCCTGTGACATTTGTTTTGCTGTCTGTCCTCCTATTCAGAAGATTTCACCTCACTTTTTGTCCCAATGACAAATGTTTTTTGAAAATTTGGGTTTTTTTGTGGAACAAGGATTGGAAAGCATCAGTGGAAAGGAGAATTTTTTTTTCCCATATTAACTCTTACAGGAGAGAATTTCCCTTCCTAGGGGTAGATTTCATCTCACTTCCTGTTGTCCTCCTGAGGGGTCCCCCATACAGAGAATGCATCTAGCGCCTTGAGGCGATTCAGTTCGCATTTGCAGCGCTTTACAAATCATTCATTCATTCATTCATTCTGTTGTCTCCTTCAGTTTGCAAGTAGGAGTCGTTTGTAAGTTAGATGTTTGAAAGTAGGGGCTTGCCCTATATACTCAGCAGAAATTTGGGCCTTAGGAGTTGTTGTGGCCACAACACTGTAAGCCCTCACAGGGCCCTGCTGTGAAATATTAGATCAAGAATTGTAATTACATGCCCCTGTTGAACAGGGGCAGAAAAATTGGGCCTTTGGTGGTGGTGGTGCTGGTGCTGGTGCCACAACACTGTAAGTCCTCACTCGCTCTTGGTGGGCGCAGAAATGGGCCCTGCTGTGAAATATTAGATCAAGAATTGTAATTACATGCCCCTGTTGAACAAGGGCAGAAAAATTGGGCCTTTGGTGGTGGTGGTGGTGGTGGTGCTGGTGCCACAACACTGTAAGTCCTCACTCGCTCTTGGTGGGTGCAGAAATGGGCCCTGCTGTGAAATATTAGATCAAGAATTGTAATTACATGCCCCTGTTGAACAGGGGCTGAAAAATTGGGCCTTAGGCACTGGTGCTGGTGCCACAACACTGCAACCCCTCACAGATACTCTAGTTGGAAAGTAGGGATGAGCTTCGAGTTCGAGTCGAACTCATGTTCTACTCGAACATTGGCTGTTCGCAAGTTCGCCGAACAGCGAACAATTTGGGGTGTTCGCGGCAAATTCGAATGCCGCGGAACACCCTTTAAAAGTCTATGGGAGAAATCAAAAGTGCTAATTTTAAAGGCTTATATGCAAGTTATTGTCATAAAAAGTGTTTGGGGACCCGGGTCCTGCCCCAGGGGACATGGATCAATGCAAAAAAAAGTTTTAAAAACGGACGTTTTTTCAGGAGCAGTGATTTTATTAATGCTTAAAGTCAAACAATAAAAGTGTAATATCCCTTTAAATTTCGTACCTGGGGGGTGTCTATAGTATGCCTGTAAAGGGGCGCATGTTTCCTGTGTTTAGAACAGTCTGACAGCAAAATGACATTTGGAAGGAAAAAACTCATTTAAAACTACCCGCGGCTATTGCATTGCCGACAATACACATAGAAGTTCATTGATAAAAACGGCATGGGAATTCCCCACAGGGCAACCCCGAACCAAAATAATAAAAAAAAAATGATGTGGGGGTCCCCCTAAATTCCATACAAGGCCCTTCAGGTCTGGTATGGATATTAAGGGGAACCCCAGCCAAAATTTTAAAAAAAAATTGACGTGGGGTTCCCCCTAAATTCCATACCAGACCCTTCAGGTCTGGTATGGATTTTAAGGGGAACCCCGCGCCAAAAAAAAAAAAAAAACGGCGTGGGGTCCCCCTAAAAATCCATACCAGACCCTTATCCGAGCATGCAACCTGGCAGGCCGCAGGAAAAGAGGGGGGGACGAGAGTGCGGCCCCCCCCCCTCCTGAACCGTACCAGGCCACATGCCCTCAACATTGGGAGGGTGCTTTGGGGTAGCCCCCCAAAACACCTTGTCCCCATGTTGATGAAGACAAGGGCCTCATCCCCACAACCGTGGCCGGTGGTTGTGGGGGTCTGCGGGCGGGGGGCTTATCGGAATCTGGAAGTCCCCTTTAACAAGGGGACCCCCAGATCCCGGCCCCCCCCCTGTGTGAAATGGTAAGGGGGTACTTACCCCTACCATTTCACTAAAAAACTGTCAAAAATGTTAAAAATGACAAGAGACAGTTTTTGACAATTCCTTTATTTAAATGCTTCTTCTTTCTTCCTTCATCTTCTTCTTCTTCTGGTTCTTCTGGCTCTTCTGGTTCTTCCTCCGGCGTTCTCGTCCAGCATCTCCTCCGCGGCGTCTTCTATCTTCTTCTCCTCGGGCCGCTCCGCACCCATGGCATGAGGGGGGAGGCCACCCGGTGACCCCGCCCCCCTCTGACGCACGGGACATGACGGGACTTACCTGTGGCATTCCCCGTGACGTCACAGGGAAGTCCCGTCAATTCACCGTGCGTCAGAGGGGGGCGGGGTCACCGGATGGCCCCGCCCCCCGTTATTTAAGAACCGTCAGACGAAGAGACGCCGTCACACAGCGGGAGCCTCCCTCCATGCATGGATGCGGAGCGGCCCGCAGAAGAAATGAAGAAGGAAGAAGAGATGAAGAAGAGAAGAAGAAGAAGAAGAAGAAGAAGATGAAGAAGAAGATGAAGATGAAGAAGAAGATGAAGAGAAGAGCGGGAGCCTCCCCCCTCATGCCATGGGTGCGGAGCGGCCCGAGGAGAAGAAGATAGAAGACGCCGCGGAGGAGATGCTGGACGAGAACGCCGGAGGAAGAACCAGAAGAGCCAGAAGAACCAGAAGAAGAAGAAGATGAAGGAAGAAAGAAGAAGCATTTAAATAAAGGAATTGTCAAAAATTGTCTCTTGTCATTTTTAACATTTTTGACAGTTTTTTAGTGAAATGGTAGGGGTAAGTACCCCCTTACCATTTCACACAGGGGGGGGGCCGGGATCTGGGGGTCCCCTTGTTAAAGGGGGCTTCCAGATTCCGATAAGCCCCCCGCCCGCAGACCCCCACAACCACCGGCCACGGTTGTGGGGATGAGGCCCTTGTCTTCATCAACATGGGGACAAGGTGCTTTGGGGGGCTACCCCAAAGCACCCTCCCAATGTTGAGGGCATGTGGCCTGGTATGGTTCAGGAGGGGGGGGGGCCGCACTCTCGTCCCCCCCTCTTTTCCTGCGGCCTGCCAGGTTGCGTGCTCGGATAAGGGTCTGGTATGGATTTTTAGGGGGACCCCACGCCGTTTTTTTTTTTTTTTTGGGGCGCGGGGTTCCCCTTAAAATCCATACCAGACCTGAAGGGTCTGGTATGGAATTTAGGGGGAACCCCACGTCAATTTTTTTTTAAAATTTTGGCTGGGGTTCCCCTTAATATCCATACCAGACCTGAAGGGCCTTGTATGGAATTTAGGGGGACTCCCACATCATTTTTTTTTTTTAATTTTGGTTCGGGGTTGCCCTGTGGGGAATTCCCATGCCGTTTTTATCAATGAACTTCTATGTGTATTGTCGGCAATGCAATAGCCGCGGTAGTTTTAAATGAGTTTTTTCCTTCAAAATGTCATTTTGCTGTCAGACTGTTCTAAACACGGGAAACATGCGCCCCTTTACAGGCATACTATAGACACCCCCCAGGTATGAAATTTAAAGGGATATTACACTTTTATTGTTTGACTTTAAGCATTATTAAAATCACTGCTCCTGAAAAAACGGCCGTTTTTAAAACTTTTTTTTGCATTGATCCATGTCCCCTGGGGCAGGACCCAGGTCCCCAAACACTTTTATTGACAATAACTTGCATATTAGCCTTTAAAATTAGCACTTTTGATTATTCATGTTCGTGTCCCAAAGACTTTAACGGTGTTCGCGTGTTCGAACGAATTTTTTTCCTGTTCGCATGTTCTGGTGCGAACCGAACAGGGGGGTGTTCGGCTCATCCCTATTGGAAAGCAGAAATGAGCCCTGCTGCAAAGTATTGCATCAAAAATTGTAATTACACGCCCCTGTTAAACAAGGGCTGAAAAATTGGGCCTTAGGCACTGGTGGTGGCGCCCAGAACCAAAAATGTTTTTACAAGCTATCAGCGTAATGATTGAGGAGGAAGAGGATAATTACTCAGAGATAGACACTCAGCATCAGCATAGGCAGTCTTTGAAGGGATCTGAGATTTCAAAAAAAATTATTCGGTTACATCAGCATTAGGTGCTTGGTAGCTGGTGGTGATCCAAGACTGATTCATTTTTATGAAAGTCAGTCGATCGACCAAGTCGGTGGACAGACGCACCCTGTGATCGGTTACAAAGCCTCCAGCAGCACTGAATGTGCGTTCCGAAAGAACGCTGGATGCAGGACAGGCCAGTAGCTCAATTGCATACTGTGCAAGCTCTGGCCAGTGATCCATCCTCAAGACCCAGAAACCCAGAGGATTTTCGGTGGGAAAGGTGTCCAAGTCAGATCTTGCCCCTAGGTTTTCCTGCACCATGTAAAACAGACACTGGCGATGGTTGCTGGAACCGATCAAACCTTGGGGCTGCAGACCAAAAAATTGTCTGAACGCATCGGTCAGACGGCCACCTTCTCCACCGCTCCTTCTTTGACTGACCGAAGCCTCAGCAACACGTTGTCCAGAAACAGGAGTTTGTAACCTCCCAGTCTCTGGGAACGCATTGCACAGACCTTTCTGCAAGGTCTCCCGAAGATGTTTCATCCTCTGCTCCCTCTGCGATGGCAAGATAAGGTCCGCAACCTTACCCTTGTAACGTGGATCAAGGAGGGTTGCCAGCCAGTATTGATCCTTCTCCTTGATACCACGAATATGAGGATCCTTACGCAGGCTTTGCAGGATCAGGGAGGCCATGCAGCATAGGTTTGCTGAGGCATTCGGTCCGGAGTCCTCTGGGTCACTAAGGACGACATGGTCCGCAGCCACCTCCTCCCAGCCACGTACAAGTCCATGTGTTTCTTGGGACTGATCCCTTAAAGACTGCTGCTGATGCTGAGTGTCAGGCTCCACCTCCATACTGACACAATCTTCCTCCTCCTCCTCCTCCTCGTCCTCTTCCTGTGTGATCGGCGGGCACGCAGGAACACTGTCTGGATAAAGGGGGCCTTGAGAGCTAAGGAAGTCCTCCTCTTCCTGCCTCTGTTCTGCCTCAAGTGCCCTGTCCATTATTCCATGCAGCGTGTGCTCCAACAGGTGGACAAGGGGGACAGTGTCACTGATGCATGCACTGTCACTGCTCACCATCCTCGTGGCCTCCTCAAATGGTGACAGGACAGTGCATGCATCCCTGATCATGGCCCACTGGCGTGGGGAAAAAAAACCAAGCTCCCCTGACCCTGTCCTGGTGCCATAGTCGCACAGGTACTCATTGATGGCCCTCTGCTGCTTGTGCAGCCGCTGCAGCATGGCCAACGTTGAGTTCCACCTGGTGGGCATGTCACACATTAGGTGGTTCTTGGGCAGGTTAAACTCCTTTTGGAGGTCCGCCAGCCGAGCACTGGCATTATATGACCAGTGGAAATGCACACAGACTTTCCTGGCCTGCCTCAGGACATCCTGTAAGCCCGGGTACCTGCCCAAGAACCGCTGCACCACCAAGTTAAGGACGTGAGCCAAACAGGGCACATGGGTCATTTGTCCCTGTCGGAGGGCAGAGAGGAGGTTGGTGCCATTGTTGCAAACCACCATTCCTGCCTTAAGTTGGCGTGGCGTCAACCACCTCTGAACCTGCCCCTGCAGAGCTGACAGAACCTCTGCCCCAGTGTGGCTCCTGTCCCCCAAGCACACCAGCTCAAGCACCGCATGGCATCTTTTGGCCTGCGTACTTGCGTAGCCTCTTGAACGGCTACAGAGTACAGCTGGTTCCGAGGACAAAGCACAGGAAGAGGCCATGGAGGAAGAAGAAGAGGAGGGGTGGAGGAGAGAGGTGTGTCACAATCATTAGTAGTGGCATTTTGGAGGCGTGGTGGCAGAACAACCTCCAACACTACTGCACCTTGTCCTGCATCCTTCCCAGCTGCCAGCAGAGTCACCCAATGCGCCGAGAAACTTAGGTAACGTCCCTGTCCATGCCTGCTGGACCATGAGTCAGCGGTAATATGCAACTTAACGCTGACCGTCCTGTCCAGCGAGGCATGGACATTGCCTTCCACATGCCGGTAGAGAGCCGGAATCGCCTTCCGTGAGAAAAAGTGGCGTTTGGGTACCTGCCACTGAGGAACCGCACATTCCACAAACTCACGGAAAGGGGCAGAGTCTACCAACTGAAAAGGCAGCAGTTGAAGTGCTAGCAATTTTGCCAAGCTAGCATTCAACCGCTGGGCATGTGGATGGCTGGGAGTGAACTTCTTTCGGCGGTGCAGCATTTGGGGCAGGGAAATTTGCCTGGTACAATCTGACGTCGGTGTACCAAAAGCAGATTGCCCACAAGTACTTGGCTGTGACACACCTAATTCTACACCTTCATTCCTCTCACTGCAGGTCTCAGAGAGGACTGAAGGTATAGTGGGGTTGGAGATCTCAGCTGATGAGGAGCAAGGAGCGGTCCTCTTTGTTCTTTGGTGTGGGTCTTTTAGATACGCTTGCCAACGAACTGCATGGCAGGTCAACATATGTCTGGTCAAGCATGTGGTACCCAAGCGGGAGATGTTTTGGCCACGCTAGATACGCTTGAGACATATGTTGCAAATAGCAGCGGTGCGATCTGATGCACTCATCTCAAAAAAGGCCCACACCAAAGAATTTTTGAATAACGCGCAGAGACTGCAGCGCCCTGCACATGTGGAGCTTTGGGGTGTGATGCAGTCAATATGCTGCCCTTAGGCTGGCCCCTGGAGGGCATCCTGCCTCGTCGGTGATGTGCCGCCTCCTCCTCTCTCCTATCAGGCACCCACATTGAGTCAGTGACCTCATCATCCCCTCCCTCCTCATCACTGGAGCAAACCTGGCAGTATGCTGATGCAGGGGGAGCATGACTGCCAGATTGCTGTCCTTCTTGGGCACCCCCTCTGTCCGTGCTCACGTTACTGCCTTCATCGAGCTCAGTATCATCATCAGAGCCTTCCAAACGCTGGGCATCCTCCTCGAGCATGTACCCAACACTGTGGTCAAACAGTTCGAGGGACTCCTCAGGAGGACATGGTGGGGCTAGGGAAGGAGTCACTGATGACATTGAGCCAAGGGAAGAGGCCGCTGCTTTGCCAGACAAAGTACCCTGGGCATGGGTGAGAGAGCATGAGGAGGATGAGGACGACTTGGTCATCCACTCGACCAAGTCTTCCACATGTTGCGGCTCAACACGGCCAGCTGCCAAAAAAAAGGCCAAGCGTGTCCCACCGCCACGTGCTGATGAGGGTGCACCGTCTCCACGACCAGCACTAGACACAGAGCCTGCTTGCCCTCTCTTATTGGCTTGTGACTGTCTGCCTCTCCTTCTTGGCCTTCCAGACATACTAATGGCCTGTAGCTGCACTAAGCTGGGATATATATATATATATATATATATATATATATATATATATATATATATATATATATATATGTATATATATATATATATATACTGATACTGCAGCTAGCAAAATCAACTGCCTGCCTGTAGTATGAGAACACCACCAACCTTCTACAGGTAGCTTTAGCTGAACACTGTGCAGAGCTCGAAAAAAACTAACTTGTAGCTTTTTTAGCTACCTGCGGTAGTGATAGGATCAGGAAAACACCACCAACCTTCTACAGGTAGCTTTAGCTGAACACTGTGCAGAGCTCGCAAAAAAATAACTTGTAGGTTTAGCTGGACACTGTGAGCAGGACGCACCACACTAACTTGTAGTTTTAGCTGAAGACTGTGAGCAGGACGCACCGCACTAACTTTTAGGTTTAGCTGAACACTGTGAGGTGGACGCACCACATTAACTTGTAGTTTTAGCTGAACACTGTGAGCAGGACGCACCCCACTAACTTGTAGTTTTAGCTGAACACTGTGAGCAGGACGCACTGCACTAACTTGTAGTTTTAGATGAACACTGTGCAGAGGTCTCACTACACTAACTTGTAGGTTTAGCTGAACACTGTGAGCAGGACGCACCGCACTAACTTGTAGTTTTAGCTGAACACTGTGAGCAGGACGCACCCCACTAACTTTTAGCTTTAGATGAACACTGTGCAGAGGTCTCACTACACTAACTTGTAGGTTTAGCTTAACACTGTGAGCAGGACGCACCGCACTAACTTGTTGGTTTAGCTGAACACTGTGAGGTGGACGCACCACACTAACTTGTAGTTTTAGCTGAACACTGTGAGCAGGATGCACCCCACTAACTTGTAGTTGTAGCTGAACACTGTGAGCAGGACACACTGCACTAACTTGTAGCTTTAGATGAACACTGTGCAGAGGTCTCACTACACTAACTTGTAGGTTTAGCTGAACACTGTGAGCAGGACGCACCGCACTAACTTGTAGGTTTAGCTGAACACTGTGAGGTGAACGCACCGCACTAACTTGTAGTTTTAGCTGAACACTGTGAGCAGGACGCACAGCACTAACTTGTAGTTTTAGCTGAACACTGTGAGCAGGACGCACCGCACTAACTTGTAGGTTTAGCTGAACACTGTGAGCAGGATGCACCGCACTAACTTGTAGTTTTAGCTGAACACTGTGAGCAGGACGCACTGCACTAACTTGTAGCTTTAGATGAACACTGTGCAGAGGTCTCACTACACTAACTTGTAGGTTTAGCTGAACACTGTGAGCAGGACGCACCGCGCTAACTTGTAGGTTTAGCTGAACACTGTGAGGTGGACGCACCACACTAACTTGTAGTTTTAGCTGAACACTGTGAGCAGGACGCACAGCACTAACTTGTAGGTTCAGCTGAACACTGTGAGGTGGACGCACCACACTAACTTGTAGTTTTAGCTGAACACTGTGAGCAGGACGCAGAGCACTAACTTGTAGTTTTAGCTGAACACTGTGAGCAGGACGCACCGCACTAACTTGTAGGTTTAGCTGAACACTGTGAGCAGGACGCACCCCACTAACTTGTAGTTTTAGCTGAACACTGTGAGCAGGACGCACTGCGCTAACTTGTAGCTTTAGAAGAACACTGTGCAGAGGTCTCACTACACTAACTTGTAGGTTTAGCTGAACACTGTGAGCAGGACGCACCGCACTAACTTGTAGGTTTAGCTGAACACTGTGAGGTGGACGAACTGCTCTAACTTGTAGTTTTAGCTGAACACTGTGAGCAGGACGCACAGCACTAACTTGTAGTTTTAGCTGAACACTGTGAGCAGGACGGACCGCACTAACTTGTAGGTTTAGCTGAACACTGTGAGCAGGACGCACCCCACTAACTTGTAGTTTTAGCTGAACACTGTGAGCAGGACGCACTGCACTAACTTGTAGCTTTAGATGAACACTGTACAGAGGTCTCACTACACTAACTTGTAGGTTTAGCTGAACACTGTGAGGTGGACGCACCACACTAACTTGTAGTTTTAGCTGAACACTGTGAGCAGGATGCACCCCACTAACTTGTAGGTTTAGCTGAACACTGTGAACAGGACGCACCCCACTAACTTGTAGTTTTAGCTGAACACTGTGAGCAGGACGCACTGCACTAACTGTAAATAGTCTAGCTGCCTGACTGTGGTAATAAAAGGATCAAAAGAACACCAGCAATTTTCATCAGGTAGCTGTAAAAACTGTAACAACACAAGCCTGCCTGTCAGTAGCAAGATAACAGGAACAGATCTAGCTAAACTGAATACAGTGTATATATATATATATATATATACAACACCTGGGATTTATATATATACACAATACACTTTAAGTGCAGCTAACTCACTGACTGTCCTGCCTAATCTATCTAACTTAAATCAAATGACACTGTCTCTCTGTCTATCTATCTCTCTCTCAACGCCGGAACACACACTACACAGGGCTGCCGTGCAGGCGGCCTTATATAGTGTGGAGCGTGTACTAAATCCCCTGAGCCATAATTGGCCAAAGCCTCCTTGGCTTTGGCCAATTACGGCTCTCTGTTCAGACGGCGCTGTGATTGGCCAAGCATGCGGGTCATAGTGCATTCTTGGCCAATCATCAGCCAGCAATGCACTGCGATGACGCAGTGAATTATGGGCCGTGACGCACCACACGAATTTGGCGCGAACGGCCCATATAGTTCACAATTCGGCGAACGGGTGAACAGACGATGTTCGAGTCGAACATGGGTTCGACTCGAACACGAAGCTCATCCCTAGTCTCAAGCATATCTCGCTTGGCCAAAACATCTCCAGCTTGGGCACCACATGCTTGACCAGACATATGTTGACCTGCCATGCAGTTCGTTGGCAAGCGTACCTAAAAGCCCCACACCAAAAAAACAAAGAGGACCTCTCCTTACTCCTCATCAGCTGGGATCTCCAACCCCACTATATCTTCAGTCCTCTCTGAGACCTGCACTGAGAGGAATGAAGGTGTAGAATTAGGTGTGTCACAGCCAAGTACTTGTGGGCAATCTGCTATCGGTACACAGACGTCAGATTGTACCAGGCAAATTTCCCTGCCCCAGCTGCTGCACCGCAAAAAGAAGTTCACTCCCAGCCATCCACATGCCCAGCGGTTGATTGCTAGCTTGGCAAAATTGCTAGCACTTCAACTGCTACCTTTTCAGTTGGTAGACTCTGCCCCCTTCCGTGAGTTTGTGGAATGTGCAGTTCCTCAGTGGCAGGTTCCCAAACGCCACTTTTTCTCACGGAAGGCGATTCCGGCTCTCTACCGGCATGTGGAAGGCATTGTCTTGGCCTCGCTGGACAGGGCGGTCAGCGGTAAGGTGCATATTACTGCTGACTCATGGTCCAGCAGGCATGGACAGGCACGTTACCTAAGTTTCACGGCGCATTGGGTGACTCTTCTGGCAGCTGGGAAGGATGCAGGACAAGGGGCAGTAGTGTTGGAGGTTGTTCCGCCACCACGCCTCCAAAATGCCACTACTAGTGATTCTGACACACCTCTCTCCTCCACCCCCTCCTCTTCTTCCTCCATGGCCTCTTCCTGTGCCTTGTCCTTGGAACCAGCGGTGCTCCGTAGGCATTCAAGGGGCTATGATAGCTAAATGTCTCTGTCTGATCCCTCTTATGTACTTGTATAAGAATGGCCATACACTATGCAATATGATTGTACAATCGCTGTACAATTTCCTTTAGATTTACTACAACTATGGAATAGGATTAACAATCCATTCAATTTGTATCAAATCAGGCAGGCCCTTGCACTTTATAGCTGATGATAGATGTAAAGGTAATCTTACAATCGTATTGTACAAAATGTGGGTGGAAAGAAGTGGTAAAGTCATGTGGGAGGTGTGATCCAGACTGATAATACATGCTTATTCTATGATACAGCAAGGCAATGCATGTTGGTACATGATCTACAGGAAGTGATGGAAGCAAAAAGCATTTTTTTTAAACTCATATAGACAGATGAAACTTCAAAGCTGCTATAGATGAGGTAAGTGAGATATAAGCACATTAGCTGGGGCAGAAAAAACATTAAAAAGCCTTTTTTACAAAAAGTGAAATGCTGCCTGAAAAGGTTAACTTAGCCTTTCACCACTTGCTTACTGGGCACTTAAACCCCCCTCCTGCCCAGACCAATTTTCAGCTTTCAGCGCTGTCACACTTTGAATGACAATTGTGCGGTCATACAACACTGTACCCAAATGAAATTTTTATCATTTTTTTCCCACAAATAGAGCTTTCTTTTGGTGGTATTTAATCATAGTTGGGATTTTTATTTTTTGCTAAACAAACAAAAAAAATGGAAAATTTTGAAAAAAAAAAAAAAATCATGTTTCATAGTTTGTTATAAAATTTTGCAAACAGGTAATTTTTCTCCTTCATTGATATGCGCTGATGAGGCGGCACTGGTGGACACTGATAGGCTGCACTGATGGGCACAGATAGGCACAGTTAAGGAGGCACTGATAGGCACAGTTAAGGCGGCACTGATAGGCACAGTTAAGGCGGCACTGATAGGCACAGTTAGGGCAGCACTGATGGGGACAGATAAGGCGGTACTGATGGGCACAGATAAGGTGGCACTGATGGCCACTGATGGGCGCTGATGGGTGGCACTGATGGGTGGCACGGATAGGTGGCACTGATGGGCACTGATAGGTACCACTGATGGGGGGCACTGATGGGTGGCACTGATGGGGGGCACTGATGGATGGCACTGATAGGCAGTGATGGGCGGCACTGATGGGCACTTATGGGCACTGGTAGGTGACACTGATGGGCACTGATAGGTGGCACTGATGTGCAGCACTGTTGTTGCACTGACGTGGGCGCTGATGGGTGGCACTGTGGGCGCTGATGGGTGGCACTGTGGGCACTGATGGGTGGCACTGTGGGCACCGGTAGGCGGCACTGCTGCCTATTGCTGTGTCACTGGCAGGGGGCAGATGATCGCCATGATCGGGACTGATGTCCCTCTCACGGCCGCCGGTGACCGGGTTTTTTTTTCTCCTCACGCTGTCAGCGCGAGGAGGAGAAATAGCCGATTACCGGCTCTGTTTACATCACATGATCAGCTGTCATTGGCTGACAGCTGATCATGTGGTAAGGGGACGGGACCGACCCCTTACTCTGATCTGTGATCAGGCGAGTCTCATAGACTTGCTGATCACCGAGCGCGCCGTGCAATGTTGCCGTCCCGGCAATGTAGATCCATGCTGTTGCCGTCATTTGGCAATAGCGCGGATCTGAAGAGGTTAAAAGAGTTATTGTTAGTATAAATGTAATTCTAAAATGTGTTCTGTTTAAAATTACACTAAATGTATTATTTTGGTACAAAACATTACAAGGCTATTTACAAATTGACTACAGGCCTCTTTTTCAATGTTGTACTTTTTTATTTGACAAAAAATTAGCAAACTATATAAATACAAATTTAAAAGGTTTAAATATTAAAGTACCATTAAACCTTTATCACTACACTATTCAGTACAATATTCAGTGTTGGTCCATCGTAGAAACTTTCTATACAATGCATCTTTCCTAAATACATCTTTAATGGCTTACATTTAAAAGTTGTAAACATGCCTCACTCTAGAGCCCACTGCACTGCTTGTTCAAATTTAAAATTTTGGGAGCAAGCATTGTAGTCTTCACAGCATCACAGATCTTTTACTGTTCAAAACATTGTTACAGCAAAGCCATTGGAGGAGAAACAGAGGGCTTTGAGTGCAGGGCTGTGGAGTACACACAGCAGCATGGCTCTGGGGAGTCTACAGCGCAGTGGAGCCACCCACTGATAATAATGAGGGACAGAGAATCTGCAAGGACTGAACGTGATTAAATCAATGACTACAAACAAAAATCATAACAAAAACATGAGGGTTTAATAATAATTAACCTGTTGGAAAAATAGAAATAAACAAACAAATTACCAGGAAATTAATATTTAAGAGGAGAAGGGGAAACTTAGCTGATTAGGGCTGGTTTAGGTAAACTAAAGATGAATAATATAGTAACAAACTTTATTTAAAAAATTTTTTTACTTGTCAAGTTGCTTTAAGTCACATCCCAGGCAGATTGAAGATTATCCTTTTGATCTGCTATGAATGAAAAGAAGAAGATACAATAGTGACAATTTTA
This sequence comes from Lithobates septentrionalis, assembly GCA_037952835.1. Classification (NCBI taxonomy): domain Eukaryota; kingdom Metazoa; phylum Chordata; class Amphibia; order Anura; family Ranidae; genus Lithobates; species Lithobates septentrionalis. The sequence goes on from JBBDGP010000205.1 coordinate 7,184,192, forward strand.
CTTGGAATCTCTCTATCTCATGTCTGCGTAGTGTTTATAAACACTGTGTTAGACACTTTTTTTTTGTATTTGTAACTTCTTTTGACAACCAGCCAACATCTTTTTTGACAACCAGAACGTACCAGGATAGTGAAAGGGGGATAGTGGGGCAGACGGACAGGGCATAATGAGCACACCCTGGGTACTTTGATTATTTTTTGGGGGGCATGTGTAGCATGTTTAGTGTCCACAACTGGTTAAACTTTCCTTTCTTAAAGTAGTTTGCAACCCATTTTCCCAGTACTTTATCAAATACTAATTTAGAAGTTATCATATTGTGGAGCCTGTTACCTGAATTTTCTTTGACTTGCATGTTAGATGTGGTATCTGGCCTAATAGAAGAGACAAAATATAGCAGAGCTTACCTGAGGCTACTAGTTGTTCAAGGTATATGTCTTGTAATTTTCATAAATGTCCTTTAATAAAGCATAAGCTTCAACATCCCATATAAAATCTGTATAGTTAACAAAAGAGGAGGTGGAAAAAATGGACTTTATAGGCACCAATCATAAAATTACATGTAAATATTTTATTAATCACATAGTACACAGAACCAAAAACACGAACATGTTAAAACATTGCAATTAAAGTGCAAATGACTAGCTAGTTCTCTCTCAAAGGGGTCATAGACTCGAAAGAGGCATACCCTTGAAACAGGGACGTATCCCTCTTTATAGTCTACACAGTTTAAACTACCTTTAAAAAGGTGAGACCCCATATGTTTTTATTAATACTACTCTGCCTTATGTTAGCTAAATCAGCTTCTATAATAGTTTTCTAGTACTATCCCTATATATATCTTTATATATACACACTTCTCCATTTATGTATAATTGCATATACTCCTTAGAAGCAGCGCTGTTTACCATCAAGCACAGTCTCACCATCTATTAGCCTAATTGCGCAACGCACATCTCCCAGTCATTTAGAGGCAATATCTTATCGTTTCCTCTAAGATAGGCTAAGTTCCATATGCTTGCTTTCTATTATCTTTACCCTCTTCCCCTACCCTTCTTTCCCCCTCCCCCAAACCCCCCCCCCCCCCCGTTTCTTTATTTTTTTCCCTCTTATGCATGGAGTGATACTCTTTATTTTACCACCTTTTAAGCTTGGTATGGTTATACATAGTACTCTCCTTCTATTCTTGGCAGTCGAGATTACAATCTTTTTGTCTCTCTGTTGCCTTTGTCTGCTGTGTCCTTCTACACTTCCTACGGTTTCTTTACCAGGCACGTCCCCACATGTGAACGTCTGTCACCTTGTGCATGTCGTTTGTGGAGTCCACTCGCTGGCTTCTCTATGGTACTCCCTGCTACTGATTGAAACGTACTATCAAAAGGTTTAAAAGCTAATATTAATTGTATGTATATTTTTTTGTTTGTGCGTTTTTTCTCTCTCTCTTCTCCTCTACAGATTATTCAAACAAGCCCCTGAAGAAGCATACATTTGCGAAACATGTAGAGCTTTTTTAAGTTTGATGTCTTTTATTCTGATTAGAGGGATACGTCCCTGTTTTAAGGGTATGCCTCTTTGGAGTCTATGACCCCTTTGAGAGAGAACTAGCTAGTCCTTTGCACTTTAATTGCAATGTTTTAACATGTTCGTGTTTTTGGTTCTGTGTACTATGTGATTAATAAAATATTCACATGTCATTTTATGATTGGTGCCTATAAAGTCCATTTTTTCCACCTCCTCTTTTGTTAACTATTCATATATCTAGGACGTGGCACTGCCCTATCCAGTAAATTTCCACAGATCCATCCTGTGTTGAAATTTGGCGTTCTCTTTTTGCTATAAATCTGTATAGCTTTAGTACAGTATATGACAACTATGATCTTCACCAATTACAGTATATCACAAAGTGAGTATACCCCTCACATTTTTGTAACTATTTTATTATATCTTTTCATGTGACAACACTGAAGAAATGGCACTTTGCTACAATGTAAAATACTGAGTGTACAGCGTGTGCAACAGTGTAAATTTAGTGTCCCCTCAAAATAACTCCACACAGCCATAAATGGCTAAACCGCTGGCAAGAAAAGTGAGTACACCCCTAAGTGAAAATGTCCAAATTGGGCCCAGAGTGTCTATATTTTGTGTGGACACCATTATTTTCCAGCACTGCCTTAACCCTTTTGGGCATGGAGTTCACCAGAGCTTCACAGGTTGCCACTGGAGTCCTCTTCCACTCCTCCATGATGACATCACAGAGCTGGTGGATGTTACAGACCTTGCGCTCCTCCACCTTCCGTTTGAGGATGCCCCACTCAATAGGGTTTATGTTTGGAGACATGCTTGGGTAGTCCATCACCTTTATCCTCAGCTTCTTTAGCAAGGCAGTGGTCATTTTGGAGGTGTGTTTGGGGTTGTTATCATGTTGGAATACTGACCTGCAGCCCAGTCTCCGAAGGGAGTGGATCATGCTCTGCTTCAGTATGTCACAGTACATGTTGGCAATCATGGTTTCCTCAATTAACTGTAGCTCCCCAGTGCTAGCAGCACTCATGCAGCCCCAGACCATGACACTCCCACCGCCATGCTTGACTGTAGGCAAGACACACTTGTCTTTGTACTCCTCACTTGGTTGCCCCCACACACGCTTGACACCATCTGAACCAAATAAGTTTATCTTGGTCTCATCAGACCACAGGACATGGTTCCAATAATCCATCTCCTTAATCTGCTTGTCTTCAACAAACTGTTTGCCTGCTTTCTTATGCATCATCTTTAGAAGAGGCTTCCTTCTGGGACCAAAGCCATGCAGGCCAATTTGATGCAGTGTGCGGTGTATGATCTGAGCACTGACAGGCTGACCCCCACCCCTTCAACCTCTGCAGCAATACCAGAAGCACTCATATGTCTATTTCCCAAAGACAACCTGAGCACCTGCACTTAACTCCCTTGGTCGACCATGGCGAGGCCTGTTCTGAGTGGAACCTGTCCTGTTAAACTGCTGTATGGTCACCATGCTGCAGCTCAGTTTCAGGGTCTTGGCAATCTTCCTATAGCCTAGGTCATCTTTATGTAGAGCAACAAATCTTTTTTTCAGATCCTCAGAGTTTTCCATGAGGTGCCATGTTGAACTTCCAGTGACCAGTATGAATGAGTGAGGGCAATAACACCAAATTTATTACACCTGCTCCCCATTCACACCTGAGACCTTGAAATAATAAAGAGTCACATGACACCAGGGAGGGAAAATGGCTAATGGGCCCAATTTGGACATTTTCACTTAGAGGTGTACTCACTGCCAATGGTTTAGGCATTAACGGCTGTATGTTGAGTTATTTTGAGGGGACAGCAAATTTACTCTGTTATAAAAAAGCTGTACACTCACTACTTTACATTGTAGCAAAGGGTAATTTCTTCAGTGTTGTCACAAGAAAAGATATAATAAAATATTTACAAAAATGTGAGGGGTGTACTCACTTTTGTGAGATACTGTATATTTGCTCAAACGGACACCCCACTGTCACAGCTCTAACAAATAGCTTTATTCACAATTAGTCTTAAAAAATGATTGTATAAATAATGTTGAACAAAAAGGGTTGGCTGCATCTCTCCACTGTATTATCTGACATTACCATTTTGTGAATACATACAAAAAATATTTAATATCTCGGCAGGAACAACAGTTAAGCAGACCAAAGATGTAGCAAAGGCTACCATTTGCATTTTAATATCTCTCCCAGGGGCAGACTGACCATTCGGGCACTCGGGCAATGGGACAGTAGGAGACCCTATGAGCAGGGCCGTTGTTTCAATAAAGATCATAGCTGTTGCAAAAGACTAGTCCTGCACTACCCTTTATCAATAATATGTGCAAAAAATATATATATACGGTATATTTAAAGTGCTATAGTGTCTCCAATAACTCAGTAGAAAACAATAATGTAAACAATAATAATAAATATTCCAGCAAAACTGTAAAAACAATAATAAAGTGCAGTAGTGCTCTAAATAAATTTCAATCTCTAAGTGCATATACAACTTCCATAGGTGTATCAACTAAAAAGTCCATAAATCAAAAACAAGCATGCTCCCAGTGAAAGCTGCAATTAGATATGTTATCCAGAAGTGCTTCCAGTAAAGTGCTCTGTGTGCATGCAGCTCTCTGTTTCCACTAACCCACACCGTGGATGGTCCCCCACCGTGGATGGTCCCCCACCAGGGTGCTTACTCACCAGCAGATATGGACCCCCTGAGCTTGTGCCGAGGTGGGTCTATCAGGCTCTATCAGGCTTGAAAATACTGATGGTTTCTCTAATATTCCCCCTCAGGGTGTCAGTTTCATAAAAGAAATGAAATGACAGGAACCAACATAGCGTGATACCATTTATTAAAATCACATGAATAAAAGCTTCAAATATCCACCCACTAGGGATGAGCTTCGAGTTCGAGTCGAACTCATGTTCGACTCGAACATTGGCTGTTCACAAGTTCGCCGAACAGCGAACAATTTGGAGTGTTCGCGGCAAATTCGAATGCCGCGGAACACCCTTTAAAAGTCTATGGGAGAAATCAAAAGTGCTAATTTTAAAGGCTTATATGCAAGTTATTGTCATAAAAAGTGTTTGGGGACCTGGGTCCTGCCCCAGGGGACATGGATCAATGCAAAAAAAGTTTTAAAAACGGCCGTTTTTTCAGGAGCAGTGATTTTAATAATGCTTAAAGTCAAACAATAAAAGTGTAATATCCCTTTAAATTTCGTAGCTGGGGGGTGTCTATAGTATGCCTGTAAAGGGGGGCATGTTTCCAGTGTTTAGAACAGTCTGACATCAAAATGACATTTCAAAGGAAAAAACCCATTTAAAACTACCCGCGGCTATTGCATTGCCGACAATACACATAGAAGTTCATTGATAAAAACGGCATGGGAATTTCCCACAGGGCAACCCCGAACCAAAATAAAAAAAAAAAATGACGTGGGAGTCCCCCTAAATTCCATACAAGGCCCTTCAGGTCTGGTATGGATATTAAGGGGAAACCCGGCCAAAATTAAAAAAAAAATGACGTGGGGTTCCCCCTAAATTCCATACCAGACCATTCAGGTCTGGTATGGATTTTAAGGGGAACCCTGCGCCAAAAAAAAAAAAAAAACGGCGCAGGGTCCCCCCAAAAATCCATACCAGACCCTTATCCGAGCACGTAACCTGGCAGGCCGCAGGAAAAAAGGGGGGACGAGAGTGTGCCCCCCCCTCCTGAACCATACCAGGCCACATGCCCTCAACATTGGGAGGGTGCTTTGGGGTAGCCCCCCAAAACACCTTGTCCCCATGTTGATGAGGACAAGGGCCTCATCCCCACAACCCTGGCCGGTGGTTGTGGGGGTCTGCGGGCGGGGGGCTTATCGGAATCTGGAAGCCGCCTTTAACAAGGGGACCCCCAGATCCCGGCCCCTCCCATGTGTGAAATGGTAAGGGGGTACTTACCCCTACCATTTCACTAAAAAACTGTCAAAAATGTTAAAAATGACAAGAGACAGTTTTTGACAATTCCTTTATTTAAATGCTTCTTCTTTCTTCTATCTTCCTTCATCTTCTGGTTCTTCTGGTTCTTCCTCCGGCGTTCTCGTCCAGCATCTCCTCCGCGGCGTCTTCTATCTTCTTCTACTCGGGCCGCTCCGCACCCATGGCATGGGGGGAGGCTCCCGCTCTTCTCTTCATCTTCTTCTTCTTCTCTTCTTCCTTCTTCTCTTCTTCTCTTCTTCATTTTCTTCTCCGGGCCACTCTGCACCCATGCTGGCATGGAGGGAGGCTCCCGCTGTGTGACGGCGTCTCCTCATCTGACGGTTCTTAAATAGCGGGGGGCGGGGCCACCCGGTGAGCCGCCCCCTCTGACGCACAGGACATAATGGGGCTTCCCTGTGGCATTCCCCGTGATTCCCCATCAAGTCACCGTGCGTCAGAGGGGGGCCCCGCCCCCCGTTATTTAAGAACCGTCAGACGAACCGTCAGACGCCGTCACATAGCGGGAGCCTCCCTCCATGCCAGCATGGGTGCGGAGCGGCCGGAGAAGAAAATGAAGAAGAGAAGAAGGAAGAAGAGAAGAAGATGAAGAAGAAGATGAAGAGAAGAGCGGGAGCCTCCCCCCATGCCATGGGTGCGGAGTGGCCTGAGGAGAAGAAGATAGAAGACGCCACGGAGGAGATGCTGGACGAGAACGCCGGAGGAAGAACCAGAAGAGCCAGAAGAACCAGAAAAAGAAGATGAAGGAAGATAGAAGAAAGAAGAAGCATTTAAATAAAGGAATTGTCAAAAACTGTCCCTTGTCATTTTTAACATTTTAGACAGTTTTTTAGTGAAATGGTAGGGGTAAGTACCCCCTTACCATTTCACACAGGGGGGGCGGAATCTGGGGGTCCCCTTGTTAAAGGGGGCTTCCAGATTCCGATAAGCCCCCCACCCGCAGACCCCCACAACCACCGGCCAGGGTTGTGGGGATGAGGCCCTTGTCCTCATCAACATGGGGACAAGGTGTTTTGGGGGGCTACCCCAAAGCACCCTCCCAATGTTGAGGGCATGTGGCCTGGTACGGTTGAGGAGGGGGGGCACACTGTCGTCCCCCCCTCTTTTCCTGCGGCCTGCCAGGTTGCGTGCTTGGATAAGGGTCTGGTATAGATTTTGGGGGGAACCCCACGCCGTTTTTTTTTTTTTCGCGCGGGGTTCCCCTTAAAATCCATACCAGACCTGAAGGGTCTGGTATGGAATTTAGGGGGAACCCCACGTCATTTTTTTTTAAATTTTGGCCGGTGTTCCCCTTAATATCCATACCAGACCTAAAGGGCCTGGTATGGAATTTAGGGGGACTCCCACGTCATTTTTTTTTCTTAATTTTGGTTCGGGGTTTCCCTGTGGGGAATTCCCATGCCGTTTTTATCAATGAACTTCTATGTGTATTGTCGGCAATGCAATAGCCGCGAGTAGTTTTAAATGGGTTTTTTCCTTCGAAATATCATTTTGCTATCAGACTGTTCTAAACACGGGAAACATGCGCCCCTTTACAGGCATACTATAGACACCCCCCAGCTACGAAATTTAAAGGGATATTACACTTTTCGTGTTTGACTTTAAGCATTATTAAAATCACTGCTCCTGAAAAAACGGCAGTTTTTAAAACTTTTTTTGCATTGATCCATGTCCCCTGGGGCAGGACCCAGGTCCCCAAACACTTTTTATGACAATAACTTGCATATAAGCCTTTAAAATTAGCACTTTTGATTATTCATGTTCGTGTCCCATAGACTTTAACGGTGTTCACGTGTTCGAACAAACTTTTTTCCTGTTCGCATGTTCTGGTGCGAACCGAACAGGGGGGTGTTCGGCTCATCCCTACCACTCACATGTAAAAGTGCCATATCCTGGCACTAGGAATGAACTGTGAACAATATTGATATGGCCGCCGCTGCTTCACGATTCTCTGGAGCCAGCGTGCTTTCCACTATCATTTATTCCATGATCTACAGTATTTTCATGTAAGTTGTACCAAACTGGCTAATGTTCACAGTTCTCCTTCCCTCTCACTGTCCAAGTGTTAGGACCGAATTTGCCTGCCAGTGGCACTGTGGTGTTCTGAGCAGAAAGCTGCAGTTTTTATGTCCACCAGCAGCCAGCAGGTTCCAGCGATCAGCTCCACCTGGCCACACCTGCTGGAAGGGTACTTATGTTTCACCTTTGCTACTGCTCCTTGCCTCAGTGTTTTGGCTGCTCCTACTTGTACCATGTTTGTCGTGCTACTGCCTGACCCTGTAGCCTTTTTCTCTTGATGTTGCCTTGCATCTAGTATCCTGCTGCCTTGTTCCCAGTCCAGTTTTGTTTTCCTCCTTCTCATCTGCTTCCTGCTCTCCCATTCCTTGTGTGTTTCTCATATGTACATTTGTATGTACAGTATGTAGTTAGTTTGTTAGGTTGCTGGTTAGGCATTTTGTCATTTTGTTTTGATTTTCATGTGTTCCTATGTTTATTGCTGTTGGTGTGTGGTTATTGTTCACTGTAAATAAATCTCACTTTAAGGCCGGATTCAAATATGTGTAGCCGCAGTTCACAGCATGGGGTCCGGTGCATCCCTGTTCACAGGTTCAGGTGTGGTTCAGGTCCGAATTTTTGACTGAATTCACACCTGAACTGGACCCAAAGATGCAAAGGACCCTTCTGCAATTCAGACTGCAGCCACCCTGGACCTGTGTGAACCGGCTCTATTGAGAGCTGGTCAAACTCGCCTGTCATGCAAATTGGATGTGGGGTAACTGGCATCCAATTCACATATATGTGAACCCAGCCTAAAGATATACATACATGGTCTGGTCCCAGTTCCTTGGTGTAGCTACATATATCTGATCTCTCAGCTGCTGATTGCTGACACCAAGGTAATTTGGGCAATAGATGAGCATGCTTTTTATTGGTGAAGCAGTTTACAGCCTTATGCCCCGTACACACGGTCGGACTTTGTTCGGACATTCCTGACAACAAAATCCTAGGATTTTTTTCGACGGATGTTGGCTCAAACTTGTTTTGCCTACACACGGTCGCACAAAGTTGTCGGAATTTCCGATCGCCAACCACGCGGTCACGTACACCACGTACGACGAGACTAGAAAAGGCCGGTTCAGAACCAAGCGCGGCACCCTTTGGGCTCCTTTTGCTAATCTTGTGTTAGTAAAAGTTTGGTGAGAGACGATTCGCGCTTTTTCAGACTCGTGGCTTTCAGATCGTTTTCTGCCGTTCAGTTTGTGCTTGTGGGTTTGTATCTGCTCTTCAGTGCGTGCAGTCAGTTCGTATCAGAGTTTTCTGTGTGATCTTGCCTGCTCGTTGCTGTTTTTCAGGTCACTCTTCACAGGCCTTGCTGTTCTTCAGTGCGTTCTGTTACTTCGTTCTGAGCAGCCGACCATTTTCTAGCCATGTTTCGTATGCGTACTCCTCGTAGAGTTCGTGCTGTGCGGGGGCTTGGTGTTGGGGTCCTGACCTTGACACAAGTCCAGTTCATGAACAGGGTGGGGAGGAGTTCATGGACCAAGAATTGGTTGCTTCAGCGTGACCAGTTCTCTCATATGCCTTTGCTCCGTGAGATCCGTGAGAATAATCCTGATGATTTCAGGAACTTTCTCCGGATGACGGACCCCGTGTTTCACCGTTTGTTGGCTTCGCTGACCCCCTATATCAGCAGGCAGGATACCTGCATGAGGCAAGCCATCACTCCGGAGCAGAGGTTGGTCGCTACCTTGCGGTATTTGGCGACAGGGAGAAGTCTGCAGGACTTGAAGTTCGCGACAGGCATCTCCCCCCCAGGCTCTGGGGATCATTATCCCAGAGACCTGTTCTGCCATCATCCAGGTCCTGCAGAAGGAGTATATGAAGGTAAGATTTTTATCCTTTAATATCACATTTTATTGTATTGAATGTTTGCTAATATATTGTATTTCTTTCCTCATTCCCTAATTCCCATGATTGTAATATGCTGTAAATGTCCCCTTTGTCCTCATGCATGCTGGATTTTTATGTAATTATTATTTTAGGTCCTTCATACATATTTGCCCTTCAATAACCTCCCCAGCATGGTGTCTCCTGGCCCTATATTCACCTCATGTAGTCACTTAACAATGTATTTTATCAGCTCCATAGTAGTGCTTTACCCCAAACACCCCCTAAAATGTTTGTAAATGTTATTTTTGATTTAAATTCATGCAGAGTGCCAGAGGCTTTTTTTGGTGGTGTCCCCAAATAATTTTTAGTAACCCTCCCTCCCCCAACTGCTAAGTCAGCTGATCTCAATTCTCTATCTATCCTCAATCATCTATCTGCTGACTTTGCCAAACCCATACACACTATACCCATCTCTTTACTGGTCAGATTTATGGATGAATTCCCCAAAGCATGTAGTGCAAGGGCCTGCCTGTATACTTTACAATGGTACTGTTTAAAGTTTTTGTATCCTATTATTATCTTGATAGGTAATAGCAGAATGTCCAAATGTCCTCAAATGTGTACAGTGTGTATTTATATCTTTGTATTATGACACTTACCTGTCCATTGGGCTGCCAATAGTGTAACTAAGGAGGGTCTGTTCCAAGTAATACCCTGTATTTAGGCATTCATCTCTCAATGAAGTGAAGAGGGTTACCTGTCCAAGAGTCCCCCCCCCCTATAATGTTAGAAATGGCCCATGAGAGGGGGGGAGGGGGAATATGATAGGTGTACCTTATACTTTGGCGTTGTTAAATTCCCCTTAATAAATGCTATCTGGAGGTTGCCCCAGAATGTTTGTGTCTAATCTGCTTGCCATGTTTCTGTGAAAAAATAGTAATGTTTATTGTTTTTTCCTCAACAGTTTCCTTCCACGCCACAGGAATGGCAGACTGTGGCATCCCACTTTGCCCAGCGGTGGGACTTTCCTAACTGCGGAGGGGCAATTGATGGGAAACACGTCCACATCGTCCCACCACCCAACTCAGGGTCGTACTATTATAATTACAAGGGGTTTAATAGTATAGTGATGTTGGCCGTGGTGTCGGCTAATTACGACTTCTTGTATGTGGATGTGGGTAAGAATGGCTGGATGTCCGATGGTGGAGTCATCGCCCAGACGGAGTTCTACAGGCATCTCCAGAATGGCAGCTTGGACTTGCCAGCTCCAGAGGACAATGTGGAAGGTCTCCCATTTGTGTTCGTTGCTGATGAAGCGTTTGCGCTGGGGGACCACCTGATGCGGCCATTCCCGATGAGGACCCTCACCCCGGAACAGAGGGTTTATAATTACCGGCTGGCCAGAGCCCGAAGAGTGGTGGAGAACACATTTGGAATCCTGGCCAGCCGGTTCCGACTATTTCTGACACCCATCCATATGGCGGAGTATAAACTGAACCATATAATACTTGCGTGCTGTGTTCTCCATCATTTTTTAAGAAAACATTCAGCCAACTATGCTGGCTCAGTTGGGCCTGAGGCCGGAATCCTACATCCAACAACACTGGCGGCGCTTGAAAGTGGCTGTCCTGGCTTGCCCTCCCTGAGTGCCCGTGATGTCCGGTTACGATACCTGGAGTTCTTTGCGGGTAGGGGGGCTATCAATATGCCAGACAATATGTGAAGCCTTTTTCGAATAAAAAAAAACAAAAAGAAATTCTTTGTGGACATTTACTGCTTGTGTTTGTTTTAGCTGACCCTGACAGAAATGTGTTGAGTGCAGAAAATGTCGTGATTGGGTAACCTTATAAAAAACACTGTTGGCTGGTATTTCCTAAATGCAAAAACACATTTCACTACAAGTGCAGTTGCAACTGCACTGAAACTGCACTTGTAGTGCAAAGTGGATTTGCCCTTAGGAAATAGCCCCCATTTTTGCATAAAACAGCTATTACATGACCCCAAAAGTGTTGTAGTGTTGAGACAATAATCCACACATTCTTGAGTAACCATCTTTTTTATACCTGCACAATCACATGTGCATTTACCAAAGGTTTTTAAAACAAACCAACATGTTTGTTGTATAACAATTTTTGCAGTAGCATTATCAAAAATCAAAATGTCCATTTCAGATAAAACAGGCATGTGTAAAACCCAAAAGAAAGCCAAAAAACTTGAACTTACAAAGTTCACACTTTGAAAAACCTGAAGGCTATATCAGACATCAGTATTTAGGAACTGTGTTTGATATAGCGTTCAGATGGGGGGAAATCACCCCTGGAAAAGCCAAATTTGGAAGATGCACACCAATTTACGAATGTCAACATGTGCTATCTGCCATCACGGGGGATCAAGGGACGTGTTTTGGGGGAGCAAGCCCTTCTTCACCGCTACTTTATAATTGAGGAAGGGGTTGCACTCCCAAAACGCGTCCATTGATCTCCCGTGATGGCAGATAGCACATGTTGACACACTGTGTGCATCCTCCAAATTTTTCTTTTCAAAACATTGCAAAAAGATTTTAAAAATTGGAACACAATCCCAAAAATATATTTTGTGGGGTTTTAAATTCGCCCCAAAACATCAATGATGTTATTATTTTTTTTAATAACATCATTGATTTTTTGCTGTATGTTGTGCAATTCGAGATTACACCCCATGATCTCCCCGATCAGGATCTGGGCACTTTCTGAAGTAAAGCGTTCTGGATCCACAACCTCACGATCACCTAAAAAGAGAGAAACAAAACAAAAACAGGTATCAAAAATCTGCCACCATCCATATCGGTAACCTGAGCCTATGGTCGCAGACACTCACCTGTTGTGGTGCCAATCTCCACCACATCTTCTTCTTCCTCCTGCTCTTCTTCATTTGGGGGTATTTCACCTTCTTCCATAGGTGGGGGGTCTGTGGTCTCCTCGGATGAGGGGTGTCCTCCGAGTCTTTTCTCCCCTATGTAAAACAAAAATGGTATACTTAGCACACAGATATTTGATGGCAGAACTAGAAATAGGAAACATTGCTTGGAAGTGGGGTACAATTGTCTATTTTAGCCGAGTTCCAAGATGTCATTTTATTATTGCCCTTTGTCAAGCTGCAATACTTTACCGGTTTAGTACAAACTTCACAGATGGAGACCCCCTATAGTATACACTGGAGCACCTGTGTGCCCCCCCTAATAAAAATGTTGTTCTGGGATCCCACACTAGTGCTCCAGTGTCCAGATGTGAAAACAGCTGCTCAGTGTCCTCTCCTTACACACAATCTAGTTGGCATTTCATTCTAGTAACAAACCCATCTACACAAACAACTATTTGGCATCCAAGTAGGCCCAAACAAATGTGGGAAAATGCATATGGCCTAAACAATGGTGTTTTAGAGGCCCAAAGAAAAATGTTTGATACGAACGAATAATGGGCCCATGAACATTAAAGTTGCCCTTTTAAACGTTACAATTACTAAAAGCATATGGAGCAGAACGAACGGAATAAAGACAGAAAGAATAGGAACACAGCACAACTACTTACTTTTTTGCAGCACTCTCCGGATCTTTCGGTACTGCTCTGGCTCTCTCAATTTCAGGTCTGACCACCGCTTCCTGAGCTGATCTTTTGATCTTCGGACCCCGAAATTCCTCCCAAGACTCCTGACCACTTTCGCCATGATCTTGGCCTTTCGGATGTTCAGGTTGGGGTAAGGCCCATACTTCCCGTCATAGTCGGACTTCTTCATGATGTCGACCATCTCCAACATCTCCCCAAAGGACATATTTGTGGCCTTAAAACGTCTCCTTCTGGATCGGGACGTGTCCGCATCCGGGCTTTCCTCCTCCTCGTTCCTGCAATTAGCACGCACCTGCTGTGACTCCGCCATGTGCTCTTCCCCCACTGCGCCAAAGGAAAAGGGGCGGGGAATAGAATAGAAAGAACGTCAGGGGCGGGCGGAGTTACACTCATGCGCAGTGTGTATAAAGCGTAACACGCCTGCGTATTACGTACGATCTGTGAGCGGAGGAAGGAGCATTGGACGCGCCGATCGTAAGAACGAAGGTAAGAGACAAACTTGTGCCTATACTGCTTCTACATTGAGGCCTATATTGTAACAAGATTAGGAGAGTTTTGTCTGACATTAGGCTTTGTCTTGTGTTGTGTCTTGCAGTGAACATGGATATGGTACTCAAAGATAATGACTTCATGTCAGTATTCATAGATATGCTAAGGGAGCTGCCCTGTCTGTGGGAGATTAACCACCCCCATTTCAAGAACCAAGCAAAGAGGAAGGCAGCACTGGTGCAATTGTGTGAAATTGTGAAGCAGGTGAACCCCACGGCAGACATCAACTATTTAAATTAATTAATTGGTGGCCTGAGGAGTACATATCTGAGGGAGCACAAGAAAGTCCTGGATTCACAGAGATCCGGAGCAGCAGATGACATCTATGTCCCCAGGATGTTGTCCTACGACAGGCTGCATTTTCTGGCAGGTCAGACTGAACCCAGGCCATCCCTCTCCAGTCTTCCTTCCACGCTTCCTTCCCCCCTGGCTGAGGCTTCTGACGCCCAACCTGGGCCTTCCAGGCCACATGTGGAGGAGCCCAGATTGAGCCAGGTATAGCATTCCTCTAAATATTTCTGCTTGTCCAATCAATGATGTTAACTAGATGTTAGTTGGGAGTACTAATTTAGGATTGTGATTGATGATGCAAAACATTACAACCATGTCCCTTTTTCATACACAGGGAAGTCTCAGCCAGGAGGTGGCCGGGCCGAGCCGGCTGGCTGATCTGCAGGTCCCTCCACTCCCCCTGGAAAGAAAAAGTGGCAGGAGGAGGAGTGCCCTAGAGGAGGCTACCGGAGGACTCTTTTGGAGGGCTACAGAGGTCCTGGGAGCACGACAGACCGTGGAGGAGGACATTGCTGCCGTCATTGCATTTAAAATGCAGAGGATGGAGGAGGGACAACAAGTCATGTGTGAGGCGCTCATATCGGAGGCTCTTAACAAAGGTATGAGGGGTCAAATCACACCTCAGACACACCTTTGCGATGGTCCTCCTCCTCCTGCAGGTCCTCCTCCTCGTCCTCCCTCTCCTCCAGGTCCTCCCAGTCCTCCTCCAGGTCCTCCTCCTCCTCCTGCCACATCTCCAACTGCACAGCCACAGCCCGGAAGGAAGCGTGAAAGGAAGACCAGAAAGTGAGGACCCTGGATCCAGTCTGGTCGGCCAAAAAATGCAGCACTTGTGGTACCACAGCTTGGGGACACACATGTCATCTGCTGCTATCCGGATCTCTGCGAATTCTGGACCAGACTGCCCTCCCTTACATATGGACTCCTCAGGCCACCAATTTTGATGTTGAAGAATTGTTGTCTGCCGTGGGGGTCCCAGGCTTCGCTAATTTCTCCTGTTGATCCAGTGTTGCCTTCCTCTTTGTTTGGTTCTGATACCTTAATAAAGGATTTTTGTTTTGAATTATACTCTCCTATGTGTTTTACTTCAAAAATGACAGTTTGTAAGGATTCAGGTACATTTCAAATATACAATGTAAAATTAACAAGGGACACCAACAACAAACAATCTCCTTGAGATTAAATAATAAAAGATATCAATGGTGTTGGGGTAACTTGACACACAAAACACACACAAAAATATTCTGGAGTAAAAATAAAAATAACATTGAACAAAGATCAGCCTTTGAAAAAATACAAACATTACAGAAAAAAAAAGACTTAAAATAAAAAAAATAAAAAAATAAAAATAATAATATAAAACTGTCAGATGTGACAACTAATAACAATATATTGAGGGAATCCCAAAAAAAAACACAAATAAAAGTTTGTGAGAAGTGTGTGTGAATATGAGCAGCAAAACTACTTAATTCTTCGTACATTATAAAGAAGAAGAGAGTGCGCTATATTAAACCATTTTTAACATTGCAGCGTGACGAAAGTGCTGTATCCATTGCGAACGCTAAGTCTACCAGAACGAGCTGTCCCGTCTCGGAATTTCTTCTGAGCATGCGTGGCACTTTGTGCGTCGGAACAGGCCACACACGGTCGGAATTGACGCGATCGGATTTTGTTGTCGGAAAATTTTATCTCCTGCTGTCCAACTTTGTGTGTCGGAAAATCCGATGGAAAATGTCCGATGGAGCCCACACACGGTCGGAATTTCCGACAACACGCTCCGATCGGACATTTTCCATCGGAAAATCCGACCGTGTGTACGGGGCATTATAGTTATAATATATAATCTTGTTTTCAGATACCTTTACTGGGAATTAGTAAAGATCAAATAATGGTTTCTATGTTAATATGATGTTATGTAACTTAGTTTGTGGAGACTGAGAACCCATGCTTAAAGAAAAAGAAAATAAAATACCTTGCTTTTTGAATAATTATGTTACAAAGGAAAATGTCTTCCCTAGGCAATAATAACCAGTGCAAAAAAAAAACCTTAAGCCTAGGTTCACATTGGAGCGATTTGTTATGCGATTTGAGAGATCAAATCGCATGACAAGTCGCAGCCTATTGGCGGCAATGGCACTGTTCCACACGGTGCGACACCGATTTTGAGGTGCCACACCGATTTATGCTACTTTTGCCAATTTCAGGTGCGACTTTAATAGACATCTGTGTATGAAGCCACACAGATGTCTATCAAGTAGCACCTGAAATCGCACTGACCTTGCTACTTTGAAATTGCGGTACTTCAAGTGAAGTAGCGCGATTTCAAAGTAGCATCAATGTGAACCAGGGCTAAAAAATGTTCACAAGCAGCACTTATGCCACGTACACACGGTCGGACTTTTCACCTACAAAAGTCCGACGGACGCCGCCGGCCCAAATCCGACGGACAATCCGACTGTGTGTGGTCTCCATCGGACTTCCAACGGACCGTTTCGGTCAGAAATCCGACGTAAGTTAGATTTGAAACTTGCTTCAAATCTTTACGTCGTAACTCCGCCGGACTCAGTTCCTGACGGAAAGCCCGTTCGTCTGTATGCTGGTCCGACGGAGGAGCAGGGTACTGCATCTCGCGCTCGCTGCAATAGGAAAAACACATTTTCCTATTGCGGCGAGCGCGGGGGGCATCCCAGGCCCTTAGGTCTGGTATGGAACTGTAAGGGGAACCCCCTACACCGAAAAGCCGGCGTGGGGGTCCCCCCAAAATCCATACCAGACCCCGATCCGAGCACGCAGCCCGGCCGGTCAGGAAAGGGGGTGGGGACGAGCGAGCGCCCCCCCTCCTTAACCGTACCAGGCCGCATGCCCCCAACATGGGGGGTGCTTTGGGGGAGGGGGCACCCTGCGGGGCCCCCCACCACAAAGCACCTTGTCCCCATGTTGATGAGGACAAGGGCCTCTTCCCGACAACCCTGGCCGTTGGTCACGGGTTGACCACGCCCCCTAAAACGCTGTCACACATTGCTCGCTGCAATAGGAAAAAAACATCTTCCTATTAAAGCAGCGTGAGAAAAACCGGCATGGGTTCCCCCTTCGTGTGCATGCCAGGCCCTTCGGTCTGGTATGGATATTAAGGGGAACCCCCTACGCCGGAAAAGCGGCGTGGGGAGTCCCCCACAAATCCATACCAGACCCTTATCCGAGCATGCAGCCCGGCTGATCAGGAAAGGGGGTGGGGATGAGCAAGCGCCCCCCCCTCCTGAACCGTGCCAGGCCGCATGCCCTCAACATGGGGGATGGGTGCTTTGGGGAAGGGGGAGGCGCGCTGCGGGACCCCCCCACCCCAAAGCACCTTGTCCCCATGTTGATGAGGACAAGGGCCTCTTCCCAACAACCCTGGCCGTTGGTTGTTAGGGTCTGTGGGCGGGGGGCTTACCAGAATCCTGGAGCCCCCTTTAATAAGGGGGCCCCCAGATCCTGGCCCCCCCACCCTATGTGAATGAGTATGGGGTACATGGTACCCCTACCCATTCACCTAGGGAAAAATGTCAATAAAAAAAAACACTGCACAGGTTTTAAAAGTAATTTATTAGACAGCTCCGGGGGGTCTTCTTCCGGCTTCGGGGGTCTTCTTCCGACTTCGGGGTCTTCTTCCGACTTCGGGGGTATCTCTGGTTCTTCTACACTGTCTCCGGCCTTTTCTCCCGTTGTTCGACCTGTTCTCCGCGCTCTCCGGGTCTTCTGCCAGGCTCCTCCGCTATCTTTTGCTCTTTTGCCGCTCTTTTGCTAGTGGAGGAGCCTGGTCTTCTGCCTTCTTCCCTCTTCTTTTCTTCCGATGTTGACACGACGGTCTCTCTGGCTGGAATGCTCTCTGAGCGCTCCGCTCTGACTTATATAGGCGGTGACTCCGCCCCCTTATGCCGTCACAGTCCCTGGGCATGCTGGGACTGTGACGTTTTAGGGGGTGTGGTCAACACCCAAATGTACTCTCCTGCCGGCCCCACACACAAACTTGGCTCTTTTCAGGTCAAAGTAAAGCTTGCTACCTGCAAGCTTTATATAACATAGGTTTGTGTGCTAATGAGGCAATCACAAACACATGGACAGTCCATTAAACACACAAAATGCAAGTTCACCCAATGTAGAGAGAACTTCAAAGTGGGTACACCTGTTAAGGATGTCCTTAAATTACTAACCCAAAAAACACACTCGGATGTTTCTGGGCATGCTCAAAGTGCTGTTCACACACAAAAAGCACCACCAAAAAAAACCAAAGTCCCTTAGCATGCCCAGAACAACCCAAATGCAGCTAGCACAAAATAAGCCACCTCACTGTCCAAAATTAAGCACATCATTCAGCATGCACCAAAATTACAGATGGGACAAAACACCCCCCAGTCCAGGGGGGCAACTAAAGAGCCTAACGTGCAAAAGTTATGCAACAAATACCATTGCAGTCTAAGGGAACTGACTTGGCAATTTTACTAGTCCCCACTTGGCTGGCTTATCTTCTAGTTATTGGCCTTAAAATGAGTATGGGGCCCAGGTCCCACCCTAAGGGACATATATCAATGTCACCAATTGGACAACCCCAAAAACAAAACAAGGAGAAATGCCTTTAAATATGCCAAATTGCTTAAGGGCCAGTTCACACCAATGCAGTCCAGTGCATATTTTATGCATCAAAAATGCATGGAAATTTGTTTATATGGTGTGCAATGGCATAGTTCACACCAGTGCTTGCCGTTCCAGTGCGTTCCAGTTCCAGAAAAAAAAAGTAGAACATGCTGCATTTTTTCTGCACTGGACTGTACTGGAAAGCTGTAAAACGCATCAAAAATGCACTGGAACGCACTTGTCCTTATTTAAGCTTAAGAAAAAAGAGGGGGGGGGGAACACTGGACTGCATCAAAAATGCACCAAAAACGCACTGGAACGCATCAAAAACGTACATGCAGAAAAGCACCTGGAACGCGTCCGGACTGTGTTTCTATGGTGTGAATGGGCCCTAAGGGCAAGATCACACCATAGAAAAGCAGTCCGGATGCGTTCCAGGTGCTTTTCTGCATGCACATTTTTTATGCGTTCCAGTGCATTTTTGGTGCATTTTTGATGCAGTCTAGTGCTTCCCCCCCAAGTGTGTTGCAGTGCGTTTTTGGTGCATTTTACAGCGTTCCAGTACAGTCCAGTGCATAAAAAATGCAGCATGTTCTACTTTTTTTTGGGGAACTGGAAACGCACTGGAACTGCAAGCACTGGTGTGAACTATGCCATTGAAAACCATGTAACCTACTTTCCATGCGTTTTTGATGCAGAAAAAAAACGCACTGGACTGCATGTGGTGTGAACTGGCCCTTAAGGAATAAAAGTTATTTAAAACTACTCGCGGCTATAATGAAATGTCGGTCCGGCAATTAGGGATGAGCCAAACACCCCCCTGTGCGTTTCGCACCAGAACTTGCGAACAGGCAAAAAATTTGTTCGAACACCGTTAAAGTCTATGCGACACGAACATGAATAATCAAAAGTGCTAATTTTAAAGGCTTATATGCAAGTTATTGTCATAAAAAGTGTTTGGGGACCCGAGTCCTCCCCCAGGGGACATGGATCAATGCAAAAAAAAGTTTTAAAAATGGCCGTTTTTTCGGGAGCAGTGATTTTAATAATGCTTAAACTGAAACAATAAAAGTGTAATATTCCTTTAAATTTCGTACCTGGGGGGTGTCTATAGTATGCCTGTAAAGGGGCGCATGTTTGACCGTGTTTAGAACAGTCTGACAGCAAAATGACATTTCAAAGGAAAAAAGTCAATTAAAACTACTCGCAGCTATTAATGAATTGCCGGTCCGACAATACACATAAAAGTTCATTGATAAAAATGGCATAGGAATTCCCCACAGGGGAACCCCGAACCAAAATTTAAAAAAAAATGACGTGGGGGTCCCCCTAAATTCCATACCAAGCCCTTCAGGTCTGGTATGGATATTAAGGGGAACCCCGGCCAAAATTAAAAAAAAATGGCGTTTGGTTCCCCCAAAAATCCATACCAGACCCTTATCCGAGCACACAACCTGGCAGGCCGCAGGAAAAGAGGGGGGACGAGAGAGCGCCCCCCCCTCCTGAACTGTACCAGGACACATGCCCTCAACATTGGGAGGGTGCTTTGGGGTAGCCCCCCAAAACACCTTGTCCCCATTAGGGATGAGCCGAACACCCCCCGGTTCGGTTCGCACCAGAACCCGCGAACGGACCGAAAGTTCGCACGAACGTTAGAACCCCATTGACGTCTATGGGACTCGAACGTTCGAAATCAAAAGTGCTCATTTTAAAGGCTAATTTGCATGGTATTGTCCTAAAAAGGGTTTGGGGACCCGGGTCCTACCCCAGGGGACATGTATCAATGCAAAAAAAACTTTTAAAAACGGCCGTTTTTTCGGGAGCAGTGATTTTAATGATGCTTAAAGTAAAAAAAAAAAGTGAAATATTCCTTTAAATATCATACCTGGGGGGTGTCTATAGTATGCCTGTAAAGTGACGCGTGTTTCCCATGTTTAGAACAGTCCCTGCACCAAATGTCATTTTTAAAGGAAAAAATCTCATTTAAAACTGCTTGCGGGTTTAATGTCATGTCGGGTCATGGCAATATGGATGAAAATCAGTGAGACAAACGGCATGGGTACCCCCCCAGTCCATTACCAGGCCCTTTGGGTCCTGTATGGATATTAAGGGGAACCCCGCACCCAAATTAAAATAAGGAAAGGCCCTATATACTCTGAACAGCAGTATACAGGCGGTGCAAACAAGACAGGGACTGTAGGTTTGTTGTTAAGTAGAATCTCTTTGTAATTTTGAACGGGTACATTTTTAACATGTTTAGCTCCAGCCAAAAAATCTTTTTTAAGCTTTTTGGAAAACATAGGGAAGGGTTATCACCCCTGTGACATTTGTTTTGCTGTCTTTCCTCCTCTTCAGAAGATTTCACCTCACTTTTTTGTCCCAATGAAAAATGTTTTTTGAAAATTTGGGTTTTTTTGTGGAACAAGGATTGGAAAGCATCAGTGGAAAGGAGAAATTGTTTTCCCATATTAACTCTTACAGGAGAGAATTTCCCTTCCTAGGGGTAGATTTCATCTCACTTCCTGTTGTCTCCTTCCGTTTGCAAGTAGGAGTCATTTGTAAGTTAGATGTTTGAAAGTAGGGTCCTGCCCTATATACTCAGCAGAAATTTGGGCCTTAGGTGTTGCTGTGGCCACAACACTGTAAGCCCTCACAGGGCCCTGCTGTGAAATATTAGATCAAGAATTGTAATTACATGCCCCTGTTGAACAGGAGCTGAAAAATTAGGCCTTAGGCACTGGTGCTGGTGTGACAACACTGCAACCCCTCACAGACACTCTAGTTGGAACGCAGGAACGAGCCCTGCTGCAAAGTATTGCTTCAAAAATTGTAATTACACGCCCCTGTTAGACAGGGGCAGAAAAATTGGGCCTTAGGCACTGGTGCTGGTGCCACAACACTGCAACCCCTCACAGACACTCTAGTTGGAACGCAGGAACGAGCCCTGCTGCAAAGTATTGCTTCAAAAATTGTAATTACACGCCCCTGTTAGACAGGGGCAGAAAAATTGGGCCTTAGGCACTGGTGCTGGTGCCACAACACTGCAACCCCTCACAGACACTCTAATTGGAATGTAGGAACGAGGCCTGCTGCAAAGTATTACATCAAAAATTGTAATTACACGCCCCTGTTAAACAGGGGCTGAAAAATTGTGCCTTAGGCACTGGTGGTGGCGCCCAGAACCAAAAATGTTCTTACAAGCTATCAGCGTGATGATTGAGGAGGAAGAGGATAATTACTCAGGGATAGTCACTCAGCATCAGCATAGGCAGTCTTTGAAGGGATCTGAGATTTCAAAAAAAATTATTCGGTTACATCAGCATCAGGTGCTTGGTAGCTGGTGGTGATCCAAGACTGATTCATTTTTATGAAGGTCAGCCGATCGACCGAGTCGGTGGACAGACGCACCCTGTGATCGGTCACCACGCCTCCAGCAGCACTGAATGTGCGTTCCGAAAGAACGCTGGATGCAGGACAGGCCAGTAGCTTAATTGCATACTGTACAAGCTCTGGCCAGTGATCAATCCTCAAGACCCAGTAACCGAGAGGATTTTCGGTGGGAAAGGTGTCCAAGTCTGATCTTGCCCCTAGGTATTCCTGCACCATGTAAAACAGACGCTGGCGATGGTTGCTGGAACCGATCATACCTTGGGGCTGCGGACCAAAAAATTGTCTGAACGCATCGGTCAGACGGCCACCTTCTCCACCGCTCCTTCTTTGACTGACCGAAGCCTCAGCAACACGTTGTCCAGAAACAGGAGTTTGTAACCTCCCAGTCTCTGGGAACGCGTTGCACAGACCTTTCTGCAAGGCCTCCCGAAGATGTTTCATCCTCTGCTCCCTCTGCGATGGCAAGATAAGGTCCGCAACCTTACCCTTGTAACGTGGATCAAGGAGGGTTGCCAGCCAGTATTGGTCCTTCTCCTTGATGCCACGAATACGAGGATCCTTACGCAGGCTTTGCAGGATCAGGGAGGCCATGCAGCGTAGGTTTGCTGAGGCATTCGGTCCGGAGTCCTCTGGGTCACTAAGGACAACAACGTCCGCAGCCACCTCCTCCCAGCCACGTACAAGTCCATGTGTTCCTTGGGACTGATCCCTTAAAGACTGCTGCTGATGCTGAGTGCCAGGCTCCACCTCCATACTGACACAATCTTCCTCCTCCTCCTCCTCCTCCTCGTCCTCTTCCTGTGTGATCGGCGGGCACGCAGGAACACTGTCTGGATAAAGGGGGCCTTGAGAGCTAAGGAAGTCCTCCTCTTCCTGCCTCTGTTCTGCCTCAAGTGTCCTGTCCATTATTCCACGCAGCGTGTGCTCCAACAGGTGGACAAGGGGGACAGTGTCACTGATGCATGCACTGTCAGTGCTCACCATCCTCGTGGCCTCCTCGAATGGTGACAGGACAGTGCATGCATCCCTGATCATGGCCCACTGGCGTGGGGAAAAAAAACCAAGCTCCCCTGACCCTGTCCTGGTGCCATAGTCGCACAGGTACTCATTGATGGCCCTCTGCTGCGTGTGCAGCCGCTGCAGCATGGCCAACATTGAGTTCCACCTGGTGGGCATGTCACAGATTAGGCGGTTCTTGGGCAGGTTAAACTCCTTTTGGAGGTCCGTCAGCTGAGCACTGGCATTATATGACCGGCGGAAATGTACACAGACTTTCCTGGCCTGCCTCAGGACATCCTGTAAGCCCGGGTACCTGCCCAAGAACCGCTGCACCACCAAGTTAAGGACGTGAGCCAAACAGGGCACATGGGTCAGTTGTCCCTGTCGGAGGGCAGAGAGGAGGTTGGTGCCATTGTCGCAAACCACCATTCCTGCCTTAAGTTGGCGTGGCGTCAACCACCTCTGAACCTGCCCCTGCAGAGCTGACAGAACCTCTGCCCCAGTGTGGCTCCTGTCCCCCAAGCACACCAGCTCAAGCACCGCATGGCATCTTTTGGCCTGCGTACTTGCGTAGCCCCTTGAACGCCTACGGAGCACCGCTGGTTCCGAGGAAGAGGCCATGGAGGAAGAAGAAGAGGAGGGGGTGGAGGAGAGAGGTGTGTCACAATCAGCATTTTGGAGGCGTGGTGGCGGAACAACCTCCAACACTACTGCACCTTGTCCTGCATCCTTCCCAGCTGCCAGCAGAGTCACCCAATGTGCCGTGAAACTTAGGTAACGTCCCTGTCCATGCCTGCTGGACCATGAGTCAGCGGTAATATGCACCTTACCGCTGACCGCCCTGTCCAGCGAGGCATGGACATTGCCTTCCACATGCCGGTAGAGAGCCGGAATCGCCTTCCGTGAGAAAAAGTGGCGTTTGGGTACCTGCCACTGAGGAACCGCACATTCCACAAACTCACGGAAGGGGGCAGAGTCTACCAACTGAAAAGGCAGCAGTTGAAGTGCTAGCAATTTTGCCAAGCTAGCATTCAACCGCTGGGCATGTGGATGGCTGGGAGCAAACTTCTTTCGGCGGTGCAGCAGCTGGGGCAGGGAAATTTGCCTGGTACAATCTGACGTCGGTGTACCAAAAGCAGATTGCCCACAAGTACTTGGCTGTGACACACCTAATTCTACACCTTCATTCCTCTCACTGCAGGTCTCAGAGAGGACTGAAGGTCTAGTGGGGTTGGAAATCTCAGCTGATGAGGAGCAAGGAGAGATCCTCTTTGTTCTTTGGTGTGGGTCTTTTAGATACGCTTGCCAACGAACTGCATGGCAGGTCAACATATGTCTGGTCAAGCATGTGGTACCCAAGCGGGAGATGTTTTGGCCACGCGAGATACGCTTGAGACATATGTTGCAAATAGCAGCGGTGCGATCTGATGCACTCGTCTCAAAAAAAGGCCCACACCAAAGAACTTTTTGAATAACGCGCAGAGACTGCAGCACCCTGCACATGTGGAGCTTTGGGGTGTGATGCAGTCAATGTGCTACCCTTAGGCTGGCCCCTGGAGGGCATCCTGCCTCGTTGGTGATGTGCCGCTGCCTCCTCCTCCTCCTCCTCCTCCTCCTCCTCTCTCCTATCAGGCACCCACGTTGAGTCAGTGACCTCATCATCCCCTCCCTCCTCATCACTGGAGCAAACCTGGCAGTATGCTGCAGCAGGGGGAGCATGACTGCCAGATTGCTGTCCTTCTTGGGCACCCCCTCTGTCCGTGCTCATGTTACTGCCTTCATCGAGCTCAGTATCATCATCAGAGCCTTCCAAACGCTGGGCATCCTCCTGGAGCATGTACCCAACACTGTGGTCAAACAGTTCGAGGGAATCCTCAGGAGGACATGGTGGAGCTAGGGAAGGAGTCACTGATGACATTGAGCTGAGGGAAGTGGCCGCTGCTTTGCCAGACAAAGCACCCTGGGCATGGGTGAGAGAGGATGAGGAGGATGAGGACGGCTTGGTCATCCACTCGACCAAGTCTTCCGCATGTTGCGGCTCAACACGGCCAGCTGCCGAAAAAAAGGCCAAGCGTGTCCCATGGCCACGTGCTGATGAGGATGCACCGTCTCCATGACCAGCACTAGACACAGAGCCTGCTTGCCCTCTCTTATTGGCTTGTGCCTCTCCTTCTTGGCCTTCCAGACATACTAATGGCCTGTAGCTGCACTAATCTGGGATAGAACACCTGTAATTTTCTTCAGGTAGCTTTATATACTGTAACCAGACAAGCCTGCCTGTCAGTAGGAAGATAACAGGAACGGATCTAGCTGAACACTGTGAGCAGGACGCACTGCACTAAATGTAAATAGCAGGAACGGATCTAGCTGAACACTGTGAGCAGGACGCACTGCACTAAATGTAAATAGCAGGAACAGATCTAGCTGAACACTGTGAGCAGGACGCACTGCACTAAATGTAAATAGCAGGAACGGATCTAGCTGAACACTGTGAGCAGGACGCACTGCACTAAATGTAAATAGCAGGAACGGATCTAGCTGAACACTGTGAGCAGGACGCACTGCACTAAATGTAAATAGCAGGAACGGATCTAGCTGAACACTGTGAGCAGGACGCACTGACTGCACTAAATGTAAATAGCAGGAACAGATCTAGCTGAACACTGTGAGCAGGACGCACTGCACTAAATGTAAATAGCAGGAACGGATCTAGCTGGACACTGTGAGCAGGACGCACTGCACTAAATGTAAATAGCAGGAACAGATCTAGCTGAACACTGTGAGCAGGACGCACTGCACTAAATGTAAATAGCAAGAACGGATCTAGCTGAACACTGTGAGCAGAACGCACTGACTGCACTAAATGTAAATAGCAGGAACAGATCTAGCTGAACACTGTGAGCAGGACGCACTGCACTAAATGTAAATAGCAGGAACGGATCTAGCTGAACACTGTGAGCAGGACGCACTGCACTAAATGTAAATAGCAGGAACGGATCTAGCTGAACACTGTGAGCAGGACGCACTGCACTAAATGTAAATAGCAGGAACGGATCTAGCTGAACACTGTGAGCAGGACGCACTGCACTAAATGTAAATAGCAGGAACAGATCTAGCTGAACACTGTGAGCAGGACGCACTGCACTAAATGTAAATAGCAGGAACGGATCTAGCTGAACACTGTGAGCAGGACGCACTGCACTAAATGTAAATAGCAGGAACAGATCTAGCTGAACACTGTGAGCAGGACGCACTGCACTAAATGTAAATAGCAGGAACGGATCTAGCTGAACACTGTGAGCAGGACGCACTGCACTAAATGTAAATAGCAGGAACGGATCTAGCTGAACACTGTGAGCAGGACGCACTGCACTAAATGTAAATAGCAGGAACGGATCTAGCTGAACACTGTGAGCAGGACGCACTGCACTAAATGTAAATAGCAGGAACGGATCTAGCTGAACACTGTGAGCAGGACGCACTGCACTAAATGTAAATAGCAGGAACGGATCTAGCTGAACACTGTGAGCAGGACGCACTGACTGCACTAAATGTAAATAGCAGGAACAGATCTAGCTGAACACTGTGAGCAGGACGCACTGCACTAAATGTAAATAGCAGGAACGGATCTAGTTGAACACTGTGAGCAGGACGCACTGCACTGAATGTAAATAGCAGGAACGGATCTAGCTGAACACTGTGAGCAGGACGCACTGCACCAAATGTAAATAGTCTAGATAGAAGATAACAGGAACGGATCTAGCTAAACTGAATACAGTGTATATATATATATGCAACACCTGGGATGCATATATATACAAAATACACTGTAAGTGCAGCTAACTGACTGACTGTTCTGCCTAATCTATCTAACTCAAATCAAATGACACTGTCTGTCTCTCTCTCTATCTCTCAGCACACCGGAACACACACTACACAGGGCCGCCGTGCAGGCGGCCTTATATAGTGTGGGGCGTGTACTAAATCCCCTGAGCCATAATTGGCCAAAGCCACCCTGGCTTTGGCCAATTACAGCTCTCTCTACTGACGGCGCTGTGATTGGCCAAGCATGCGGGTCATAGTGCATGCTTGGCCAATCATCAGGCAGCAATGCACTGCGATGCCGCAGTGAATTATGGGCCGTGATGCGCCACACGAATTTGGCGCGAACGGCCCATATCGTTCGCAATTCGACGGACGGTCGAACAGCCGATGTTCGAGTCGAACATGGGTTCGACTCGAACACGAAGCTCATCCCTAGTCCCCATGTTGATGGGGACAAGGGCCTCATTCCCACAACCCTTGGCCAGTGGTTGTGGGGGTCTGCGGGCGGGGGGCTTATCGGAATCTGGAAGCCCCCTTTAACAAGGGGACCCCCAGATCCCGGCCCTCCCCCCTGTGTGAAATGGCAAGGGGGTACTTTCCTACCATTTCACAAAAAAACTGTCAAAAATGTTAAAAATGACAAGAGACAGTTTTTGACAATTCCTTTATTTAAATGCTTCTTTCTTCTATCTTCTATCTTCTATCTTCTATCTTCCTTCGGTTTCTTCCTCCATCTTCTTCTTCTTCTGGTTCTTTCTCCGGTGTTCTCGTCTGGCATCTTCCTCCGCGGCATCAGCGTCTTCTTCCTTTCTTCTCCTCGGGCCGCTCCGCATCCATGATGGCATGGAGGGAGGCTCCCGCTGTGTGACGCTTCTCCTCTTCTGACGGTTCTTAAATACTGGGGGTTGGGGCCACCCAGTGACCCCCCCTCTGACGTCACGGGGAATGCCACAGGGAAGTCCCCGTCAAGTCCCCGTGCGTCAGAGGGAAGCGGGGTCACCTGGTGCCCCCCCCCATCATTTAAGAACCGTCAGAAGAGGAGAAGCGTCACACAGCGGGAGCCTCCCTCCATGCCATCATGGATATGGAGCGGCCCGAAAAGAAGATGAAGACAAGAAGATGAAGAGAAGAAGATGAAGAGAAAAAGATGAAGAGAAGAAGATGAAGAGAGAAGCGTCACACAGCGGGAGCCTCCCTCCATGACAACATGGATGCGGAGTGGCCCGAGGAGAAGAAGGAAAGAAGATGCCGATGCCGCGGAGGAAGATGCCGGACGAGAACACCGGAGGAAGAACCAGAAGAACCAGAAGAAGATGGAGGAAGAAACCGAAGGAAGATAGAAGAAAGAAGAAGCATTTAAATAAAGGAATTGTCAAAAACTGTCTCTTGTCATTTTTAACATTTTTGACACTTTTTTAGTGAAATGGTAGGGGTACCCTTACCATTTCACACAGGGGGGGGGCGGAATCTGGGGGTCCCCTTGTTAAAGGGGGCTTCCAGATTCCGATAAGCCCCCCGCCCGCAGACCCCCACAACCACCGGCCAGGGTTGTGGGGATGAGGCCCTTGTCCTCATCAACATGGGGAAAAGGTGTTTTGGGGCTACCCCAAAGCACCCTCCCAATGTTGAGGGCATGTGGCCTGGTACGGTTCAGGAGGGGGGGGGCGCTCTCTCGTCCCCCCTATTTTCCTGCGGCCTGCCAGGTTGCGTGCTCGGATAAGGGTCTGGTATGGATTTTTAGGGGGACCCTGCGCCAATTTTTTAAAAAATTTTGGCGAAGGGTTCCCCTTAAAATCCATACCAGACCTGAAGGGCCTGGTTTGGATTTTTAGGGGGACCGCATGCTTTTTTTTTTTTATGGCGTGGGGTTCCCCTTAATATCCATACCAGACCTGAAGGGCCTGGTATTGAATTTCGGGGGAACCCCATGCATTTTTTTTCTGAATTTTGTTTGTTTTCTTAATGCTGTTTTTATCAATGAACTTTTATGTGTATTGCCGGACCGACATTTCATTAGAGCCGCATGAAGTGAACCAGCGTTAAAAAAAAAAAAAAAAAAAGTCTAGAGGTGCGCCCGTTCAACCTATGCAAATGCTTTTACGTTGCCTGACATTTACTAATATTTTGCCGGCGCAGTGAACCAGAGTATTTGAACAAGCGCAAATGCTGTTTGAGCATGCGCAGTGTATAAATTCACCTCCCGCAGTTTAAATGTATTTGCCGGCGCAACCGGCTTATTCAGAGAAAGTCACTTTCTCATTCTATTTTGGCCATATTTGTGACTTGGACAGTTAGTACTACACTTCCCCACATCACCCCACATCACCCCCATATTATTGGCACTTCCAGCTTGTTTAAATTTGAAGTTAAAGATGCCGTGCGCCATGTCTATAGTGGCGTACAGATCACCTCTTCCCGTGCGCCGGGAAGAAAATAGTAAATGGGGGATCGCGCTGTGTTCCCGGCGCAAATGCTTTGTAAATACGACAATGTCATTTTCGCATCAGCGTGCACTGCCAGTCATGGTGCAAATGCTTCATAAAGAACAGGCTAATTTATTTTTAATGTGGTATTATGTGAAAATCTTCAAGGTTCCTAAAAAAAAAAAAAAAAGGAGTTAAGCCCAGGTTCCCACTGAGCTGCGGGAATGAAGCCATGCGAGTTCAGATGAACTCGCATGATTTCACTCCCGCATGTCAGTCCCAATTTCGGCCGCAATGTCAGAGACATCTGTGCAGGTTTCTGCACAGATGTCAATGTAAATCGCAGCCCGAAATTGCAAAAAGTAGTACAGAAACTACTTTTTGAAATCGTGCAGCGCCGCAGATGTGGTATCGCACCGATTAGGACCGTGCAATTGACGGCAATTGCCACCGATTTGACATGTCCAATCGCATGTCAAAACACTCCAGTGTGAACCAGGGCTGAGAGATCTTTAGAGTCTGTTTTCTATACAATGTAACTTGTATTGTCTAAACACTTATTGTAAACAACATTCCATCATAAATTATTCTCTGCTACAGCTCATGTGTAACTTCTGCAAACAAATGGTCAGCATAATTATTTCAGCAAGTTTAGTTTAGTCCTTCACAAAGAGATCTTCACATTCAAATTTATGACACCTGTTATTTATTCTGTGCCTGCTGGAGTACTAAATTATTTGAAAATGTACTGTACTAACCACAGGGAATACCAGACAATCCTCTTTTCCTTATGGTTAGAAATTTGTGTACAGTAGGTGTTTACACTGCAGCAGGAATGGCTGCAGTGCAGATACATTTTCCACAGGATACCAGAAACCGACAAAATAAAACTGGTTACGTTTACACAGCACTGTCATTACTAAAATGTGTTTATATTGAAAACAATATATACTGTGAATTGATGTAAAACAGATGCAAATGGGCTTTTGTATCATTTATTTTATTATAAAGAGAAAATCTGAAGAGGGGGACTCAAATAAAAATCTTAAGGAAGAACACTGACGTGTGGGTATAAAAAAATATAATAAAAAAATTGAGCTGCAGATATTTGATCTTCGACATGTTGTCATTCTTTACTTTGCTACATTTGTTATGCAGAAAATACAATAAACACAAAGTATTTATTGTTAGAAACAGTGATTAGTCAGTAACTAATAAACTGCATTTTACATAATAATAACAATAATAATAACAATATAATAACAATAGGTTGCATTAAAATATACTTTCAACTAGGAAACCAAATAAAAACTATAGCACTATAGAAAATTTATATTAAAGTGAAACTATGTCAAACCTGTGTGATTCGCACCAAGCATATGATGAAAATCAAAAGATACAGGGATAAAGGTAGCTGAAGTTATGTGCAAATCTCATCTTTTACTATATTAATCCAGCCTTTTGCAACTTTCTGAGCTTCCTTATTGATCCTTTATTTTGGTGGTAATCGTCACTGACTGATAAGGAGGTTCAGAAGGTGGGGAATAGGAGATCAATAGTATGTTTTCACCATTTTGATGTGGGTCTTCACCAAAGGTAATTCTTGCTTTTAACCCCATGTTTTTATTATTCATAGTATTAATTTCTTTTTAGGTTTTCTGTCTTCTATTTTCATTTGGTAATCCAGACAGCAAGTCTTTAGTTTTTGCACATACTCTGCAGCAGAATGTATCAGTTTACATGGATGAAACAAACCATTTACCACTGGCAGGGGTGATTAAAATGATCAACTTGTCGGGTGTGGCCTGGACGCGGCTGAAGATGGCAGCTTAATCCCTCTACTCTGCTACTCCTCGGTCATCTGTCTGGCACAGAAGGAGACTCTCCTAAGCTAACATGGGCAAAACTGACAGGGATCCATCGGCCACCCGTTCCCGATCACCGCGGGATCAAGACACGCAGCTCACCGGCAATATACCAGAGATATTCAGATCCAGAGCGCGGGAGCCGGCCCCGGCATCACAGGCCTCCAGTGAGGTAAGCTGCAGCCCCACGAGGCGGTCAGGAGCACATGCCAGTGAACCACATCCCCCAGCCATGAGCAGCCTCATCTAGAGGACCTCAGAGCAGTAGCTGCAGATATTAAAAACACTCTGTCTGCAGCGATATCAGAACTCAGATTGGATATGCAGGCTGTGGCAGGTCGCCTAGTGGAAGTAGAAGATATCACTGATCGCCATGAGATCACCATAAACACAGCACAGCGTTCCCTGAGCACACACTCCATGCAGCTACAGGACCTACAGAGGCATGTAGAAGATTTAGATAACAGGGGCTGCCATCATAACATTAGAATCAGAGGACTCCCTGAATCAATCGACTCAGATCATCTCCTTCAAGCTGTGACAAACGTTTTTAATGACCTCTTAGGTCACCCACCCGATACACCCGTGGATATGGAACGTTTGCACCGAGCACTTCGTCCCAGGGGCAGGAATACAGACCTCCCAAGAGACGTTATAGGCTGTCTCACCAACTTCAGGATAAAAGAAGAAATCATGAGACAAGCTAGACTCAGAGGACACATCCTATTCCGAGGTACAGAAATTAAACTTTACTCGTCTCAAATCACTTTGCACAAACGTAGAGCTCTGTGCCCACTTCTAGACGCCCTGAGATACAGGAATATCCCCTACAGGTGGAAATTCCCCTTCTGCCTACAAGCTGGCTCTGGCGGAAGATTCTCTCTCCTACGAAACCCAGAGGAAGCAATTCCATTCTGTGAAAACCTTGGAATTCCACCAATCGCAATCCCGGACTGGCATCGAGACCCACGCAGTGTCACCCCACAGCATGAGGAACTGATGGAGGTCCACCAATGGGAAAACTCATCCACGACCAGAAGACGTTGACTCTCCACCCGTATCTCACCTCCACCAGCCAACCGTTGTTCCCCAAGAGAAGGCAATGTTCCAGCTTCACCGGCTCACAGAATGGCAAGAAAGGATTAAACATGACAACCTGATCTACCAGCTTCTTCCTTACCCCACAGAATTGTATAATCACAATCTACATGAGTGAAATCTCCAGTGGGTAAGCTTGTCTAGGTTTAAGTCCCACCCACTGTCAAAATGATTCATGTCATTCAAGGCACAGCTTGAAACAAGTCCTGTGACTTCCGTAGAAGAGGTACATTTGAACAAGAATATGGGATCTCTGTGGACATCCTGAATATGACCTTATAGGTAGATCCCATAATCCTTCTATACAATCTCTATGATTCCATGCAGGTTAACCACTCCACAGGTGCAGAGAACCCCCAAGCTCTGACTCGCTCTAAAAAATCAACAAGGTGCGTAAACAAGTCGCACAGCACCTGCAGGCAGGGGCGGACTAATAACTCATGGGGCCCTAGGAGATTATGGGGCCCCCAGGCAATCAGAGATTATGGGGCCACACAGTATACACACACACAGTATACAATCACACAGTATACACATACATGTACACACAGTATACACAGACAGATGTAAAAAAACACAGATTTATACATACTGTCCCTGGTTTTACCGAGGTTGGCAACCCTGATGGGGCCCCCTAGTGGCCCAGGGCCCTCGGGCAGTGCCCGAGTGGCTCAATGGTCAGTCCGCCCCTGCCTGTAGGGAATGACTAAACCAATCCAGGCAACCTTACTACGTAAGGCACACAGGGGCAATGCACTGAGATATATGCTTGTTACTAGATATACATCCTATCCTCTCGCCAATTTCCAAATTTAGTTCTCTCCCCCCAAAGTATTGATATACATAGCCCAGACTCTCTTTAACAACTCTAGAACATATATTGACTGGATACCTCCAAAGTAAATATAAAGGTGGATAGGATGTATCTCTCTTCTTGTCCTAACAGACAAGTTTAAGCCATGTTCAAGCACAGGCTAATATATGTCAAAAGTTTATATGTTCAGTACAAATTGCCAAAGCGGTACAATGCTTATAATGCTCTCAATGATAAATGTTTCGTTTATTAGTTTAAAAGTTTGACACATACCATCACACCCCCACTGGGGGCATGTACTTCAGTAAACAAACATGAACGGCTCAAATGTTTACTGTTTTCAAACAGTAGCGTAGCGACACGAACATTGGTTAGACACCCAGGAATTGTCATCAAAGATTTCAAAACCATCATATACGTATGTTATGGTCTCCAACAGGAGCAGCAACCCTTCCTTGGACATGGAATCCCCTAACAATGTCTGAATCCACTAGTCTTACAAGGGGGAGTCAATACAAAGGGTGATAGATAGGCCGGGGCGCCCTGAGTACAAATGCCCTACATATATACAGTATCTGTATCTCGTCGTGTCATAAGATATATATCCTATCCTCTTACCAACTAATATGGCAAATCCTCCAACCCCCCGTGTGATTAATTACATGGTTTTAATACCCATAAGCAGCTCCTATGCACGTAAAGAAACAACCCTTTTATGCAAACAATGAAGGGGATAGGATATACCTGGCATAATGATGGTTTCCTTTACTAAGTTGTTAAGTGTTAACCAAGATTGAACAATGGTTATCTGTTTGTTTTACAAATGTTTATAAGTTCAACATGTCCGAGCAATTTCCTTGATTTATTAATAAAACTGATTGAATCCATCACACAGATTCATGTAATGCCCCTGCACTACTCCTCCCTAGTAGCATAATCCACGTGCTCACATATCTCACTCCAGACCTACACATTGTCGGATACTTCAGTAAATACCAACAAAAACACAATGCATAAAAACATGCTCAATCAAAACACTCTGAGACATCCTCGGCAACTAAACACCCCTGAAGATGCCATCTCCATACCATTTGCTGCTCTCCCATATATCCTCTTGACTATAATGACCGAACGAGTAGCCATGAGGTACAGTACCTACACCTATTGTATATTCTCTGAAACTATCCTCACCAGTCCTACCACACCCTGCAACAGCACAGTCCCCAGACTTGTGCTGACCTTCTCCGACAAAACCTACACAAGAAGGCAGGTTACCGGGTCTATCCTTGCCGTCGGAATACCCCTCATCTATCCACACATAAGTATCTTCCTTTCAGCAAAACTCCCCACAACCCCTGACTTACTCCCTACCTTCCTTCCCCCCTCCCTTTCAACCTCCTTAACAGCCAGAAGAGAATTATACACCGCTTGTAAGACATAACTAGAGGCACACAACACCCAACTTAATGCCCATTGCAAACCCACTTCTCATGAGAATTAAACTCAAAATAGTCTCCCTCAACATGAAATAACTTAACGTACGCGAAAAAAGAGCACAACTCTTACTATACATGAGAAAACTCAAAGCTGATATAGTCCTACTCCAGGAAACGCACTTCAGAACTGACCAAGTACCTAAACTTTCAAACAAAGATTTTCTGAAGATCTTTCACGCAACCAATCTGTTAGCTAAAACAAAAGGAGTATCGATTTTAATATACATACATGTACCCTTAGAAGTGATGGACTCACAAATAGATGACTCCGGCCGATACACATTTATCAAAGGCACAATCTGAAATAGACCCATCATGATAGCTAATATATACAGCCCTAACTCGAGTCAAGTGAGCTTCTTCTGCGAGATAGCACTGGCCCTAACCTCCTTCCAATCAGGCATCCTCCTACTCGGAGGGGACATTAACATCGCTCTGAATCCGCTCGAAGATACATCCTCTGGAACATCTTCCCTCCCATTCAAAGCTCTTAAACAAATTAAAGCCCAATTACAGGATTTACTCCTACATGATTCCTGGCGCATCCTACATCCCAGTGACAGAGACTTTACCATCTACTCCAGACCTCATGACCGTCACTCTAGAATAGACTACCTTTTTATCACACAAAGAGACCTACCATTCTTGTCGGAAGCAACCATCAAACTTACGTTTCTATCCGACCACAACCCCATCACAGCCACTTTTACATTTCCAGAACACACACAATGCACCAAAATCTGGAGACTAGACGCATCACTACTCACAAACCCTTCATACATGGGCAAAATTACGGAAAACGTTAAGGACTTCTTTGAAACACTCCCGACACGTCCCACATGACCCAATGGGAGGCCCACAAGTGCGTGGTTAGGGGAGCACTTATTAAACTTGCATCAACTCATAAACATTCCCAACAGGAAGCAACTAATGCCTTACTAAACCAAATACAGAAATTGGAACAGGCCCACAAACTCACTAAGGCCCGTTCCACCCTACAAGAACTGGAACAAGCCCTAAATCACCTTAAAGAAGAACTAGGGAAAAAGACCAGGAAAAACTTTATCCTTTCCCAAAAGCTCTTCTATGAGCACAGTAATAAAAATGGAGAGCCAGAGCCCTTCAAGCCAAAAAAGCAAACATCACAATGCACAAAATCAGATCGTCCCCTACAACAACATTATCCAACAGTGATGAAATCGCAAACCACTTTGCCCAATACTATACAGATTTGCATATCCTCCCCCCTGAACAAAAACCGCATACGGACACTAGGTCACACGAAGATATCATCACAGAATTCCTCACACAAAACAGCCCCAGACCTATTTCCCCAGAGCAAGCAAAATTAGTAGATGGTCCCATAACAGGAGAAGAATTCCTCTCAGCTATAAAACAAATGAAACCAGGCAGAAGCCCCGGCCCAGACGGATTCTGTATGACATATTATAAAACTTTCTCAAATTTAGCAATGGCCCCCTTCTTAAGAGCTTTTAACCTACTATCCCAACCCAATACAACATCCAATACCCTGCTCGAAGCACATATATGTGTAATCCCCAAACCTGGTAAAGACAGTGAATTGGCCTCAAATTACCGTCCTATCTCGCTACTAAACACTGACCTTAAAATCTTTGCAAAAATTATAGCCAACCGCATACTCCCTCTAATCCCAAATCTCATATCAATAGACCAGGTAGGGTTCATCCCAGGAAGAGAAGCCAGGGATAATACCCTCAAAGCTATCAACATCCACCACTGGCTCTACACCACTAAAGTCCCTGGCTTCTTCCTATCATTAGACGCTGAGAAGGCCTTTGACAGGCTACCCTGATGCTACCTCGTAGCGGTATTACGAAATCTCGGCTTTGGTGAACGCCTGGTAAGCTTCATAACATCCCTCTACACCAATCCCAGAGCGAAAGTCCGAGTAAATGGACTCCTGTCAAACGCCCTCCAAATCAAAAATGGCACACGTCAGGGCCGCCCTCTTTCCCCCATCCTGTTTGTCCTTACAGTAGAACCCTTCCTACGTAGACTGCAGGATAACTCAGACATCCATGGACTTACCATAGCGGAGAAAAAATACAAGTTAGCTGCGTTTGCGGACGATATTCTCTTATTTCTATCCAACCCCCTTGTAACTATCCCTAACCTCCTTAAAGACTTCAAATTATTCCAATATATAGCCCACTTCAAAATAAGTTTTACAAAATCACACACTCTGAACATAACTTTAACAGAACAACAGATGTCACACTGCAAGCAAAACTTCCCATTCATCTGGAAATCAGATGCACTGACATACTTGGGAATTCAACTACCTGCAAACCTACCAGATCTCTTCCTTAACAATTACCTCCCTCTGCTCAAAACCATCACAGACGACCTAAAAAAAATGGAACAAGTCGCACTTTTCCTTGTTTGGGAGAACGGCCATAGTCAAGATGAATATTTTACCACGCGTACTTTACCTTCTCCAAACGATCCCTATTAAACTTCCTAACACGTTCCTACGATCTATCTCCAAAATCAATAGAAATTTTATTTGGAACCAAAAACACAGCAGAATTAGGTACAGCTAGCTAATAAACCCCAAAGCCAAAGGGGGAATAGGCCTACCCGACAAACAGCACTACTACTGGGCCTGTCACTTACAACGGATTGTAGACTGGCACACATATCAACAGACAAAAGACTGGGTGGCCTTAGAAAACTCATTCTCTCTACACCCCATTACCGGGACCCCCTGGATCAAAGGCAACCTCCTACCAGAAACCATTACGAATCACCCAACGATAGGCCCCACGTTGGAGTGCTTTACGCAGTCCAACTGCAAATTCAAACTTTACAAAACTTCAGGCCCCCTCTCGCCAATCTTGTTCAATCCACAATTTCCTCCAGGGATGGAACACCACCCACTATCCCACACGCAACCAGACATAGGCCTACGTATACATCACATCGTACATGAAGGCAAATTACTAACTCGAGAACAAATGGGCGTTACCCGGACCACGCATAAACTAAGCATACTAAAATACTGGCAACTCATGCATTATGTAGACAGTATAAAAAGTAACGGACCTATCTGAAGCCCTAACTGAATTTGAAAAATTATGCCTAAGTGGCACACCACAACGTCATGTCATCTCCAAGATACAAAATATGTTCTGGAATAACACCCAGACTGACGAGGGAACAGCCTGCAAAGCCTGCAACAAGGACCTAAACATAGAAATGACAAGTAGCTCTTGAGACACAATATACCGAAATGCCCACAAAGCTTCTACAAATATCTCTACCCAAGAGGCAAATTATAAAGTGATCTCACGTTGGTATCGCACCCCTACTATCTTACACAGATTCAATACATTCCAATCAGATAAGTGCTGGAGATGCCAGAATGAATTAGTCGACCTCCTACACATCTGGTGGACTTGCCCCAGCATCCAGGTTTTCTGGAAACAAGTCCATAAACGAATCAAAAAAATTACCACATATAAGCTAGACTATTCACCCGCACAGTTCCTACTACACCTCCAGAAGCCAGATGACATACCACACTTTAGATCACTAGCCATGATGCTAGTCAACGCAGCCAAAATGTGCATACCCCCTTTATGGGGCACTCCTAGAGCACCCTCCATTTTGGACTGGTTTAAAAGAATAAATAAAATTGCAGAAATGGAAGAACTTATCGCAATATCCCGAAACTTACCACACAAATTCTCTATGCTTTGGGCCTGCTGGACCTACTTTAAATCAACTGCAGAATACCTCCAAAGGATGAATACTTGACCCTTTACATATGAATGACATTAAGCTGTTTATTTATACCAAAAAAAAAAAGCTACCTTTAAACCGCTACTGAAGACGCTTACCATACAGCTATTCCTCACGTGGAGAAACTCACTTGGCTCTCCCTATAAAATTACGCACATATAGATACAATCTAACAGTTAAAATTAACACCTCTAACAACACACCTCTAGTGACTTCTGGCAAAATACGAACCCTATACCTCTTTACCTCCCGCTACCCTATTTTACCCCCTCCCCCATCTAGTCCCTGGACCAGGCCAAATGTATATGGTGTGTTGGACACACACATGTGTATACGAACAAACAATTACACGAGGGAACATAACTCCCCAAAATACCCCATATAAAAAATTGATAGGCAATAACCACAAATTAGATACCATAGAAAGTAATGTTAATAATGTTAACACTCTTCCCGCCACATGCCCCTGAGCTGTAAAACACAGTTCCCCTCCTCCCAGCATAAATACTAGACTAATATTCCCCACATACAACTCAATTACACTATATCATCATTAGTGTTATACTAATCTCGGACTAGATTCATATTTTGCTGTTGGTTTGTTCAATAAGTCCTGGTTACATATTTCTGTAATTGTATTGCACCCACCTATCATTGATGTACCTGTATTTTTTTCCTTACATTCAATAAAAAGAAGTTTGGGGAAAAAAAGATCAACTTTTTGTGAAAACAGAGAGAGAAAAAACAAAGAAAAGAAAACTGATGCATCCACCACATCTAATGATTGGTTAGCTGCAATATATTAAATTTTTGGTTTTGGGTTAAATGCCGCTTTAATATATGCTCATTTGTATTGTCCAAGTTTGCAGCAGGTTTACCTACATGGACAATTGCACCAAAACATGTTAAAAAACATGTTAAAATTATTATGCTTCCTACACAATGGACGGCATTGATTATATTCTAGAGAAGTGGTTCTGAAGCTTACAGGCTAATATTTCCCCATGAGGGTCATTCCTGAGCTCTGGCAATCCCTAGAATTTAAAAAGCTATCTGCCTTAAAATTTTGATTAATTTTAATTACCATTTTTGTCATTCTGCTAGTTTCACAGATGTACTGCTTTTATGAACAAAAAAAAAAAAGAAAATAGATTTTCCAAGTTCTCTAAGTTAATGAGCAACCGGTTGTTGCATGTTTCCTAAAATGTTTAATGCATAAAAAAGTTAAAGATTACAGTACAATAAGGATGTAAAGGACGTAAAAAGGATGTAAGGACATAAAAAAATCCAGTGCAGGTTTAACTGACAGACATCTACATATAACAGTGTAACATGGGGGACCATTAGCTCTAGAGGTAGATGTGTTTTTCTAGTGAGTCCACGGCAGTCAGTTATCAGGTTTGAGGGCATGGCAGCCCGTTTATATTAAAAGGAGCAAAATTAAAGTTTAAACACAGGATTTCAAACACAGGGGTTCTTCTCCAACAAATGAGAAAATGCCAAGCCACCTGGCTCCTAGGCTTACTTTGCCTTGACTTACAGTTCCTTACTGAACTGGCCTACTCCTGGCTTTAACAGGATTCTCCAGCCCCCTGGGTTTACTCACTGTCCCCAAGACTTCAGGACTTCCTTCAGCCCCCCTTGGACTCACTAGCCGCCTTGGCTCTCCCAGACCCTCCTCTGGTCTCGCAAGCACCTGCAGCCGTCACAACCTTTCCAGTCCTTCAGACACGAAGTCCCCCCTCACAAGGGAAGTAGTCCCACACAGGGCAGACAGTTTTCCTGACAGGGGTTTGTCTTTACATAGTAGCAACAAGCTGCTCACACTCCACCTTCCAACTCCTAATGCTCTCACAAGTCCCCTGTTATAATGGCTGTGCGCACCTGGGCACCCACCCTGTTGGCTGCCACAAGACCTGGACACAGGGTTGGAAATCCTGTCCCACCCGAATCTCTTACGGCTCTACAAACTACCAAGCCCCATCTGGTGATAGCAAAATCCAGAGAAAACTGCCAGAGTTTTTTCCGGACACAGGGTTGGAGATCCCGTCCCACCCAAGACTCTTAGGGATCTTCGAACTACAGAGCCCCATCCGGTAATAACAAAATTAGAAGAAAACTGCCAGAGCAGTTTTCTCCTCTCAAAACCTACGCTCTGTAGCTCTGCAGTCAGCAGACATGCAAACTCTGTGTCCACTCTAAATCTATTTCTATAAGGACAGGGCCTTGCTCTGCCACATATCCCCCCCTTTGTTTTCATCTGGAGGGAGGAACACCTGCACCCACCCTTGCAGTTGGGACACTTCTGCGCTGGCCGTCAGCCATGTAGGCCCAACTCTTTTTCCGGGTGTGCTTCCAGCTATGTCCCACCCTGGATCTTAACAAGGTCCTATATTTTCCTAAATGTCATTTTGTATACAATTATGTACTTATGTTTTTTCCTAATTTGTATTCTACTATAGAGTAGGATTTTGTCCCACAAGTTGCCCTGATGAAGGGAGGGTCTGTTCAGTCCCGAAACGCGTAAGTCCTTTGTGGAAGACAATACAAGTATCTTCATCTCTTGCATATCAGCACAGCTTTTTTAGCTTTTTATTGTTATATGTGACTTTCTTGTTATGTATATATGATAAAGTTCATGTTTTGTATATTTTTTCTACTTAATAAAATTATTTTTATACTACGTTGTTGCCGTTAAAGTCCCACAAATCCTCCTTGGGGGTAATTTTTATCTATATTTTCCTATACTCAGCCTTTTCCCTGTGACTAGACCTCATGGGACCATAGCACAGCTCCACCTCACTTGTCGTCCAACACTCCATGGGTAACTGTTCTAATAAATTACACTGATCCAAGCACAAACCATTTCTTTCTGGTGTAAACCTTACATTGTTGCAGCAACTAATACCTATAACACTTTTCCCCACAGTGTCTCCTGGTACCTTAAAGCGGAACTTCAGTCATTTTTTCATCTTTCCATCTATTAAATCTACTGCCTTTGTGTTTTAACTTTAGATGGTAAATAATTTTTTTTCTGCCAGTAAATACCTTATACAGCCCACTTCCTGTTTCTTGATTGGAAAAATGCCTAAGTGTTTGACATCATGCACAGCTCTCTCTCACTCTAGCGAGAGTTTGCCAGGAAGGAAGGGGGGATGAATCATAAGAGGGCCAATCAGAGCTGCAGAGATGGAGGTATGCCTCTGTGTGTCTGTGTAAATCCTGGAAGTTAACAGGCAGCAGCTTCAGGTACCCACAGTTAAAATGATTGCAGCCAGAATCAGTGGAGGGAGATTTGTGCAGCATATTTGGCAAGTACAGAATAACAGTATATATTAAATACAATGCAAAGTGGATGGAGGGAAGCTTCAGAATGGCAAAGATGTTTATATTACAAATTATGTGAGCAGACTGCAGTTCCTCTTTAAGTTGTACCTCTTTGCCAGTGACTGAAAGCATCTCTGCTACTGCTGCGTCTATTCTGGGCTCTTACTTTTTGTGAGGTTTAGCAGGTGAGACAGTATCTGCGCCCTCTACTGACCACTGCTCAGCCGCACCAGCAGAAACATTCTCAGTCACCGCATCAGGCGGAGAGACCTCTGATGTTTCTAACAGTTCTGAGTGCCTTCCATCCCAATCAGTAACTGGAAGCACCCTCTCAGAGAACCTCAAGACCATTTGCCACACTGCTGCTTAACATGGTACCAACCAGTTCCCCATATGATGAATATCACCAAGCACAGTTTGTACTACTTGGCTCCACCCACTGATACTATGCAGTACCCCCTTGTCTGACTGTGGTGGAGACACCTAAGTGCGCAACAAACTATGACTTCAAGCATTTCCAACAGTATATTAGTCATCCTAATGTGCTCCACGTCTAAATACTGTACAAGGCCTTTTCGGGGACTGTTCACTTATCGATGACATGGAGGAGCTCATCCACTGAAGCTAGAGAGGTTGAGACATTAAAAGTGACCTCCACCTCAGTGGAGGTTACTGTCATCGCAGCCTGGTGCTCAATTGGAGCGCTGTCAGATGTCTCACATTTGTCCCTTCTGCAATAGCATCAGTGAGCCGCTGCAGGCCATTATTAGTCACACTGTCACTTTGAAACTCAACATTATTTAGCTGCTGGTCTGTGGACAACACATCTGCGATGCCAGCACCCTGAACTGTTCCTTCAGACTGGAGGGCAGCAACCTTCGCAGGGACCAAGGCGCCGTCAACCACCGGCCACTCTGCGATCCCCCTGTCTGGCATAGCAGTTATTGGGCCCACACCCTTATTACTTACCCTAGCCTTGTCCAGCATGGCTAGCAATTGTTTGTTTGTCCCAGTCCATTGTGGTTCCCTCATGGACTTTCCACAGTGTTGCATCACCTGCTGTAGAAAGCCGCACAGGAACCCGGGATTCATTAGTCAAAACACCACATTTGTCACTTCTATGCATATCAGATTGGAATAACACATTATCCACCAAGGCAGGCTGAATTAACCCCTAGCCAACTGGGTTACAGCTTCTGGCTCCAACAAATGGAGCCCCATGAGACTTACATGGACAATCCTGCGCTTCTAGTTGTAACGGAAGATATCCTACTCCCATCATTGGTAGTAAACACATTACCAACATTCTCAGACATGACATTACAAGAAACACATTTTTCAATGTCATTATCACCAATAACATCACATTTGCCAAAAGTTACACTTTTGTCGGCATAACCATAATGCCGCGTACACACAAGCAGAATTTCTGTGAGAAAAAGTCCGATGGGAGCTTTTCATCGTATATTCCGACCGTGTGTATGCCCCATCTGACTTTTTCCGTCGAAAATTCAGATGGACTTAGAGAACATGTTCTATATTTTTCCGACAAGACTAATTACTATCGTATGTATGCTGTTCTGACGAGATTAGCAGAAGGAGCCCAAAGGGTGGCACACTGGCTATTGCACTTCCTTTTTCTAGTCCCGTCGTACGTGTTGTACGTCACCGCGTTCTTGATGGTCGGACTTTGGTGTGACCGTGTGTATGCAAGACAGCTTGAGCGAAATTCCGTCGGAGAAACCTTCAGAGTTTATTCCGATGGCAAGACCGCTCGTGTGTACGCGGCATAAGAATTCTCATTATTTGTAGACAAAACTGCTACTTTTGGGGGTTGTCTATTACCCACCACAGCCTGTGAGACGCTCCTCACAGTGCCTTCTCTCTTTAAAGGGGAAACTCTTTCCTTCTTGGGCAGCTCCATAGCTGACCTGGGAAACTCTCTGCTCCATCACTGCGAGCTCCTTTGAAGTTTTCCTGGGTAACTCTTCAGCACCTGTCACTAGGGAATGTGGCACAAGCTCAGTTTTGGTCACCCCTAGTTTAGCTTTTCCAGCACTCTGTTGGATTATAGCAGGAACATGCATAGTCCCCATGTCCATTTGAGGTTTTAACTTTGCTGTCAGCTGGGCTTCACCCTGTGCCTCCCCACTGCTCAGGGTAGTGCACTGCAGATCTCCCCACTGGACACACCCCCATTTCACTAGGTTCAGTCCAACAAACTGAAACAGACTTACCATTTTCAGTAGCTGGCGTCATAGCCTTCCCCTGAATGCGCTCTCTCTCAGTTGCATACATACCAGCTACTGCCTCTGCGTGGCCACAGGGTGACACTGCAGCCTTTCCAGACTCTCCAGCAGTATTCCAGAATCTTGGGCAAGTAAAGATTCCATGCCCCACTTGACCACACTCCAAGCACAGTACTGAACGCTGAACTTTAACTCCTTGGCATCTCCTCAATGACTGGCTCTCACTCGCTGCCACGGGATACCACTCTTGAAGACACCTCTGGTCACGATCATCAGCAGGCAGACTCCGGATTACTTGATCCCTCTCTCTGAGACGCCGCTGGTAACATTCTCTGGCAGGCGAGTTTGAGGATTTATCAACCTCCCATCTAGCTTTCTTACTCCACGAACATCCCTTTGACAAGGGGCACTGGGCAACAGCATGTCCCCATTCGCTACAATGCATGCAGCACACAGGCCTGCTTGCTGCATGCTGTGGCATCTTTGGGTTCAGGCTGCCAAGGATAATATCTTCTTTCACTTCCC
Organism: Lithobates septentrionalis; assembly: GCA_037952835.1. NCBI lineage: Eukaryota > Metazoa > Chordata > Amphibia > Anura > Ranidae > Lithobates > Lithobates septentrionalis. The sequence continues at coordinate 7,228,446 of JBBDGP010000205.1, forward strand.
CTTTAACTGGGGGTGATATGACTAATTTAGACCAGTTCACTGTTAATTCACATACCGCTGAATTTTCTGGCCTGGCTGGGACATGTGGTGAAGCAACAGATTTTCAGGCATCCCAGCCCTCTTTGTGGGAACAGCGGGCTACCTCTTCATAGTAGCCTCACCATCCAAATGACTCTTCTCGGGCATCCCAGCCCTCTTTGTGGGAACAGTGAGCTACCTCTTTATAGCAGCCCCACAATCCAGACGGCACCTTGTCCCTTGTTGTCATGGGAGACCGCACTCTCCCTTTAGAACTTTTCACCTTGGACCAGCCCATCTCTGCAGTCCAGGACACAGCAACTTGTTACACAGGTCACAGCAAAAAAAAAATTTGGACTCTCCGCTCACAGGTACACCGCCTGCAACATGCAATGCCTTTTGCCTGGCTGCCCTTCCACACACAGCCAACAGTTCCTGGCATGAACTCACTGCGGAGCAAGGACCCGGATTTCACTGTCTTGTGCCCGCATCTGAAACCAATTGTAACATGGTGGACCATTAGCTCTAGAGGTAGATGTTTTTCCAGTGAGTCAACGGCAGTCAGTTATCAGATTTGAGGGTGTGACAGCCCATTTTCATTAAAAGGAACAAAATAAAGTTTAATCACAGGATTTCCCACACAGGGGTTCTTCAACAAATGCAACAAATGAGAAAATGCCAAGCCACCTAGCTCCTAGGCTTACTTTGCCTTGACTTGCAGTTCCTTGCTGAACCGGGCTACTCCTGGCCTCAACAGGATTCTCCAGCCCCCTGGGTTTACTCACTGTCTCCAAGACTTCAGGAGTTCCTTCAGCCTCCCTTGGACTCACTAGCCGCCTCGGCTCTCCCAGCCTCCCAGCCCCTCCTCTGGTCTCCCAGGCTCTTGTAGCCATTCCGACCTTCCCATATCTTCAGACATGAGGTCCCCCCTCACCAGGGAGTTTTTCTGATAGGGGGTCTATGTTTACACCTTTAGTAACAAGCTTCTTACACTCCACCATCCATCTCCTACTCTCACCAGCCCCTTGTTATATGGGCTGTTTGCACCTGGGCACCCACGCTGCTGGCTGTTCACAAGACCCAGACACAGGGTTGGAGATTCCGTCCCACCCAAGACTCCTAGGGATCTCTAAACTACAGAGCCCCATCCAGTAATAGCAAAATCCAGAGAAAACTGCCAGAGCAGTTTTCTCCTCTCAAAACCTACACTCTGTAGCTCTGCAGTCAGCAGACATGCAAACTCTGTGTCCACTTTCAATCTAATTCTATAGGGACAGGGCCTCGCTCTGCCACAAAAGGTATGACGTTGAGAAATCAAGGCAACAAACATTGGACATAGTGGTAAAGATAACATTGAGTTTGTTAATTTTAGCTGTGAGAACTTCACTGAGTTTAACTTTTTGAATAAGAAAGCACAGAGTAAGTATGTTTGGTCCATGTGTCCATTTCCAGTGACAGGAGATTAACCATCTCATGGAAGTTGGTACATGTAAGCGTAATTTTCTGGCATCTTTAGACACATTAGGGGGTGGAAGACCTAACAGGTAGGAGGATGGATTAAGTAGGAGTTGTGTTTGCAAAAAAGCAAGAATAAGTCCTCATGCACATGGACGTTTTAAAAAACGAGCTGTAAAGCTAGGTTCGACGCCTGGAAAAACCGGCATTAAAAACGCGATTTTTACCGCGTTTTGCATTAGCGTTTTTGCGCGTTTTTGCGCGTTTTTGCGCGTTTTTCCGCGTTAGCGCTAAGTAGCGTTTTTCAATGAAAAACACATCTCTCAGCTATATACACTCCCAAATTTCCCACAATGCCACAGAAACCAAAGAAAATATGTTAATGAGCATGTGTCGGTGCCATTTTGGTAGGAGAGAGAGAGAGGAGAGAGTGTTTCAGAGTGTTTCAGAGTTTTCAGTATATTTCAGTATTTTTCAGTATTTTTCTGAGAAATATGGATCCTGTCATGCAAAAGATCGATGAGGCAATCCTCATGAGGGGGTTAGGGGTTAGGGGTTAGGGTTAGGAGTTAGGGGTTAGGGTTAGGGGTTAGGGGTTAGGGTTAGGGTTAGGAGTTAGGGTTAGGGCTAGGGTTAGGGGTTAGGGTTAGGGGTTAGGGCTAGGGTTAGGGTTAGGGTTAGGGGTTAGGAGTTAGGTTTAGGGTTAGGGCTAGGGTTAGGGCTAGGGTTAGGGTTAGGGTTAGGAGTTAGGGTTAGGGTTAGGGTTAGGGTTAGGGTTAGGAGTTAGGGTTAGGGTTAGGGTTAGGGTTAGGAGTTAGGGTTAGGAGTTAGGGTTAGGGTTAGGGCTAGGGTTAGGAGTTAGGGTTAGGGTTAGGGTTAGGGTTAGGGCTAGGGTTAGGGTTAGGGCTAGGGTTAGGGTTAGGGTTAGGAGTTAGGGTTAGGGTTAGGGCTAGGGTTAGGGTTAGGTTAGGGTTAGGGTTAGGGTTAGGGCTAGGGTTAGGGTTAGGGTTAGGGTTAGGGTTAGGGCTAGGGTTAGGTTAGGGTTAGGGTTAGGGTTAGGGCTAGGGTTAGGGTTAGGGTTAGGGTTAGGGCTAGGGTTAGGGTTAGGGGTTAGGAGCTAGGGTTAGGAGTTAGGGTTAGGGTTAGGTGGATGTGCCACATCCCACAACTCTGGATGGGCCTGTACCGCATTTATTAATTCTACTTGAGAGACTGCACTAGCCATCTTGAAGCCAATATCACCACAGTCACACGGCTGTGCAAAGGACTCTTGGGTAATCTAATGTCCAGACAGGAAATTCCTGTTTTTACAGAGATTACAGTGTCCAATCATCTCTTTTTAACCAAAAAACGCCAGAGTTAAAAAACGCGAAAAAACGCCGCGGTCGCGTTTTTCCGCGTTTCGCGTTTTTACAGCTCTAGCGCCGCTCCTCGGAACGCAGGTGGGCATGAATCCATAGACTAACATAGACAGGCGTTTTTAAGCTGTAAAAAACGCTAAAAAACGCGGCTGTAAAAACGTCCGTGTGCATGAGGACTAAGGATCTCTCCATTATGTCTAGAGTGGCTGTAGCATGGGGCAAGTCCAAAATACACAGAACCAAGTCCCTAAATGTTTAGGACATCTCCAGCAGCAGTCAGAAATATTAGCATTTAGGGTTTGTAAAAAGGCAGAGGGAAAAAATTATTTTGAACTGGTTTTCTTAATAGGTAGAAGAGAAAGGTTTGTTGTTGAAAGACAATTTTTTGCCCCATTCCCATGTAAATTCTTTATTTAACCACTTGATCACCAGAAGGTTTTACCCCTTCATAACCAGACCATTTTTTGCTATTCAGCACTTTGCTACTTAAATTGGCAAATGCATGTTTATGCAACAGTGTAAGCAAATTAAATTTATATAATTTTTTTCACACAAATAGAGCTTTCTTTTGGTGGTATTTGATCACTACTGGGTTTTTCATTTTTTATTATAAAAATGAAAAAAGACCACCAATTAAAAAAAAACAAAAAAAAACCAATATATTATACATTCTTTTTTATAATCAAAATTTTTTATTTTCTATTATACTTTTCACAATTTACAATTATACATCCTTAATTTCATACTTTACAGTAACTACACAAGATTAACATATTAGACATTAACAAGAAACCAACTGGTTACATTGTTCTCTTACAACTGACCCTATCCCCTCCCACAAAACAAAAAATAAAAAAAATAAAAAGGAGTACCGCTGTCTGTCTCGACCCCCTCCCGGACCCGACATGTGTTCGACAACCAAGTATATCCTGTGACTGATGAAATTCCCAATGATTGTGCGTATCAATCTGTGTATCCAATTCCTCATTGACACTCCCAACACCTACAAACCAACACTTTAAACAAACCTAAAACACACAAAAAAAATAAAAAAATAAAAAGGAAAGAAGCCCCCACCCCACCTATACACACCCTGTGGTTATTATTAGTTATTCCATAATTGTATATATTGGCCATTCATGGCCTTCTTCCTCACTTCTAAAAATTAGAAGAGAAAAGTAGAGAGAAAAAAAAAAAAAAATTATTGTGATAAGAAAAAGAAATAATTATTTCGAGTGATCCAATTAAAAATAAAGAATCCTTCTCCTACCTCCATGTGTTACCAAACCCCCTATAATGTAAGAGGCCACTAATGGCCATATTAAGTACAACATCTATAAAGAAATAAAAATAAAAAAGTTTTCCCACCGCCCCACCCACACTCACCCTGTGATCTTAGCCTAATTCCTCACTTCTAAAAATAAAAAATAAAAAATTTCAGCTTACCACCTCCCTCCCCCCTTTCACCAAGTCGGGTATCTCATTATACGGGTAAAAGAAATGGGGAGGGGGGAAGAGACAGCAGAGAGAAAAAAATAAAAATAAGAAAACAACTTCCTTCCTTTTACTCCCTGGCTAAACCCCTATGCCCTATATGACTATTCCAAGGTCTTTATATGGCCATGGCTCCCTACACCTTCTCATTTCGTGTTTCCCTCTTAATCTATCCCCTGTACACACTGTATCCAGCCTGCCCATATGTCCTCAAATTCCCCTTTTTTATCTTTTACTACATGAATCCATCTTTCCGCTTCCATTATCCGGTTGACCTCCCTTTTCCAATCTTCTAATGTTGGACAGGCGGTCTGCTTCCAGAATCTCAAAATTAATATTTTGGCTGCATTTAATAAATGTGGTGTAATGCTCCTCCTATAGGCCTTAATTGGGCCAGTTGTTCCATGAAATAGGAAATCCAAAGGTGCACACTCTATAGGTCTAGGTGCTAACCTCTCGATCCATGGTGCAACTGCTTCCCAGAATTCCTTAATCCTGGGGCATTCCCACCACAGATGAAGAAATGTACCCCTTTGCTCGCACCCTCTCCAGCACCGGGCATCTGCTGTTGGATATATCCTATTTATTCTTGCTGGTGTCCTATACCACCTTGTCAAAAATTTATAGGCCATTTCCTGAGCATACGAGCTTATGGGCGTTAAATACGTTGATTGAATCATTTTTTTAATTTGTTCATCTGACAATGCTTTATTTAGTTCTCTTTCCCATTCCCTGACAAAGTATGGGGTTGTTTTCTTTTGGGTACTAAGTATCAGGCTGTACATCTGGGACAACATATGTCTGCCTTCCCCCAAGTGTATGCACCGGTTCTCAAACCTAGTTATTGAATTTAATGGTCTTAGAGGGGGTTTCATCTTTTTAAAAAAACGTATCATTTGGTTATATCTCCATCCTGATATGGATATATTCCCTAGTGCTGTAACCAGCTCTGAATAAGTTGCTAAGGTCCCCCGTGGGGCAAACTTGCCACAAGTGACATCTCCATCCCTCCCCCATGCCCCCAGGAATCCTCCTCGCTCCCACGGAGGAAACCATGGGAAGCCCTCCAGTGGAGCTAAGGGGGACACCCATGGGAAGTACTCTCCTGTTCTATTTAGATTATCCCATGTTGTCAGTGCGTTCCAAGTCAGGGGGGATGTCCATTTCGAAAGTCCTCTTACCGTGTTCGGAATCCAGGGAGCTCCTGTCAGGTTCCTCCCCGCTATAGCTTTCTCTAGTGGGACCCACATTTTACTAGGGGAATCGTGACACCAGTTCAAAATACGGACCAACGACATTGCCTTATAGTATGTTGATATATCAGGTAGGCCCAGTCCTCCTTCAGCCTTACTTCAACACAGGATGTCATATGTCAGCCTTGGTCTTTTATTATTCCACACAAATGCTATAAAAGCCCTGCGTATCTGTTTAAAAAAGATTCCTGGTAACTTAATTGGAACTGTATGTAGCATATAAATAATTCTAGGTAGTATACACATCTTAATGGCACTCACTCTTCCAAACCATGTTAAGTGTTGTCCTGTCCAGTTCTTTAAGTCTTCATTTAACCCAGCTATTAGGGGAGTATAATTAAGATCATATAACATTTTTTGATCTGAGGTAACATGAACCCCTAAGTAAAACAGTGAGTCTTTCTTCCACACAAAGGGGTATTCCCTCTTCAACATCTCAGCCATCTCTTGAGGGACATGACTAGGAAGAAGTATTAAATATAAGTGATCCCGATAGTTATGACTACTATTGGTATACCACACTTAAAGCCATTTCAATCCGGCCAAAAACTCATGAAAAACGTTATTACTAAAGAGATATATTTAAAAAATCGTGAAATTGACTTATTTTTCTATATTAGGAACATTTAAATCCTATACTCACACCACGTGTATAACAGTGAAACAAAACATGTGTTATTAATTACAATGTTACTTATGAAAATCAATCCGCAACAATGTAGTGAGCACCCTGAAACATATGTTGCTAGTAACAATGTTAGTTGTGACTATCAATTCGCAACAATGTGGTGAACACCATACATATCCAAATTAGTGCTAAAAATGTTTATCAGTGGGACACTCCCCTTGAACATCTTAGATGTATAAACAATGATCAGTCCTTGATGGAAATATGCTAGGTTGATATTAGCACCAATCTTCTTTAAAGAAAGAGACACACCGATATTCCTCCTTTTCACAAATATGGTAAAAAAGGCCGCTTACCAGATCAGATGGATCTGCCGGCCTTAGATTATCACCTGGGCGTTTTCCTGGGATATTTCCTCAGCCACTGTGCTCCAATTCACAGGCAGATCTGGGCGTTTTCCTGGGAGATTTACTCAGCCACTGCACTCCAATACACAGGCAGATCTATCCTCACTGATACAATGTATCCGGTTTCAAAATATTAGTTCATCCATACAGAAGATACACCTCAGTGGGAATAAAACGAAAAGGGCTCCATAGTGCAAATGTGTTTTATAGATGTATTCAAAATCTCTTTCACAGTCACTTTAAAACAATTCTTTCCACTGCAAATGTTCACAGCAACACTCCACTGCACATCAGGAACTACAAATCAAAAAAACTCCCAAGTATACACCAAACGGAACTCAGATAAAAAATGGGAACCAGATAAAAATGAACTAAAAATCAGCATACATGCAGAGCGGGAGCAAACCGGCTGACTGCATGGAGAAAGACCAGACAAACGTGATGGCGTCACAGCCTCTAGCTCCACCCGACGCGTTTCCCCTAAACAGGCTTCCACTGGGAACGGGGACATGACTGAGTGCTGACACATCACGTTTTTATATTCACATGGCAGGAGACACAGGAAGTGACATTCCCACATCCCCTTCCTGTGGTCACTTGATATAAAGTTATTTTTTCTTCAAAGACTGCTCTTTAAATATCAAAACTAACTACTTTTCTTCACCACTATATAGGGAAGAAAGAAATTAGCTCAAAACAAGAAAAATTTAGAAAAATTAAAAAAAAATATTATTTTTTTTTTTTTTTTTTTATAAAAATCTTTTTATTAGAAAAATATTTTTCTTTCATATGTATAATTGGGCGCTCCTGATTCGCACTTCCATTTATTATACATATATCAACCTTTAAATGACATATATTACTATTAATCATCCTCTAGTTCACTTTTAATCAGCTCCTCTGTATGGTTATGCAGCAGTCTAACCAGAAAAATACAAAGGAACTTCACATAAGGAACCAGAAATTCTCTCCTAGCAGAGGATTAATATAACTTTTACATATACCCCTGACATTATCTTCAATAAAAACATATAAAAATACAAAGGATCAATACAGATTCTCAAAAAATTATTTTTAAAAATTCTTTTTAGAAATTCTTTTTAGAAACTAGGAAGACTATCACCCATTATCTATTATCAATGTAGCAATTGATATCCCACTCCACGTTGAGTCCTAGGGGTCTATAACATTGGAGGTCATATATCCATCTGGTTTCACGGTGAGAGATGGACCTTCTCATATTGCTTCCCCTCCAATGGGGGGTATATTTTTCTATTGCTATTACTTTCAAAAGTGCTGTATTCCTATTGTGATGTATTCTAAAGTGTTTTGAAACACTATGTCCTACAAAACCCCTCCTGATATTTCCTAAATGTTCCCCTATTCTGATGTTGAGGGCCCAGGTGGTCCGCCCCACGTATTGTAACCCGCAGAGGCAAATTAGCAAGTAGACCACCCCTACTGTGCTACATGTGATAAAATCCTTGATGTCATATATTTTAGTAGTTACATTAGAGGAGAAAGTTGAGGTTCTAATCGTCTGGGAGGTTTTGCTCATTCCCGAACATACTTATCTTAGGAGGACAATCTATGGCACTTGGTGCCAATTTATCTTTCAGTGTTTGGTTTTTCCTGAATATAATATTAGGTCTGGCAGGAAGGATAGGGCCCAGAATTTCATCTCCCCTTAAAATATTCCAATGCTTTTTCATAACTTTGTTGACCCACCTGTACTGTGATGAAAAAGTGGTGATGAAGGCCCACTCAAAATCTTTATTTATGCCTTCCTTCACATTGGTTTTAGGTTTCAGAAGTTGTTCTCTCTCAATATTGGCTGTTTTATCCAGCTCGTCTTCCAATATATCGGACCTATATCCCTTATCTTTAAAACGCTTTTTTAAGACCCCTGCTTGATCTTGATAATCTTCAATCCGGGAACAATTTCTTCTCACCCTCTGAAATTGGCCCTTAGGTATAGCTTTCAGCCAATTTGGGTGGTGGCAGCTACCAATAGGAATGTAACCATTCCTATCGGTTGTTTTAAAAAACGTTTTAGTGAGTAATCATCCCTCATTTTTAGTGATCGTAAGATCCAAAAAGTTGACTGAAGTTATACTATATTCATACGTGAAATTGATGCCCCATTTGGTGGAATTAACTTTTGCCATAAAAAACTTCAATGACTCTGCGCCCCCCTTCCACAGAAAGAAGGCGTCATCAATAAACCTTTGCCAGAAAAGTAGCTGGGGACATTCCCATGCAAATATATGGTCATTTTTCCACAGCGCCATAAATAAATTGGCGAGGCTGGGGGCAAATTTAGCCCCCAAAGCCACGCCTGTGCGCTGTAGGAAATATTGGCCATTATAATAAAAGAAATTATGTTCCATTGCAAATTTTAATAGCTTTAGAACAAAGTCGCTCGTTGATTCTGTAATGGAATCATCCTTACCGATAAAATATCTGGCTGCCAAATATCCTAAATCATGTCTTATGTTGGTATAAAGTGAAGAGACATCTGCAGTCACTAATAGGGCATCATCATCTACTCTTAATTGTGACATTTCATTAATAATTTGTGACGAATCCTTCAAAAATCTTTAACTTAAGCGGTATAGAATTAACAGATACAGAGAAGAAGACATTGAATTTGGGTCTAAAACTTGCTCCTAAACAGAGTATAAGTAAATTTCAAATGTTTATAGACCTTCAAAAATATGTGAGAAAACTAAACATAAAACGTCATTTTCTAACTAATCCCATCATACGAAATTCAGGGTCACAGCTGAATAGGGTACCAAGGAAGACAGGCCTTAGAAATGCGTCTCTTTTTAATCCTCCAGAGAAACCAGCTCCCAGTATAACAGTGTTCAAAAACCTGATAATGCAAGATTTACAAAAGGTACAATTCAGGAATAATAAAAATACTAAACAAAATGAGATCGAGAGGGGTATAAAAACATTGTGCGAGAAAAAAGAACTAATAATACGCCCCGCGTATTGTCCTTCTTAAGAAACAAGAGTATCTGGAGGAAATGGATCATTTGCTATCTGACAGGGAGACCTATACTATCATGAGGCGTGACCCCACGGTGGGATATAGGAAGCAACTGAATGTGATAATTCAGGATGGCTTCAAAAAAGGGGTCATCAGTAAAAAAGAGATGGAGTTTTTGATACCACTGGCACCTAAAATGGCGATTATTTATTACTTACCAAAAATACATAAGAACCCAGTGCGACCACCAGCCAGACCAATAGTGAGTAGTTTAGACTCCCTCACTTCTAGAGTAGGTAAATGTGTAGATTTTTTTCTACAACCACTTGTAACTAAAACTCCAGCCTTTTTGAAGGATTCATCACAAATTATTAATGAAATGTCACAATTAAGAGTAGATGATGATACCCTATTAGTGACTGCAGATGTCTCTTCACTTTATACCAACATAAGACATGATTTAGGATATTTGGCAGCCAGATATTTTATCGGTAAGAATGATTCCATTACAGAGTCAACAAGAGACTTTGTTCTAAAGCTATTAAAATTTGCAATGGAACATAATTTCTTTTATTATAATGGCCAATATTTCCTACAGCGCACAGGCGTGGCTATGGGGGCTAAATTTGCCCCCAGCCTCGCTAATTTATTTATGGCGCTGTGGGAAAATGACCATATATTTGCGTGGGAATGTCCCCAGCTACTTTTCTGGCAAAGGTTTATTGATGACGCCTTCTTTCTGTGGAAGGGGGGCGCAGAGTCATTGAAGTTTTTTATGGCAAAAGTTAATTCCACCAAATGGGGCATCAATTTCACGTATGAATATAGTATAACTTCAGTCAACTTTTTGGATCTTACAATCACTAAAAATGAGGGACGATTACTCACTAAAATGTTTTTTAAAACAACCGATAGGAATGGTTACATTCCTATTGGGAGCTGCCACCACCCAAATTGGCCTAAAGCTATACCTAAGGGCCAATTTCAGAGGGTGAGAAGAAATTGTTCCCAGATTGAAGATTATCGAGATCAAGCAGGGGTCTTAAAAAAGCGTTTTGAAGATAAGGGATATAGGTCCGATATGTTGGAAGACGAGCTGGTTAAAATAGCCAATATTAAGAGAGAACAACTCCTGAAACCTAAAACCAATGTGAAGGAAGGCATAAATAAAGATTTTGAGTGGGCCTTCATCACCACTTTTTCATCACAGTACAGGTGGGTCAACAAAGTTATGAAAAAGCATTGGAATATTTTAAGGGGAGATGAAATTCTAGGCCCTATCCTTCCTGCCAGACCTAATATTATATTCAGGAAAAACCAAACACTGAAAGATAAATTGGCACCAAGTGCCATAGATTGTCCCCCTAAGATAAGTATGTTCGGGAATCTAAAAGGGTTTTTTCACTGTAGGAGGTGTAAGGTATGCAAAACCTCCCAGACGATTAGAACCTCAACTTTCTCCTCTAATGTAACTACTAAAATATATGACATCAAGGATTTTATCACTTGTAGCACAGTAGGGGTGGTCTACTTGCTAATTTGCCCCTGCGGGTTACAATACGTGGGGCGGACCACCCAGGCCCTCAACATCAGAATAGGGGAACATTTAGGAAATATCAGGAGGGGTTTTGTAGGACATAGTATTTCAAAACACTTTAGAATACATCACAACAGGAATACAGCACTTTTGAAAGTAATAGCAATAGAAAAATATACCCCCCATTGGAGGGGAAGCAAACTGAGAAGGTCCATCTCTCGCCGTGAAACCAGATGGATATATGACCTCCAATGTTATAGACCCCTAGGACTCAACGTGGAGTGGGATATCAATTGCTACATTGATAATAGATAATGGGTGATAGTCTTCCTAGTTTCTAAAAAGAATTTCTAAAAATAATTTTTAAAAATAATTTTTTGAGAATCTGTATTGATCCTTTGTATTTTTATATGTTTTTATTGAAGATAATGTCAGGGGTATATGTAAAAGTTATATTAATCCTCTGCTAGGAGAGAATTTCTGGTTCCTTATGTGAAGTTCCTTTGTATTTTTCTGGTTAGACTGCTGCATAACCATACAGAGGAGCTGATTAAAAGTGAACTAGAGGATGATTAATAGTAATATATGTCATTTAAAGGTTGATATATGTATAATACATGGAAGTGTGAATCAGGAACGCCCAATTATACATATGAAAGAAAAATATTTTTCTAATAAAAAGATTTTTATAAAAAAAAAAAAAAAAAATAATAATATTTTTTTAATTTTTTCTAAATTTTTCTTGTTTTGAGCTAATTTCTTTCTTCCCTATATAGTGGTGAAGAAAAGTAGTTAGTTTTGATATTTAAAGAGCAGTCTTTGAAGAAAAAATAACTTTATATCAAGTGACCACAGGAAGGGGATGTGGGAATGTCACTTCCTGTGTCTCCTGCCATATGAGTATAAAAACGTGATGTGTCAGCACTCAGTCGTGTCTCCGTTCCCAGTGGAAGCCTGTTTAGGGGAAACGCGTTGGGTGGAGCTAGAGGCTGTGACGCCATCACGTTTGTCTGGTCTTTCTCCATGCAATCAGCCGGTTTGCTCCCGCTCTGCATGTATGCTGATTTTTAGTTCATTTTTATCTGGTTCCCATTTTTTATCTGAGTTCCGTTTGGTGTATACTTGGGAGTTTTTTTGATTTGTAGTTCCTGATGTGCAGTGGAGTGTTGCTGTGAACATTTGCAGTGGAAAGAATTGTTTTAAAGTGACTGTGAAAGAGATTTTGAATAAATCTATAAAACACATTTGCACTATGGAGCCCTTTTCGTTTTATTCCCACTGAGGTGTATCTTCTGTATGGATGAACTAATATTTTGAAACCGGATACATTGTATCAGTGAGGATAGATCTGCCTGTGTATTGGAGCGCAGTGGCTGAGGAAATCTCCCAGGAAAACGCCCAGATCTGCCTGTGAATTGGAGCACAGTGGCTGAGGAAATATCCCAGGAAAACGCCCAGGTGATAATCTAAGGCCGGCAGGCTAATGCAACATGCTCATCTGATCTCACTAACCTGAGATCCATCTGATCCGGTAAGCGGCCTTTTTTACCATATTTGTGAAAAGGAGGAATATCGGTGGGTCTCTTTCTATAAAGAAGATTGGTGCTAATATCAACCTAGCATATTTCCATCAAGGACTGATCATTGTTTCTACATCTAAGATGTTCAAGGGGAATAAGTGTCCCACTGATAAACATTTTTAGCACTAATTTGGATATGTATGGTGTTCACCACATTGTTGCGAATTGATAGTCACAACTAACATTGTTACTAGCAACATATGTTTCAGGGTGCTCACTAAGTTTTTGCGGATTGATTTTCATAAGTAACATTGTAATTAATAACACATGTTTTGTTTCACTGTTGAACACGTGGTGTGAGTATAGGATTTAAATGTTCCTAATATAGAAAAATAAGTCAATTTCACGATTTTTTAAATATATCTCTTTAGTAATAACGTTTTTCATGAGTTTTTGGCCGGATTGAAATGGCTTTAAGTGTGGTATACCAATAGTAGTCATAACTATCGGGATCACTTATATTTAATACACACTAAGATATGATGCGCGCTGGTTACACTATTTACTATTTATTTTTAGTGTCTTTTGTATTTGTGGACTAACACGAGCAGCAGCACAATTTTTTTATTTTTTGTATGGTTAGCGCAAAATCACGTTTCTTTATATAGGAAGAATTATTGATTTTTCATAATTGATTTTAAAATTAGATAGCATACCGTATTTACCTACTTCTTGCATGAGAGACACTAAGGAAGTCTGAGGTGCTGAGAGGTAAAACAGCAGATCATCAGCATATGCGGATACCTTATTCTCCACACCCCCCACACCTATACCCAATATCTCCCCATTACCTCTAATCTTACAAAGAAATGGTTCTAACATTATAGCGAATATTAACGGGGAGAGTGGGCACCCTTGCCTTGTTCCGTTTCGTATGTTGAGATAGTCAGAGATTGTACCATTCACTTTGACTCTTGCTCTTGGATCTGCGTATAGGGCCATTACCCATCCCATCATACGGTCACCTAGACCCACACCCTTCAGAACTTCCTTTTTAAGGCCCCAATTCACCCTATCAAAGGCTTTTTCTGCATCCATCGATAGTACAATCCTTGGGGATTTCTCTGGACCATGTTGTATCCAGTGGAGCAGATGAAGTGCCCGGATGGTATTATCCCTTGCCTCACGTCCTTTTGCAAACCCTGTCTGATCTGGATGCACCAAATCCCCTATATGTTCTTGCAGTCTCATAGCTAAGATTTTAGCAAGCAATTTAGTGTCTGAATTGAGCAGACAAATAGGCCTATAGTTGGCGCAATGCTGAGGGTCTTTCCCATCTTTGGGGATTATGTTTATGTACGCCACCAGGGCTTCTGGGGGCAAAGAATTAACTGCATTAATAGAGTTAAAATAGTTACATAACGGTTTTATCAGCTCCGAGGAGAATTTTTTATAGTAAGCATTTGTCAGGCCGTCCGGGCCAGGACTTTTCCCCGCTGGTAGGGCCGCTATTGCTCTGCTCAACTCATTCACCGTAATTGGATCGTCCATTTCCGCTTTAATCATCTCAGATATGGTCGGCATAGATGATTCCCTGATATATTCTCGTATTTCCTCTCTTCTTTGATCTTCTTTATTTCCTAATTGGGCTGTCTCCGGTGTCTGAATGTTATATAGGGTCTCGTAGAATTTATGAAATTCTTTCGCTAGGGCCTGTGTTTCCACTACTTTCCTATTGTGAATTAATAGATTATGAACATGTCTAGATTCTTGCTGCTTTTTAAGTTGTTTAGCCAATAGTCTCCCGCATTTGTTACCCTGCTCATAAAACCTATGGGCAAAATATCAATATTTATTGTTTATTTTTCGGTCTAGACATTGTGCAAGTTCTGTTCGAAGGTTCCCTAATTGTTGGATATCTGAGGGGTCTAAGTTTTTTTTATGTTTAAGCTCTAGTATATAAATTTTCTCCAATAGCTCTGTCACTTCCCTTTTCCTTTCTTTCTTAATATAGGATCCATAGACTATTAATTCTCCCCTTATAACTGATTTATGAGCCTCCCACACTGACTGCTCTGACACCTCTCCTGGCGTATTCCTTTCAAAATAGAAAGAAAAACTGCGCTCAGAAGCTAAAAAAAGGAATAAACACCAGCTGCGGTTACAAGTGTAGCCCACCGTACAAAATTCAAACAATAAAACAATAAAAAACCGCGCTAAAAAATGATAAAGGAGTCCATATTACAGTCCTATAATCATGAATGCATAGTCCCAATGTTGATCCGGGTCAAAATTTTCTCCACGCAAATTAGTGATGGATAAACACAATCAGCAAAAACACTCCAACTTCAGTTGTGCTTACCAGAAGTAAGTTTGTAAGGGCGAGTGGCTTAAACCCAGCCTGGGCCTTTAGATGTATACTCCAGATGGAACAGGAGGGGCGCCCTCATCCCGTGTATTCACAGATATAGTGCAAAAAAATATAAAAATATATATAGTGTAATATTGTTTCAACATATACCACACCAAACAAAAAAAGGGGTGACCACCCACAAAAACCTTAAATCACGTGTGATCATAAATCCTACGCTAAGTAGCTAGGACAGTGGGGTGAGTGTCATGCAATCATGCACACACAAGTGAAAGAAGAAAAATAATAGATAAAAACAAAATATCAAAAAATGAATAACAAAAAATGATAGATAAAAACAAATAATAGATAAAATAATAAAATAATTATTAATTTTATTCATTCTTTTTATTCATTTTTTGATATTTTGTTTTTATCTATTATTTTTCTTCTTTCACTTGTGTGTGCATGATTGCATGACACTCACCCCACTGTCCTAGCTACTTAGCGTAGGATTTATGATCACACGTGATTTAAGGTTTTTGTGGGTGGTCACCCCTTTTTTTGTTTGGTGTGGTATATGTTGAAACAATATTACACTATATATATTTTTATATTTTTTTGCACTATATCTGTGAATACACGGGATGAGGGCGCCCCTCCTGTTCCATCTGGAGTATACATCTAAAGGCCCAGGCTGGGTTTAAGCCACTCGCCCTTACAAATTTACTTCTGGTAAGCACAACTGAAGTTGGAGTGTTTTTGCTGATTGTGTTTATCCATCACTATTTTGCGTGGAGAAAATTTTGACCCGGATCAACATTGGGACTATGCATTCATGATTATAGGACTGTAATATGGACTCCTTTATCATTTTTTAGCGCGGTTTTTTATTGTTTTATTGTTTGTATTCCTTTCAAAGTATTCCCGTATTTTTACTATTAACTCTTCAGTTATCCTTTTGTTATCCAGTAGCGATTTGTTCAATCGCCAGGTTCGTTCTATATGCCTTGTCTGGATCGGGAAGAATGTTAAAGTTATTGGGGCGTGATCCGAAATAGTTATAGCCTCAATAGTACAATCTCGGACATTCTCCAGATAGAATTGATCTACCATGAATACGTCAATACGCGAATACATTTTATGTGCTGTAGAGTAATAGCTATAGTCTTTTACTTCATTATGAAATGCCCGCCAGCTATCAACCAGATGTTGGGTGCGCAGGCGTTGTTTTAAATATTTTAGGGCTGTAAAGGATATGGAGGTTTTCCCTGATTTTGTGTCTAGACCCGGGTCCAATACCATATTTATGTCTCCACCCAGGATCAGACACCCTTCCCTGAATTTCTCCAGCGTTCTCAGCATTTCGACAAGAAATTCAATTGTCCCCATATTTGGAGTGTAAATAGCGGCAAATGTATATCGCTGGCCATATATTGCCCCCTTGACAAATAAAGAACGACCTTCTCTGTCTGCTTGAACAGACGTTAGTACCCATGGGCAGGTTTTCTAAATGCTATTGTGACCCCTCTTGCCCTTGCAATCGGTGATACTGCATGATACCAATGGCTGAACATATGTCTCAGTAGGTTAGGTATTGATCTCTCCCTAAAGTGCGTTTCTTGAAGAAATGCTATGTCCGCTGCATAGTGTTGTAATTCATGCCAAAGTTGGCCCCTTTTGTGTTGTGAGCCCAGTCCCTTCACATTATAGGATACAATCCTTAATGGTGCAGCCACCCTTCAAAAGAAACCAAGAAAAGGGAGCCAATACCATATTTGCCATTTGCCTGGAGGAAGCAAAAAAATTCCAACACAACCTTATACCACCCCCCTCCCCCCAAACACTCCAAAAATATCTCCGCATTCGGAGTATCCTATCTAACTGGTAGGGGGGTCTACGCACACCCCCTGTGCTTGATCCCCTCCACCCACTCACTGATACCAGTTCAACCAGTCCCATTATATCGGGACCTACCTAATGGAGCAGTATAACCCTAAGTGTCACCTTCTAGTTCCCTCCTTCCCAAGCTCTTTCTCTCGTATTCTCCCTGTGTCTGAATCTTACCTATATCATCTAAAAATCCTTTTTTCTTTTTTCTCTCTTTTCCCCTCTCTTCTCTCTCTCTTCCTTCCCCTCTTTTTAATATTAGTGATTTCTTTGTAGCTGCTTCCTTTACTATGTCTTACACTCATAGGATCTGCGTATGTTCCCCTCCTCACTCTTACAGCAATGACTATTTTCATCCACCTTTACCTATCACCTTTGTATCACCTATTACACCTATCTTATATATTAAGTTCCAAAACCCATTCACTTAGCATTAAGTTCCGTATAGTTATACAGTTAGATTATCTATAATCTTTTTCTTTCTTTTTTTTTTTCCCCTTACCCTTCCCCTTCCTCTCCCTTCCCATTCTTTCTCTTCCCCCTTCTCTTCCTTTTCCTAAGCTGGGTCCTGCCTTCCATAGCGATTTCTACGTTGGGCCCTAGGGGGGACTTGGTGCCATTGTTCGGGCCGCTGTAGGAAAGTCCCCTTTTTTTGAGTCCTCCAGTCTATAAAGTCTACTGCCGGAAGGTTCAGTGTTTCTACAAATGACTGTAGATCATCCTTCGTACGTAGAGTTGCTGTTCTACCATTTCTTGAAGCTGTCAAGCTAAATGGGAACCCCCAACGATAATTCACCTCCTTTAAACGCAGGGCTTCAAGCAGAGGCCGGACAGCTCGCCGTTGGAACAGAGTCCTGCGTGTTAGGTCTGGATATAGCGATAGAGTCATTAAACAAAAAAGGAAGCAGCGCTATAATTTAAATGTAAAATGAATCACAAATAGTGTATATTGATAAAAAGTCCAAAGCAATCAAGTGCAAAATAAAGTCCAAAAGATGAAAAGATGAAAAAAATCTTCAAAGTGTAATGGGTACCGGGCAACTGAGCCCCTTATTCGGCAATTAGAGTGAAACCGGATGGACCTTCACCACACCACAGTGTTATGATATAAATGGGCGCTTACCAGATGGCAAGCTTAAAGAGCTTGTGACCTTAACCCGGTCGGGGCCTTTCTTGAGAAGGGGATAACGTTTGGACACCTCCTCAGACCGTGGATGGCTCACTCTCCTCCGTAAAGGAAACCAGGATGCCGGGAAGGATATGCCCATAACCTGGAGTTAATCTCATATACAATGCCCCAAAAAGAGAAGGAAGAGCAACATAGCGTAATCCTGATAGGATATTTATTTAAAAGATTAAAAATACACTTACAGTGTGTTGGATATAAAACAGCATAGAAAGCCGGCCGGCTAATACGAACACCCGTCCTACAGACGGTGAATACGGCACGTCAGCACGTCAGCACGCCCGACGTACGTTTCGTCACACTTCTGACGTCGTCTGGGGCACGGGCGACGCACTGACGTGTCGCACATATATACCAAACAAATGAAACCAAGCCTCGGAATCGACATAGGCCGGAAATCAACTTGCGCTCCACCCAATAAAGCGGAAATAATAGAAACGCCATCTTAGTTAAGGGATCCCATATTTAACAGGTCTAGATCGGTTAATGTAGTTAATATTACAAAAATACTGGGAATACGGGAGCAAACAAAGGAAAAACCCCCATAAGTTCATCGGTAACACATATGAAATGGATACCAATATAAGTTAAATTGAACTGAATAAATATGTATTCAGTTGTATGGGTAATACAAAAGTCCAGATAACCCCAATGAGGGGCATACCTGGGCACAGTTGTGATGTCAGACTCAATGGATAAATTAAATAATCCCATCGATGTTAGATAAAACAAGGACGAATTCCAGATAAACCAACCGGAGAGAAAGATGATTTCTCGACCTCATATACCAAACAGTTTAAATAGAGAGGTACTAATATACAGTAATCTCAATATTAATATTAAATAGATATATCTGAAAACAAAAAATAAAATAGAAATAAGTAAAACATACCAAATAGCAAAAACCTCCATCATATCAAGATAGGGGACCAAGCTAATAGTAAATTCATACACAGCAGAACCCAAACCATAAAATGGGAACCGACCCAAAAGGGGCTTAAACAACACATATAGATTTTAGGGGGTTGAAATGGAAATCAAAAATAAGGGGATCAAAAAAAATATATAGGGAAAACAAAAATTGAAATAAATTGAAATAAAATAAAATTAAAATTAAAATTAAATAAATACCGAAAAATACATAAACACCAGAACCTGTCTACTAGAAATAGGTACCAACCTAAAGAATATAGGAAGGAAGTGAAAGCCCATAGGGATGTGACCAACAATGATTATTATTGATGATGAAACCAATAAACTAAACCAGAAAAATATTATTATGAGTTGTCAATAAAGGCATTGGTGTCAGTATCAACATTAAGTCCGTGTGGGACATAACATCTGATTTTATGTATCCACAGCATTTCAAGTTTAGAAATGCTCCTAGTCAGGGAACTACCCCTCCAGTGAGGCCGGTACCTATCAATTCCTAAAAACAGAGTTTTAGAGGGGTCTTTGTTATGTGAAATCAAATAATGCTTAGAAACGGAATGTTTGGGAAAACCATTGATAATGTTGGTAATATGCTCGTTCAGACGAACAGAAAGGGGTCGTCTAGTCCTACCCACATACTGAAGGCCACAGGGGCACTGTAGTAGGTAGACGACCTACTAGAGCGAATCCTGTTACCTTGCCCTTTATTACCACCTATTCTATTCAACATGCTAACATCAAAAGCTTGCTCAATAAACATTGGCACATTTTAGGTAACGACCCCATTCTAAGAGAGGCTATTCCAGATAAGCCACAAGTGATCTTTAAGGGAGCACCTTCCCTCAGGAACAGATTAGCCCCAAATGCTCTTGACCCCCCCGTTAGGGGGATTCAGGGCCTTTTTGACAATCTGAAGGGGTACTACAAATGTGGGAGATGCCGGGTTTGTAAGCTAAATTCTGTGCCAACCAGACGCACCCTCAAATTTACCTCCTCTAGCACACAAGAGGAGCATGATATAAAACCCTTTATCACCTGTACCACAGAGGGGGTCGTCTACCTACTACAGTGCCCCTGTGGCCTTCAGTATGTTGGTAGGACTAGACGACCCCTTTCTGTTCGTCTGAACGAGCATATTACCAACATTATCAATGGTTTTCCCAAACATTCCGTTTCTAAGCATTATTTGATTTCACATAACAAAGACCCCTCTAAAACTCTGTTTTTAGGAATTGATAGGTACCGGCCTCACTGGAGGGGTAGTTCCCTGACTAGGAGCATTTCTAAACTTGAAATGCTGTGGATACATAAAATCAGATGTTATGTCCCACACGGACTTAATGTTGATACTGACACCAATGCCTTTATTGACAACTCATAATAATATTTTTCTGGTTTAGTTTATTGGTTTCATCATCAATAATAATCATTGTTGGTCACATCCCTATGGGCTTTCACTTCCTTCCTATATTCTTTAGGTTGGTACCTATTTCTAGTAGACAGGTTCTGGTGTTTATGTATTTTTCGGTATTTATTTAATTTTAATTTTAATTTTATTTTATTTCAATTTATTTCAATTTTTGTTTTCCCTATATATTTTTTTTGATCCCCTTATTTTTGATTTCCATTTCAACCCCCTAAAATCTATATGTGTTGTTTAAGCCCCTTTTGGGTCGGTTCCCATTTTATGGTTTGGGTTCTGCTGTGTATGAATTTACTATTAGCTTGGTCCCCTATCTTGATATGATGGAGGTTTTTGCTATTTGGTATGTTTTACTTATTTCTATTTTATTTTTTGTTTTCAGATATATCTATTTAATATTAATATTGAGATTACTGTATATTAGTACCTCTCTATTTAAACTGTTTGGTATATGAGGTCGAGAAATCATCTTTCTCTCCGGTTGGTTTATCTGGAATTCGTCCTTGTTTTATCTAACATCGATGGGATTATTTAATTTATCCATTGAGTCTGACATCACAACTGTGCCCAGGTATGCCCCTCATTGGGGTTATCTGGACTTTTGTATTACCCATACAACTGAATACATATTTATTCAGTTCAATTTAACTTATATTGGTATCCATTTCATATGTGTTACCGATGAACTTATGGGGGTTTTTCCTTTGTTTGCTCCCGTATTCCCAGTATTTTTGTAATATTAACTACATTAACCGATCTAGACCTGTTAAATATGGGATCCCTTAACTAAGATGGCGTTTCTATTATTTCCGCTTTATTGGGTGGAGCGCAAGTTGATTTCCGGCCTATGTCGATTCCGAGGCTTGGTTTCATTTGTTTGGTATATATGTGCGACACGTCAGTGCGTCGCCCGTGCCCCAGACGACGTCAGAAGTGTGACGAAACGTACGTCGGGCGTGCTGACGTGCTGACGTGCCGTATTCACCGTCTGTAGGACGGGTGTTCGTATTAGCCGGCCGGCTTTCTATGCTGTTTTATATCCAACACACTGTAAGTGTATTTTTAATCTTTTAAATAAATATCCTATCAGGATTACGCTATGTTGCTCTTCCTTCTCTTTTTGGGGCATTGTATATGAGATTAACTCCAGGTTATGGGCATATCCTTCCCGGCATCCTGGTTTCCTTTACGGAGGAGAGTGAGCCATCCACGGTCTGAGGAGGTGTCCAAACGTTATCCCCTTCTCAAGAAAGGCCCCGACCGGGTTAAGGTCACAAGCTCTTTAAGCTTGCCATCTGGTAAGCGCCCATTTATATCATAACACTGTGGTGTGGTGAAGGTCCATCCGGTTTCACTCTAATTGCCGAATAAGGGGCTCAGTTGCCCGGTACCCATTACACTTTGAAGATTTTTTTCATCTTTTCATCTTTTGGACTTTATTTTGCACTTGATTGCTTTGGACTTTTTATCAATATACACTATTTGTGATTCATTTTACATTTAAATTATAGCGCTGCTTCCTTTTTTGTTTATTTACTGTTTATGTGTGTATCTCACTTATAAGCGGCTGCTTTTCCTTTTTCAATTATTTAGCATTGGTTCACTTACTTGACTGTTTATTGATTTATCATATAGCGCAGTGATTCCTTTCTTTTTTCACTTGTTTATTTGATACCTCTACACTGCTGCTTTACTCATAATATAAATGGATATTTTTGACTATAGAGTCTCTAAGAAGGTCAACACTAGTGGGGTTTTTGAACCCTACAAAAATGATGAAGGGGACTTGGGTGGCCTCTTCATTAGATTAAAGAACCTCACCATTTCGGAAATTCACACCAAATGGGATGTGGCCTACCTGGAGACCTATGTCAAATCTAACATGGTACCTCGGAGCCTTAGGTGGGAGGTTAGTCCCCAGAAGGGTGATATCCAGTTGGATGAATGGTATAAATTCTTCAATGAGGCTGGGGTTGGGCTCCTCAGATTCCTCATTGATAGGAAGTTACACAAATTATCCAGGTTAGACGAAGAGATAAAAACCCTTCGAGATAAGTTTATTCCTTTACAGGATACACCAGAATACAAAGATAAGTCCCAATCATTATTAAATCTCCTAGAGAAGGAAGATAGGGAACAAACTTTTAAAAAAAAGAAAAAATATAACAGAGACCTTGCTGATTATCAGGGTGGGATTGTGTTTGAATGGCAGAAAAAATTACTGGCAGTTAATGCTGATAATACCACCTCAGAAAGTACTGCCATGGAAGTCTCTACCGCTGGTAATTCTAATGAAAATAAATTGCCTGTGCCTAATAATGTACAGAGGACTAGAGACACTAGTTCACAAGGTTTTCGTCAGTCCCCTCAGAGACAACAATACCCCAATAGAGGGGGACCACCACCACCCCCCTATTACCAATCAGGACCCCCTAAGGGTTCCTTCAGACCTTATAATAATAAGAGAGGTGGTCGAAATCACAACGCCCCTCAGCGGAATCCTCATTGGAATCCACCCAATACACAGTGGGGACCCAATTACAATCAAAGTTGGGGTTCTTACCCTTCAATTACTCCACAATCAAGTGGTGGGTACAACCCCAGGGGGGGTCCTCCACCCCGATTGGGGAATCACTCTGATGGGAGAATGTTAGAGGCTCCTCCCTCTCATAGTAGTATGGACTATCCTACCTACCATAATGATCAGTACTCTCATATGTCAAGTGTTCCTACAAATGGCCCTTTGGTTGGTCCCACCACTGATAATTATTTCGGTTATGGTGGTATTACCCAAAATCGGTTCTACCCCCTGAGGGATCTTGTTGGTCCTCCAGAGGGTGATGTGGGTCCACTTGATTCCCCCTACCCCGGTGAAGGAGGTACCCCTGGTCCAACATCAGCATATATGATTGACAGGAGGGGTTCGTCCTATTATCCAGGCCCCCCGGTTCCTAACCCCCAGGGTTTTCACAGGCCAGGTCAAGGCACCAAACGACTAGCAGAAGGGGGAGAGGTACCAGAGGAGGCAAACGCAATCGAGCAAAAAAGAAAAAAGCTCTAGCAGGGACAGGAATTTTTAATCTAAGCACCGTGGTTCTCAGTCAAGCAGAGAAACTGGTGCTAGATAAAGGTTTAAAATTTGCATTGCCTAGGAAGTTAAACAAATTTGAGACCTATATGGACATCCATAAATTTGTTCGGAAAATTAATATTAAGAGATACATGCTATCTAACCCTATTCAAGAGAGAAACGCATTCCCCAGTGATTACCAACATTCAGGTTTGGCTAATGCCTCCCTGTTCAACCCCCCTGGAGCCCTGGCACCTTCCATTAGAGTTTTTAAAGAGGTGTTACTGAGGGATCTAGATAAAATGCCCGTTAAAAGAGCTAAACTTGATCGTGAACTCCTTACTGGTCTTGATTCCCTCTGCAATAACAAGGATCTAGTTATTAGACCTGCGGATAAAGGGGGTGGTATTGTGGTCCTCAATAGAGAAGATTATTTTCAGGAGATGTACAGGATCCTCGGAGATAGGGAGACCTATACTCCCCTCGGATCAGACCCCAAGGTTCCCTATCTTAGAGAACTTAAAGAGGTGGTTGAGTATGGGTATAGCCAAGGGATTCCGAACAAAAAAGAAAAAACCTATTTGGTACCTAAGGCCCCCCGCACTCCCCTTATATATTACTTACCGAAAGTACATAAACACCCTACCTGCCCCCCGGGACGCCCCATTGTAAGTGGAATAGATTCCCTTACGTCCCGGGTGGGCAGGTATATTGATTTTTTCTTACAACCCTTGGTGGGTAAAATGCCCTCCTATGTCAAAGATTCCAAATTTATTATTAATTTGCTTACCAATTTCACCCCCACTCCTAACATGTGGGTAGTTACAGCAGATGTAACGTCCCTATATACGATCATTCCTCATGAGTTAGGTTTTTATGCAGTGGAATATTACCTTAGAAAAGACTCAGGGTTATACGATGAACAAATCAATTTCATCATGATACTTTTAAGATACGCTGCGTCCCATAATTATTTTTGGTTTAATCAATGTTTCTATCGACAGGACCGTGGGGTTGCAATGGGGGCTAAATATGCCCCCAGCCTTGCGAACCTGTTTATGGCCCTGTGGGAGGAGGATGTCGTCCATGTTTGCCAGAGGCCCCAGCTCAAGCTGTGGGCCAGGTACATTGACGACATCCTCCTCCTCTGGGATGGGAATCGCAGCGATCTCGACCTCTTTATGGAGGAACTTAACCAGAACAATAGGGGGATTGTACTTAATTTTGAGGCTAGCCAATCCAATGTCCAATTTTTAGACCTCAATATCACCATCCAGGATGGCCAGTTTGTGACCTCCACGTTTTTTAAGAAAACAGACCGTAACTCCTATATCCCCTTAAATAGTTGCCACCATAAGTCTTGGCTTCGGTCTATACCTAAAAGTCAATTCATGCGACTTAAACGCAACTGTTCTGATGATTCCCATTTTTTACACCAGGCCGGAATTTTGACTAATAGGTTTATAGAAAAGGGGTATACCAAAGAATCTTTGACCTTTGCCTTGGAGGGGGTTAAAGCTATAGATAGGAGTCAACTATTGAGCGAGAGGGTGGGTTCTAGAGCGAATCCTGTTACCTTGCCCTTTATTACCACCTATTCTATTCAACATGCTAACATCAAAAGCTTGCTCAATAAACATTGGCACATTTTAGGTAACGACCCCATTCTAAGAGAGGCTATTCCAGATAAGCCACAAGTGATCTTTAAGGGAGCACCTTCCCTCAGGAACAGATTAGCCCCAAATGCTCTTGACCCCCCCGTTAGGGGGATTCAGGGCCTTTTTGACAATCTGAAGGGGTACTACAAATGTGGGAGATGCCGGGTTTGTAAGCTAAATTCTGTGCCAACCAGACGCACCCTCAAATTTACCTCCTCTAGCACACAAGAGGAGCATGATATAAAACCCTTTATCACCTGTACCACAGAGGGGGTCGTCTACCTACTACAGTGCCCCTGTGGCCTTCAGTATGTTGGTAGGACTAGACGACCCCTTTCTGTTCGTCTGAACGAGCATATTACCAACATTATCAATGGTTTTCCCAAACATTCCGTTTCTAAGCATTATTTGATTTCACATAACAAAGACCCCTCTAAAACTCTGTTTTTAGGAATTGATAGGTACCGGCCTCACTGGAGGGGTAGTTCCCTGACTAGGAGCATTTCTAAACTTGAAATGCTGTGGATACATAAAATCAGATGTTATGTCCCACACGGACTTAATGTTGATACTGACACCAATGCCTTTATTGACAACTCATAATAATATTTTTCTGGTTTAGTTTATTGGTTTCATCATCAATAATAATCATTGTTGGTCACATCCCTATGGGCTTTCACTTCCTTCCTATATTCTTTAGGTTGGTACCTATTTCTAGTAGACAGGTTCTGGTGTTTATGTATTTTTCGGTATTTATTTAATTTTAATTTTAATTTTATTTTATTTCAATTTATTTCAATTTTTGTTTTCCCTATATATTTTTTTTGATCCCCTTATTTTTGATTTCCATTTCAACCCCCTAAAATCTATATGTGTTGTTTAAGCCCCTTTTGGGTCGGTTCCCATTTTATGGTTTGGGTTCTGCTGTGTATGAATTTACTATTAGCTTGGTCCCCTATCTTGATATGATGGAGGTTTTTGCTATTTGGTATGTTTTACTTATTTCTATTTTATTTTTTGTTTTCAGATATATCTATTTAATATTAATATTGAGATTACTGTATATTAGTACCTCTCTATTTAAACTGTTTGGTATATGAGGTCGAGAAATCATCTTTCTCTCCGGTTGGTTTATCTGGAATTCGTCCTTGTTTTATCTAACATCGATGGGATTATTTAATTTATCCATTGAGTCTGACATCACAACTGTGCCCAGGTATGCCCCTCATTGGGGTTATCTGGACTTTTGTATTACCCATACAACTGAATACATATTTATTCAGTTCAATTTAACTTATATTGGTATCCATTTCATATGTGTTACCGATGAACTTATGGGGGTTTTTCCTTTGTTTGCTCCCGTATTCCCAGTATTTTTGTAATATTAACTACATTAACCGATCTAGACCTGTTAAATATGGGATCCCTTAACTAAGATGGCGTTTCTATTATTTCCGCTTTATTGGGTGGAGCGCAAGTTGATTTCCGGCCTATGTCGATTCCGAGGCTTGGTTTCATTTGTTTGGTATATATGTGCGACACGTCAGTGCGTCGCCCGTGCCCCAGACGACGTCAGAAGTGTGACGAAACGTACGTCGGGCGTGCTGACGTGCTGACGTGCCGTATTCACCGTCTGTAGGACGGGTGTTCGTATTAGCCGGCCGGCTTTCTATGCTGTTTTATATCCAACACACTGTAAGTGTATTTTTAATCTTTTAAATAAATATCCTATCAGGATTACGCTATGTTGCTCTTCCTTCTCTTTTTGGGGCATTGTATATGAGATTAACTCCAGGTTATGGGCATATCCTTCCCGGCATCCTGGTTTCCTTTACGGAGGAGAGTGAGCCATCCACGGTCTGAGGAGGTGTCCAAACGTTATCCCCTTCTCAAGAAAGGCCCCGACCGGGTTAAGGTCACAAGCTCTTTAAGCTTGCCATCTGGTAAGCGCCCATTTATATCATAACACTGTGGTGTGGTGAAGGTCCATCCGGTTTCACTCTAATTGCCGAATAAGGGGCTCAGTTGCCCGGTACCCATTACACTTTGAAGATTTTTTTCATCTTTTCATCTTTTGGACTTTATTTTGCACTTGATTGCTTTGGACTTTTTATCAATATACACTATTTGTGATTCATTTTACATTTAAATTATAGCGCTGCTTCCTTTTTTGTTTATTTACTGTTTATGTGTGTATCTCACTTATAAGCGGCTGCTTTTCCTTTTTCAATTATTTAGCATTGGTTCACTTACTTGACTGTTTATTGATTTATCATATAGCGCAGTGATTCCTTTCTTTTTTCACTTGTTTATTTGATACCTCTACACTGCTGCTTTACTCATAATATAAATGGATATTTTTGACTATAGAGTCTCTAAGAAGGTCAACACTAGTGGGGTTTTTGAACCCTACAAAAATGATGAAGGGGACTTGGGTGGCCTCTTCATTAGATTAAAGAACCTCACCATTTCGGAAATTCACACCAAATGGGATGTGGCCTACCTGGAGACCTATGTCAAATCTAACATGGTACCTCGGAGCCTTAGGTGGGAGGTTAGTCCCCAGAAGGGTGATATCCAGTTGGATGAATGGTATAAATTCTTCAATGAGGCTGGGGTTGGGCTCCTCAGATTCCTCATTGATAGGAAGTTACACAAATTATCCAGGTTAGACGAAGAGATAAAAACCCTTCGAGATAAGTTTATTCCTTTACAGGATACACCAGAATACAAAGATAAGTCCCAATCATTATTAAATCTCCTAGAGAAGGAAGATAGGGAACACAATTTTAAAAAAAAGAAAAAATATAACAGAGACCTTGCTGATTATCAGGGTGGGATTGTGTTTGAATGGCAGAAAAAATTACTGGCAGTTAATGCTGATAATACCACCTCAGAAAGTACTGCCATGGAAGTCTCTACCGCTGGTAATTCTAATGAAAATAAATTGCCTGTGCCTAATAATGTACAGAGGACTAGAGACACTAGTTCACAAGGTTTTCGTCAGTCCCCTCAGAGACAACAATACCCCAATAGAGGGGGACCACCACCACCCCCCTATTACCAATCAGGACCCCCTAAGGGTTCCTTCAGACCTTATAATAATAAGAGAGGTGGTCGAAATCACAACGCCCCTCAGCGGAATCCTCATTGGAATCCACCCAATACACAGTGGGGACCCAATTACAATCAAAGTTGGGGTTCTTACCCTTCAATTACTCCACAATCAAGTGGTGGGTACAACCCCAGGGGGGGTCCTCCACCCCGATTGGGGAATCACTCTGATGGGAGAATGTTAGAGGCTCCTCCCTCTCATAGTAGTATGGACTATCCTACCTACCATAATGATCAGTACTCTCATATGTCAAGTGTTCCTACAAATGGCCCTTTGGTTGGTCCCACCACTGATAATTATTTCGGTTATGGTGGTATTACCCAAAATCGGTTCTACCCCCTGAGGGATCTTGTTGGTCCTCCAGAGGGTGATGTGGGTCCACTTGATTCCCCCTACCCCGGTGAAGGAGGTACCCCTGGTCCAACATCAGCATATATGATTGACAGGAGGGGTTCGTCCTATTATCCAGGCCCCCCGGTTCCTAACCCCCAGGGTTTTCACAGGCCAGGTCAAGGCACCAAACGACTAGCAGAAGGGGGAGAGGTACCAGAGGAGGCAAACGCAATCGAGCAAAAAAGAAAAAAGCTCTAGCAGGGACAGGAATTTTTAATCTAAGCACCGTGGTTCTCAGTCAAGCAGAGAAACTGGTGCTAGATAAAGGTTTAAAATTTGCATTGCCTAGGAAGTTAAACAAATTTGAGACCTATATGGACATCCATAAATTTGTTCGGAAAATTAATATTAAGAGATACATGCTATCTAACCCTATTCAAGAGAGAAACGCATTCCCCAGTGATTACCAACATTCAGGTTTGGCTAATGCCTCCCTGTTCAACCCCCCTGGAGCCCTGGCACCTTCCATTAGAGTTTTTAAAGAGGTGTTACTGAGGGATCTAGATAAAATGCCCGTTAAAAGAGCTAAACTTGATCGTGAACTCCTTACTGGTCTTGAGTCCCTCTGCAATAACAAGGATCTAGTTATTAGACCTGCGGATAAAGGGGGTGGTATTGTGGTCCTCAATAGAGAAGATTATTTTCAGGAGATGTACAGGATCCTCGGAGATAGGGAGACCTATACTCCCCTCGGATCAGACCCCAAGGTTCCCTATCTTAGAGAACTTAAAGAGGTGGTTGAGTATGGGTATAGCCAAGGGATTCCGAACAAAAAAGAAAAAACCTATTTGGTACCTAAGGCCCCCCGCACTCCCCTTATATATTACTTACCGAAAGTACATAAACACCCTACCTGCCCCCCGGGACGCCCCATTGTAAGTGGAATAGATTCCCTTACGTCCCGGGTGGGCAGGTATATTGATTTTTTCTTACAACCCTTGGTGGGTAAAATGCCCTCCTATGTCAAAGATTCCAAATTTATTATTAATTTGCTTACCAATTTCACCCCCACTCCTAACATGTGGGTAGTTACAGCAGATGTAACGTCCCTATATACGATCATTCCTCATGAGTTAGGTTTTTATGCAGTGGAATATTACCTTAGAAAAGACTCAGGGTTATACGATGAACAAATCAATTTCATCATGATACTTTTAAGATACGCTGCGTCCCATAATTATTTTTGGTTTAATCAATGTTTCTATCGACAGGACCGTGGGGTTGCAATGGGGGCTAAATATGCCCCCAGCCTTGCGAACCTGTTTATGGCCCTGTGGGAGGAGGATGTCGTCCATGTTTGCCAGAGGCCCCAGCTCAAGCTGTGGGCCAGGTACATTGACGACATCCTCCTCCTCTGGGATGGGAATCGCAGCGATCTCGACCTCTTTATGGAGGAACTTAACCAGAACAATAGGGGGATTGTACTTAATTTTGAGGCTAGCCAATCCAATGTCCAATTTTTAGACCTCAATATCACCATCCAGGATGGCCAGTTTGTGACCTCCACGTTTTTTAAGAAAACAGACCGTAACTCCTATATCCCCTTAAATAGTTGCCACCATAAGTCTTGGCTTCGGTCTATACCTAAAAGTCAATTCATGCGACTTAAACGCAACTGTTCTGATGATTCCCATTTTTTACACCAGGCCGGAATTTTGACTAATAGGTTTATAGAAAAGGGGTATACCAAAGAATCTTTGACCTTTGCCTTGGAGGGGGTTAAAGCTATAGATAGGAGTCAACTATTGAGCGAGAGGGTGGGTTCTAGAGCGAATCCTGTTACCTTGCCCTTTATTACCACCTATTCTATTCAACATGCTAACATCAAAAGCTTGCTCAATAAACATTGGCACATTTTAGGTAACGACCCCATTCTAAGAGAGGCTATTCCAGATAAGCCACAAGTGATCTTTAAGGGAGCACCTTCCCTCAGGAACAGATTAGCCCCAAATGCTCTTGACCCCCCCGTTAGGGGGATTCAGGGCCTTTTTGACAATCTGAAGGGGTACTACAAATGTGGGAGATGCCGGGTTTGTAAGCTAAATTCTGTGCCAACCAGACGCACCCTCAAATTTACCTCCTCTAGCACACAAGAGGAGCATGATATAAAACCCTTTATCACCTGTACCACAGAGGGGGTCGTCTACCTACTACAGTGCCCCTGTGGCCTTCAGTATGTGGGTAGGACTAGACGACCCCTTTCTGTTCGTCTGAACGAGCATATTACCAACATTATCAATGGTTTTCCCAAACATTCCGTTTCTAAGCATTATTTGATTTCACATAACAAAGACCCCTCTAAAACTCTGTTTTTAGGAATTGATAGGTACCGGCCTCACTGGAGGGGTAGTTCCCTGACTAGGAGCATTTCTAAACTTGAAATGCTGTGGATACATAAAATCAGATGTTATGTCCCACACGGACTTAATGTTGATACTGACACCAATGCCTTTATTGACAACTCATAATAATATTTTTCTGGTTTAGTTTATTGGTTTCATCATCAATAATAATCATTGTTGGTCACATCCCTATGGGCTTTCACTTCCTTCCTATATTCTTTAGGTTGGTACCTATTTCTAGTAGACAGGTTCTGGTGTTTATGTATTTTTCGGTATTTATTTAATTTTAATTTTAATTTTATTTTATTTCAATTTATTTCAATTTTTGTTTTCCCTATATATTTTTTTTGATCCCCTTATTTTTGATTTCCATTTCAACCCCCTAAAATCTATATGTGTTGTTTAAGCCCCTTTTGGGTCGGTTCCCATTTTATGGTTTGGGTTCTGCTGTGTATGAATTTACTATTAGCTTGGTCCCCTATCTTGATATGATGGAGGTTTTTGCTATTTGGTATGTTTTACTTATTTCTATTTTATTTTTTGTTTTCAGATATATCTATTTAATATTAATATTGAGATTACTGTATATTAGTACCTCTCTATTTAAACTGTTTGGTATATGAGGTCGAGAAATCATCTTTCTCTCCGGTTGGTTTATCTGGAATTTGTCCTTGTTTTATCTAACATCGATGGGATTATTTAATTTATCCATTGAGTCTGACATCACAACTGTGCCCAGGTATGCCCCTCATTGGGGTTATCTGGACTTTTGTATTACCCATACAACTGAATACATATTTATTCAGTTCAATTTAACTTATATTGGTATCCATTTCATATGTGTTACCGATGAACTTATGGGGGTTTTTCCTTTGTTTGCTCCCGTATTCCCAGTATTTTTGTAATATTAACTACATTAACCGATCTAGACCTGTTAAATATGGGATCCCTTAACTAAGATGGCGTTTCTATTATTTCCGCTTTATTGGGTGGAGCGCAAGTTGATTTCCGGCCTATGTCGATTCCGAGGCTTGGTTTCATTTGTTTGGTATATATGTGCGACACGTCAGTGCGTCGCCCGTGCCCCAGACGACGTCAGAAGTGTGACGAAACGTACGTCGGGCGTGCTGACGTGCTGACGTGCCGTATTCACCGTCTGTAGGACGGGTGTTCGTATTAGCCGGCCGGCTTTCTATGCTGTTTTATATCCAACACACTGTAAGTGTATTTTTAATCTTTTAAATAAATATCCTATCAGGATTACGCTATGTTGCTCTTCCTTCTCTTTTTGGGGCATTGTATATGAGATTAACTCCAGGTTATGGGCATATCCTTCCCGGCATCCTGGTTTCCTTTACGGAGGAGAGTGAGCCATCCACGGTCTGAGGAGGTGTCCAAACGTTATCCCCTTCTCAAGAAAGGCCCCGACCGGGTTAAGGTCACAAGCTCTTTAAGCTTGCCATCTGGTAAGCGCCCATTTATATCATAACACTGTGGTGTGGTGAAGGTCCATCCGGTTTCACTCTAATTGCCGAATAAGGGGCTCAGTTGCCCAGTACCCATTACACTTTGAAGATTTTTTTCATCTTTTCATCTTTTGGACTTTATTTTGCACTTGATTGCTTTGGACTTTTTATCAATATACACTATTTGTGATTCATTTTACATTTAAATTATAGCGCTGCTTCCTTTTTTGTTTATTTACTGTTTATGTGTGTATCTCACTTATAAGCGGCTGCTTTTCCTTTTTCAATTATTTAGCATTGGTTCACTTACTTGACTTTTTATTGATTTATCATATAGCGCAGTGATTCCTTTCTTTTTTCACAGCGATAGAGTCATGCCTTCAAATAGGATTTCAGGGCTGCTACGGGCCATTTTCATAATGGTTTCCTTTATTGTATACTTATGTATTCTACATATAACATCCCTAGCTTTCTCCCTGTTTTGAGTGGAGTATGTGGGGACTCGGTGTATTCGATCTATCTCAATGCTTTCAGGTGTGGAGGTCCCCATAATCTGACAAAAAACTTTTTGGGCCACTGAGGTTAAATCCGTTGTTTGAATTGTTTCAGGTAGCCCTTTTATGCGGATGTTCTGCCTTCTGTCTCTGTTTTAGTAATCATCGAGCTGATCCTTATATAGATTTAGGACATCCTCATGTTCCTTAATCGAATCCTGGACCTCCGTCACCGCCTGTATCGTTGCCTCATAGTTCTCTTCCAAGCTTTCCACCCTATGCCCCAGTGCCCTTGTATCTTCTTTTAGGTCCTCTACTGCCTGCTGAAAAGCCTGCTCCACTGTGCTGATTAGTTGCTGGATATCAGTCTTTTTAGGGAGGGCCCTTAGTAGATCTTTAATTTCCATAATTTCTTTCTCGGCTTCTCCCACCTCTCCCTTTTGAGCCGGGGACCGTATCTCCCTTTTTTCCCGCGGGGGGTCCATAGAGTAGCCAATGCTTGCTTTTCCTCTCTCATTACCGATTCTCCCTCCAGAGGTTGGGTTCCTCTCTCTATCATAGCCGAGTTTCCCTTGGGGGGTGAAGCATTAGAAGTCTTACTATTTACGGGTTCGGGTTCGGTGGGGTTATGTTCCGACATCAGAGTGTCCCCTTTCTGTGTGTCTTCTTCTTTATTTTTGTCCTCTTCTTGATCTTTTTCCATTCTTTCCATATTAGGCATCTCCGCTTCCAATCCCAGACTGTCTTGCCCCCCCCTACTATATTTTTTCCCGTGCTTGGGGAGTGTTGCTTAGTATTAGGGATATTTCTCTCAGGTAGCTTCCTCCCTCGTCCTATTGTCGGGGATCCCCTTGCTTGCTGTAAGTTCGTCCAGCCACTTGTACACCACGACCTGATGTTAACGTCTTGCGCTCCATTTGCTTCCCGCTATCTTGCTTAATCTCTATTGTCCCTCCACCTCTCTCTTCCAGCCCCCCAGATGGTATATCTGCTCTGCACGGGGGGAGAGATAAAGTCTTATCCCTCCTGACTCACTCCGATTTCCTTTTGCTGGTTGTTGCGCAGCTTGTCGGCGTGTAGTCATTATTAATATTTATATCTCATGTGTAGATTTTTAGGGAGGGAGGATCGTTAGTCCATAAGAGTCTTATAAAGTTTTATAGAGTTATCTATTTTACACTTGGGCAGTAAACTAGATCTCTCCCCTCTCTTTCCTCTGGCCTTTTGGGGAAGGGGGAGACCCCCAGAGTACAATATGAGTCAGTACAAATTACTCCTGTTCACAATGGGGTGTTCCCCCTTTTTCAATTTTGCAGGGGGGTGTATGCAGAGATGTCCTTCTGGGTTTGCAGGGTATGTGCGTTATGTGTGTTAACCCTTTTCCTTTTATAAGTCCTCTCAAAAGGAGGGAAAGAGAAGATTTTTTGTGGGGTTAACTAGAGAATGGGCTAATAGAGTCTTTTAAAACACTTTAGTAAATCACTTTCTCAGTCCATCAGAGCTCCTCCAGAATCTTTCACCTTGTAGTGCTATAGGTCAGAAAGGGTCAGAACAAGGTATGTACGTTATGTGCGTTAACCCTTTACCTTTTACAAGTCCTCTCAAAGGGAGGGAAAGAGAGGATTTTTTGTGGAGTTGACTAGAGAATGGGCAAATAAAGTCTTTTAAGACATTTTAGTAAATCACTTTCTCAGTCCATCAGAGCTCATCCAGAGTCTTTCACCTTGTAGTGCTATAGGTCAGAGAGGGTCAGAGCAGACAGTTTTTCAGTTATGTTAATCGTCCTTGTCCCTCTGATCCTACTCTACCTGACAAGCTTCCTTTAGCAGCT
This sequence comes from Lithobates septentrionalis, assembly GCA_037952835.1. Lineage (NCBI taxonomy): Eukaryota > Metazoa > Chordata > Amphibia > Anura > Ranidae > Lithobates > Lithobates septentrionalis. The sequence goes on from JBBDGP010000205.1 coordinate 7,263,268, forward strand.
CTATGCTTTCCAATGCAAGAAATGTGTATAAGTGTATAATTATACATTTAAGGTATATATTTGGTTGATCCTACCCAGTTTCCAGGGGTGTCCATGCACTTCATCCTTACAGCATTCACCCCCAGGCGTCTCTAAGGCACAGCTGATCACAGCTGAGCGGTATATGGCTTCTCAGGGCTTGTGTTAAAGCCGCCGTCCTGCTTCCCCCATACCGCCGTTTGTTGGTAGTTCACCTGTCCTCCGGGGTTCCGGGCTTCTCCTCTCCCATCCTCTCACCAGCCAGGCTCACAACAGTGGCTCTCGATCCACTTGTCACAGCCGCCCGCTATATTGCTCACTGCCGCCGCCCCCCTCCGAGCACAGAGAGACGCCAACCGGCCTCAGCTAGGCAGCTGAGCAATGATCGCCTGGAGCGCAGCAAAACTTAGATGTCATCAGTTCGTTACGGGTAGGTCTGCATTTGTCGAAGGCAGACACAGATTCAGACACAGGAGCTCAAACTAGCGTCTGCATGTTCACTCAGGGAGGAGCCCATGGACACTCACAGCCTCACACCTGTGAGCACCTCCACCCCCCCATTTGATGGCTTGACAGTTCAGTTGATATTATAAATTCTGATATAAAACATATCCAATTAAAAAAAGTGAAAATGTGATTTTCTTTATAAATTTACAGTTTCTTGAAAAAGTATTCATACCTCTTGAAATTTTCCACATTTTGTCATAATACAACCAAAAATGTAAATGTATTTTATTGGGATTTTATGTGATAGACTAACACAAAGTGGAATATAATTATGGAAAAAAAGTGGAAGGAAAATGAAAAATGGTATTCAAAACTTTTTACAAATAAATATCTTAAAAGTGTGGCGTACACCCCTAACTAAAATCTAGTGAAATCAATTGCCTTCAGAAGTCATCATGAAGGCCAGGGAACACACCAAACAGGTAAGGGATAAAGTTGTGGAGAAGTATAAAGCAGGGTTAGGCTATAAAAAAAATCCCAAGCTTTGAACATCTCAGGGAGCACCGTTCAATCCACCACTCGAAAATGGAAAGAGTATGGCACAACTGCAAAACTACCAAGACATGGCCATCCACCTAAACTGACAGACCAGGCAAGGAGAGCATTAATCAGAGAAGCAGCCAAGTGGCCCATGGTAACTCTGGAGGAGCTGCAGAGATCCACAGTTCAGGTCAGAGAATCTGTCCATAAGACAACAAGAGTTGTGCACTCCACAAATCTGGCCTTTATGTAAGAGTGGCAAGAAGAAAGCCATTGTTGAAAGAAAGTCATAAGACTTCACGTTTGCAGTTTGCGAGAAGCCATGTGGGGGACGCGGCAAACATGTGGAAGAAGGTGCTCTGGTCAGATGAGACCAAAATGTAACTTTTTGGCCTAAGAGCAAGACACTACGGGTGTCATTTACTATAGTGTGGCGTGCTAATCACCAAGAATTAGCGCTAATTAGCACTAATCACACTAATTGACTCTAAAACGGTATTCACTCTGGCGCTGATGCAAAAAATACTCTCAAACGAATTTACTATAGCTCCCTGAAAACAAATAGCACCCAAACCATGACTCTTGGTAAGATTACGACTATTGCACATGGAAATAATGTTTAGAGCATGATATCATTTCTACACTGAAATATCTTTAAAAGTCTGAGAAGAGAAAAATTCCCCGTCTCTTACTAGGTGCCTACACAACTGAGTATGCTCAGATCTGCAAACAACTCTCATTTTAACTCCCATGGCTTTTTTACCAAGAGTTATAGTAAATACTCAAATGAGTGCTGGGTTAAAGAGTGTTTTTTTGGGAGTGAAAATGAGAGTTATGTAGCCCAATGCAAGTTTCAGCCATTGATTCCAATGGCACAATTGTAACTTCCCCAAATAAATCCTTTACATGTTGAGATGAAATGTATCTTTCTCTCAAAGAATTTTTTTTGCAACAATGTTGCTTCTACTTAATCTATTTTGTTTTTAGGAATGCTAGAATGTGGAAAGTTTTCATGTTTTGGTAAAATATATTTTTCTCTGTCACTTTCACTTGTTGCTGTCCGTCTCACAAAAATCTAAATTTAAAATGAGTCACAATTGTGTGTTTTTTTTTAATTATTTACAAATGATCATAATTTGAGCCCAAAAATGGGATATGTGTACCAACATCAGAAATAAAAATGTAATTCCCAAAAATCAGAGGGTAACATCACTATTCTACACTCACTCACAAAGAACCACCAAATATCACAGAATAAATCAAGAGGAATAACTCCTGATTAATGTAATTCCACCACCTATATGTCCAAAGAAATGCAGTATATGTGTATTTATGTGTTGGAGGGTTGCTACTGTGGCTTAGAGGTTAGAACTTCTGTTTAGCATATTTGAGGGTTTGGTTTCAAATCCCAAACATGCCACTTCATTACTTCATTTAGAAGTTGTCTCATCTCCCTATATTGTTAAACCTAACTCAGGTCCTAAAATTATGTCTAAATGTAGTATTTATGTGTAGGAGAGTTCCACCACCATTGTAAATCTTGCCAGATACATTATCTAGCCAAAAGTATTGGGACACCTGCCTTTACATATACACATGAACTTTAATGGCAGCCCAGTCTTAGTCTATAGGGTTACAATTTGATTTGGCCCATCCTTTGCAGCTATAACAGCTTCTGGGAAGGCTGTCCACAAGGTTTAGTGTGTCTATGGAAATGTTTGACCATTCTTCCAGAAGCACATTTGTGAGGTCAGGCACTGATGTTGGATGAGAAGGCCTGGCATGCAGTCTCTGCTCTAATTCAGCCAAAGGGTGTTCTATCAGGTTGAGGCCAGTCAAGTTCTTCCAACCCAAACTCCCTCATCCATGTCTTTATGAACCTTGCTTTGTGCACTGGTGCACAATAATTTTGGAACAGGAAGGGGCCATCCTTTTGTGTCCTGTTGAAATAGTCTCTAATGTAAGAAAGTTAGTTTTGGACTTTAGATTGGAAGTTCATTGCAGCCAGGGACTGATGTTAATGTTTGTTAGCACTAATCATGCCCAGGGACTTGGACATTTAAATTGTAGGGTTTACACTGCACAGGTACATATGCTTAGAAAACTGTTGCTTTGTTTATGTGCATGCAAATGGACTTTACTCTTTGGCCTGTAGTTGGAGATTTGATGCCCATAGCCAAGGGCTAACACAGTTGCAAATAGTATTATATGTTCCTGCTCATTAGGTGCAATCACTTTACACATACATGAAGAGACGGATTGAAAGATACTAGTGAGCGTGTACTTTTGTTGGGTGTGTGTCAGTGTGATAACAATACAACCTAGCTTATATAAAGGGCTGCAGTGGGGGGGGGTTTGTTTGGCCTGAGAAGAGGCCAGGTTTGTTGCTGTGATTTATGGGGGAGAAGGAATAATATTGTGCATAATGACAAACGCCCCATTAGGGCTGTTTGTTTGCTGAAATTCTTGTGCATTTTGTCCATCAAAAGTGGGTTTATGTAGCCATGCTGTCAATGTTGAACAGTTATTGTTCCTCTAACTGTTGGTCAGCAAGTCTAGCATGCCCACGCTTGAAGTCCCGCCACTGCGCTCATGTAAATAAAAATCTAGATAATCTAGACTTTATAATCCCTTGATAAAGTCACGTGACATGTGACGCAACGCGTCGGGAGGAGCCTAGTGACGTCATCCATAGTGCTTCAGTATAAAAGGGAGCTGATTGAGAGTGCAACTGCATGTGGAACTCTATCTGCAAGGGGGGTATTTATTCAACCCGAGTTGCAGCTGATTGTACCCCATACCTATATGCATACGCAGCAAACGGACTTGTCATGTTTTAAGAACAAGATTGTTCCATGGATCTATATTTGTCACTAATTAAGCAATTTAAAGTATATTTATGTATTTATTCATCTTCAGCACGTTAATTTCTTTCCTCCTCTTTACTCCTCATTTCTATTACTATATCTATATCTAAGGACACCTCTCAGGGGTCCACAAATTTATTCTCCCTTTCAAAATAAATAACAGATTTTTTCTATACAAAGCTAGAGTATTTCCAAATAATTTATCAATATAACAATAGGTCGGATACGAAACCACCTTCGTGGCCTTACCAGTAAATACTCTATTATTGAAGTCAATTATTCACTGTTATATGAAACTTATGTACAAATGATAATATGATTGTACCAATGTTATTTTCAAACATTAGTAAAAGCTTTCTGTTTAAAAAAAATAATAATAATTTACTCACTTATTATTTTTATTCTAATATTTATACTCAGCACGAGATTTTACTGTATTTAAGCGCACCTTTAACCCTATATGCACAATAATCTAGAGCTGCCACTTAGAGTGATAATGAATTATAGAGGTATTTTAAATGAAAAAATAGTGGCGCTGATATCACAATGTAATAATGAATTAAATACTCAACAGTGTACTAACATACAATAACACCATGTGAATAGTGAGAACCATAATTAAAAATTAAGATAGCAAAAAATAATAAATGAAAGAAATTTCAATAAAATTAAAGTCCATAAAAGTGATAAACTTCAAGTGATTAACTCGGTAATAATTCTTCTATGATAAATATCTTACATTTATTTCCACCACACCGTTAGTGACAGTGATTCCGCTCCCCTTAAGAAAATGCACTCACCAAATTGAAATGCCTTGCACTCTCATGCTCGGCATTAGCACTTTAAACCCACCAGGGTTAATAGTACTTTTGATATCCAACCGTGCACAACAGAAGAGGATTGCTCCACATGTAAATGAGAATAAGTGCTTCCAATAGTGTAATAATGTAAAACCAATTTATTGTAAAAACAAAATCTTCAACCATTAAACTCACATCAATCCAATCACAATCAGCATAAAAAGGCAAACTCCTGTTGGCAAACTGTAGAGGCTTATTGTGGTCATGGCGGGCCAACGGTGTAACCTCTAAGTCTCACCCTCACTCACTCGTTCGTCAGTATCGATACATCCGGTAAATGTCAAGCATCACAGATGGTTGCTGTACAGCCACCTGTACTTATGCATATTTTTCCTGTCTGACCATGCATTCATGGTTTGGGAGCATCTGTTGACCTTTTACTCTTTGATCTCATTGTTTAACCAGTTGCCGACCGCCGCACGCCGATGTACGTCGGCAGAGCGGCACGGGCAGGCAAAAGGGCTTACCTGTACGTCCGATCGGACCCCCCCCCCGGTGCCTGCGGCGGTCGGCAAATCTCCCCCGGCGATCGGTGGTGAGGGGGAGGCCATCCATTCGTGGCCCCCCCCTCGCGATCGCTCCCAGCCAATGGGATCATTTCCCTGCCTCTGTATTGTACACAGAGGCAGAGGAAATGATGTCATCTCTCCTCGGCTCGGTATTTTCCATTCCGGGCCGAGGAGGGAAGACTGTAATGTGAGTGCACAACACACACACACACAGTAGAACATGCCAGGCACACAAAACACCCCGATCCCCCCCCCGATTGCCCCCCGATCCCCCCCAATCACCCCCCCCGTCACAAACTGACACCAAGCAGGTTTTTTTTTTTTTTTTTTTCTGATTACTGCATAGTGTCAGTTTGTGACAGTTAGTTTTAACCCCTTGATCACCCCCTGTCACCAGTGTCACTAAGCGATCATTTTTCTGATCGCTGTATTAGTGTCGCTGGTGACGCTAGTTAGGGAGGTAAATATTTAGGTTCGCCGTCAGCGTTTTATAGCGTCAGGGACCCCCATATACTACCTAATAAGTGTTTTAACCCCTTGATTGCCCCTAGTTAACCCTTTCACCACTGATCACCGTATAACCGTTACGGGTGACGCTGGTTAGTTCGTTTACTTTTTATAGTGTCAGGGCACCCGGCGTTTATTACCGAATAAAGGTTTAGCCCCCTGATCGCCCGGCAGTGATATGCGTCGCCCCAGGCAGCGTCAGATTAGCGCCAGTACCGCTAACACCCACGCACGCAGCATACGCCTCCCTTAGTGGTATAGTATCTGTACGGATCAATATCTGATCCGATCAGATCTATACTAGCGTCCCCAGCAGTTTAGGGTTCCCAAAAACGCAGTGTTAGCGGGATCAGCCCAGATACCCGCTAGCACCTACGTTTTGCCCCTCCGCCCGGCCCAGCTCAGGCCAACCAAGTGCAGTATCGATCGATCACTGTCACTCACAAAACACTAAACGCATAACTGCAGCGTTCGCAGAGTCAGGCCTGATCCCTGCGATCGCTAACAGTTTTCTTGGTAGCGTTTTGGTGAACTGGCAAGCACCAGCCCCAGGCAGCATCAGGTTAGCGCCAGTACCGCTAACACCCACGCACGCACCGTACACCTCCCTTAGTGGTATAGTATCTGAACGGATCAATATCTGATCCGATCAGATCTATACTAGCGTCCCCAGCAGTTTAGGGTTCCCAAAAACGCAGTGTTAGCGGGATCAGCCCAGATACCTGCTAGCACCTGCATTTTGCCCCTTCGCCCGGCCCAGCCCAGCCCGCCCAAGTGCAGTATCGATCGATCACTGTCCCTTACAAAACACTAAACGCATAACTGCAGCGTTCGCAGAGTCAGGCCTGATCCCTGCGATCGCTAACAGTTTTTTTGGTAGCATTTTGGTGAACTGGCAAGCGCCAGCGGCCTAGTACACCCCGGTCGTAGTCAAACCAGCACTGCAGTAACACTTGGTGACGTGGCGAGTCCCATAAGTGCAGTTCAAGCTGGTGAGGTGGCAAGCACAAGTAGTGTCCCGCTGCCACCAAAAAGACAAACACAGGCCCGTCGTGCCCATAATGCCCTTCCTGCTGCATTCGCCAATCCTAATTGGGAACCCACCACTTCTGCAGCGCCCGTACTTCCCCCATTCACATCCCCAACCAAATGCAGTCGGCTGCATGAGAGGCATTTTCTTTATGTCCTCCCGAGTACCCCTACCCAGCGAACCTCCCCAAAAAAGATGTCGTGTCTGCAGCAAGCGCGGATATAGGCGTGACACCCGCTATTATTGTCCCTCCTGTCCTGACAATCCTGGTCTTTGCATTGGTGAATGTTTTGAACGCTACCATTCACTAGTTGAGTATTAGCGTAGGGTACAGCATTGCACAGACTAGGCACACTTTCACAGGGTCTCCCAAGATGCCATCGCATTTTGAGAGACCCGAACCTGGAACCGGTTACAGTTATAAAAGTTACAGTTACAAAAAAAAAGTGTAAAAAAAACCACATACAAAAATATAAAATAAAAAAAATAGTTGTCGTTTTATTGTTCTCTCTCTCTCTATTCTCTCTATTGTTCTGCTCTTTTTTACTGTATTCTATTCTTCAATGTTTTATTGTTATTATGTTTTAACATGTTTGTTTTTCAGGTATGCAATTTTTTATACTTTACCGTTTACTGTGCTTTATTGTTAACCATTTTTTTGTCTTCAGGTACGCCATTCACGACTTTGAGTGGTTATACCAGAATGATGCCTGCAGGTTTAGGTATCATCTTGGTATCATTCTTTTCAGCCAACGGTCGGCTTTCATGTAAAAGCAATCCTAGTGGCTAATTAGCCTCTAGACTGCTTTTACAAGCCGTGGGAGGGAATGCCCCCCCCCAACGTCTTCCGTGTTTTTCTCTGGCTCTCCTGTCTCAACAGGGAACCTGAAAATGCAGCCGGTGATTCAGCCAGCTGACCATAGAGCTGATCAGAGGCCAGAGTGGCTCCAAACATCTCTATGGCCTAAGAAACCGGAAGCTACGAGCATTTTATGACTTCGATTTCGCCGGATGTAAACAGCGCCATTGGGAAATTGGGAAAACATTTTATCACACCGATCTTGGTGTGGTCCGATGCTTTGAGGGCAGAGGAGAAATCTAGGGTCTAATAGACCCCAATTTTTTCAAAAAAGAGTACCTGTCACTTCCTATTGCTATGATAGGGGATATTTACATTCCCTGAGATAACAATAAAAATGATTTAAAAAAAAATGAAAGGAACAGTTTAAAAATAAGATAAAAAAAAATAATAATAATAAAGAAAAAAAAAAAAAAAAAAAAAAGCACCCCTGTCCCCCCTGCTCTCGCGCTAAGGCGAACGCAAGCGTCGGTCTGGCGTCAAATGTAAACAGCAATTGCACCATGCATGTGAGGTATCACCGCGAACGTCAGATCGAGGGCAGTAATTTTAGCAGTAGACCTCCTCTGTAAATCTAAAGTGGTAACCTGTAAAGGCTTTTAAAGGCTTTTAAAAATGTATTTAGTTTGTCGCCACTGCACGTTTGTGCGCAATTTTAAAGCATGTCATGTTTGGTATCCATGTACTCGGCCTAAGATCATCTTTTTTATTTCATCAAACATTTGGGCAATATAGTGTGTTTTAGTGCATTAAAATTTCAAAAAGTGTGTTTTTTCCCCAAAAAATGCGTTTGAAAAATCGCTGCGCAAATACTGTGTGAAAAAAAAAAAAATGAAACACCCACCATTTTAATCTGTAGGGCATTTGCTTTAAAAAAATATATAATGTTTGGGGGTTCAAAGTAATTTTCTTGCAAAAAAAAAAAATTTTTTTATGTAATCAAAAAGTGTCAGAAAGGGCTTTGTCTTCAAGTGGTTAGAAGAGTGGGTGATGTGTGACATAAGCTTCTAAATGTTGTGCATAAAATGCCAGGACAGTTCAAAACCCCCCCAAATGACCCCATTTTGGAAAGTAGACACCTCAAGCTATTTGCTGAGAGTCATGTCGAGTCCATGGAATATTTTATATTGCGACACAAGTTGCGGGAAAGAGACAATTTTTTATTTTTTTTTGCGCAAAGTTGTCACTAAATGATATATTGCTCAAACATGCCATGGGAATATGTGAAATTAAACCCCAAAATACATTCTGTTGCTTCTCCTGAGTATGGGGATACCACATGTGTGGGACTTTTTGGGAGCCTAGCCGCGTACGGGACCCCGAAATCCAAGCACCGCCTTCAGGCTTTCTAAGGCCATAAATTTTTGATTTCACTCTTCACTGCCTAGCACAGTTTCGGAGGCCATGGAATGACCAGGTGGCAAAAAAACCCCCAAATGACCCCATTTTGGAAAGTAGACACCCCAAGCTATTTGCTGAGAGGTATAGTGAGTATTTTGCAGACCTCACTTTTTGTCACAAAGTTTTGAAAATTGAAAAAAGAAAAAAAAAAAAAATGTTCTCGTCTTTCTTTATTTTCAAAAACAAATGAGAGCTGCAAAATACTCACCATGCCTCTCAGCAAATAGCTTGGGGTGTCTACTTTCCAAAATGGGGTCATTTGGGGGGGGTTTATGCCATCTGGGCATTTTATGGCCTTCAAAACTGTGATAGGTAGTGAGGAGTAGAATCAAAAATGTACGCCCTTAGAAATCCCGAAGGCAGTGATTGGTTTTCGGGGCCCCGTACGCGGCTAGGCTCCCAAAAAGTCCCACACATGTGGTATCCCCATACTCAGGAGAAGCAGCTAAATGTATTTTGGGGTGCAATTCCACATATGCCCATGGCCTGTGTGAGCAATATATCATTTAGTGACAACTTTTTGTAATTTTTTTTTTTTTTTGTCATTATTCAATCACTTGGGACAAAAAAAAATGAATATTCAATGGGCTCAACATGCCTCTCAGCAATTTCCTTGGGGTGTCTACTTTCCAAAATGGGGTCATTTGTGGGGGTTTTGTACTGCCCTGCCATTTTAGCACCTCAAGAAACGACATAGGCAGTCATAAATTAAAGGCTGTGTAAATTCCAGAAAATGTACCCTAGTTTGTAGGCGCTATAACTTTTGCGCAAACCAATAAATATACACTTATTGACATTTTTGTTTACCAAAGACATGTGGCCGAATACATTTTGGCCTAAATGTATGACTAAAATTGAGTTTATTGGATTTTTTTAGAACAAAAAGTAGAAAATATCATTTTTTTTTCAAAATTTTCGGTCTTTTTTCGTGTATAGCGCAAAAAATAAAAACGGCAGAGGTGATCAAATACCACCAAAAGAAAGCTCTATTTGTGGGAAGAAAAGGACGCAAATTTCGTTTGGGTACAGCATTGCATGACCGCGCAATTAGCAGTTAAAGCGACGCAGTGCCAAATTGTAAAAAGTGCTCTGGTCAGGAAGGGGGTAAATCCTTCCGGGGCTGAAGTGGTTAATCATGTACACAGAAATGCAACTTCCAGCAGAACATACTCACCAATGTATGTGTGTGGATTGTGGGGTGGTGGGTGTTAAAGTTTGAATATGTGCCTTTTGTAATATTATGTTGGAATGCTTTGTAAGAATAATGACTGTTAACCACTTGACGACCGCCTCACGCCGATGTACGTCGGCAAAGTGGCACGGACAGGCAAAATCACGTACAGTGTACGTGATTTGCCTTCCGCGGGTGGGGGGTCCGATCGGACCCCCCCCCGGTGCCCGAGGCGGTCGTCTTTTGTCCAGCGGCGATCGGTGATGAGGGGGAGACCATCCGTTCGTGGCCCCCCCCTCGCGATCGCCGCCGGCCAATGAGAATCTTCCTTTGCTGCTGTATGCTAAACAGCAGCAAAGGAAATGATGTCATCTCCCCTCGGGTCGGTATTTTCCGTTCCGGCCCGAGGAGAGAAGACATCAATGTGAGTGCACCAACACACACACACACAGTAGAACATGCCAGGCACACAAAACACCCCGATCCCCCCCCCGATCGCCCCCCGATCCCCCCCCAATCACCCCCCCCCCCCTGTCACAAACTGACACCAGCAGTTTTTTTTTTTTTTTTTTTTTTTTCTGATTACTGCATGGTGTCAGTTTGTGACAGTTACAGTGTTGGGACAGATACTGTTACCCCCCTGTAGGTCTAGGGTACCCCCCTAACCCCCCCTAATAAAGTTTTAACCCCTTGATCACCCCCCCTCACCAGTGTCACTAAGCGATCATTTTTCTGATCGCTGTATTAGTGTCGCTGGTGACGCTAGTTAGTGAGGTAAATATTTAGGTTCGCCGTCAGCGTTTTATAGCGTCAGGGACCCCCCTATACTATCTGATAAATGTTTTAACCCCTTGATTGCCCCCTAGTTAACCCTTTCACCACTGATCACCGTATAACCGTTACGGTTAACGCTGGTTAGTTTGTTTATTTTTTATAGTGTCAGGGCACCCGCCGTTTATTACCGAATAAAGGTTTAGCCCCCCGATCGCCCGGCGGTGATATGCGTCGCCCCAGGCAGCGTCAGATTAGCGCCAGTACCGCTAACACTGACGCACGCAGCATGCGCCTCCCTTAGTGGTATAGTATCTGATCGGATCAATATCTGATCCGATCAGATACTATATTAGCGTCCCCAGCAGTTTAGGGTTCCCAAAAACGCAGTGTTAGCGGGATCAGCCCAGATACCTGCTAGCACCTGCGTTTTGCGCCTCCGCCCGGCCCACCCAAGTGCAGTATCGATCGATCACTGTCACTTACAAAACACTAAACGCATAACTGCAGCGTTCGCAGAGTCAGGCCTGATCCCTGCGATCGCTAACAGTTTTTTTGGTAGCATTTTGGTGAACTGGCAAGCACCAGCCCCAGGCGTCAGGTTAGCGCCAGTACCGCTAACACCCACGCACGCAGCATACGCCTCCCTTAGTGGTATAGTATCTGAACGGATCAATATCTGATCCGATCAGATCTATACTAGCGTCCCCAGCAGTTTAGGGTTCCCAAAAACGCAGTGTTAGCGGGATCAGCCCAGATACCTGCTAGCACCTGCGTTTTGCGCCTCCGCCCGGCCCAGCCCACCCAAGTGCAGTATCGATCGATCACTGACACTTACAAAACACTAAACGCATAACTGCAGCGTTCGCAGAGTCATGCCTGATCCCTGCGATCGCTAACAGTTTTTTTGGTAGTATTTTGGTGAACTGGCAAGCACCAGCCCCAGGCAGCGTCAGATTAGCGCCAGTACCGCTAACACCCACGCACGCACCGTACACCACCCTTAGTGGTATAGTATCTGATCGCATCAATATCTGATCCGATCAGATCTATACTAGCGTCACCAGCAGTTTAGGGTTCCCAAAAACGCAGTGTTAGCGGGATCAGCCCAGATACCTGCTAGCACCTGCGTTTTGCCCCTCCGCCCGGCCCAGCCCACCCAAGTGCAGTATCGATCGATCACTGTCACTTACAAAACACTAAAAGCATAACTGCAGCGTTCGCAGAGTCAGGCCTGATCCCTGCGATCGCTAACAGTTTTTTGGTAGCGTTTTGGTGAACTGGCAAGCGCCAGCGGCCTAGTACACCCCGGTCGTAGTCAAACCAGCACTGCAGTAACACGTGGTGACGTGGCGAGTCCCATAAGTGCAGTTCAAGCTGGCGAGATGGCAAGCACAAGTAGTGTCCCGCTGCCACCAGAAAGACAAACACAGGCCCGTTGTGCCCATAATGCCCTTCCTGCTGCATTCGCCAATCCTAATTGGGAACCCACCGCTTCTGCAGCGCCCGTACTTCCCCCATTCACATCCCCAACCAAATGCAGTCGGCTGCATGAGAGGCATTTTTATGTCCTCCCGAGTACCCCTACCCAGCGAACGCCCCCAAAAAGATGTTGTGTCTGCAGCAAGCGCGGATATAGGCGTGACACCCGCTATTATTGTCCCTCCTGTCCTGACAATCCTGGTCTTTGCATTGGTGAATGTTTTGAACGCTACCATTCACTAGTTGAGTATTAGCGTAGGGTACAGCATTGCACAGACTAGGCGCACTTTCACAGGGTCTCCCAAGATGCCATCGCATTTTGAGAGACCCGAACCTGGAACCGGGTACCGTTATAAAAGTTAGTTACAAAAAAAGTGTAAAAAAAAAAAAAATATGAAATAAAAAAAAATAGTTGTTTTATTGTTCTCTCTCTCTCTATTCTCTCTCTCTATTGTTCTGCTCTTTTTTACTGTATTCTATTCTGCAATGTTTTATTGTTATTGTTATTATGTTTTATCATGTTTGTTTTTCAGGTGTGTAATTATTTACACTTTACTGTGCTTTATTGTTAACCATTGTTAACCATTTTTTTGTCTTCAGGTACGCCATTCACGACTTTGAGTGGTTATACCAGAATGATGCCTGCAGGTTTAGGTATCATCTTGGTATCATTCTTTTCAGCCAGCGGTCGGCTTTCATGTAAAAGCAATCCTAGCGGCTAATTAGCCTCTAGACTGCTTTTACAAGCCGTGGGAGGGAATGCCCCCCCCCCCCCCACCGTCTTCCGTGTTTTTCTCTGGCTCTCCTGTCTCAACAGGGAACCTGAGAATGCAGCCGGTGATTCAGCCAGCTGACCATAGAGCTGATCAGAGACCAGAGTGGCTCCAAACATCTCTATGGCCTAAGAAACCGGAAGCTACGAGTATTTCATGACTTAGATTTCGCCGGATGTAAATAGCGCCATTGGGAAATTGGGGAAGCATTTTATCACACCGATCTTGGTGTGGTCAGATGCTTTGAGGGCAGAGGAGAGATCTAGGGTCTAATAGACCACAATTTTTTCAAAAAAGAGTACCTGTCACTACCTATTGCTATCATAGGGGATATTTACATTCCCCGAGATAACAATAAAAATGATTAAAAAAAAAAATATGAAAGGAACAGTTTAAAAGTAAGATTAAAAAAGCAAAAAAATAATAAAGAAAAAAAAAACAAAAAAAAAAACACCCCTGTCGCCCCCTGCTCTCGCGCTAAGGCGAACGCAAGCGGCGGTCTGTCGTCAAACGTAAACAGCAATTGCACCATGCATGTGAGGTATCACCGCGAAGGCCAGATCGAGTGCAGTAATTTTTCCAGTAGACCTCCTCTGTAAATCTAAAGTGGTAACCTGTAAAGGCTTTTGAAGGCTTTTAAACATGTATTTATTTTGTTGCCACTGCACGTTTGTGCGCAATTTTAAAGCATGTCATGTTTGGTATCCATGTACTCGGCCTAAGATCATCTTTTTTATTTCATCAAACATTTGGGCAATATAGCGTGTTTTAGTGCATTAAAATTAAAAAAAGTGTGTTTTTTCCCCAAAAAATGCGTTTGAAAAATCGCTGCGCAATTACTGTGTGAAAAAAAAAAATGAAACACCCACCATTTTAATCTGTAGGGCATTTGCTTTAAAAAAATATATAATGTTTGGGGGTTCAAAGTAATTTTTTTGCAAAAAAAAAAAACTTTTTCATGTAAACAATAAGTGTCAGAAAGGGCTTTGTCTTCAGGTGGTTAGAAGAGTGGGTGATGTGTGACATAAGCTTCTAAATGTTGTGCATAAAATGCCAGGACAGTTCAAAACCCCCCCAAATGACCCCATTTTGGAAAGTAGACACCCCAAGCTATTTGCTGAGAGGCATGTCGAGTCCATGGAATATTTTATATTGCGACACAAGTTGCGGGAAAGAGACAAATTTTTTTTTTTTTTTTTTTTTTTTGCACAAAGTTGTCACTAAATGATATATTGCTCAAACATGCCATGGAAATATGTGAAATTACACCCCAAAATACATTCTGCTGCTTCTCCTGAGTACGGGGATACCACATGCGTGAGACTTTTTGGGAGCCTAGCCGCGTACGGGACCCCGAAAACCAAGCACCGCCTTCAGGCTTTCTAAGGGCGTGAATTTTTGATTTCACTCTTCACTGCCTATCACAGTTTCGGAGGCCATGGAATGCCCAGGTGGCACAAAACCCCCCCAAATGACCCCATTTTGGAAAGTAGACACCCCAAGCTATTTGCTGAGAGGTATAGTGAGTATTTTGCAGACCTCACTTTTTGTCACAAAGTTTTGAAAATTGAAAAAAGAAAAAAAAAAATGTTTTTTCTTGTCTTTCTTCATTTTCAAAAACAAATGAGAGCTGCAAAATACTCACCATGCCTTTCAGCAAATAGCTTGGGGTGTCTACTTTCCAAAATGGGGTCATTTGGGGGGGTTTTGTGCCACCTGGGCATTCCATGGCCTCCGAAACTGTGATAGGCAGTAAAGAGTGAAATCAAAAATTTTCACCCTTAGAAATCCTGAAGGCAGTGATTGGTTTTCGGGGTCCAGTACGCGGCTAGGCTCCCAAAAAGTCCCACACATGTGGTATCCCCATACTCAGGAGAAGCAGCTAAATGTATTTTGGGGTGCAATTCCACATATGCCCATGGCCTGTGTGAGCAATATATCATTTAGTGACAACTTTATGAAAAAAAAAAAAAAATAAAAATAAAAGTGTCACTTTCCCGCAACTTGTGTCAAAATATAAAATATTCCATGGACTCAATATGCCTCTCAGCAAATAGCTTGGGGTGTCTACTTTCCAAAATGGGGTCATTTTGGGGGGTTTTGTGCCATCTTGGCATTCCATGGCCTCCGAAACTGTGATAGGCAGTGAAGAGTGAAAGCAAAAATTTACACCCTTAGAAATCCTGAAGGCGGTGATTGGTTTTCGGGGCCCCGTACGCGGCTAGGCTCCCAAAAAGTCCCACACATGTGGTATCCCCATACTCAGGAGAAGCAGCTAAATGTATTTTGGGGTGCAATTCCACATAGGCCCATGGCCTGTGTGAGCAATATATCATTTAGTGACCACTTTTTGTAAATATTTTTTTTTTTTTTTTTTTTGTCATTTTTCAATCACTTGGGACAAAAAAAATAAATATTCAATGGGTTCAACATGCCTCTCAGCAATTTCCTTGGGGTGTCTACTTTCCAAAATGGGGTCATTTGGGGGGCTTTTGTACTGCCCTGCCATTTTAGCACCTCAAGAAATGACATAGGCAGTCATAAACTAAAAGCTGTGTAAATTCCAGAAAATGTACCCTAGTTTGTAGACGCTATAACTTTTGCGCAAACCAATAAATATACGCTTATTGACATTTTTTTTACCAAAGACATGTGGCCGAATACATTTTGGCCTAAATGTATGACTAAAATTTAGTTTATTGGATTTTTTTTAGAACAAAAAGTAGAAAATATCATTTTTTTTCAAAATTTTCGGTCTTTTTCCGTTTATAGCGCAAAAAATAAAAACCGCAGAGGTGATCAAATACCATCAAAAGAAAGCTCTATTTGTGGGAAGAAAAGGACGCAAATTTCGTTTGGGTACAGCATTGCATGACCGCGCAATTAGCAGTTAAAGCGACGCAGTGCCAAATTGGAAAAAGACCTCTGGTCCTTAGGCAGCATAAAGGTCCGGGGCTCAAGTGGTTAAGTATGTTTCTATAATCTTGCAGATAAAAATGTGATGTGGGTTGGTGGGTGAGTAGTTGTACTAGGAAATGTGTTGCCCGTTATACACTGAAAGTAAAGCCACTTAAGACACATTTTAGATTGTAAGCTGCTATGAGCAGGGCCCTTAAGACCCAATTGCTAACTGTTTTGCTAAATGTAGCACCATATATCCTGTAGAATATTTTTTTTATGCCAGTAAATGTACATAATTGTGTTTCTGCTGGCAAAATAAAAGTACATTATTGAGCTTGTTTGTTGTTGTTTTTTTCTCTTTTCTTTCTTCTTTTTAATTAGTTTTGGGGGTGGTGGTTTGGGGGAAGTGCAATATCTTACGTATACGCATAGAAATTATAAGACATAATTGCGCACCAAAAAACCTAATCTCTTCAGCACACCTGGAAGTAAATGATAAAGGTGTTTAGGTGGAGTCTTTGTATATAACAGCTATGGAGAATTGCAGGTAATGAATTCAGCTGGTGGATAGGCAGTGTTGTATGTGTCAGCCCTGGTTCACATTGGTGTGATTTGGCATGCAATTTGACATGTCAAATCGCAGGCCAAATCAGCGGCAAATTGCACCCTCCTAATCAGTGCGACAATTATCAAAAGTAGTTTCTGTACTACTTTTGGCGGGGGTGAGATTTCCATTGAAACCCGCACAGCTCAGCTGCTGAAATCGCACAATTTCCTCCCGCTGTCAGTATGAACCAAAGCTCAAACTGGGCCTTTGTCATTCACATGCTGCAATCCCAGGGACACCATTTCTTATCAAACTCCCTTAAGTTTGCCTTCAAATATTATTATATGTAGAAATAGAGATTCGCATATCTGCAAATAATAAATATAAAAAAATTCAAATCGTGGTTGCGATCAAATATTCGCAGCTGCGATCAAAAAAGCGTGGTTTCACCTTCTGACCCGGAAATTAGTTATTGTAATCACCTGGAAGTTTCTGTGCCGGTCAGGATCTCCATCTAGGTGGACATGGCGAGGTCCCTCTTTAGCAAAGAGAAGGGGCTGCTCATTTGCCGGGTAAGCGTAGTATATGTACTTGTGCTTACTCAATGTGGGGGGTGGATGTGGTAGTTAGATTTGGTGTGGGTGGGGTTCATTGATTTCTTTATTTGGCATCACCACACATTTGCTTCTGGCCCATGTGCACACATAACTTCCTGCATTTGTTATGCTGATGTAAATCCGTAAGGACTATGCAAATACAAATGAGAGCTCCTTTTTATTAAAATATATACATGACTTGTTTCACACTTGGGTGACTTTTCCAGCAAATTTGGACCTCCGAGTTGCATGACAAGTTGTACCCAATGATTCTCAATGATAACCATTCTTATCTGTGCTACTTCAAGTTACAACAACTTCAAAGTAGTCCCTGGTGTGACTTTCATGTGACTTGAGGTACATAGGGCACAATATTACACAAATACCTTTGAATTAGGCCCTATTCTCACTTGTGCATCCTGAAAGTGGGTCAAATTCATCCCTGCACTACTTTGGTTTGACTTTGATGCGACTTGAGGTCCATACACCACAAGATTACACAGGCATTGGTCGCACAAGTGCACATGGGGTCCAATTCAAAGGTGTTATCAATGAATCTCATTATGTTCCTTGGCCGACTTTTTATGCAACTTGAAGTCCATAATGCCCCTTTCACATTTGTGTGACCTGAAAGTCCCGCGATTTTGCAGTACTTTTTGCCGCAAATTTGATGCGATTTTAAGCAATGCCTGTGTAATCTTGAGGTCTAGTGTGAAAGAGGCCTTAGAGCCGGTTCACACTGCTGTACTGTCTGACATCAGATGTGATTTGCCCCGCACTTCAGTGCAAATTACATATGAAGTCTGTGTGATGTGAACTCAGCCATACAGATTGTATGGCTGAATTTTCATCGTATTTGGAGCAAACTCGCACAGGAGCCTTTTTATGGTCAGCAGCAGAATCGGATCGCATGGGTGTTTACACCCATTGCGATCCGATTCCTGTCTGAATTTGCAGTTCGCTCTGCTATATGCAAACTGATTTGGGGGTGTCATTAGCTTTCTACTGACACTCCCAGCAGTTCGCATATGGCAGTGTGAACTGCCTACAAGTTGTATGCGATGCACTGGATTTGCAGGGTTCCCGCATCGCTCCAGTGTGAACTGGCCCTGATCCTAGGTTCACACCTATGCATTTTTTAGTGAATTTTGCAGAAATGTGAACTTCAGTCCATTTAACATGGTTTCCTATGGTACTAGTTTACATCTAGGTAAATAATAAATAAACGTGAACTGCGCTACAAACAGGTGAAAAAATATATAGATCC
The DNA here is from genome assembly GCA_037952835.1 of Lithobates septentrionalis. Lineage (NCBI taxonomy): Eukaryota > Metazoa > Chordata > Amphibia > Anura > Ranidae > Lithobates > Lithobates septentrionalis. The sequence goes on from JBBDGP010000205.1 coordinate 7,281,814, forward strand.
CTGAAGGACCCACATATGTGTCGGAAATAAACACTGAAACAACCTAAGTGATTATAAAGGAAGAAATTAAACAATAAAAAGTCCCAGCAGTGAAATGAAGTCCAAATGTAAAATCCCAATGATATCCAATAAGGGTGCAATAAGGCTTAAGAATTCATGACACCATGTGAAAAATCCACCACCAGGTAAATTGCACGCTTACCAAAGGCAAGCTGTAAAACAGCTTGTAAATAAACCAGGTGCCCGGTCCGTGATACCGTCCTAGTACGACTTCACCATGTGGAGAAAGGCAAAACAGGATGGCTCCGTCCGGTAAATGGGCAGTCAGCAGGGAGGACCCAAAAAAATGAAAAGACGGCTCTCCATAGTGTAAATCAGTCGGTAATAAGATTTATTAGAATAGAGGTTACACTAATGTAAAAAAACGGAATTAAAAGCAAGGATGCAAGGATATAACACAGCTGCCAGCAGGCCTGCAAACGCCCGCTCTGGACGAGGTACTCATCAATGACGTCAGCGCATCAACCATTCAATGTACGTTTCGTCTTAGAAAGACATTGTCTAGGGAACGGGTGACACACTGACTCATCGCTATAAATACATATAAAGAGCCACGCCTCGTGAAACATGAGTGGCAGCACCAAGTCTCCTAATCAGAAATAGGAAGTACTCAGAACGTAATATATGGACTAATATACTAAATAGAAAAATAGAAATATATCCATAAAAATAAATAATTATGAGAGCCCATATAGAGCAATACTATCATGGGACTAAATTAGATAATATATCAAAAAGATTCCCAATTTATATATGGCGACCATGAAAAGATAACCAGATGGATATAGGTCACACTGCTCCATCTGGTGGAAAAATAAAAATAAACATAAAAATAAGTACATACATAGATAGAAATCTCAATCCATGTATGGCAACCATAATGAGGTAAACAGATGGAAATTAATCAAACTGCGCCATTTAATGAAAAAAGGAGAAAACAGGAAAAAACAAATATATATGTAATAAAAAATATATATATAAAATAAAAATATATATGATATATATAAGGCCAACACTAATGGGATATACAAAAATGCTAATCCCAGTGGTTGCCACAGTGACTGACATTCAAAAGAAATATATTAATATAACCTCAATCTCCAATAAACTTCAAAGAGTAGCCAGCATTGGTCAAAAATGATCCAAGGGTATCAATGCTGGCCAGAAAATACAATTCAATTAATGTACTGTGAGGGGGGAAAAAAGCCTATATAAAGGAAAAAAAATACTAAATAAAGGTATAGCCACAAAGGATTCACACCAAGTACACAAAATGAGCAGAAAATAATTACGAATTATCTATAAAAGCATTAAGGTCTACCTCCACATTAAGCTCAAAAGGGTGTAGCATTTTAATTTATATATCCATGCCATCTCTAATCTTGCGATCACGCGTATTAGAGATCCACCCCTCCAATGTGGGGTGTACTTATCAATCCCTAAAAAAATTGTCTTGGCAGTATTTCGATTATGGACCTCAAGGTAATGCCTAGAGACTGGATGTTTGGGAAAACGGGTCAAAATGTTAGTCACATGCTCGTTCAACCTGACAGAGAGGGGGCGCTTGGTCCTACCAACATACTGTAGCCCACATTGGGCATTAGAGAAGGTAGACAACCCATTCAGTTGAGCATGTGATGAACGGTTTGATCTTAAATTCCACCAAAGTACTGGTATAAACAAATCTGAGTTCTTCTGTGTGTACATTCACTAAGAGAGCACACCCTACACCTTCTACATTGATAGAAGCCAGTCAGATTCTCAAAGAATCCTTTCTTAATTGGGGGAGGGTCAAGAATATTAGGGGCCACTCTACCTCTAAGGGAGGGAGCCCCCTTATAAATCACTTGTGGTTTAGCTGGAAGGACACTACCCAACATGTGATCATTTGTAAGGATATGCCAATGTCTCTTAATGAGTTTTGACACATTTCTGTGCTGAATAGAATAGGTGGTTATAAAAGGGATAGAAGGTATCCTATCTTAGTTAGATGTTTTAACCTTCAATAAATCCTTCCTATCCAGGAATGATACTTCTTCAAGAGTATTTTTAAGGGAAACCTCAGGATAGCCCTTCTCAAGGAAGCGTTTAATCAGAATGTTCGCCTGGAGTAGAAACTATCCGTGATCAGAGCAGTTACGCCTCAGATGTATAAGTTGACTTTTTTGGCACCGATCTCAACCAGGCCTCATGATGGCAGCTATCAGTGGGTATATAAGAATTACAGTCCGTACTCTTAAAAAAGGTAGCTGGCCATCCTTAACCCCAATTTTCAAGTCTAAGAAGTTTATCTCAGTTGACATAGTTGAGAAAAATGCCTCGATCATTGGCATTTAACTCACTCATAAAGGAGTCTAAATCATCTCAGCTACCATCCCACAGGAGGAGTATGTCATCAATATATCTAGCCCACAACACCACCTGGGGCTTCCGGTGAGCATAGATGACATCCTCCTCCCATGGGGCCATAAAGAGGTTCACCAAACTGGGGGCATACTTAGCCCCCATGGCGACCCCTCTATCCTGTCTATAAAACTGGCCCCCAAACCAGAAATAATTCCGAGTGGCCACAAAGTGGAGCAGTTGCATAATAAAACTAATTTGCTCATAGCCCCAAATTGTGCGATATTACCGTATAGAGTGATGTAACGTCAGCTATTACTAACCACCACCCTGAGCTAGGGGTATAGTCAGTAAGTAGGTTAATCAAGTGACATGAGTCTTTGATGTGTGAAGGCATTTTAACAACCAATGGTTGTAAGTAAAAATCCATATACCTGCCCACCCGGGATGTGATGGAATCAATGCCACTTACAATAGGGCGTCCCGGGGGCAGGTAGAATGTTTGTGAATCTTCTGTAAATAATAAATCACCGGAGTGCGTGGGGCTTTGGGTACTAAATGTAGTTTCTCCTTATTATTTAAAATGTCCTGTTCAAAACCACTCTGGATCAATACCTCTAATTCCTTCTTATACTGAGCCTTAGGATCCAACCTAAGGGGAGTATAAGTATCTCGGTCATCCAGGATCCTATGCATCTCGGCCAGGTAATCCTTTCTGTTTAAAATAATAATGCCCCCCCCCCCTTTATCAGCCGGTCTAATCACCAAGTCCTTGTTTTCACACAAGGTGTTCACATCTATGCATTTTTTGGCCGGTGCATTTTTGGAAAGACTCAACTTTTTTCCTGCAATTTTCGGGTAATAGATTTCAATGGAACCACACCAGAAACGCAACTGTTGCATTTGTGATGCGTTTTCTAATGTGTTTTGAGGTTCTTATTTAACACTGTATATAGCTGGTTGCTAAGCAGGGGGTCAGGAAGCCACGTCCTTAGAAACCAATGAATCGTCAGCTGTCAGCGTGCTTCCCCACTGAAAGTTAAAAAAAATGCCGGCAAACAAAATCCTAAAAAAAACGGTGTGGGGTTCCCCCCAGGTCTATGCGAGGCCCTTCGGGTGTAGTATGGATTCAGAGGGGACCCCCCCACATCAATTTTTTTTTTTTATGGCGTGGGGTTCCCCCCAGGTCTATACTAGGCCCTAAAGGCCAACATTTAAAAAAAATGGCGTGGGTCCCCCCAAAATCCATACCAGACACTTATCCATCCCTTATCCAGATCAAGAAAGGGAGGGGACGAGAGAGCCCTCCCTTGAACCATACCAGGCCTCATCCCCACAACCCTTTCTCGACGGTTGTGGGGGTCTGTGGGAGGGGGCTTATCAGAAGCCCCCTTTAACAAGGGGGCCCCCAGATCCTGCCCCCCATGTGAATGGGTATCAGGTAAATTGTACCCCTACCCATTCACCAAAAAAAGCAGTGAAATGTGACAAAAGACATAAGCCAGTTTTTGACAATTCCCTTATTGTAAAATAGCTCTGAGCTGCGATCTCCCCCCGAGCCATGTCTCCCACCGCCATATTCTCCTGGTGTTCTCTTGCCACCATCTTCTGTAGCCATTGTCTCCTGCGTCTCTACTGTCACTCCCACCGCCATCATCTCCTGCCGCTGTCTCTCCTGCCACCGCCTACTTCTCCCGCTGCTGTGTTCTTCCTCGCCGCCATGTTCTTCCTTGCCACAGTCTTCCTCTGTTGTGTTGTCACCCACTGTCTGGTATCTCTTACACAGCCATGAGGTATGACCATCCGATGATGTCACATCCACCCCCATCGTCTCCTTCCAGCTCTTTTTTTGTTTTGTTTTTTAATAAAGGGGCACGGCTCTCCATGTGACGTCATTATTCATGTGTTAGAATGGCCCAGTCAAAGTCCAGCCCTAAATCCATTCGAGAATCTGTGGCAAGACTTGAAAATTGCTGTTTACAGATGCTCTCCATGTGACAGTGCTTGAGCTATTCTGCAAAGAAGAATGGGCAAAAATGTCACTCTCTAGATGTGCAAAGCTGGTAGAGACATACCCAAAAAGACATGCAGCTGTAATTGCAGCGAAAGGTGGTTCTACAAAGTATTAACTCAGGGGGGCTGAATACAAATGCACACCACACTTTAATATATTTATTTGTAAAAAAAAATTTAAAACATTTATCATTTTCCTTCCACTTCACAATTATGTGCCACTTTGTGCTGGTCTATCACATAAAATCCCGAAAAAAATACATTTACGTTTTTGGTTGTAACATGACAAAATGTGGAAAATGTCAAGGGGTAACAATACTTTTTCAAGGCACTGTATGGCCTGGCAAAGGCAAGTCTTATGAGCTCCTCATTGTCAATGTCAGTGTTCCAATGCCTGGGGGCCATGATCTTGGATATTTGCAGATGGGCACATGGACATCACACAGTAAACAGGAAGTGAGAAGGGGTGAAGCAGAGGGGGAAAAATCTACATAAAAAAAAGAATTTGCACATATCTGAATCGATAATGCACATCTAGACTGATTTTACATTGATGTCTATGGAGACTAAATTCGCAATGCAATGCTGTACACTCGCACAGGACTCTTTTGCATTGTCGCACCACATTCACATAGGAATCACAAGGCCTAGATGTGAACGACCGTCATTGAACACAATGTATTTTGGGATGACATGCAAATCTAGGCTTTTTGTAACGCATCGTTTTCGCAATCAACTCGCATAAGTGTGAACTGAAACTAAAGTAAAAAACTTCTGGTATGACAGAATAAAATTAAGAAAATTTGTACGAAAATTGTATGATCTGGCTTCATACGAGAAAAATTTTCATTTTGTCCCTTTGGAAATTTTCGTACGACAGCTGTCTACTAAAGATCAGATTATCATACAATCGCTTCGAAAGTGGTATTTTTTGTATGATATTCTGATAGTGTGTACGGGGCTTAACCACTTCCCATCCCGTGTATAGTAATATGACGGCCACAAGGTGGTTCTCTCATCCTGGGCAGCTGTCATATGACTTCCTCGGCTTCCTGGCCATCTAGGGGGTGTGCTCGCTGCTGGCGGCGCACTCACGCCCGCCGCATCAGTTAGGAGCCGATACGTGTGCCCGGCGGCTGCAATGTCCACCGGGCACCCACGATTGCTTGTCACAGAGCAGGGATGTGGATCTGTGTGTGTAAACACACAGATCCACATCCTCTCAGGGGAGAGGAGGCAGAAATGGATCAATCCGAGTCGGAGAAGATCCTCTCCATGCACCACAAGTTAAAGATATTTGAGGTCATTGACATTCAGCTCCAGATGATAGACTGTGATCCATGGCACCTATATGCATAAAAACATCTTATAATCATCTGCTAGATTATTCATAAAATATTCATTAATCTACAGTATATGATTTCTACCCTTTTTTTCTGATCTCCATGAAAGGAAGCTGTTTTTTTCCAATTTCTGCAGTTCGTTTAGTTTGCTATGTAAGAGAGACTGTCAGGGAATTTTAGGGGAATCCCTATGGATAAGGATTTCATTAGGCTGAAAACTTTAGGCCAGAAGGATGTGATAAATGGACATGTTCACTAGATATGTAACATATCACCATTGGAGGAACAACTGCAAAGGCATTTGTCTTTGTCGCTAGGGTTCATGTTCAATATACCGTATGTGAAAGGGGACCATATACCATCTCACCACACTCGTATATATATGCTACCTTAGTGTTGGTAACATTTAATGAACAGATAACTAAAATAATCAAGGTATCATCCCAATCTTCTCATAACTTGACTTGCTGCAAGACTGTTTAACATTTGCCAAATTATGTGTGTCATAATGGGGGAGTTTATTCAACTGCGGATCTTATCAGTTGTGGACCAAACTGCCTATGCAGACAGACATGTTTGAAACAGGTAAGATGATAAACAATATACCTACCACTGGAAAGGGTATAGAGTCAATGGAAATACCTTACAAAAGAAGTGAACAGCTGTGTGAGGTATTTGTTTATGCTGTCTGTATGTCTAAGGTTATGGAAATATAATACTGCTTTCCACAAGGTATGTGGAAATTTTCAAAGGTTTCAAATGTACCTGCTTTATCTCACTCAAGTATTTTTCTTTTAAAGTGTATATTATCTGGGAATAGTTTACCTAACTTATGGCGTTCACTTTTGTAAATACAGCAGAAATATTATGACCTATACTTTGCTGTCACAAGACACGCAATCAATTACTCTCTGCAGTTTGTTTTGTGTTGTTGGACTAGTTGCTTTTGTTCTGGCCTCAGTAGGAAAACATATTGATTTCCTAGCATAATATGAATACCTGTACCAGCAGGACTCAACCAATGAATCTCTGTATAAAACAGCAAGCCATCACAGACATTGCCCATAACATTGTAAGGTTGCCTGAAAACATGTGTATTCAAGACTCTAGATTTTATTGACTTGGGCTAAATAAGTAATGTTTTTTGTCTTAACGCTATCAATTGATAAGTTTTATCATTTAAATTTATGAATTTGTATACATTTCACTTTCTTTGACATTTTTAATAGTGGGGCTCTTTTAGATTACATATATCAGGATTTAAAGTCAAAGGAACACATTTACTGTTTATTTATAATACCACCTGGGAGGTAACACTCATCCTTGCAGCGCCTAATCCACGTATATTGTAGTTGGGTTTTGAGTGGAGGAGGTAGCATTTTTTCTTCAAATAGTTTTTTCCATAACGCAAATTCATTTTTAATTTCACATTTAAACTTATTGGCTTGTTTTCTAAACCCAAACACAGAGATCCAATGGGAGGGATTATACTATTGATAGTAAATAGGAGATTAGCTGCTAAGGGGAGAAGTGAGAGGCCCGCATCCCTAATATAATGCACAAAAACAAAAAAAACTCTAAATGGGAATGTAGGGCATCCACAACTACCATGATAAGTAAAAGATATATTTTTATTTGAAACAAGTTAAAAGGTGATTACATAGACAAAGTAAAAATCAGATGCAGTTTACATGGTAAATGACTATTGAAACAGTCAATATACACAAACAAACAGTATGTTGACTGTTTCAATAGTCATTTATCATGTAAACTTCATCTGATTTTGAACTTTGTGTAATAACCTTTTAACTCGTTTCAAATAAAAATATACCTTTAACCTACCATGGTAGTTGTGGATGCCCTACAGCCCACGTCTTTCAGTGCAGACCACCCTTCGGTACAGACCCCCACTTTAATGCAAACCCCCTTCAGTACAGGCCACCCTTCAGTGCAGACCCCCCCTTCAGTGCAGACTACCCCTTCAGTACAGACCCCCCCTCTTCAGTGCATACCACACATCATGGGAAATCCTCAGCAGTGTCCCTCCTCCTGTGAGAATGTAAACATGCAATTATGTGGATTGTTCTGCTTAAACAAAGAGGGAAATCAAATTATAGGCTGAAACCAATGATTTGGACACCTGTGGTCCAGAGGAGGTAGATTACAAACATAGGAATTGTCTCCGCAGGGATATGTAGCTCCTCCTCCCCCTCACACACGTATATGTGAGTCACACTTGTGTGAGGGAGAGGAGGAGTTACATATCCCTGAGGGGACAATTCCTATGTTTGTAATCTACCTCCTCTGGACCACAGGTGTCCCAATCATTGGTTTCAGCCTATAATTTGATTTCCCACTTTGTTTAAGCAGACCAAACAACATGATTGCACTATGTATATCCCTGTGATTACGATTGATCAACTTTCCTTTCAAACCTACTGTGACCACTTAGAGATAAGGAGCCTATACAAAGTCATACAAGAAAATTATAAGTGTCAGGTACTCACCAAGGCCGAGTTGCTGAGAGAGGCTCCCCTTGCAGCTGGGCGCATGATACCCTCTGGAAGTGGCACAGCGGGTATTGGGCACGAAGAAGCACGGGTCACCAGCAGGTAGCAGAGAAGCAGGAAGGTACTTCAGGTAGAGCAGTGATCCGTGCAGGGTGGCTCACACTGGGCTGAAACCGGCTGGGTAGAAGCTTCAAGCAGAGTCTGGAGATGAAGACTGGAGCCAGTTCAGAGAGGAGGCTGAGGGTCAAACACAGAGGCAAAGTCCAGAAATAAGCCGGGGGTCAAACACGGGAAGTCAGGTAGAAGTAAACAGGCTGAAGCTCAAACACTGGAATCAAAGTCAGAGGCAAAGTCCAGGAACAGGCCGGGGGTCAAAAACGGGAAGTCAGGCAGGTAGAGGAGTCCAAGAGATAAGCCAAGGGTCAAGCACTGGAGAGGTTCAGGTGAGGTCAAGGTCACAACAGGCAGGCACGGGTACACAGGTTTCAGGAACAGGTTACAGGAGCTGAAAAGACTAACCAGCAATGATACCATACACAAGGCTGACTTTTATAGGCCTGCCAGGGAGACTTCCGCTGTGCGCACAAGGACGCACATGTGCCTGTGCGCTTACGGCGCATCGCGCACGCGTGTGCGCCGGCCCGCAGAACTGTGTGCTTGGAAGCGTGAACACGCTGGATCACGCACCCGTGTGGGCCGTAGCGCAACTCTTCTGCACAGGCGCACAGGAAAGCAGCGACGCTTGCAGGTCAAGCTTCTACCATTTCTCTGACAGTGCCCCCCTCAAGGGGCAGCCTCCGGATGCCCAACTGGGCTCACATTCCTGGGCGTCTTCTGTAGAAGTTCTGCACTAAGCGAGGGTCGTGAACGTTATTAGAGGGTTCCCAAGAATTGTCTTCTGGGGGATACCACTTCCATTTAACTAGATATTGGACCTGCCCCCCCCCCCTCTTTCTGCAGTCTATTATAGTTTCTACCTCAAATTCCTCTTCCCCTTCAACCTCAATTGGAGGGGGAGGTGGTTCTTCTCTTCCTGAAAAAGGATTTGGAGTTACTGGTTTTAGTAAAGAAGCGTGGAACACTGGGTGTATCCTATATGAACTGGGTAGAGCTAGTTCGAAAGCCACACGATTTACTGCTCTCCTAATCTTAAAAGGGCAGATGAATTTTGGGCCTAGTTTACGTGAAGGATAGGGAAGTTTGAGATTGACAGCAGATAACCACACTTTATCTCCAATCTTGAAATTCGGGTTACTCCTCCCTCTGCTGTAGTATTTCTCATAGTTATTTTGAGCTTTTTTCATGGCTTTCTGAATCTGTAAAAAAATTGTTTGAATAAAGTTTATCCGATCCTGTACTGCAGGGGTTGATACTTCAGGGATGGCGTCTGATAGGAAAGAAGGATGGAATCCATAATTTGCCCAGAACAATGTTTGGTTGATTGCAGAGTGTATGGAATTGTTATAGGCAAATTCTGCGTAGGGCAGAAGGGTAGACCAATCATCTTGGGAGTATGAGCAAAAACACTGAAGATATTGTTCCAAAGATTGGTTGGTCCTCTCCGTCTGACCATTACTTTGTGGGTGGTACGCAGACAAGAGGAAGATTTTGATTTCCAGGGACTTGCACAGATCCTTCCGAAACTTAGACGTGAACTGGACTCCCCTGTCAGAAACAATGTTAAGAGGGACACCATGAAGTCTTACGATCTCTTTATTGAAGATATCTGCGGTAGCTGAAGCCGAGGGAGTGCCCATCATGGGCAAAAAGGGAGCCATCTTTGAGAGACGGTCGACCACTACTAGAATGGTGGTAAATTTCTCGGAGGGGGGTAGGTCCACGCTGAAGTCCATGGAGACTTCTTTCCAGGGATGTTCAGGGACAGGTAAGGATCTTAGAAGTCCCCAGGCTTTGGTGTTTGATCCTTTACTGTGTTGGCAAGTGATACATGATTGTACATAATTCTTGCAGTCTTGCCTCCAACCCGGCCACCAAAAAGAACGTCTAGTCAGTTCGGAGGTCTTTTGTATTCCAAAGTGCCCTGCTAGCTTGTGGTCGTAAAAAGTCTGCATAATTTGGAGTCTCACTGAGGGAGGAATACCTTGTCCTGGGCCCATAACAATCCACCCCTCCTTTCTAGAGAGGATATTTCGGATCCGGTGCATTGACTGGAGGCCTCTTTGATGGTCGATTTGAGATTGGCTGAATGAGGCAAAGGAAGTTGTGTGGAGACAGGATGGTTCCAGGTTCTGTTGGTTAACATGCTTCAGGGAAGCATCCGCCTTCTTGGTGCCCGGTCGATAAGAAATGTGGAAGTTGAACCTCGAGAAAAATAAGGCCCAACGGGCTTGTCGAGGTCTAAGGCATTTGGCAGTTGGAAGTTACGGTGGTCCGTGAAAATCATGATGGGTTGGAAAG